>CAJGYO010000011.1:42478770-43210735 GCA_904845875.1 Miscanthus lutarioriparius | reverse complement strand
GATGGTGGGTTTCGTATCCATTGCCATCGTTGTGCGGTGTTGTCTTGTTGGTGTGGTATGGCGTTGGGATGGTGTCTGTCCAGGCCGAGGTGATTGCTGCCACATTGGTCCTTACGGGGTCACTACGGCATGCTAGCTTTTTTCAGAGCTAGAGCGCTTTGGCCAGATGCGACCTCTCCCTATCTGTTCCGACGGTCGTAATGGGGAGAGGTCATGTGCTGAGCGTCCCATGTCGAGGACTAGGAGAAGAGGCCATGGCTGACCCTAGCCCTTGTGTCTGGCCTAACTTGCTCAGCTTGACTGGGCCTCGGTCGTTCGGGCCTTTGCTAGCTAGCGCATCACAGGTCTCGTGGCCTACTAATCTAATCGGCGCCTTGAGACACCCTGGGTTTATGACCCCGACACCACCGGAGGACGACCCTCCCTCGTCATGGTCGTCTGACATAGGGTCACGGTAGTCACTGTCATCGGAGTCTGAATCTTGCATTCATATATTCAAGATTCATCCAATCCTAGACCGGTGCTCTGCCTGATCTAGGGTTGCATCCACCATTTCATGTCTTTCTCTGTCCTGTATGGGTAACAGCTCTTGAATGGACCTAAGGGCACGCTATCCACAACGACGATCATCCGGACTTGCTTGCAAATAGGTCATAACCTCATAGGTCGACTCGTTGTACAGCGACCCATACTTTTTAGAGTCAATCATGCGTAGCAGATACCTGATGATGTGAGGGTACACGTGCTGCTGTCCAGTACTGATAGCGTCCGCTATCACATCCTCGATCTCAGATAGGAAAAAGTGTAAAAAGTCAAACTACTCATGTCTCCATATTGATAGTAGTAGCCACTGTTGCAAGCTGGTCATTGACTCCCTGTTGCTACCACGAGGCAGGACTATCTTCCTCAGAGCCAAGTGTAGAACATAAGCCTCTAGACATAGTCTATCCGATGTACGCAAGGAGCCATCAATGAAGGGCTCCATGAAGAGCGGCCGAATCTCCTGGTCTGTAGGAAAAGTACCTCTAGCCCTGCTACGACGCGAAGGAAGAGCATCTCCGTAGACAATCTGGTGGAGCTTCCTATCTAAAGTGGCAACCCCAAGGAGTTGTTGCAAGCGGTTATAGGACATTCGCTTTGGATGACCATCAAGCATAAAAGTAATGAAGTCATGCTCCAGATGAATCTACACTATTGCATAGAACTGATGCACCCAGCTTATCACAATTTGATCAACCTCCCTAAAAAGGTGAACGAAGCCAAGGAACCGCTCAAAGAGGGGCCGGATGGGTATACCAGCTGCTCTCTCAAGCTCATCCCTACCAAGTATCCTTTGTTCTCCTAGTGCCATCCCTCTAGCACGGTAGCTCCTAAAGAAACTCTCCTAAGTCATAGTTTAGATCTGTGATTTTGTGCCAGGCTCTTTAAGGAGTGGAAACCAGAACTCAATATCATAGAACCTGATGCTCCGTATCTTCTTTGAGATATAATACCAAAAGTC
Organism: Miscanthus lutarioriparius; assembly: GCA_904845875.1. NCBI lineage: Eukaryota > Viridiplantae > Streptophyta > Magnoliopsida > Poales > Poaceae > Miscanthus > Miscanthus lutarioriparius. Next base: position 43,209,234 of record CAJGYO010000011.1, on the reverse strand, counting down.
ATAGAAATGAACCACCTCTTTCTTTCTCTCAATATTACTTCTCCTCATAACACCATTGGCAGACACCAAACCTCCTCGACTGCTCCTCGTACCACCATTGGTAGACATCAAATTACCTCCTCGGCTGCTCCTCGTACCACCATTTATGGCACACATCAAATTACCTCCTCAATTACTCCTCGTACCACCAATTGTGGCACACATTGAACCTCCAGGAGTGCGAGTGACCGCACCCCCATGAGTAGCTGCAGATTTGATCCAGGAAGGTGCAAAGCAAATGGTCTAGTTTTTGGAGTGGAACTCAGTCATTTGCTGTAGTTGTTCCTCAGTGAGCTCCTCCTCCCTAAGTTCACATTTCACTACTCTCGTCATGCTGATGCTATCGGCGGGCCATTTGAGTTCACCTACAAGAATTCCCGGACTTGGGCTAGCATAGCTTTGGTTGCTTCTTCCTCTGCCGCTCGGATATTGTCCGCCTTCCTCGGGCTCTTCCTAGGCTGTGGTGGTGCTTGTTCCTCTGCTTCTAGGACACTTTGAGCCTTCCTCTGGCTCTTTCTAGGCTGTGGTTGTGCCTGTTCCTCTACTGCTCAGAGAATGGTTGCTTGCCTCTGGCTCTTTCTGTGATGTGGTAGTTGTACCCGCTTTGATTTAACTCAGGCCATCTGCAACAATTAGAAAAAATTACACATGCATTTCAACAAACACCATAAATTCATGAAGAAAAAAAGAGGAGATCACAGATGGCCTCACAGTGCTGAGGCGAGAAGGCGATCTCAACCAGCTTGCTCGCTAGAGGAGAGGCGCGCTGACAGACGACGGTGCGGTATATCACCGTGGCGTAGTAGATCCTCGTAGCATGGAAGGATCTTAGCAAGAGGTTTTAATGTGCGGGGGGGAGGGGGTGGGTGGAGGGGAGGGGGAGGCAGCGCAGGTTGGGTGGCTCCAGAGGGGGCGAATGATGATGGAAATTACGCGCAAAAGAGGAAAATATGGTACTGATCAGAGAATGCCTTTAGTAGCTGACTGTCCCATGTGTCGCGTAATTGCATCATGGACACATAAACGCTATCAAGAGTCGCCGTCCACCAAAACTTGGGGGGTCCACCAAAACTTGGGGGATTAATATTGGTGATCTGATGGTTAATACACATTAGTGTATTACTCCATATATATCATCACCATTCGTCATATAAAATTCGGTCTCTGCTCACAAGACGCTAAACGGGGCAGCGATCTGCCCACGTGAAAATTTGATTTTGGGCAAAAATGAAATCCCCACGCCCAGCAGTGCCACCAACACGAACTAAAAATTATATCTCTCTCTTTTGCCCTCCTTGTAGAAAATTGGTTTACCACGCCATCGATTTCAGACAAGGGTATTTGCGGTATTGAGATGGCCACATAAAAGCGCAAGGAGTCGTCGTCTCAGCCTCCATCTCCATTCTCTAGCTAGACCATCCGCACCATCTCTCCTCCCGCTCCAAAGCCTAGCCCCCTCTACCACCCCGGTCCGAACCCTAGCTAGGTGCATCAACACAGTAGCTTGACTCCCTCTCCACTCTCCAACTGCACCCTCTCTCATACCTTTCTAAACACTAGCTAGAACCGGAGTTGGATCTAGATCCGATCCCCTTCGTCGACAGCAGGTGCGTGGACGGTTGAAGGACCATCGTCAGCGGCAGTACACGCCGGATCCGGACCCTGTTGGTATTTATTAACTTGTCACTTGTTTTAATAGCCACCTATTAATTACCTACATCTCCTAACATTACTTTACTAGGTTGTCATCCCTAGTGATGGTGCCAGAGATGCTTGTTGGTGCTGCCTAGCATCACTACTATAATGATACTAAGTAGTTCTTTATCATCTTATGTGACTAGAAAGAATATATAGATATGAATGAAAAAGGATCTGCAAGCGCACAGATAATATATCATTGTAGCACTTCACCCGGGAATATTCCAGGTATCGTTATTTATATTTTTACAACAGGGAAGGTCTAGCATGGACAAGTATTGATAACTTATACTATTGATGGAGAAGTAAACCATAACCAATATTCTACTCATAACAGGGGTAAGTCATAGGATAAGATATATATATATATAATAATAAGTATTGATCAATGACAATGATAAATCATTCAGAGTACTCCTTTCTATGGCATTAGCATGGTCAGGTAGAATATTAGAGGAATAATTCCTAAGTCATCCTTAATTACAAGTCAAAGCATACATTGATTAGTGCAATTACACCTAGTAATCATGGTTAAGATCATCTTCATATCTACAAATAAGGGATATTACTAGGGAAGAGTAAGAACAGAGCTTATCATCCTTCGTAGTCAGATCCTACGTGCTACCTACATCGGGGAGTGGACTACAAAGGACTCAACAGGGGTGTCATGTCTCGGGATCTACCACATGACCCACAATATAGGGTGTATTCATAGGTAAACAATGTTTAAGCACCACACTTACACAATGTCGACCACCCACCCATGGTACCTTAGAGTGAGTGCTAGACGAACATATGCATGAATATGATGATAATCCAACTATACTAAGCATATAATCAAAGTAGACAATGAACATTATAACAAAGAACATGGATAAGATGAATACTAATATTGTCATAACAATTGTAGCAAGCATATAAAAATAATAGAGATACAAAAGAGAGAGGGGGGTACAAAGATTATACCGAACCACGCTCTTGACACAATTGGGAATCCAAGCGAAGCTTGCTTGCCTCCCTCTAGACCTAGCCTAACTAGCTATGCCCTAGAATATGGTGGATCTCTGAGGATGATTAGGATTTATGTCTTCTCAAATGACTTGATGACTAGGGTCATGCCTGGGAGGAGAGCAGGGGCTGGATTATATAGCCCTGAGGGTCCAACATGAGCCCTTGGATCAAACTGACTTAAGCAACAGCTTAGATGCATCATCAAAGGTAATGGAAAATCGACATAGCGATGAGGCTGACAGGTGGACCCATGGGGGGCCGGGTGGCCTGACAGTGGTGCTGGGCGGCCCCACATGTCATTCCTTTGCTCTCTGCTTTACTTTAGTGACATGGCTTTTGGAGTGTTTTAGAGTCTTCCCACGTAGGTACCGCGGTGGAATTCTGTATTTTCTTTTGACAATTAGATCCTCCTTGGCGGTTTTCTGATTAAACCCTGCTGGAAATATAGATTCACCAAAACTCATGGAATTTATTAGTTTAAACCCCTCGACAGTTGGTGATCTCAATTGTGCCCTTATACATGTTTTATTAACGGTTTATAATGGTTGTTAACTACCGTCAACAGACCCCCTATGTCGGCACCTGTCACGATTGAGCCCCAGCATCATCGTTGACAACCGCCACACCGGATCTGCTACCCCTTCATCGACGCCGGCCACACCACTTCCACGACCAAGATGACAAGAGGGCGATGCCGATGACGCAGCGTAGCTAGGAATATGAAGAGGTACCCAAATTCCTTTTATGATGTGTGATGTACTCTAGTGGTTGAACCTAGACATGTAGATATATAGTGACGAGGTTACATGTTTCTTAGTTGATTGTAGTTCACATGTGCTTTATTCGAGTATAATAGCTTCTGTATAAGCTGTAGTTCACATGTGCTTTATTCAAGTAATGGCTTCCGTATAAGCTATAGTTTAGGCGCCTAATTTGCACGCTCCTGCTCTGTTTTGTGGACATTTGGTACAAGGTTAACTCAATAAATGCCTTTGTGATCTACAAGTTGACATCCGGAATATCTCCCTGAAGCAGGAGAGCGTGTTCAGGGATATGGTGATATAGATACAAATTTAGAAGAGCGAGTGCCCCTTGCAATTGAGGTGCTTGTTCTATCTTGTCATGTTGGGATGGGAGGGGGTTGGTTGAGGTAGCAATGCAATTCAATTATTTGTTGTGTGGATGGCAATGCAATTTTTACATTCTTGCCGCTTAAGTTTGTTTCCCTAATTTTAGGCTATGGGTTGAACAAGCCGTAGAGAAGTCCCTGCCAGCAGGGCAAAAGGCAGCATCGATATGGGTCCTGGGGGATGGCAATCCAAGAGAGTGAAGCCAACTAGTCCAGCAGAGTTGCAACATCTTGTAGTTCCAACTAGGTCCAAAAGTCAGCACGCACAAGGCGAACAAAGCCCTGTGAGGGACTGGTCACGTGAAGATGACCTTAGCCATGCCGAAGACGAGACTCCACCTCCCCACCAGCAGAATTACCAAACTTATGAAGGTTGGTACTACCTTAGACATGTCTATTAATCAAGCCACACTATTTGATATCCATGTTACTTTTCTAACAATCTGAATGTATGAAAAATGTGTAGTACCATTGTAGAGAAGAGCGAGGAAGTCGTGGCAAGCAACTAAGGGAGTTGGGCTTCACAAAACCACCCAATCAATGGGAACAAGGATGCACATCTCGGTTGTCAAGGGGAATAGAAGGCCATATGATCCATTGTAAGCTGCCAAGTTTGCCTCAGAGGCAGGTGTAGTAGTCAGGTCTCAAGTACCAATTTTCCTGCACCGAATACATTACAAGCAATGGATCAAACTTGTCAATGGATTTGTGGCCAAGCTATCTGTAAGTATGTATATCCTCTGTTGACATTCAACTCTGCCTTGAGCAACTTAGTAATGCATTTAATTTGCATTCAAACTTCTACAGTTGAGGCTGGCCAATGATGACAATGATGAAGCAACAAAAGAAGCATGCACGAGTGTATTATAGTCTGTTGTACGAGCAGACACGCTACATGTTCAAGCGATCTTACTTCAACAACATCCCCGCTGATGAAATCAGAAAGACCTCTCCTATGTCTTGTATGAATGATACACAATGGTGTGTACTTGTCCACATGTGGTTAAGTTCCAAGAACAAGGTATGTGTGTGTGTGAACTCATTTATTTCTTGTCAAGTCTTTATGTGGTCTACTTGTGCTGTAGTCTAACACAATTGTAGTTATAGGTAGTCTCGGAGCAGAACAAGCGAAACCGTACAAAAGTCAAGTGGCACCAGGTTATAGGATCTCGCTCCTATATTGCCCACCTACAAGCATATGTAAGTGATGGTTGTGTTACTCTTTTTATATGCAATGCCTTTTGTGTCAACAGAAAGGCATGTGCAATTTTAATAGAAGGATAAAAACAGGAAGGACGCAGGACATGATCAAGAAGTGCTCGTTGAAGAACATGATCGACCTCATGAAGATGTTGATGCAGTGGGAATCTTCAACAACTTCCATACCAGTAGCAACATAGGACTGAGCGATGCTGCAAGAGAAGCAGTGGTAAGTACCTTCATTTGCTTTCCTTGAAAACTGCTGAAGCCATTGGCATAAAAGAAGGAAAAGTAGGAGGACCTTAAAGTGGCACCATCATTTTGAAGTTGTAATATTACAACAGTTAATATGTTACCTATGCATTGTGCTTATGAATCTCTATTGGTAGTAGGTTGAGGAAGACCTATGCATTACTTGTACTGAAATAATCTCTTGGTTCTGCAATTTAAGTCCTCTTCCTAATGTTTACTTCTTGGTTTTTGGAGGAAGCTATCAAAACTATACGAGCAGAACCTATTGTTGATGTTGTTTCCAAGGTCCTCTGCCAGGTCAGCTACAACACCTTTTCTTTGAAGAATGCTGGTATTAGGACAAGCTACTCTAGACTTCAGGAATGGCTTGCTGCTCATTAGGAAAGTTTAGCTATCCTCGCTAAACAAGTGGATCAACGGAAGAGGAAAGCAAAAACACTGATAGGGAGTTTGAGAAGTTCAAGAAATAGCAACAGAAGGAGTACAATAAGCTACATGAGCATATCATGCTCTTAAGCGCTAGTAACTCTCAATCTTATTGATGCAGTAAACATGTGGTTTGTTTGCTTGTTTTTATGTGAAATTTTAGTGACTTGATATGTGAACTCTGTCAGTGGTTTGCTGCTGAGTTGAACAACTGTTATTTGATTCAAGTTCAATATAATTATGTATAGTCATTTTGTGCAGCAGTGTAGATCTAAAATCATTTTCTCTGATGTAATGATTGGTGTGCACGTAGTAGATTCGGCATAGGCACGTTGTTCAATAAGAATCTGACACATGGATGAACCAGTGAATGACACGTGTAACAGCCACAATAGGGCACGTGGGCCAATACAAACAAAATATGTGGTACAAATCCATCCTACCACATGGTCAAATCAGAAAAAGAAATGTAGGTAGCTCAGGGCATGACACGTGGCCCAATAAAATACTGACATGCGGACGTACAGCATCGAGACATGTGGTCGAGTAAAAGAAAGACACGCGGGGTATTATGGTCAAGCCACATGGACCAATAAAAATATGACACTTGGTCCAATGAAGAAGTGACATGTGACCCAACCTCAACACGACATGTGTGCCAATAGAAACTGACATGTGGAACAATAGGGTCAAGACATGTGGTCCAGTAAGAATCTGAAACGTGCAAGAACTAGAGATGGCCATGTTGTGCAATAAGAAGGTGACACGTATCCAAACCATCTCCAATGCAACCGACTATAGCATGTACATGTGGAAAGCATCTCCAACGGAAGCACCCACCAGTGTGGCTGCCCCCCTACCACGCATGCCAAAGCAGTTCTATGACGATCAGTTTTCATCATAGATCTATCCTATTCTATGACGATTTTCTAGAATCATCATAGAATTGCAAGAATGACGCGACTTCTATGATGAACCATTTTTCATCATAAATTCGTCATAAAACTGAAATTATGATAAATTTGGCTCCTTTTGTGATGAAAATTGATCGTCATAGAAGTGGATATTCCTAGTAGTGCAAGTTGTACATTCTTTAGGATAAGTTGACAAGCTTCAAGATGAAAGATGATGAGAGCATTCTAGAGATGTTTCATATAATGCAAGTAATTGTCAATGATCTCAAAAATTTGGATGAGAAAGTACAAGATGATGATTTCTCTCATCAGTTTTTGATGTGCCTACCTTCAAGGTTTGAAACATTGAGATTGATCATCATAAGAGGAGGATTGAAGGACATAACCCCTAACCAAGTACTAGGTGATGTCATGACACAAGAGACATACAATGTGGAAAGGGAGGGGGTTGACCAAGATGAGAAGAAGGACGAGGACAAGAAGAAAAAGTGTGTAGCATTTATGGCTAGCGCATCATCCAAGAGCAAGGGCAAAGCAAAGAAAGAAGAATCAAGTGATGATGAAGAAGCTAGGGACTTTGACATGGAATCCATGGCTCTATTTGTGAAAAACTTTGGCAAATTCATGAAGAAGAGATAATTTCAAGAGCAAAGATCAAGTGAGAAGGTGCTTTAGATGCAAGAGCAAGGATCACATCTTGGCGGATTGTCCATACAAAAGTGACAATGAAGAAGATGAGAAGAAGGAAAAGAAGGAGAAGAGAATATCCTTCAAGAAGAAGAAGAAGGGTGGCTCTTATGTGGTGACTTGGGATAGTGATGCTTCTTCGGATAGTGATGAGTCTAGTGGTGATGAGAAGACATCCAAGAAGAAGGCACTAGCAAGTATCGCCATCAACAACAAGCCTTCTCTCTTCAACACACCACCATGCTTCATGGCTAAGTCCCCTAAGGTAAAATATGATGAAAGTGATGGTGATGATTGTGAAAGTGATGATTGTAGGAGTGATGATGATGATAAGTACTCCAAGGAGGTACTCATGGACATGATGGAACAATCTCATGAATGTCTTGAGCTAAAGAGGAAGGAGTGCAAAGACTTATGCAAGAAATGCAAACCTCTTGAGCAAGCCTTTGATGAGCTCAATGCTACTCATGAGAGGCTAATGGAAGCCCATGGAAAGCTTGGCAAAGCTCACTCTAAGCTTGAAAAGGTTCACTCCTCTCTCCTAGAGAGAGACAAGCATAAGGTTGTTGTATCATGTGACGTGGGCTTGACTTGTGATATTATTGATAAATCTTTCTACAAGCCTATTGTTGTTGCTCCTACTAACCCTTCTTGTAGCACTACTACTTCCACCTTATCTACTAGTGATGGTTTCACTTGTGATGCCTCACTAATGGTTGAGAATAAGACTCTAAAGAAGAAAGTCAATGAGCTCACTCGCACCTTAGGCAAGGCCTATGGTGGTGAGGATCGCTTGCTTATGTGCTTGGGTAGCCAAAGAGCATCTCTCTACAAAGAGAGATTGGGCTATACCCCCAAGAAAGGCAAGGTGGCCTTTGCTCCTCATAAGACTAGTTTTATGAAGAACAATGGTCGTTATTCCTATAGTTGCAAGCAAGTTGGTCACAAGGAGCATGATTGCAAGAACAAGAAATCACATGCTAATGTATTCTCAATTAAATTTGATTCTTGTTATTTGCTTACCAAGGGTGACAATGGTGTGAAGGCTGAGTTCATTGGTACATCCTTGTTAGGCCCAAGGAAGAAGGCCATTTGGGTGCCAAAGAGCTTAGTGACTAATCTTCAAGGGCCCAAGCAAGTTTGGGTACCTCAAAAGAATTGATCTTCTTTTGTAGGTTAATTACAAAGCCGAAGAAAGGCATTGGGTGCTTGATAGTGGGTGCACACAACACATGACCAGTGATTTAAGAATATTCAATTCAATCAACACCAATGATAGCAATGGTTATGATAGTATCACATTTGGTGACAATGGCAAAGGCAATGTCTAAGGGCTTGGTAAGATTGTAATATCCAATGACTTGAGCATTTCTAATGTGCTACTAGTAGAGAGCTTGAACTTCAACCTATTGTCAATAGCTTAACTTTGTGATCTTGGTTTCAAGTGTATATTTGGTGTGGATGATGTAGAGATCATAAATGTAGATGGCTCTAACTTGATATTCAAAGGATTTAGATATGTGAATCTATACTTGATTGATTTCAATGCTAATGAAACACAATTGTCAACATGTTTGCTCACTAAGTCTAGCATGGGTTGGTTATGGCATAGAAGGCTTGGTCATATTGGAATGAAACAATTGAACAAATTGATTAAGCATCATCTAGTAAGAGGCTTGAAAGATGTCACTTTTGAGAAGGATAAGTTGTGTAGTGCATGTCAAGCCAGAAAACAAGTTGGCAACACACCCTAAGAAGAGCATCATGAGCACATCTAGAGCATTCGAGTTATTTCTCATGGATTTGTTTGGGCCAACAACATATACTAGTACTAGTGGAAACAAATATGGATTTGTGTTAGTGGATGATCTCACTAGATATACATGGGTCTTCTTTTTGTTGATAAGAGTGATTGTAGGGTCGAGATGGTGGACTAGAGGAGGGTGAATAATCCTTTCTAAAATTAATCGCACTAGCTAACCGAAACAAATGTGGAATTAAATATATCAGTCTAGCCAAGACTACACCCCTCTATCTAAGTTATGAAGCACCTTAAAAGATCCTAAACAAGCAACTAAGGTTCCCAGGCTAGCTAGAGCTCACCTAACCAATTCTAGGAGCAAGGTCACACAAACCTATGCACTAGTACTTCAAGCATCGAGGAGCTCCTACACATGCTAGTAGCATAAGCACAAAGCTTCTAAGCTCACTAGCAATGCTCAACAACAAGGCTACACAAGCCAAATTAGTGAGCTCAAATTACTTAGCTACATAAGCTAAGCAAGGCAACTAATTTACTACAAAAGTAAACTAGTTACACAAGGGAGCTACTTCTATGCTACACAAGCAAGAAGGTAACTAGCAAGCTACACAAGCTAACTAATTACAAGAGCAACTACACAAGCACAATATATAAATGTAAATACAAGCTTGTGTAAAGGGGAATGCAAACCAATGGAAAGACAAGGAGGACACGATGATTTTTATCCCGAGGCTCACTTTGTTGCCACCAAGCTAGTCCCCGTTGAGACAAGCTCCAAGGTTACCGCTGGTCCTCTTGCTAGTGGTGACCCACAAGTCACCCTCTCCCATGTAGAGTGCTTACCACAAGCTCTAGCACTTTGACATGGCTGGACCACTTGTCACCCTTCATGTCTCGCTCTACTAGAGTTTCTCTTCACGGCTCCCGTGGGGCGAGCACAATGCCCCTCACAAATCCTTCTCCGAAGCACCACACAATCTTCTTTGCATGCTTCAATGGAGACCACCACCAAGCCATCTAGGAGGTGGCAACCTCCAAGAGTAACAAGCACCACTGGCTTGCAACTCGATCACCTAGTGCCACTCGATGCAATCTCACGATGCAACGCACTAGAATCACTCATTTGCAATGGATTCACACTTCTCACAAGCACAAGTGAGTTAGAGGCTTCTCAAACCAAGCACACACAAGGGCAACACATCCCCAAGGTGCTCAACCTCAGCCAAACCCGAGCTCCACCTCTATTTATAGCCCCCAAGCCAAATAGAGTTGTTGGAGCCTTGGAACACATTTCTGTGTGGTCACCAGACAACAACGTGCCGGCACCGAGCAAGGGGTGGTGGTGCTCCAACAGTTGAATTGCAATGGCTATTTTAAACTAGCCATTGGACAAGTGGGCACCGGATAATGGGTGGCGGTGCCCCCGCGGCACCCAAAACGCATTTTCGCCCCTCTATGGAAAAATATGGCGGTGCCAGGCACTGGACAGTCCGGTGACCATGGAGGTGCCACCTTCAGCTCAAACTTGATTTTCACCACCTCAAGCTTGTAGAGAATTTTATTAGCTTTCTAAAAAGTCCTAGATCATCGAAATCAGAGTTCGGAGCTAAGAGTTATGCCCAAAATACGAAAGGGTGGTGCTGCTAAAATGGGCACAATGCAGGGGGTGGCGGTGCACCATGCAATGAGTGGTGGTGCACCACCCCAGGGGTGGCGGTGCCACCGCCCTAGGGTGTCCCGTGCACACCAAAAAGGGCGGTGCCACCCCCATGCTGGGCTGCGCGTTGCCACAAGTTTGGTTGCATTTTCCGACCCTCAGACAACCCAAACTTGCTCTTTTCTTCTCCTTTTCTTTTCCAACTTCACCAAGTTGATCCAAATCAACTCTAACAACTTCTCCTTTGCAAATGTGCCAACACCACCAAGTGTACAACATCATGTGCCAGTGTGTTAGCATTTTCACAATCATTTTCCAAAGGATTAGTCACTCAAATCACCACGTCACTTGATCCTAGCAACGATGCAAAGTTAGATCACTCGAGTGGCACTAGATGACCGATATGCAAACAAGTTTGCTCCTCTTGATAGTACGGCCATCTATCCCAAACCTGGTCATAAACTTCTCTACACACCTATGACTAGTGAAACAAAATGCCCTATAAATTATACCTTTGCCTTGCGCATTCTATTCCATCTTCTCCAATGTTGATGCAACACATGTACCAACAATATCACAAATGATATGATCCACTTCATATCATCACGTAACCTTATTGGTTCTTCGATCTTGACCTCACTTGCTCTTCACCGTTGCTTTCATCCATTGGTGCCAAGTCTTGCGCTCAAGCTTCACCGCCACGCGGTCCATCACTCCAAAGCCTCCAACTTGCCCTTCACGCTTGCAACCGGTCCATCAAGCCAAGTCTTGTCTTGATCTTCTCCACCTTAGTCACATGACTCCATGTCATGTCTCATATGCAGTGAGCTCCTTCATCACATGTGTGAGCCTAGCAACAAATCAAAGCCATCTTCAATGTCATGGCATGAGTTGCTCACACAAGTGTACATGTGGACTATTCGCCTGTGTATCTCACAATTTAAACACATTAGTCCACCTATGTTGTCACTCAATTAGCAAAACCAAACTAGGGACCTTTTAGTGATGTGTTTGATACATTCAAGACATTCATCAAGAGAATACACAATGAATTTGAAACAACTATCAAGAAAGTAAGAAGTGACAATGGTAGTGAGTTCAAGAATACTAGAATTGATGAGTTATGTGATGAGTTTGGTATTATGCATCAATTCTCAGCCAAGTACACTCCACAATCAAATGGCCTTGTTGAGAGGAAGAGAACTTTGATTGACATGGCAAGATCAATGCTAACTGAGTACAATGTTAGTCATTCATTTTGGGCCGAAGCAATCAACACGGCTTGCTACTATAGCAACAGTCTCTATTGTCATCCAATGTTGGAGAAGACACCATATGAGCTCTTGAATGGTAGAAATCCCAATATTCCATACTTTTGGGTGTTTGGTTGCAAATGATACATATTAAAGAAAGGCACAAGATTGAGCAAATTTGAGAAGAAATGTGATGAAGGCTTCTTGCTTGGTTACTCCACTACTAGCAAGGCTTACAGAGTTTGAAATTTGGCTAGTGGTACTCTTGACGAGGTGCATAATGTTGAATTTGATGAAACCAATGGTTCCCGATATAAAGATGAGAATCTAGATGATGTGAGAGGCACTCAATTAGTCAATGCAATGAAGAAGATAGACATTAGTGACATAAGGCCTAGAGAAGTGATAGAAGTTGAAGATGACAAAGATCAAATGCTCTCTAACTCAAAAGTGCAAGCTAGTGGTTCTCATGATCAAAGTCAAGCTAGTACAAGTTGTGGTTAAGTGCAAGATGAACAACAAGTGGCTAGTTCATCATCTCAACCAAATGACCAACCAAGTGCAAGCAATCCAAGTTCAAGTGCTCCAACCAACCAATGTTGCAAGAGATCACCCATTGGACTCTATAATTGGAGATATTTCTAGAGGTGTACAAATAAGATCAAGATTGGCATTATTTTGTGAGCATTTCTCTTTTGTGTCATTCATTGAGCCAAAGAAGATAGATGAAGCTTTGAAGGATTTTGATTGGGTCAATGCCATGCATGAAGAGCTAAACAACTTCACAAGAAATCAAGTATGAGAGTTAGTTGAAAGGCCTAAGGGACACAATGTGGTTGAAACCAAATGGGTCTTTCGTAATAAGCAAGATCAAGATGGGATAGTAGTAAGGAACAAAGCAAGATTAGTGGCTCAAGGTTACACTTAAGTAGAAGGACTTAATTTTGGTGAAACATATGCCCCGGTTGCAAGATTGGAAGCAATTAGAATCTTGTTAGGCTATGCTTGTGCCCACAACATTAAGCTCTATCAAATGGATGTGAAGAGTGCATTCTTGAATGGCTACATCAATGAAGAAGTTTATGTTGAACAACCACCTGGTTTTGAAGATGACAAGAAGCCCAACCATGTTTACAAGTTGAAGAAGGCATTGTATGGCTTGAAGCAAGCACCTAGAGCATGGTATGAGAGGTTGAGGGATTTCCTACTCTCTAAGGGATTTACGATGGGCAAGGTTGACACCACTCTCTTCACCAAGAAGATAGGCAAGGACTTGTTTGTGTTGCAAATATATGTTGATGGTATTATCTTTGGATCAACCAATCAAGACTTTTGTGTAGAGTTTGGAAATATGATGGCAAATGAATTTGAGATGTCCATGATTGGAGAGCTTAGTTACTTCCTTGGTCTTCAAATCAAGCAATTGAAGAATGGTACATTTGTGAGTCAAGTCAAGTACATCAAAGACATGCTCAAAAAGTTTGGAATGGATGATGCAAAGGCAATTAGTACACCTATGGGGACAAATGGAAACTTGGATAGTGATGCAAGTGGCAATATGGTGGATCAAAAGATGTCTCGGTCTATGATTGGAAGCCTACTCTATATGACCACATCAAGACCGGATGTGATGTTTAGTGTATACATGTGTGTAAGATTTCAAGCCTCACCAAGAGAAAGTCATTTGAAGGCAACAAAGAGAATATTGAGGTACTTAAAGCATACAAAAATGTTGGGTTGTGGTATCCCAAAGGAGCAAGATTTGAGTTAATTGGATATTCGAACTCCGATTATGCAGGATGCAAAGTTGAGAGGAAGAGCACTTTGGGTATATGTCAATTATTGAGAAGATCACTTGTGTCTTAGTCATTAAAGAAGCAAAATAGTGTAGCACTTTCAACCACCGAAGCGGAGTACATTTTGGCCGGTAGTTGTTGTGCTCAATTACTTTGGATGATAGGCCACCTTGAATGATTTTGGAATCAAGTTCAAACAAGTGCCATTGCTATGTGACAATGAGAGTGTTGTGAAGCTCACCAACAACCCGGTTCAACATTCAAGAACAAAGCACATAGATGTCCGTCATCATTTCATAAGAGATCATCAACAAAAAGGGGACATTTATATTGAGAGTGTGGGTACGGATGATCAACTTGCCCATATTTTCACCAAGCCACTTGATAAGAAGAGATTTTGCAAGCTAAGAAATGAATTGAACATATTGGATTTCTTAAACATGTGTTGATGCACCCCCACTATATGACATGCCTCTCCTTCGAGCAAAGCAAGGTAAAATTGGTTGATAAGTCATTCATTCTTTGCTAAGGACTTGTTTAGGGCATCTAGTCATTCCTCACGCTTTATAGGCTCATTCATGAAAATCAAATGAATTTGATGCTTGTATGGTACCACTATTGCTTCTATGTTTGAAATGATCTAGTGGTAGCATATGCCATGTTTGTGGGCTTGTGAACCTAGTGTTTAATATAGAAAATGACCTATAAGTGTTTAACTCCTTAAAATTAGGTATGAAGAAGCTTGTCCTTGGATCAAACCAAGTTAAATATCTTTTGCAAGTGATCTAGATTGAACCAAATATGGGAAAATGATCCTCACTTAACATGGTTTCACCCTAACCTATCTAAATTTTTAGCTCACTTTTTGTGGTCATTGATGACAAAGGGGGAGAGAAACAAAGATAAAAGTGATAGGGGGAGGGAAATGGACATATGGGGAGAGATATGACAAAGGAAGGGGATCATTTAAAATTAGAAGCACATAAGTTGGGAGAGCAAGCTCATAAATTTATATGTTGCATTTGTATGTGCATCACATATGCTTGCTTGTATGGCACAAGTTCTTTAAATTTCTTATCCATGCTTGTGTGGTGTATGCTAGATTATAGGATTGATTGATGAGATGTAAAACTAGCATGCATAGGATGATAGTTAGATGTGCCTTGCATGTTCTACAAGAAGTACTAGAACCATGCTTATAATGTTGATCTCACGAGGTATGTAGTGCTTGTGTTTTGCAAGTGCTTTCTAACTAATCATGGTGCTAAGGATGGTATATTAGTGCACTCCAATTGGTATCACGCTTTAAAGGTCCATTCTTTACACCTTAGCATCATTTGGTAGACATCACTTCCCCATGATTTCTATTCATGCATATGTGCAAGCTTTTAAGTCCAAACTCTTAGCACATATGTAGGGGAGCCAATGCTACCAATTTGGGTTTATGAAACTTGTCCTTATCCTTTATACATGGTAAAATGCTTGGGCAAGCAACATGAATCCAAAAAGATTTCATTGAATATCTTTGTGAAAAGGTTGTCATCAATTACCAAAAAATAGGAGATTGAAAGCCCTAGTTTGGTTTTGGATAATTGATGAAACTAATGTACTAATCCTTGAGCTAAGTGTGTAGACAAGAGAGGATGGTCCTAAACCAAGTGGTAGATCTAGATGATGGTCAAGGTGATGGTGGTGACCAAACTCAAAGATCAAGTACTCCAACTTGGAAAAGAAGAAAGAGAAAAACAAAAACAAGGTTGATCAAGGCAAAGGTATCAAATAGGTTTTTGTTTTGACACTCAAGACACCATAGAGGGTGTGAGTGTATTTAGGATCGATAGCCGTACTATAAAGAGGGAATTCTTTGGCTAAGCGGTTTATTGAGTGCCACTAGGTGACATGATTCTTGCATATGCATTAGGGACCTAGTGTGCTAACAATTAACCCTTGTAAAATGCTAACACACGAGCACACAAGTTATATACTTTGTGGTTAGCAACTTGGAAGCAAAGGTGAAGTGTTTGAGGAGATAGAAAAAGAAAAGGTGGTGCGGGGTAGTGACCGGACGCTGGTCGCGGTGTGACAGGACGCGTCTGGTACTAAACTCTAAGTCTCGGTCAGCCTCGATGGCTTGACTGTATGTAGGGACCAGACGCAGGCCTGGCGTCCGGTCAGTGGTTCAAGAGAAGGTGCAGGGCTATTATGCGACTGGACTCGGAAGGAGTTGGAGACCAGAGACGCGTGAGGGGGCGCATCAGGTTGATGCTGACGTACGCTGATGCAATCGATGAGTATGAGTAGTGAGAGGACCGGATTCTAGGCATGTCCGGTCAGCTATGACCTGATGCGTCCGATCAAGAAAAACACGCTCTAGATGCTCTCTATACTCAACCGGACCATGAAGTGGTTGGCGTCCGATCATGTGCATAGGTGCGTCCGGTGCATGGCTGACTTGGGCGCGCTTTGGCGCCTAATGGTCAAATTTGAATCGCACGACGTGGCAGACGCTGAGTGGCTCGAGGGCACGACCAGACTCAGTGACCGGACGTGGGGTCTGCGTCCGGTCAGTGCGTCCGACGCCCCTTCGATAGCCCAACGGCTCTTTGAGCCTTGAGGCTCTATAAATAGGCTTTGGTCGGCTTGGGGCTCACTCTCTTGGAACTTTGACTTTCTTGACATCCTTGTAAGCCTAAGCAAACACTTCTCACTCATCTCTATTATTGATTCATCGTCATAGTGAGATTGGGAGTGTTTCTTAGTGCATTTGCTTGAGTGATTGCATCTAGTGGCACTTGGAGATCGTTGTAGCTACGGATTTCTTGTTACTCTTGGTGGTTGCCGTCACCTAGATGGCTTGGAGCAGCGGAGGAGCATCGGCACGAGTTGGTGATTGTTTGTGGCCATCTCCGATGATTATGAGGGGTCTTGTGCCTTCCCCGGTGGAGAGCCAAAAGATAACTCTAGTGGATTGCTCGTGTCATTGAGTTACCTTACTTGTGGTAGGTTCTTGCAGCGCCTAGTGAAGGCTTGGTGTGGTGCCAATTAGCCACCGAACCACCGAGTGTAGGTCGACATAATGGGGACTAGTGTGTCGATAAGCACGTGAACCTTGGGAGAAAAATCGTGTGCCATCTTGTGATTGGATTTCTCCTAGTGATTGATTGGCATTCATATTATGATTGGTTCATTTCTCGACACGGCGGTATAATCATCCTATTCACTCTCTTACATTCTTGCAAACTAGTTGAGTAGTAAGCTCTTTAGTGTAGCTAGTTTTGAGAGCTTGCTTGCTAGTTTAGTTTCACCTAGTGGTGCTCTTTAGTGTAGCTTGTTTGAGAGCTCTTAGTGAGTAGTGACTTAGCCTCTTGTGTGCCCAGAAATCATAGCAACTAGAATTGTTTGGATAGGTGCCTTGCAACCTATTGTAGAGCTAGAGCAAAATTGTATTACACCATTTAGTATATTAACCATTTGCTCTAGTATATTTGTAGAGATTTTTATAGGCTATTCACCCCCCCTCTAGCCATTATGACCTTTCAGCCGCCTCACCCTGTCATACTGCTCTCGCTCGATTTGGTGATTGGTAGTCATGGGATGCAAATCCCATGTGATTTGGTCATGTCTTGCATGGGGTACTAGAGACGTGTGATGTTTTGCAAGAAATCAAGTAATTTTTCTCAAGTCCACATTTCTTTTTCTCTCTTGACTTGGTAGATGCCGGATGAAAGACTCATGATATTCTTTCATGCCTCACAGAGAGAGCTAGAATACACCTAAGATTTGCAAAAAGACACGTTATTTTACCGAAAATCTTAGATACTTATCCTGTATATAGATCAACAGAATGGTGCTTTACTGAACTTAATTAGTCTTCTACCTGTTCAGGTTATACAAATTATGTTCTTGATGGACCTTTAAATTATGTTCTTGATGGACCTGCTTCAACTTAAGGAGTTTACCATTTCAGGTTAGCTGCGCCTAATAATGCAAAGATCTATTAATTGTTTCAAATCTATGTGCTCTTGCCTTGTATGTTAAAAGATTTTAGCTACATGTGCGTTTGTAGGCCAATGATGCATTTGGAGACTGGAAGGAGGAAGGTGCTGCTGCAAGAAGATAAATTTGTGTTGTTTTCCTGATATGTAGTTAGGTTCCATTTTTTCCTCTATTAGAGCACAGGTGCTTTTAGTGCAGTAGTGCAACATTTTGAAAAGTTAATAAAATTCATAGATGGGGCTAAGAATGCCTTCGTGTTGTTATTAATTTCACTGATGAGATCAAATCATGCATAACTTGGTACAAATTTATTATGTCCATGATTTGCAGTGTGACCTTCTGGAAACTGGTCATCTATGTATGTCCTAGTGTTTCTATTCTACATTTATAATTCATGACATTTCATTTGGCTTCTTTTAAATTTGTTGTTGAACAATGAATGCATGATTGTATATCATCTTCGACAAGATAAATAGTTCATTTTATCGGATGGTGAAAATCTGTATAGTAGTGTTTTGTAGCCATGCTTTCTGATCTATTTCTTTAATTATCAGTGTACATGAATATTGTAGGGTGACTATTGCATCCTTGGAACAAAAGTGTTCAGTACAAACTAAAAAGTGACCATGTCCAGCAACTGCATTGGTGAGTGCAGGTATCATGTTAATCCATTTGAGCACTCTATACAAAATACTGCAAAACCAAAATGGAAACAATTGTATAGTATTGAAAGGATCGTATCTTGACTGCCGAAGGCAGGGCTGTCCCGAGGATTTTGGGGGCCCTGTCCAAAAACCATATCTCTGCTAATGAAATAGGCATACCATATTTCTACTCTTTGATGCATTAATACTGCCTAATACTGAGCTTTACCCATATGTTTGCATTGCATGGTGCACCTGTTGGTTCTTATGGGGTTTACTTTTCTTTATCAGGAGAAGGAGCTGCTTGAAAAGCACAATCTTTGGCTCGGACGTCAGCAAGGATTGCTGAGGTGAGTCTTTGTGATCTAACTCATGGTGGATAGTCTTTTGTGATCTAACTTATGATGGATAGACATGATTTAGAACACATAAGCTGACTGAACCTTCGTGTTTCAGTTTGAAAGAGAGATTTCTGAATCTTCTAGCTCCTTTATGCGAAGCAAAGAACGCATCTCTGAATTGGAGCAAAGGGTATCCTACATGGAAAAGGTAATTTCTCATGCAGATGATTGCAATATTACTGTTTCCATCTAATCTATTCTCTTTATATATTGGTGATTGAAGGAGTTGCGCTCAATACAGGATACTGCAGCTGCTAATGAACAACGTCTGGGTGCTGCTTTATGTTAGTATTTAACTGCGGCCTAGCGCCTAGAGATTCTCCACTCGCCTCCTGTTATCTCCTCATACGTATTCACCGTT
The DNA here is from genome assembly GCA_904845875.1 of Miscanthus lutarioriparius. Lineage (NCBI taxonomy): Eukaryota > Viridiplantae > Streptophyta > Magnoliopsida > Poales > Poaceae > Miscanthus > Miscanthus lutarioriparius. The sequence goes on along the minus strand of CAJGYO010000011.1, from coordinate 43,190,008 downwards.
CTTATGGTTGAGAGAGACTTTTTGTCACATCTTAATTGTTAATATCTCATGATCATGTTTTGAAAATAATAACTTTATTTTTATTTATGCAGGTGCTGCTTAGTTTAATACTTAAATTTTTTTCGTGCTAGCAGAATGGCTGCCTTTGTATAAAAATTGACTTTAATAACTGTAGGCTGAAGGACACGTGGACGCCTAAGAGGGGGGGGTGAATTAGGCAACTTAAAAACTAACTCTAAACTATGGCCTCATTTTCTACTTCTAGCAAAACCTATGCAAAAGATAATCTATCTAGATGTGCAACTACGGTTTTGCTAGTGTGTTGCTATCTCTACCGCAAATGATAATAATATGATCAATGTAAATGCGGAAGCTTAAAGAGCAAGGTAGAGATATGCAAACTCCCGTCGACGACTCGGTATTTTTACCGAGGTATCGAGAAGCGCCGCAAGCTTCCCCTAGTCCTCGTTGGAGCCCTCGCAAGGAATCCTCGCAAGGGCCAAGCTCCCGGTCGGGTAACTCCGTGGATAGCCTCGGGCCTTCCCCACGCCGCAAGTGGGTCTCCGATGTGCCTTCGGCAAGCCTCTCCCGGATGCTCCCCGCCGTCTTCACTATCAAGCTTTCGGCCAAACGCGCATGGGCCTTGTTCCCCTCCGTGACACGGTGGCGGCCACACCACAATAGCAGCGGTTGGTGTGATCTCGCAAGACTTCAAGCCCCTCCGATGTACAACACTTGTGCTCACAAGCACGGGGTGGCAAGAGGTATGCAAACCTCACTTAAACACTAGGCAAACACCTAGAGCAAGCGCATAAGCGATGGTCTAATCAACCTAAACACTTCATGAAAGCACTTATGCTAATCACCTAATAAAACACTAAGCACTATGCATGTGGAGATCACTCAAATGGTGTATCAACACTCTTGATATGTTTCCTCGGCTCCACACCTCTCAAATGGCGGTTGGTGTGTATTTATAAGCCCCGAGAAAGTAGCCGTTGGGGTCGAACTCCCGTAATTACGCTCATCGGCCGGACGCTGAATAAATCGTCTGACGGACGCGTCCGGTCGTCCCGACGACCGTTGTAGCCGCGAACTACCGATCGGACCCGCTGCGGCGTCGATGCGCTTCTCACCGGGACGCGTCCGGTCGCGATTCGCGCTGGAACCTCTCTGTCAGATTTCGATCGGACGCTGCGTTCCTGCGTCGGTCGGTTCTCAGCCGCCAGCGTCCGGTCCTTGCGTCCGGTCGCTGTCTGCCGAGCCACCGGTAAGTCGATAGCGCTTCAGGCGTCGGTCGGCGTCCGATCGCCTCTATGAGCTTCGTTTTCTTTGCGATCTTGCATGACGGCTTGGTTCCTATCTTCATGCTTGGACTTTGCTTGACATCTTGGGTCTTTTCTTGTGCTTCTAAGGTCTTGCTTGAGGTGTTGATCATCGGATCATCACGTCGCCTTCGTCAAGTCACGTCTTGCACCCTATTGGTCTACAAAACAAACACTTGCAAATTCATTAGTCTAATTTGGTTGTGTTGGTCATCAAACACCAAAATCCAAAGTAAATGGGCCAAGGGTCCATTTTCGCCTAATCTCCCCTTTTTGGTGATTGATGACAACACGACCAAAGCAAGCAAATGACAAAAAATTATCTACTTGCTAGGATGCAATGCAAAGGACAGGTTATATGATACTAATTGATAGATACCAATTAAAACTTTACTTAAAAATATGTCTTGCCCTTGCAAATGTCCCCATGTGATATTATGGATTAAAGCCTATCTTTCTAAAAAAACTTCTCCCATTAATTCACTTTCCTCCCTTTCTATAGGACCATTACCACTTGTAGACATCAACTTGATGCTTGCCTTTGGTCCTTCAAATTCTCCCCTTTGGCATCAAACACTAAAAAAAAGGAAGACATTAGTAGCACAAGGGAGGGTCAAATTTCATGATCCTTTGTGTATAGAGTGAAATGGATCACAAAATTTGACTCTCGCATTATATAGACTAAGCTCCCCCTAAATATATGCATACATATGGTAGAAAGCAAAGCATATGCATAATTAGCAATTTGTTGCACGAGAGAGTTTAATCTATATAATGCATGGAGAAAGCATATAAATATGAAATGAAATCAACATGATGATGCCAACTGAAGAACGATGCTTCCTTGGGGACTCCATTTTCCTTGCAATGAGACCACTACACACATGATAAACTTGAAAAAGGTGTTAGTCTCAAAGCGTCCATCTTGTAGATGATCCTCCCCCTAAATTTGTGCATGGAGACATGGAATACTTGTAGTACTCATGCACAATTGATTTTGGAGTCAAAATACCACTTGAAAGATGATATTTGGGAGAAAATTATCTACAATTTGGACTTTGGCACATATTAGATAAACAATAGTAAGACAAGCTATGTGCCGTGCTCCTAAGCAATTTTAAACCATGTAGGTTTGCTCCAAGGGTTACAAATGAGACCGAGCAAGCCTACCATATGAAATACCTAGTGTATGCATGACAAAGGATATAAGCATGCAAATGTAACCCTAGGCATGAAGAGTAACTAGATGCTTAAAGATACCAATTGTAGGAAAATCTAATTGCAAGATGTACCAATTAAAAAGTAATAACATCTAGTTACCTAACATGGGAAGGGGAATTTGGGTCCATAGTATTCACTAACCCACTTGGCAATGATTTTGTCCATCATGATGCACCCCATGAAATGCACCCATACTTTGCCAAGTCTCCAAATTCCCCGTGTTCTGACGGACTTCTTAATTCCCTTTCGGGATCCAAACCTTCTTGGTGCTCTTCATGCTGGAAATGATTTCCTTTGGCACCCAAAAGCGTTTGACTCCATTGTTTGCTTGCTTGTTCACCTTGATGGCCACCACCTTGTCATTTTTCTTCTTCTTCAAGAGATAAGGTGTGGAGGCCTTCTTGTCCACCTTGTTGGTGTAGGTGTTGGAGAGCTTGCTTGTTTGCTTTTTCTCCTTCTTCTTTGCTCCTCCCCCATTCTTCACCTTGCACTCATAGGACTTGTGGCCTTCTTTGTGGCACACGTAGCAAACCACGGTTTGTCCTTCATCAAGCTTCTTCACTCCCTTGACGGTGTTATCTTGATGAAGTTGGGTTTGCTTTGCCTTGCCTTTCATTTGAGTCAAGTCCTTGGTGAGGCGAGCTACTTCTTGCTTGAGTTGCTCATTCTCTTTTGCAACCTCTTGTGTGCATGTATCTACAATCACTTTCTTAACACAAACTTGGTTGCACAAAGGTGAGTCTAAACATAAATCATTGCAAGAGGTAGATGCATCCTTTTTAATTATGTCATTTCTTTTAGATGCCTTGGTGGGGGTATTTTTTTTTACGGCCTCAAGATTAGCAACTTGATTTGTTAGCTCATCACAATGTTTGCACATGATTTCCATTTTAGCAAGCAAACTTTGATAATCATTTTGTGAGCTAGCTAACTTTTTTTCTTTTAATTTTCATTTTTCTTTTCAAGTTGCTTATCATTAATTGTGCATGCACTTATTGTTGCACTAGCCTCAAGTTGCTCAATTTTAATAGATAGATCAACATTGAGATTTGCAAAGTTTTCATATTGTTCAAGCAAATTCTTGTATGCTTCTTGTGAACTACCTAGCTCTTCTTTTAAAGTTTTGAGCTTCTTTTGTTGACTAGTGCAAACTTTAGCATATTTAAGATTTTGTTGCACAATTGTATTGTAAGAAGGCAAATCATCATCACTATCACTCTCACTAGAGGATGAGCTTTTGTTACCTCGTGCCATAAGGCACACACGAGAAGAGCTTGATGATGAGTGCTTATGACCTCGCCTCTTGTGATGGTTTTCTTCTTCACTTGAAGAATCATCCCATGACCTTATTGTTGTGAGGGCTTTGTTTTTGCACGCCTTCTTCTTTGTCTTGGGTGTGGGCTTGTTTGGACAAACTTCCACAAAGTGCCCCATCTCGCCGCATCCGTAGCATCCTCTCTTTCTTTGCTCATTTCTTTGATTGGTGAAAATGAGATCTTGAATTTGGATGGGCACACCCTTGACATTGAGCCTTTGGATCATCTTCTCCACCTTGTTGATTAATTTGATTGATTCTTCGTCAAGGTCGGAGGTGGAGGAGGAAGATTGATCATCATCACTTGATTCTTGTTCATCATCATCATCCTCATCTTCTTCTTCTTCACTTGAGGAGCTTGAGCTTGACTCAACTTTCTTGCCCTTCATCTTTTTCTTTTCGCTACAAGCGAGAGCTTTGCCTTTGCTTGATGAAGATGCTTCTCCTTGACCCATCTTACGTGACATTTCAAATGCCACTAGCTTGCCAATGACAATGCCCGGGGTCATGGTGCTCAAGTTCTCCATGTTGTGAAGGATGGTGATGATGCTTGCATATTTCTTTTTTGTGGTAGAAGCGGAGACGATCTTCCTCACGATGTCCGCATCATCTAGCTTTAATAATCCTATTGAATGGAGCTCATTGATAATTAGATTCAATCGAGAATACATATCACGAACAAGCTCATCATCATTCATAGCAAAGGAATCATAATTTTGCTTAGCTAGACAATGTTTTTGCTCACGGACATTACTTGTACCGTCATGGAGCTCTTGAAGTTTTAACCAAATTTCATGTGCCGTATTTAAGGTGAACACTTGGTTAAACACATCCATGCTAAATGATTCAAACAAGCAATTCTTAGCTCTAGCATTAAAATGCATTTCTTTTTCATCACTCTTTGTGGGTTTTTCGGGATTCTTGATGGGTTTCATCCCGTCACGAGTGACTCTCCATACACCCAAATCAACCGTCTCAAGGTGACAAGCCATTCTAGCTTTATAGTATGGGAAGTTAGAGCCGTCAAATTGTGGAGGCCTAGCGGTATCCATCCCAACCACTCTACAAGCGTCGGCTCAACGGCGGTTAAGCCAAAAGTCCAAATATGAGCCAACCGGCTAGAATACCAATTGAAGGACACGTGGACGCCTAAGAGGGGGGGGTGAATTAGGCAACTTAAAAACTAACTCTAAACTATGGCCTCATTTTCTACTTCTAGCAAAACCTATGCAAAAGATAATCTATCTAGATGTGCAACTACGGTTTTGCTAGTGTGTTACTATCTCTACGCAAATGATAATAATATGATCAATGTAAATGCGGAAGCTTAAAGAGCAAGGTAGAGATATGCAAACTCCCGTCGACGACTCGGTATTTTTACCGAGGTATAAAGCAGCGCAAGCTTCCCCTAGTCCTCGTTGGAGAGCCCCGCAAGGAATCCCTCGCAAGGGCCAAGCTCCCGGTCGGGTAACTCCGTGGATAGCCTCGGGCCTTCCCCCTAGCGCAAGTGGGTCTCCGATGTGCCTTCCATATGAAGCAAGCCTCTCCCGGATGCTCCCCGCCGTCTTCACTATCAAGCTTTCGTAATAACGCCATATGGGCCTTGTTCCCTCCATTACACGGTGGCGGCCACACCACAAACGCGGTTGGTGTGATCTCGCAAGACTTCAAGCCCCTCCGATGTACAACACTTGTGCTCACAAGCACGGGTGGCAAGAGGTATGCAAACCTCACTTAAACACTAGGCAAACACCTAGAGCAAGCGCATAAGCGATGGTCTAATCAACCTAAGCACGCCAAAGCACTTATGCTAATCACCTAATAAAACACTAAGCACTATGCATGTGGAGATCACTCAAATGGTGTATCAACACTCTTGATATGTTTCCTCAGCTCCACACCTCTCAAATGGCGGTTGGGGTTGTATTTATAAGCCCCATTGAGAGAAAGTAGCCGTTGGGGTCGAACTCCCGTAGATACGCTATCGACCGGACGCTGAATAAATCTGCCGGGACGCGTCCGTCGTCCCGACCGCTATAGCCGCGAACTACCGGACGGTTTGCCCGGCGTCGATCGCTTCCACCGGACGCGTCGGTCGCGATTCAGCGCTGGAACCTCTTCAGATTTACTCGATCGGACGCTTTGCGTTCCTGCGTCCGGTCGTGAACCGCCAGCGTCCGGTCTTGCGTCCGGTCGTCTTTAAAGAAAAGCCACCGGTCCGGCGTCGGTCGCGCTTTCGGCGTCCGGTCCGGCGTCCGGTGAGCAAAGCTTCGTTTCTTTGCGATCTTTGCGCCGCGGCTTGGTTCCTATCTTCATGCTTGGACTTTGCTTGACATCTTGGGTCTTTTCTTGTGCTTCTAAGGTCTTGCTTGAGGTGTTGATCATCGGATCATCACGTCGCCTTCGTCCAAGTCACGTCTTGCACCCTATTGGTCTACAAAACAAACACTTGCAAATTTATTAGTCTAATTTGGTTGTGTTGGTCATCAAACACCAAAATCCAAAGTAAATGGGCCAAGGGTCCATTTTCCTTACATAGGCAATTATAATTCCATGAATGACTCAATTAGCAACAAATAGTACTTCTGTATGTTGTAGTTTTCAAAAGCTGTGCGACGAGTACCATAGAGATCCTTTAAATCTCTTACTGGTGATCTACCACAAAGTTTTAAGAAACATCTTGTTGTTTTGATGTGCATCTCTGAAATGTTACGTGCCGTTAGCACGGGCACTATACTAGTTTAAGAAAAGAGGGGCTGCGCGCGTTGCGTGATAGCAGTTGTGCGACCCGTCGCTAAATAAACTTTGCGTTCCACTAAGTCTATTCCAACAAAAGGCCCGTGGATTCTGCTTTGTTCACACCACCAAAGGAGGTGACAGTCTACAAGTTCGACAACTGCATTAAACCTAAATAAATACATGATCTTACTGACGGTTTATAGCCATGGATCAAAAGCTATTTGAAACGGGTTTAATGCATGGATAAGGAATAGCAATTTGATTTTCATATGAATTGGAAAGAAAAAAAACCTAGATAAGGAATCCATGTAAAACACAATTAAATTACACAAAATTTGAAGAAAACTATGAAAGGTTAATAGATTGACATGTTAAACCTAAATAAATTACCATATAAATTATAATTAGTAAATAGGCTAACTTCAAAATTAAAATTTATAAAAAAATAGTAATTCGATTTGCATCACGAAAGCAGGGTCAACGAAGTGGAAGCCAGACTGTCAGCTTGAGTAACAACAAAAACATTGGTTGATGAAGTACCTAAATAAAAGTTAGTGTATTACTAAATGAAGTTTCTAAAACTCACATTTTTCACTCTCAAGGGCTAAAAAACACCATATTTGTTCTATAGATCCCGATTTCTAATGGCCTAGATCTATCAAAAAAATTATAGAAAAACAACAAACAAAGACTCCAATAGATACAGAAGGGATCGAGAAAGAGATAGAAGTGTAAATCACACTATAAAAGAGCGAGTTTTTTGAGGGTTCTTCCTCTATAATAACCGTTCGATCTAGACGTCGTGTTATATGAGCCTTCCGTCATCCGTGATCTTACATGTAAGATGTAAGACTCCTCCTCAACTAAGATTCCTCCTAGACCTAAAAATCTGAACACACGTGAGATGTAAGACTCCAACGCCCATATCATCACACTATAAAAGAGTGAGTTTTTTGACGGGTTTCTCCCTCTATAATAACCGTTCGATCTAGACATCGTGCTATATGAGCCCTCCATCATCCGTGATTTTACATGTAAGATGTAAGACTCCTCCTCAACCAAGATTCCTCCTAGACCTAAAAAATCTGAACACACGTTAGATATAAGACTCCAACGCCCATCCGAGCCAAATTATCATGTTCGAGGACTCCGATGCCAATACAAGCCAAAAAGGACTCTGACGCCCATACGAGCCAAAATATCAATGCAAAACGTATTTATATGAGCCAAAAATATTAATGTGAAACATATTTGAACTCGATGTCAAAAATATTAATGTGTAACATGTTTGGACTCGATAGTTGCTCAGTAGGAGTATATGCGTGGCCCTATCATTGAGTCTGAACCCATCTATAAAGATATTCTATTTCTATATTTAAAGAAATGTCTATGATATATATGAACTGATATATTGAGAATTCAATTAATATTCCCATTGCATTTGAAATATTTTTCGTAAATACGCGCATGTTGCACGGGCATATTTGCTAGTTATACAATATTACAAGTGATTTTTGCCATGGTATTAAGAAACATGAAAACTAAATGAAACGTCAATGGTAGAGATTACATGCATGGACATGGGTTACCATGTCATACCAATCTCTTGGCACGCCTTGAAAAATCATCGAAGCAATTCGGATCCCCCGTACCATTTATTCATAAATGTACTCTATGTCTTGTCATCTCAACATGCCCCCTCACTGTCGATGTAAGTTCACTGAGTCACCCTTTTCCCGTGTTTTTTTATGAAAATTGTGACATAATTGTGGCCAAATAGACATGTCAATTCCAGTGGCCATGGCTCAAATTTGACGGCTTTCATGGTGGTGACCTTAGAGAGGAACAAGCTTTGGCATCCGAGATTATGACCAAATCATGAAAGACATATTTGGCTTTTGTCATCTTATGAGCAATGGGACAATCAATTCTTAGATACATGTGCCTAAGAAGTTTTCTTGCAACGTAGGAAGTTCGTCTTTTTCTTCAAGGGAAGTTGGTCTTAAGCAATATATATATATATGACATCATGGCCAACAAGATAGCCGCATAATGACATTGGTAGCAATCCTAAATCAGCAAATCAGCTATGATGGTTCCATAGTTTCCTTGCGAAGAGGCGCCGATGACAAGGCCAACCAACAGTTCCTTGAGGTAGAAGTCATTCTAACGAATATGAGAAACATTACAATACATCTGGGTTGTTTTGGAAGAAAAGCCAATTATGAATCCACAACAATATGATGCTAATTTTAATTTAGAACAGGACAAGTAACTGAATAATTTGTGGGAACCTTGGATAGTTGTTGCTTTTGTTGAGGAATGGAGCTCATCTAGAGGAAACCAAAGGCTACACCTTAATTCGGCTCAACAGGAATCGATATAAATAAGAGAAAGAGGAGAAAAAAGAAGAGAGAGATGACAATTCTTTAACGAAGTAGATAATGGGCCATACTGTACGGAATGGAACCAATGAAGAGAGGACGATACGATTAAACAAAGAAAAAATTATTTACAATAATTATTTTTAAGTAAAAAATCTAAATGTTTAATAAAAATGTTAGCTAATGCTATCTGTACGGGCTACCTTGTTAGTTTGACCAATATATTTAAAAATACTAACGTCTATGGTACGAAATTAGTATTATTAGATTAATTATGAAATATATTTTCAAAGTCAAATTTAGAAAGAAAAAAATGATATGTTCTAAATCTAGAATTGTATTTTTAGGAACTGAGGGAGTATTACGTAAACTTGTATGTAGTATTATTATCGAAGGTTGACAAATATCCTAGGGACCTAGAGACAGGGAGAGTAAGCGGCCTTGTTAGAAGTATAGATATAGGCACAATTAAAAATAGAGATAGTCTTAGAAATACTATAGGTTTAAGGATAATATTATACTTTAAGTAGATTTATACTTCTAACAGACCTCACGAACAAGAAACCCCTGCAACTACGTTTTTTATTCAACTATAAAGAAAAGTTCATTTTCATACGGGCTCGTGTCACATGTGAGAAAAAGATGGAGACGCGGCTTCCAAACTTCTTCCTTCTTTGAACAGCTACATAATGGAGCGATTTGTTTAGTTCCCTGGTTAAGCCCCCCTCAACATCCATAAGCGAATTTTAGCTGCACAGTACAGGACAAAGAAAATACTACTATATATAGCTATTGGGACTGAGTACTGCAAATCACGTTTTTTTTCTTATTGTAGACACAGACAAGAGATAATAGCCCCACGTGCGCGCGTGTTTGACTTGGCTGGGCCGGCCTGGCTTCAAACAACACGGCGCCGGCCATCACTTATCCGCTTGAGATGTCCGCATCTTGGCATGTGTTGCAACACGTGCATCAACCGCTCTACACTACATAGATCAAGTATAATCAAACAGGTAGATAACATTTTAGTATTAGTAGAAATTAGAAAAAAAAAAAGGAGCGGCTTATTGGTATCCGATTATCTTTGTTGTCCGAAATCTGGTAGGTCAAATACATACAACTAGCAAGGTGACCCATGTAAATAGCATGAGGTCCTGGTTTTTATCATAGTATAAACCATCAGATTTTTTAACCTGAAAAGAATTTTTAAAATATATTTTTGTTTGTTTGACTATAGTGGTCCTCTCTTGATGCTCACCGCAATTATATCCACTATTACGAACTCTATACAAGTCAATGACTTCCTTCCTAATTCCTTAGCTTAAATGTTTCTTCTCTTTCTTTTTACTAGCAGTTCATATAAGTCTACCATCAGTGCAAATGTATTTATAGTGGCACTTAGAGCATCTCCAGTAGATTGAACAAATGCAATTTCTTTTTGCCTATAACCAGCAACAAAGGGGATTCATGGCAAAAAAAATGAGCTCCCCTAGATCCTCTTTACAATCCCCTTTCCTCAAAACCTCCCCTCAATCCCTCAAAAAAGGGGAACAACTAGAATTTTTTTCTCAATACCCTTTCTTCCTTCCTCCCGCACTGATGTCCTAGACCCCACAATCCGAATAAGGCGAGCGCACAAGCGCCGCGCTGCCACCGTGTTGTGGCTCTCCACGCTGGGTAGTCTACTCCTGTCGTGACACCGCCACTGCTCCACCGTACCGCCGCACCCCACGTCACACGCAGGGTGCCATCGCGTCGGGTGGAGAAGCGGGCACCGTGCAGCCGGGTCGCGCTAGGCGGTGAAACGGGTGTTGCGCCTCTCAGCTGTACGCTGGGTATAGGGGCGTGGGCCGAGCAGGGAGGGTGGAGGAGTGGCCACCACGCCACCAGGCCACGCCGGGCGTGGGGGTGGGAGAGCAAGCGTCGTGTCGGGCGCTGTCACGAGAAGAGGAAGGCTGGTGAAAATGCTCTTTCATAAGTTTACCGCTAGCGAAAATGCTCCTAATTTCTTTTTAAGTGTAATGCTCCTATTTTTAGGAGCCGTCTCTATTTATATCATATTTACATTAATGGTACGTTAGGTAAACTGTTAGTACAAATAGACATTTGTACTAACACTATCTCTCTACAAACAACCAGTGGAAAACTTGTCTCCACAGGGAGTTTATATTCTTGAGCCTACATTTTTGTTTCTACTAGCGTCTGCTAGTGAAAAAAAAACATTAGCGTCAAGAAAACTGCTTATGTGTACCCTAATTTCATTCCCGCGTTTGTTCACCAGTTTCTAATCAAGCGACCGATCCAACCGAACGAGCCCACACGTCTCCACCATACGTCGTGCTACTGTGGCTGCATTGCATGGCGTGGATTCGCCGCGGTATTTGTTGGCCCTAAACAAAAGAAATTGTAACCACCATGCATGCACATGCATGTCACTTTAGACTACTACTGACTGCAGGTGCGTCCATCTTTCTCTTTTTTTTATTTTCTACATTTTTACCTTTTTATTTTTATACAAGTTATTTCGTACACAGTTTTGTATGTATGCTAATATGTTATGATATTAATCTATACATCTAAATTCTTGAATATAATTTATACGTCCAACTTTACATTGAAGCCATTCCTCAAATTATATATCTAAGTTATACAAGCAAGTTATATACATAACTTTTCTTTTTTTTGGAAAGTTACTAAGTTATATACATAATTTTTATGCATAACTATTTACCATAACTTATATATCATAACTTTTATAATATAACATTTTATAGAGTAGAACTTATTAGCACAAGTTTTTATCAAAACTTTGTTGTGTAGCGTTGGCAAGTTGTATAAAATAACTTACGTATATAAATTATAGAATAACTTATGAACATAAGTTGTGTTTTCATAACTTTTGTTTTTCTAAGTTTTGACATAAGTTATAAGTTAATTTATTCCATTGTGTTTAATAACTTTTATATTTCTAAGTTTTTGGCATAAGTTTTAAGTTAATTTGTTCCTTTGTGTTTAATAATTTTTGTACATAAGTTGTGTTTAATAATTTTTATGTAGAAGTTGTAAGTTATAAGTTAATACACATAAACTAGAAAAAGTTCTTCGAAACATATGCAGGGGTCTAGTTTTGTTCGTCTCGTCACATAGAACACATCGGTGCAGACAGTATTGAAAAAAAGATACACCGTTTAGAAGTTATAGCATTTTGATATAAATAGTTTGTTTTTTTCTAGGATGATGTCATGGCCAGACATGCAGGCGCATGCGCTCGGCAGGAGCGTGCAACAATCTTTCTGAAAAAGAAAATTATACAACGTCGAAATATCGATCGCTCATTTTTAATCCGCTGATCATTCGCGGATTAGCCTCCTCGTCTGTGTACCAGTGATGTATAGGATTTTCATTATCAAATCTTAGTTTTTACATCATCTGAGCCCACCCATCTCATGAGTCATGATGTGTTCGTATCCTAGTTCACGCGTACACGTGTTGCTCTGAGAGACCAGAGCCTCGCACGCCGCACAAACCTGGAGGCACGCATGCAGTATGCCGTGTGCCTCGCCGATCACTCATCCTCTCGCTGCGCCGGAGAGGGGACCCTAAAAACCCTAGTTTGATTTTGAATAATTGAAGAAACCTAGAACTAACCTTTGATCTAAGTGTGTGATTTAAATAAGATAGTCTAATCCAAGTGATGAAGCAAGATGATGATCATGGTGAAGGTGATGGCCACAAAAGAGATGATCAAAGTGCTCCACATTTGGAAAAGAAGAAAGAGAAAAACAAAAACCAAAGAGATCAAAGTAGAGGTATAAGATATGTTTTTGTTTTGGTGATCAAGACACTATAGAGAGTCTAATCATATTTAGCATCGATAGCCGTACTATAAAGAGGGAAATTCTTTGGCTAAACGGTTTATTGAGTGTCACTATGTGACATGATTCTTGCATATGCATTAGAGACCTAGTGTGCTAACAATTAACCCTTGAAAATGCTTGAAAAGATGCTAACACACGTGCACATAAGTTCTACACTTTATGGTTAGCAACTTAGAAGAAGGGTGAAGTGGTTGAAGACTTAGAAAGAGAAAAGGAGGAGTCGGGGCTAGACCGGACGCAGGCCACGGGGTGGACCTGCGCGTCCGGTACCTAACCCTAGGTCTTGGTCAGCCACACTGGCTTGACCGGACGCAGGGATCGGATGCCAGTTGCGCGTCTGGACAGTGGATCCAGAGAAGGTGCAGGGCGACCTCACGATCGGACCCTAAATAGTGTTTGTGACCGGACGCGCAGGGGCCGCATCAGGTCATCGATGATGTACGCTAACGTCAGCCTCGCAATGGAGCACAGTGAAGAACGGACACACCGACGCATCCGGACACCCTTGACCTGACGCGTCCGATCATCAAATATCGGCTCTAGATGCTCTCTGATGTTGACCTGACGTTGGTTGCTTTGAGTCCGGTCTTTCACAGAAGTGTGTCCGGTCGGTACTTAACCTCACGAGCGTAATGTTTTTGACCATTGAGATCGGGTGGAGCATGTTGAAAGGAGGTGACACGTGGATAGCGATGGCTGACCAGACGTTGGATGTCTGCATCCGGTCATGCTTGATCGGCGTGTTCGGTCGGCCCAAGAAGACAGGCAGTGAGGGGGTCAACAGCTCTTTTGTTGTTGGCTCCTTATTTAAGTGTGTTGGCCAGCCCTAGGCTCACCCTCTTGCACTTTGACATACTTGACATCCTTGCAAGCCTAAGCAAACACCTCCCACTTATCTCCATCATTGATTCATCATCATAGTAAAATTGGGAGTGATTCCAAGTGCATTTGCTTGAGTGATTGCATCTAGTGGCACTTTGGGATCGTTGTGGCTGCGGAGTTCTTGTTACTCTTGGTGATTGCCGCCACCTAGATGGCTTGGAGCAGCGAAGGAGCTTCGACACGTGTTGGCGATTGTTCGTGGCCGGCTCCAATGATTGTGAGGGGTCCTGCACCTTTCCCTGCGAAGACCCGTAAGGTAGCTCTAGTAAATTGCTCGTGTCATTGAGTTACCTTACTTGTGGGTAGGTTCTTGCGGTGTCCAATTGAGTGGATGAGGTTCGTGCAACACCTCTTAACCGCCGAACCACCAAATGTTGGTCGACACAACGGGGACTAGCGTGCTGGCAAGCACGTGAACCTCGAGAGAAAAAATCTTGTGTCTCTTGTGTGATTGGATTTCTCCCAGTGATTGGATTGTCTACACTCTATGATTGGTTCATTCCTCAATGCGGCGGTATAATCATCATATCCCCTCATTTGCATTCTTGCAAACTAGTTGTCAAGCTCTTTAGTGTAGCTAGTCTTTGAGAGCTTATTAGTTTGGTTAGTGTAGCTCTTTAGTTAGTCCGTGAAAGCACATTAGCTTAGTGAGTAGTGACTTAGCTCTTGTGTGTGCTAGAGATCATAGCAACTACAATTGTTGATATAGGTGGCTTACAACCTTTTGTAGAGCTAGGGCAAAATTGCATTACATCATTTGTTGTACTAATCAATTGCTCTAGTGCCTTATAGATTTTTAAATAGGCTATGCACCCCCCTCTAGCCATATTCGGACCTTTCAGACCCCGACCTAGACCCAACATCCTTCTTTACTGAGCGTCCATCCGGCCAGACGCGCGCCTTCGCTGGGCTTGCGGATCAGGTCTAACCGGCCCAATATGTGGCTATACATCGTCCACTTAATTATTGTACCCACCATAAATATCTGATACTCCACGCTGCCTCCTAAAATAAAAATCTCCCACTCCACAAGCTACTAGCCGCAAGCCGCACACACGTTTTGGTTCTCCTAGATCCAGACCACTCCCACTCTCCTCAAGTCCTGTAGTCAAAGCACCACCCACTCAGTCGAGGTCCGGAACCCGGTGACTCACCGCAGCCCACAGCCACTCTCCTCCTCCTCCGTGGCCGCACCCTAGCCCTCATTCGCCCCCAGCCTCCTGCTCCTCCTCATCATGGTCCTCGCTACCGCCATGGCCTTCGTCCTACTCCGCCGCGCCTCGCCAAAATGACCGTGGCGTCCGCTGCCACGTCGCCGCTTTCCAAGCTCCCCCAAACCCGTGGTGTTGCTTAATCCTCGAATGGCTTCCACTACGGGTACCAGTGCGAGGTCCCTCTCCTGCACATCGTCGCCCCATCGCTGGCGCCGGCACCAGCGTCCTCCTCATCACCTCCTCCTGTGGCTAGAGACAGCAAGGGCGGTGTGGCCATACTGTACATCGCGACCGCCTCGAGGCTCACCAGACATGGTGGTCGCCGTCCACTAGAGTATCGCGCCTGATATGTTACAAACTTATGTTTCAAGTGTTTCAGGTGTTTCATATATGTATGAGTGTTTCATTGGATGTTACAAAAGTAAATCGAAAGTTACATATGTTGCAATGGCTATGCACATATATTGCAAGCGTATGTTCCAAATGTTTAGCTGCTTTAGACGTATGTTGTACATATTTTATCTGGGTGTTGCATATATTTCACACTTATGTTGCAAGTGTTTCATCCGGATGTTGGATATATTTCACACATATGTTGTAATGTTTCATCCAAATGTTGTTACAATGGCTACACACGTGTTTCCCTCATGTTTTAGACGTATATTGCAAGTGTTTCGATGGTTTCGGATGTGTTTTCCAAATGTTTCCTCTAGATTTTGCAAATGTTTCCTCTAAATGTTCAAAAATATATCTGGTGTTGCACATGTTTGCAGTGGACCCCATCTACAGCAGCCGTCTATTGCAGCTGTTGAGTCCGCCTGCATGCGCGGGTGTGTGGAGGCGGCGCTCGCGGCAGGCGCGGGAAACTATGCAGGCATAGATTGAGACAGAGCATTGTAGCACATGGAGCGGGCGCAGGACATGGAGCGGCATGAGATACGGTGCGGGCTCGGAACACGGATAGACGCGGGCACCCACGTGAAGCAGGCGCAGGCATACGGCGTGGCGTCTGGACGCTAGCCCCGTCCGGACGTTTAGGCGCCAGCCTTTCGGTTTCATGGCTAGAGCCTAAACATGGCGGCATTCATGAACGAACGAATGTCTCAGGAGTTTATTATCCAAAAGGCAATATATGTGATCCTCAGCTGATAATCGTGGTTCGTCGTACGTCCAGTTAACCATCGACAACACACATCCTTGTCAAGTGTCAACTTGACCATAAGCTGGCTGGGCAGTTAGCACTATATTGCTCGGTGCGCCGGCCACTCTGAGTGATGATATATGCATGAACGAGAGGCAACTACGTGTGCCAGATCGTTTTCCGGCCACACGATGAGCTTCGATCGGGTCCCAAGGGAAGTTTTTTTTTTGTATGTATACACTTTGCTTGTAGCGCCAATAATTAATAATGAGAGATTAGGTGGTGACGAAAGTTCGTGAAGAAGCTTTGTATTGTTTATTCGTTTATTTATAATATGTAGACCGTAGAAGTACGGGAGAGTAGTAGTTGTTAGTTGTTGAACAATTACTTTATTCATGATTTTCTTTAAACAATCACTAACCACGCTAGACTTGAGGACTATGAGGACACGTCGCCGGTCCTCCTACGCTTTCTCGCCCTCCCCCGACTCGCTTTCCACGTTTCGGTACGGAATACACTGGGGAAATTCAGTGAGGACGACGACTGGACAACTTGTGTTATATTACCGAAAAGAACACCGTCCGGGATCTGACCATGGATGGAGGAGGATTCAAGGATATCGTGATAACGCGTGCCACAGTCTTGAGTACGTAGAACGGTAGTGCATCGCGTAGGGCCATGTCCTAGCCGGCTATGCGGCAGAGAGCAGCACCCTTGGATTAGTGGCTGGGAGGCACGGCGGTGGAGCCGTGGAGGGAGAGCCCGAAAGGGAGCCACGCACACTCGAGGGAGGTAGTTACCTTTGCATGCATGGTGCCAACCGACGTGGTGGGCGCGCAAGGCCGCGGCCGCACCGCGCCACAGTGGCAGCATCCGTGCCCACGGGGTCTCTGCCGCCTCCGGCGGTCTGGTTCTGCGCGACGAGCTTGACGGGCCGGCCTTTTTCCTCGTCCCCGCGCGCGGTGACCGGTGACCTCGATCGCGGTCGGGTCTTTGCATCGGTCGGTCCTCCTGTCCTCAGTCCCTACATCGGTCTAGCGCGTTCGCACGCGCACGTACACGTCCCGCCCAGCGTGAACGTGCTGCGTGCTGTCTTGACCATAATTGCTCGGTACTGTGGGTGGCGCCTGACAAGTGACAACGATTCGAGTGTACTCCTACTTTGTAGTACCTCTCTCGAAAGAAAAGAGACTGATTAGAACCAGCCAACGCCCAACGGTGATGACTTCCGATCGATCTGGGCGGAGCGGCGGAAGCTAGCGAGGGATTGATGATGTGATGGGGGCGACGCGACGGAGAAGTGTCTCATGAGAAACGGCCCCCTAAACTGTCGTCAAACTTCATCGCAGTACAGACATCGAGAGGCTCACCGCGTTGTCCGTACGTACGTATACCTATGGGCTATGGAAAGATCTCGGCGACGTCCAACGTGGGAGACGTTAACTAATAACCCACTGTGCCAGTCTTGTACGTATATAGGTTAAAAGTTACTACACTTTTCCCCGATCCCTTCAGCAATCTATCCGTTCCCTTCAGCAATCTATCCGTTCCCTAATCTATACTACTCGTTCCTTCAGCAATCTATCCGTTCCCTTCGTCTTATTCAAAATTTATGTAAAATATCACCTAATCGTGGTTTGGTTTATTAACTCTTACGGTACTTAAATTTGACTATATTTCCTACCTGAGGTCAAAAAAAGTTACATCTGACTCCAGGAAGTACTATGGTACTCCTACCTAAAAAGTTACACCGACTCCAAAGATAAGCAGAGACTGATTAGAGCCGGCCAACGGTGCTTCTGGCCGCCGGCTGGCGTGGGCGGACCGAAATTAAGCTAGCCATTGACGTGAGATTTTTTTTTTTTTTTGGTTCAAGCAAAAAAAGAAAAGCCTAACGTTTCAAAAAGAGCATGTACCAAAACCAAATTTCCACAAAGTAGCTGTAGCTGCACTAGAAGCACAATAGAAGGAAGCTTCAAGCTTATAGCTGCACTAGAAACACAATAGAAGGAAGCTTTGAGCTGCACCGCAGCTGCGATCGCACAACCATGTTTGTGTGTTGTCGTAGTTTGTAAGGTTCTCTTTGGCAGGGGATTTTATTGTGATTTCTCCACTGGCTTAATCAAAAGCGTTGCCAAATGTGCACACATGGAACGGCTTCTGAAGCCAAAACCAAGCCAAACATGGTAAAGTCGAAGCCACCGAAACATGATTTCTTCAGCCTTCACTGATTTGGAGAAGTCATCTAAACAATTTTCTTTTTGCTAATGTGGTAGATTATAGAATAGTAGTTGTACAAACTAGACTGTGGTCTCATGGTCAATCACCCTCAGAAATGGGCATGCACACGCCAGATAGTGAAAGACTAAAATTCATCTAAATCAAGATAGAAACAATGTATTGCCACAACACATACCTCGTACCAGTACTAAAAATTTTTAAGTTGCTACAAGTAAGGACAAAACAAATTCACAAAAATTAAAAAAATGCTCTATATATCCTTTTGGATGAATTTACTCTATATATTATTCCTTTTGTTTCAAATTATATGGCATTTTACTTTTATATATACATTGGCATTGTTCGACGAAGAAAAAAGTGTCTCCTGTTGCGGCTATAGTGATCAGCATGGATAAAAGGTTGTAGTAGCTCCTCCTCTTTTAGATACACTAAACAACGTTTTAGCATTTGTTATGTATTTAGACATACCTTATATGTTTAAATATATAGAAAAATTATATATCTAAAAAATAAAATATTTTATAATTTAGAATAGTGGGAGTAAGAGGATGTTTGGTAGAGCTCTACGCAGCTCCAGATCCGAAAAAACGGTTCTGCTCTCAATTTTTCTAGCCAAAGGCCCAGGTCCGTGAACTCTAGATCCGCAAAAAATGTGGATCCAGCTCCCAGATCCACCAAATACATAGACCACCTCAAGGGGTGATATAAAAACTCTAATTAATGGAGTTGGTATAAATTACCCACCACTGCCATCCATTACACAATTCACCGGTTCGATTTCTTTTTTCCGTCGCTGCCTCCTGTTTCTTCCTCACGCACTCGTGTGACTCACTGCACGCTGCCCACCTCCAGCCCTGCAGTCGGCACACCCAGCTCTCCCCGGCGAGCGCTCCGCCTTCGTCGCTCGCCCTGCTGTAGCGAGGGTGGTTGTTGCCCAACATCACCCCTGCTACTGGCGCCATGGAGACCTCTAGCGACATGGCAAGCGTGAAGACCGTGACCACCTTCGCCCGCCTACTAGGCACCCTGACAGTGAGCGACCTAGCCCCGCCCTTCCGTCGCGGGATCCACATCGATGCGGGATAGAACCGAAGTGGGAAGAAGAAGAAGAAATGTATTTTTTCATTTTAGTCCATGTCTATGTTCCAACAATTACATATGAGGTCATCTCAGAGTTGGAGCTATACCAAACGGTTTGGTGCGTGGTCATTTCTACCGTTGGGCTACTCCATGGTGCAACACCTGCTCTGGAGCTATTTTCAGAGCTAGAGCCTTGCCAAACAGGATTTTCATGTTCCAGGAAGCGACGCAAAAGGCAGAAGCTGGTGCCGGTGAAGGACCAAAGAGGCAACCAGGGTCAGTGAATGGGAGCCAATCAAAATTTCTTTCGAAATGGCCATTGTCCCAAACAACCCTACAAAACACCAAAACTTACACAAGTTCTATCCTCAAGCCAACAAGTGGCTAGATGTTCTTGGTGGTGACCATAGAACACAACGGGATAGTCACTTCAGCGGAAAACCAATTCCAAAATGGAACACACAAATCCAAAAACAGTGCTCTCAGTTTCAACTAAGCAAAGAGAACAACTCCAAATCCCGTAAGCTAACTGGTGACTTGAGGACTTAGAAAAGTTCCAAGGCACTTCTGGAAACCCACGGAACAAGTGGATCACAAAACGGGCAAGCGGAGCACCAAAACACAAAAAATCGGATCGGGGCTTTCCAAACTTTCCTCAAAATAGCCCAACTTGGAGCTCATAAGGAATCTGGTCAATCGGACTTTCAGATATGTTCTTCACATGTCATAGCTTGTTTTTCAATCCCTGGATCGATCTCAAGTTCACCAAAAAAACAAATCACCCAAAAGCCAAGAGAAGGGGGTTCGGGAGAGGAAAAGCCCATTCAAAAACATGAACTCCATAAGAACTCAGATCTTAGCCATGAATTTTAGAGGTCAAATTGCTTTATTTCAAGCACCAACAAGATCTTTTCTTGCAGAGAAATGATTAACATAATAGAGGAATGATTCTCTCAGTGCGGATCTCAATAACTAGAAGAGTAAACTAGAGACCGGAAAAACCTAAGTCCGGAAACGAAAACAATTGAAGAGATGGCTGGTTGAGGGTTGTCTCTTATCTTATTTATAAACCTATTACACATTCCTAACAAGCCCTTATATATTTAGGCTAAACCACTTAACCCCAGGGCCATAATGGTCAATCTTGAGATAGAAGTATCCCACGGCCATGAGGTCTTCACGACTTTGCTTTGCCTCGACGCAAGCTTTGCGATGACACTACGCGCCGCCTCTAGTTCCTGCCAGAACTCCAACTGGGTTTTGGGGCACAAACCCGAAAAATGTCCGTCGGTGTTTTTGAGGTTCAAACCACCCAACCACCTGGAGAAGCGTATCCGTTAGGCCTCCTCCAAGATCTCAACACATGTCACCGTCGTCCTCGACCGCCCGATCACTAAGTTCTCCAGCGCCTCCGCTTGACTTGGTCAACCGCCGTCTTGACTTAGTCAACACGATCTACTACTCCTCATGTGCTCTTGCTTGTTGATGTCTCCAAGTGTCAGCCACCACGGTGAGTCTTTCGGCCATCTTGGTACCTCGGTCCGAGCCTCACGTACGTCCTTCACTGTTCCTAGTCCATCGGCACAGCCTGTCTCTACTTGACCTTCACCATGCCCGTTGACCGTCTCCGTGCTCCACAGCTGCACACCACCACAGCTAGGAGATGTTGCACACACACTCACGCTTGGGTTAGTCTCAAACCGAACCGAAGCTTTGATCATCTCGGACAATCACTCATCACAGACTCGACATACAAGCGCACTTATTAGCCTTGCGTTCGCGGTAGGAAATTGCCAAGTGCACGGTGAGCTGGGGTTAGTTTATGTTGGTTGGTGTGGCAAGCGTGCGGGAATGCAGATGCACTGCACGTTCCGTTTGATTCCACGGTGAGCTGGGGTAGTTTATGTTAGGTTGGTGTGGCGGAGATATATTTTGACGCTGACCGAACCAACCCCTCCCCGTCCCGGACCTCCCGAGTCCATGACGAAGCTGCGCCCACGCACCCCACCGCGCCACCAACCCCTTGCACTCCAAGCCTCAGCAACCACAGACCAAACAAAACGCCGGCGCCCCCTATATAACGGTCCCACCCGCCCGTGGCCTCCTCAGCTTCTCGCTCTGAAGCTTCAAACTACCCCCAGTTACCCGGCCGAGCAGAGAGCACAGAACCAAGAAACAGCCGAGGCGGAGAGGTAGCTACCTGAACCAATCGGTGTCGCAATGGCTCCAGCGAGTATGATCAAGGCGCCGGTCGGGCAGAATCCGAGGCTCGCGTGCCACGCTCCGGGGAGAGGCGGAGGCGTGGTCAGGTGCTCGTTGCAGGGCGCGGTCGTCGGCGGCCGGGCGGAGTGGCAGAGCAGCTGCGCCGTGCTGTCCAGCAAGGTTGCCGCGCTCGGGACGCACTCCATCAACGGCCACGTCGCGCCGTCGCCGGCGCCGGCGCCGAGTCAGAACGGGGCGGTGCTGGATTTGGTCCCCGTGAGTAGTATCACTGGCGGCGCCATCACCAAGACGAACCTGCCGCAGCCGATTTGCATCGCGGACCTGTCCCCGGCGCCGATGCACGGGTCGCAGCTGCGCGTGGCGTACCAGGGCGTGCCCGGCGCGTACAGCGAGAAGGCGGCCGGGAAGGCGTACCCGGGGTGCGACGCCATCCCCTGCGACCAGTTCGAGGTGGCGTTCCAGGCCGTGGAGCTGTGGATCGCCGACCGCGCGGTGCTCCCCGTGGAGAACTCGCTGGGCGGCAGCATCCACCGCAACTACGACCTGCTCCTCCGGCACCGGCTCCACATCGTCGGGGAGGTGCAGCTCCCCGTGCACCACTGCCTGCTGGCGCTGCCCGGGGTGCGCAAGGAGTGCCTCACCCGCGTCATCAGCCACCCGCAGGCGCTGGCGCAGTGCGAGCACACGCTCACGGCCATGGGCCTCAACGTCGTCCGCGAGGCCTTCGACGACACGGCGGGCGCCGCCGAGTACGTGGCCGCCAACGGGCTCCGCGACACGGCCGCCATCGCGTCCTCCCGCGCAGCCGAGCTGTACGGGATGGAGGTGCTCGCCGACGGCATCCAGGACGACTCCGGCAACGTCACCCGCTTCGTGATGCTGGCCCGGGAGCCCATCGTGCCGCGCACGGACCGCCCCTTCAAGACCAGCATCGTGTTCGCGCACGACAGGGAGGGCACCTCCGTGCTCTTCAAGGTGCTCTCCGCCTTCGCCTTCCGCGACATCTCGCTCACCAAGATCGAGAGCAGGCCGCACCGCCACCGGCCCATCCGCCTCGTCGACGACGCCAACGTCGGCACCGCCAAGCACTTCGAGTACATGTTCTACGTCGACTTCCAGGCGTCCCTCGCCGAGCCCCGCGCGCAGAACGCACTGGCCGAGGTCCAGGAGTACACGTCCTTCCTCCGGGTGCTCGGGAGCTACCCTATGGACATGACCCCGATGACCGCCGGCTCCTCCTCCACCATTTCCTCGTCCGATCCCTCGTCGTCGTCGTCTTGATTGCTCCTGGAGGCCGGCTGGAGATCCGAGGAGAAGTCGTCGAGTGGGGACGTTGGTTTTCTGTTCATGTCGTCCTACTCGCCCCTCGCTGCGGCCTTGAGTAATTAATTTTGGGTTCACTTTAATCTGTCGTGGTAATACGTGTAATTGTTCAAATTCATCTGCGGTGAATATATACTAGTAGATGACATTCATGTTCATCTGTTGTCGGAAACTCTGAACACTTTCTACTATTACTAGCAGTAGTTGTTATACAAAAAAAAAGTTTGCATACAAAAGCCTGAAATTTTGATCGCGTCCAAAATGGGTGGGTGGGAATCACATGTTAATTCTGCTTTCCCACCTTGGGTAACCTTTGGTAGATTTGGCTGCACATTGCAGGCCAATTGGATGCATGCATCTAGCCCACTCGTGCGCCCATTTCCTGGAAGTGGAACGAAATCGTCAGGAAAATTGGAGCGAAAAATGTGTTGATGCGGTCAGAGAGAGCATGCGCGTTGGGCCTTGTTTAGTTGGCCAAATTCGGCGCCGTCCGGATTCACTGTGTAACACTGTAGCGTACTGTAGCATTTTGTTTGTATTTGGTAACAATTGTCCAATCATTGACTAATTAGGCTCAAAACGTTCGTCTCGCAAAATACAACCTAACTATGTAATTAGTTTTTGATTTCATCTACATTTAGTACTTCATGCATGTAACATAAATTTAATGTGACGAAAAATCTTCTTTTTATATAATACAAAAGTTAAGAGCTAAGAGCAACTAAACGAGGTCTTATTGGTGTTTCAAAGAAAGGGAGGTGAACTGCTCCCCTCCCGTCTACGTAGTATATAATTACTAATGTAGCCTCATTGCTCACATGTTTGTGGTGCGACGTTGACGAATCTGACGTTATATCACTAACGAGGCGGGGGACCGGACCCCAGGACAGCGACGTCGCACCTACACCACGCGACGGCCAGCCCCCACCCACGCAGACAAGGGGTATTTGATTTCTCCACATAAACTTTAGGCGCTGTTTTATTAGATGTTTAAACAAATATTAAATATAGATTAATTACGAAATTAATTACACAGCTTGCGACTAATTTACGAGACGAATCTTTTAAACCTAATTAATCCATGATTTGACAATGTAGTGCTACCGTAAATATGTGCTAATGACGGGTTAATTAGGCTTAATAAATTCGTCTCGTGTAGTACTGACGGATTCTATAATTTATTTTTTTATTAGTATCCGAACATCCATATAACATTCTCACATGACACCTTCTAAATTTTAGTCACCAGATCAAACACCCCCCTAACAACAGCAGCCACAGGCTGTTCCACGACCATAGGATACAAATGAGCGCCATAGATGCAGCTCCTCGAGCTGAATATAAAAGCCATCAGGGATCAATTATATAGCCTTTCCAAAAAAGAAGGGTTTCAACCGATGATGGCACGACGCCAAGAGGAAAGAGCACGTAGACAGACGACCGATCGATGGTTGATTTGCCGGTTGTAATCAACCGTTTTTTAGCCGTGCAACATGGAAGCGTCGGGCTCACGAGAAAACAAACAATTCGAGAAGTCAAGTCGGTTTGGCTCGCCATGCCCCCCCCCCCCCCCCCCCACCACCACCACGTGCGGGAACTCCCGGCCGGCGCTCGCCACTCACCCACCGCCGTCGGTCGCTCGCCACCTCCACGCCATCCCTCACCACTATGCCGGTACTGTCACCTCACCCTCGCCCCCACAGCCCCTCCTTCTTCCCTCCGCCCGCTCCTCCACTCCACTCCGCCCCCCATGGATCTGCTGCCGTCAATTTGAGGTGGTATATACACACCGCCGCTCACGTCGGACAACAAGCGCACGGGCAACAAATAATTTACACGGATCGGCCGTCGGTGCAAGCGAACATGGTCCTCCCAATCTCGCCCGCCAACTGTTCGACGAAAAGACCGTGCGAAGATTGGGCTAAGCTGCTGCAGCTCTGCTACTCGGGATAAAGAGCTCGAAGCCACGGCGAGCTACGGAGGACACCGGCGTAGCTCCTCCGCCATGATCGCCCATGGTGATGGCGGTGTCGTCTGACGACTTGTCCGTGGAGCAGAAGAGCGAGCATGGAGGCCGCAAGGGGGCGGCCGCGAATGTGCATCATCTCCATCGACTTTACGACCATCCTGTACGCTAATTCAAAACCGCTCTCTGGTAGATTATATTGCCCGGTTGTTATTTATTGGCCACTAGTATCCCCCGTGGTTCTCTGGATCGCCCAGACGAACACGGCCTCCCTAACTTCCACCGGCCAAGTAGCCAAAGTTCTTGACTTCTAAAATTACGCCCCTCCGGAATCCTTCCAAATCCATGACGATCTCCCCTTCATCTTCCGCACCATGGTCTCCAATGACATCATCAAGTTCCATCTTTACAAATGGGTGTTTGCGCCATGGGCGGAGTCATCTACCACATCCACCCGATCGTCACTCTGCTAGCTCGTGACGTCATCTCTTTCGCAAGTGGTACTCCGATGGGCTCCCATTTCAAATTTCGAATCGGCTACTCTCTGCCGGGCCCAACAACGGCCCGGCCGCTTTCACCACTTATTCGACAAAAGCTGGCGCTCGGCGGGGAAGGCAAAAGCTCAGTTCTCACGATGTGTGTCAACCTGTGGCGCCTCGGCGATGGAAGCAAGAAATGTCTTGGCAAGCGCACTTCATCCGACCACGCCCTCAATGCTTCCACCAAACCTCTCTCCTACCTCGACGCTGCTGCCGCTCTCTCTCTAAGCCTATCTCTCAGACTACAAATCGACGAAGCGATCGTGACAACAATGCTTACTCACACAAGATCGTCTTTGGGTAACTACGGTGATCGACACCTCATCCAATGCGGCTCGGCAAAAATGGACACGTCCACAAATTGGCGGCTCCATGGCAGGAGCGAGAGCGGTGGTGGCAACCATGCAGCCCCTGACGGATGAAGAAGGTTCCTTAGGATCAAAGGAAAAATATCGGTGAAAATCTGCTTCCGATGTTTATCATCGATCATTTGGTGTCCAAAGTGCGTGACCCTATAAAATGCGCGACGTACTCTTGCTCCGACACAAAGCACGCATATAAATAATGGATAAAACGCACACAACATGTCTTCTAAAAACATCCTCCAACGATGGCTCGCCCGAGCCCGCTCCCCGAAACCTCGACCATGCTTCAAACATCCGCTTCCATCATCCATGACCACTTCACCATCCCCCGCCCACATCACCCAACGCTCCACCACCTAGCCGGGAGGATCATCCGCCACCGAGGCGCTCCATGGCCGAGGCCCACGTCGATAATGGCGATTCACGACGACGCTAGGGTCTTTGCCTACGTCTATCTCGAGCATGCTGTCCATAGTCCGCATCTCTTCATCCGCCGAGCCATGGAACGAACTGCGACGCTCCGCCTTCAACATGGCGGAGGCGTCGGGCCGAGGATTGCGGCGTCATGGTGTTCAACACGAAGGAGAGAGGAGGAGGTCGTGGCTAGGGAGCCCCATCACCCATGATGGCAACACGCTCACCATCGGCGCCACGAGGAGGCGGACAACGGGTTCACGCCTTCTACCGATCTACGCCGAAGATCGCCAGCGGTGGACTTTCCCCTCGAGCACTTTGGGGACGAGAAAAGCGAGGGGGCATTGGGGCCATCGGCAATGTTCTGCTACACTCGACCCGGCTCGCTTTTGGCGGCGGAGACTACACCTCCATGCGGACCTGTGGTCCGTCTGGACCATCATCAGAGATCCCGACCAGCTGCTCTCGTGCGCAACCACAACGGTCCGCGAGCATCGCCAACGCGTCGCCATCCGCACGTGGATAATCGACCGGGCTAGAGCCGAAATGGGGTGACTACAACTTTGGTCCCGTCCGTGAGCTGCGCGCCGCGCCTACTACCACCCCCGGCCGGCAACCCCCACCCAGTGCCGCTGCGCGCGCGAGAACACGGTGGCCTTTGTACTCTCGAGTGGGAGAACGGCGTCGTCGCGGACACTCCTGCAATGCGCCGGTCCGCACCATTTTAGGACGCCATACCCCGCATGCCAGGCGGCTCCTCCGTGCTTGCCCTTAATATGCGGGATCGGCTAAGTGAGAGAGAGAGAG
The DNA here is from genome assembly GCA_904845875.1 of Miscanthus lutarioriparius. NCBI lineage: Eukaryota > Viridiplantae > Streptophyta > Magnoliopsida > Poales > Poaceae > Miscanthus > Miscanthus lutarioriparius. Next base: position 43,162,951 of record CAJGYO010000011.1, on the reverse strand, counting down.
AGGGAAGGAGGTGTCACTTCGGCGGAGACAAGGATGGTGGCAAGGAGGCGGTCATGCGAGAGGAGGAGGTGGTTCAGTTCGAGGTGGCGAGGATGGAGACAACATCGCTGAGTGGCTGCGGCTCTGGCCATAAACGCCGCCACGCTGGTTCACACCACGGTGGGCAACTTGATCTCTGAACGAGAGCCGTGCATCTCGGGCATGTTCGCCGCAAGGATAAAAGGACAGCGCCCGACAAAAGCCGAGGAGGAGCCTGCGTCTCATGGAGAAGGAAGAAGCGGGCTTTGAGCTGCCCGAAGACAAAGGCGGTAGCGTTGAGATCAAGTTCGATTTCTCTGGTGCGTCTCGTCGTCTTCGTAATGCCCTCTCTCACTCTTATCTTACCTTTGATAACCACTATCCCTCCGATGACACGCAATCCCTTCTAGATATCGCTGCTGCTTGGAGCCAACGAGGAAGAGATGGCGAGATCTCGGTGGGCGGCTAACGCCCACGAAACAACTAATGTGTTACATTCAGCAGGCGAGATCTGAGCCTACTTTCAAGGTCAGCACACTATGCTCCAATTTTGTACTAGGTAGTAGTAGCGCTATGTTGAACCCCACTAGTATGTGTACAAGGATGCTTCCTACAACCATGTCTCACACCCTACCTCTGCTGCGGTGTTGGTTCTTTGCAAAAATAATGTCTGAGATGATGATTTTTTACTTTGGTTTAATTTATTTCATGATGGTGTAGAATCTTTTATCTATGAATAGAAGCATCAAAGTACATGTAGCTAGAATGTAAGAGGCCTGAATGATCCCGTTAAATGTGGCAATGTGTTGTCGAACTCCTATCCGCTAATATGACATTGTCTTGCTCCAAGAGACTAAAGCTGCACTCCATCCCTCCCCTAAAAGCTGGTCGATATACTTCCTCTACAATCCTGTAGTTTTTTTATACTACCAAGCGCATCTTATTACTGGTGTAGTTCTCGTCGTGCTTTCAACAAGCGTCATATCTCTACTCACACCCTCACTTCCCACCTCGTCTCCACCACTGCTTCCAACACCCCTATGGTGTAACAAATGTCTACGCTCCTTCCACTCTTGATTTTTGAGGCCATCATTCCTTGATGAACTACGATCTCTCACACCTCACCCCGATTTTCGGATGCTTTTTGGCGATTTCAATATGATTCGCTACCCCCATGAAAAAGAACAACCAAAATTTTCATCACTCTAAGTTTTGAAGCCTTCAATGATTGCCTCAACGCCATGTGTAAATCGAATTGCCACTCTCCGGACTCAGGCGATACACTTGGACAAACAACCGTGACTCCCCACCCTTGAAGCGACTTGACCGTGCCTTCATCAATCTTGCAGGGACTTGTCCTTCCTAACACTACCCTTTCTTCGCTCACTCGGCATAAATCGATCACGTTCCTCTGTTGGTCAACGTGTCTACTCACATCCCCAATCCAAAATCTTCCGTTTGAGAACTCTGGATCCACCGCTCAGTTTCGTGGAAGTCGTCGAGGTCGCTTGGCGGCGTTGACGCCCAATGATGACCCTTTGCGCTGCATGCATAATCAAGGAAAAAGGACCTCAAACTTTGAGAAAGCAAATCTAACCTTAATCGGCAAGAGCATGATTGTAAGATTGTCATCAACCTCATCGATGAGTATAGAAGCGCGGATTTTATAAAGCGCATGAGGCTAGTCTACGATTTTTTATTTTTCTATGTTTTAGCCGCACCACCAGCGAGCTCTCTTTTGCTGGAAGCGAAGAGCCAAAATCGAGAAGCTGTGAGAGAGGCGATGAAAATACACGCTTCTTTCGCTGCGTGTGCGAATCAACGCCGGAGAAGAAACAACATACAAGTTTTGGAACACAATGGATGCGAGGTCCACGGGCATGAACAGAAAAGTCTAGCGTCCTTCATTCGCGTTTTACTTGAACCTCTCGGGAACGACGCGTCATTTTGAAACCACTTGGGATTTTGATCGAATGGTATTGTACATGCGGATGATGCCCAGCACCTTCTTTGGTTTGGATGGCGAGTTCGAACTCGAAGAAATCCGGTCGCTTTCCGAAATATGCACTCCACCGCAAGTCCAGTCCCGGCGGCTTTGGATCTCTCTTCTTCAAACATTCACGGACGAGTTATCTGCGCAGACATCACCGCCCTCTTCTCGCCTTCCATATGCACTCGGTGGATGCAGAAAGGATCAACAGATCCTACCTCGTCTTTGCTACCTAAGAAGGAGGGAGAGCGCCACATGATTTCAGACCAATTGCGTTGCAAAACTCTACGGTTAAGAGCATCTCCTTTCTCATGAACCGCCTGCAGCCCTTTATCCCCTCTCTCATCGGGCCGATCAATCCGCCCGTCGGTGGAAGGTGCATCGGACAAATTTCGTCATCTAGAAAATGAATTGCTGCTACGGAGAGGGTGCCCTACCGTTCTCATGAAGCTAGATTTCCACAAAGCCTTCGATTGATGTCGCGATGGGACAGCTTGACCAAGATCATGAAATGCCGTGGCTTCTACGATAGATGGTGTGCTGGATCAACGTCCCCGCTTCAAAGCCTTTGGGAAAACTACTGTCCTCCTTAATAATGTTCACATAATCTGGATTAATCTGCCGAGTGGACTCGGCGAGGACCCCTATCACCGTATCTTTTCATCATTGTTGCCGGATGTTCTTCGCCGTGCGCTCCAAAACCATCAGAGCCCGCGGATATTCGACATCCCATCCTCCCCGATGAGGAACAGCCCGTCCTCCAAATCGCCGATGACACCCTTGTTTTCATCATGCTGCACCCCAACGCCATCTCTGCGACCAAACGCATCCTGCGCCTGTTTCGAGAAAGCTACGATTTGGCCATCAACTACCACAAAACTACCTTCTTACCAATTGCAACATCGACGGTGAAGCCGCCGCCCTTGCCACCTCTTTTGGCACCACCACCTCCACCTTCCCTCAGACCTACCTTGGACTACCTCTTACCCCTCACAAAGTCTCAGATCGCCTGCCCTTATCACCTCTTGCGACAAATACTTATCTCGGGTTGGCGAGCCTCTCGAAATCGCTGGGCGCTCACCCTCTCAGCACGTTCTCAGCGACTCCGCTTCACTACATATCTGCAATCGGCGTGCCTAAGGCAGTCCTCAAGGCCATCGACAAGAGGCGTCGTGCCTTCTTCTCGAACTGGAGAAGATAGCTGCCACGGTTCCAAATGCCTTGTCGTTGGGACACGGTCCAAGCTCCCAAAAACGCCTACAGACTGGGAATAAAAGACACGGAGCTTCAAATTGGTCTTGCCTGATGAAATTCGTCAACAAATTATTCGATGGAGAACAAACCAAATTGGAAAGATTGGCTTCTCGTAGTGCCTCCTCCTTCGATACCCCGATCGGCCCGGGCGCGTCTAGCTCTTCTCCGGCGCATTGTCAATGACGAGCTTACCACCTTCGCTCCATCACCATCGTCAAAGTCAACAATGGCGCCGACAACCTCCTTTTGGTTCGACCATTGGCTTCCTGCCCGCCCCCTCTTCTCCACCCATCATGCTTTGTTCACACACACCACTATGCCTAACATCCGGTGCGGTAGCGTCTTCAGTGGTTTTGATTTGCGTCTGCGTCCTCGACTCACTAATGTTGCTAGCCATCGGCGGCGAGGCACCGCTCTCTTTGTTGCGGGGGAGATGAACATCGGTGTTGAACGACTACTGGTTGCTCAAGCCGGCTGGGGCACACCTACTCCGCTAGGGATGCCTACGCAGCCCTCGACTCTTCAGTGACCACACCGACACAAGACGGTGGGCGTGTTTGATGGACAAGGCTACCAAACAAGGTCAAGGTGTTCGCAGACTTGTACTTCAAAAAAGACCGGCTCAAGACAAGGGTGAACCTCCATGCAAAACACACATCGACGTCGAACACAATGCGTTTGTCATTAGGCACCGAGAGAACGGCGACACGTTTTCTTTGGTTGCGAACAAAGTGATGTTATTATTGCAATAGGCATGGGCGATGGGGGACGGATGACGGATGATGAAGCATGGGAAGACACTCCGGCAAATCTAGAAACGACTCTCGGCCTTTCATCTTCCCGACTATCTTATAGATCGATCGGGGACGGTCGGAATGGGTATGTATTCCGTAATGAAAATTCTCATAATCGCGTGGTTCTTCGAGAGTGCGTGATGACCTTGTAACTTGGCGCAAGCGCCTTCCTCTGAGCTAGGGAACGGGCTGCTGGGTGGTACGCTCACCTCATGATTGTACCTCAAACTCTTTTCCACGTCCTACTTAACTTGGCGTGTGCTTTTGAATGGAAAGGTGGGGAAACTCTCCCTCCGTTTAGTTCTAAAAAAAAAAAAAACATGGAAGCGCCGCCTCTCTCTCTGCGCTGCGATCATCTTTGGTGACGCATCGTCGCGTGCGTCCGCTCGACTTCAGCGTCAAGCAAGCAATCATGCCGGTGCCTGTGTCCCTGCCTGACACACGAACGCGAGCACGAAACACCCTGCGACAATTTCTCCTCTCTCACCTCCTTGTGTGGATTTTTTTTTTAATTTCTGAAGAATTTGTGAATAATTTGATATATATTTCTCTGATGTCTGTAATTCATAGAAATAATTTATAAATCTTTTTAAAAAAATTGACATATATTTGTATTATTCCCAAATTACATCACTCTTTCTAATAAATTACACTAAAGAAATCATTGTAAATATTGTAATAAGGCAGTATAAATATAGGTATAAGACAGTGTAAGTGTATGAGAAAAATTTGGTTGATGGGAGGGGCTAAAATAACCGGTTTGTTGACTAGTATGTCTAGCCATTAACTGGTCGATTTAGCCCCTCCCATCAACTGAATATTTTTATGCACTTACACCACCTTGTAGCTATATTTACACCGTCTTATTACTATATTTACAATGATTTATTCAATGTAATTTATTGGACATAGTGGTGTAATTTGGAGATAACAGAGACCTTAGACAAGTATATGCCAAATTTTCAAAAAAAAATTACAAACTTTTTCTATGGATTCCAAATAACCAGAGAAATATATATCAAATTGTTCACAAATATCATCAAATTGTTCATAAACTTATAAATTTACAAATGGAATAACAGAAGCAAAGAACAGAACTGGTAGCTCAAACCCTATTGCCCATGCAGTGTAAGTAGTACGTCTAGAGACGACGATGAGTCATGTATGCGTTACGTACGGTACGGAGACCATTTTCTTTCACCATTATTTCATACGTACTCCGTAACTGTAGCTCATCTCTACCTAGCTTGCTTTTGTTTACCTCGACATGGCATGCCTAGCTAGCTCTATTGCCTGCTCGAAGGCACGCACGAGAGAGGCTCTGGCGTGTAGCTCTCTCTCTCTCTCTCTCTCTCTCTCTCTCTCTCTCTCTCTCTCGGGCTCTCGGGTCTCGGCAAGTTGGAGGAGGACACAAGACAGAGGCAAAGATACGCCCAGAGGTACTCATCCAATGCGCGGCTGGACACTGTTCCGGGCTATATAGCGTACAAGAGGAAATCAGTTGATGGGAAGGCCTAAATCAATCGATTGATAGGTAGCCTTTCTGTTTTTTTATAGAAGGCACTCAAAAGATGCTTCACTTTTGACATATCTCAATGACAACAAAGGCCAGTATAAATAATGGATAAAAAGACACAAAGCGACCTCTAAAAATAATAGTACATCAAAGACCAAATCGGTCGTCTTCTTTCTTCAAACATCCATAGCCTGTTGGAGTTTGAAGATCACTGCAAAGATGGCAAAGGAAAGGGACACCTGCAAACACCCTTGCCAAACATGGCTTTGAAGACCGCAAAATCCACTCGTCGCTGACAACGAGATTTAGTATCCACTGAAAGAACATCGGCTAGAGCAAACCCGCAAGGAACACAGGCCAATCATTCAACATCAAAACAGAGTGTTGAAGATTCCGGACCTTGCTATAGAACAGACCAAAAGAAGAGGTCGAGATCGCCGCATCGAAAGCCAAGCAACTGCTACCTCTGATAAACACACTAAATGCCAAGATCTAAAGAAGATCCACATATCTAACAGATGAAACTCTCATTGGCCCTTCAGCGATGCCAGATCGAAAGTCGTCAAAGTAGAGAGGCGCCGGAGAGACCTTATTCTAAAGTACCATCGTCGCCACCACATCATCGATGATACTAGAGCCAGACCCTAGATCGATCCACAAACCTAATCTAAAACTAGAAAGAAAAAAGAGATCGGGTCCTCGCTCCTCCATCCACCAGTGAGATCGTTGATTAAGAGAGAGGAGGGGGACCGAGCCGGTGTGCTAGTAGAGGCAGCGGCGGCGGTTGGGAGAGGCGAGGAGCACGTAGCGGATGACTGCAATGTTGACAGACAACCATTTTAGGACCACCTACAGCATGCCAATCAAATTTTAATGTGCTTTATTTGCTAAGTGAGAGAGAGAGAGATAGAGAGAAAATCTTTGTCACTTCTTATGTGGATAGTAAAAACAATGTCTTTATTTCCAGGATGAGTGCAACAATTTTAAATGTCCATCGATTGCATATATAAATGATTGTTGCGATGTCATAAACCTTAGATTAGGACCAACTTGCCCAGAAATCAAACATCTCCATTTTCATCATGGATAAAAATACTGGGCTTAACCCTGTTCGCTTGAACTTATCAGCTTGGCTTATCAGCCATGATACAGTGTTTTTTCCTCACAACAAATCAGCTTGAGCATATATCTGGAACCTTTTCAAGGTCATTTGCTATTCTCCTTTTTTGACAAAAACCTTCACATCCTGCCGCAATATATCGATATCGCTGCACGCAACTTCAAAGAATCGCGCTTGCATTCAACACCAACCCCAGCGAAAGCTAAGTTTAATTCAACATACGTCTGGAACCTTTTCAAGGTCATTTGCTATTCTCCTTTTTTTTTACGGTAGCAAATATGTCCGTGCGTTGCAACGGGAGAAAAAACTACTAAACATTCATGCAAAATGATAACGTAAATGGTACATATCTACTTATGTTTTTTACTTTTTTAATTTATTTCATGATGACCGTCACATCCATAATATAAGTTAACACTGACAATAAATAACAATATCCTATTAAACTTGTATCGAATTAAAATACACCTTAATATATTTTTCCTTCCGTTGCAAAGCACATAATTATTTAGATATAAATATATCATAACTTTGTAGTTTTTTTATACTACCCGTGTGTTTCTATGACTCAATATCGACTTTAGCTTTTTTGACGCATCATATCAACCTCCGTAACTTTTTTTGTCAATGTGTCAGGATTGGTCGGTCCGCCAATGATTATGACGGAAGATCTCTTGATTTTTCACATGGCAGACCTTGTCATGAATTACATAAATACATTTGTTTAGATTTCATTAGTTAATAATCTGGCCAAGATTCCGGTTCAAGAATAGTTGTATCATTGACTAATCCATATTTTAATAAAAATAAGTTTTGTTTCTTATCAAAACTACATCAGATGGTGTAAATCTTTCTCCTTAAAACTCAATGCGCAAACAAATATAATACGTGCTGAAAAGTAGGGATTATGCACCGGGGCTTGTTTTAGGCAGGAATCGAACATCAAATAGTTAGTGAAGGCTTTGGGAACACCGACAACGAGGACATCCTGCTCGTACTCCTCGGCCACCTCCACGTATTCGGGTCTGCCTCTGACACGTTCTCGGTCATCGCCGAACCTATATGCATGCAACATATGAAAGGATGATTTAATATACCTATAGACAAAGCATAATCTAATAATATCCATAACATCTATGGATAGATCACATTTTTATAAAGCTAACAAACCTGGTTGGAATTTTTTTTATTTTTCTATGATTTTTAGTGAATTTTGCAAGATCTCTATTTTTATAGAAAAAAGAGAAAAATGAAAGAAAAAGAAAAAGGCTGGCATGGGCTTCGTCCAGCCCACAACGAAGGCAGCCTAACTGCTAGAATTCGGCCTAAGTCGAAAAAAAGCCCACTCGAATTTGGACATTTTGCATCAGGAACCTGATCTATTTCAAAAACTATTAAGGCTATCCCACCTTTTCTTTCTCTCTGGTATCTTTACATCTGGAACCCTATATTTCTTTCTATTATTTTCTCTACTCCTAATCCCTCCTAATCTCCGTGTGCAACAGACGTACCGACGCAGAAACGGATACGGGTGGACGGGGTTGGACGAAAAAAAAATTGATGGCAAAAATTTTGCCTCTTTAGTATTAGGTATAGATATAGATTAGTTTGAAACTGGATCCATCCGATGCAATTTTTGAGAGGTTCACCGTTTCCGGCTCTAACCAGATCATTATTTTTCCCTCTTGACATTCTTATGCTTGCCTTTTTAAGTGTCGCTTTGGTGTTCTGCTGGTCAAATTTTCATCTAGAAAATATTAGCAATATTTGTATCTCTTCTTGTACAGATTTGATCAAAGTTGAATATGTTTGAAAATATGGTGTATCATAATAATAATATAAATAAAGAGATGACATAAGATGACAAATAATTAAATATCCTCCTGTCAGACTCGGTTCAGGATGCAAACCCAAACCATGAGAGCCCATAAGAGTCGCAAACTCGCAAGCCTCGTTAGGAACAGAACGTTGTGAAAGCTGAGCTGGTGGGCTAGCTACTGACTGCTTGCTATATTCCTGCAGCTATTGATTTGGCCCAAGTCAGTAAGTCACTATAAGCCCAACATAGGGTGGCCATCGTCTCGACTTCTGATTTCCCTTTTCTTTTTTGGAAAGGACGGCCACACACTCACAGAGCAGTATCTTTAAACTTTGATTAATTACACGCCACCAACTGTAAAGGCGAAATCTCTTGAGGCACTAGCACGTTGCAGTATCTTTAAACTTGATTAATTACATAGCTTAGATACACTGCAAGATCGAACTTTTCCAAATCAGATCAAACACATCATGATCGATAAAAGAACATCGATTGTTGAATTATCGGATACAACGAAACTACAGACTAAACATTTCCAACTCAGGATCCATCAAATTGGACGCCTGATTTCTTCTCTGTAACTATCCATGCTGAGGTCTACAATCCGGAATTAGTATCCTACGGAGAGTGTCTATGAGCATCCTTTCTCTTCCAAACAGTACCATAAATTGATCTCTTGCCGATAAAATTAACTCTACAGTGCGACCTCGTCGTGGCCATCGTCGAAGTTATGGCAGTTGACAACTCTCAACCTAAAATCAGTGATAATTGCACTAACAGATTTATTTATACTAAATCTCAAAAACCGTTTAAACTGTGAACTCGACGAGACTTTCCTTCTTGGCATTGGCAGGCTCGCAGAGGAGAGGCCTGTAGATAGCGGCGGCGGCGAGGAGCAGCGTTCCTTTCAACATACAAACAGTGTTGAAATCATAGCATCAGAACCAGCTGTAGGAACATGCGCGGTTTGGTCTTGGATGATGCCGACTGCCGATGGGCGATGACCATGCGGCCCGAGCCCAGGAAGGTTCTTTGCACAGACTCCCTTCCGTTTCTGTACGCCTGCTTCAATACAACGTATACTTGTTCGTCTACATTTTGTCACACGCAACTGTTTGTCATTAAGTACGTGGTACGTAGTATATCTCTTACCTGTTCCTCCGATTGATTATTGATTCCTCATGGCCATGGGCCGGCACATGCCCTGCAGGCTGCAGCAAGTGCAGAGTTTCTAATTAATCTGCCGTCTGCAGTCATTAGTCAATGATTATGGTAGTAGATCGATCGTAGAGGGAAAAGGGCATAGCAAAGTACTATATAGGACAGAAGTATGACCTACTGCATGTACTCTGCAACAACCGCTACGTATGACTGTTCATTTCGCTGAAATTTGTTGCAAGAGGAAAATACTTCTAAAATAGTACAGCAGAACAGGGCCATGATAAAATTCCCTGCGATATTACTGGCCGGGTGACGCATCAATCTTGCGTGCTCCAACGCCCCAGCCCGGCCGCGTCGTCGTCGGTCACATGGTTCGGCGCAAAGGGCGTTTCGTGGCCGTGTTTGTTTACTACGAGCGCAGGCAAAGCCGATGCGTGCAGGGTTCATGCTTCGGCAGGAGAAGAGAAAGTAGGGCGTGCCGGCCAACCACCCCATGCTCTTTCTTTCGTTGGGCGCCGGCCGGCGTGCAGCGAAATGGAGGAATGCCAAAACGAGGATCTCTTCTCGGTTGCAACGGAAGGCAGGATTGAGGTCATTCCCGTCTGAGAATGCTTTAGCTTACCTCGCTCGTGCAGTAACTCGCCAAACGTGCACGCTTTTATTTGCAGTACTGGTGCTCCCAATTGGGTCTTGGGTGTATCTAGTCCTTGTGAGCCCCTGTAGACTGCAGTAGAAAGACAGCAACGAGGCTGCCCATCTTCGGCGCAACCGAATTTTTTTTTTTTTCTCTTTTTGAAAAAATTTCACAAATATGTCCCTGAAGGTATGATTTCAAAATCTAGACCCTTAGCTAGCTCGGTGTCATCATTGCTGGCGCCGACCTTACACGTCTCGGCGCCATCGTTCCTGGCGCTGAGGTCTTGGACTCGACGTAGACGTGGCGATAACTTGGCAGGCATCTCGGCACCGTAGATCTAGGTGCCGTAGATCTTGACGCCGCGCTTGACGCCGTGGTTATTAGCGCCAAGCCTATCTAACGTATGGGCCCTCCTTTCCCTTCTCTCTTCCTCTCTATCTCGCTACCAAACAGCATGCCGCGCGCCGCCGCCGCCGCCCAGCGCCGCTTCCTTCCTTCAACCGACCACGCGCAAGCCATTTCGCGTGCGCGCCAGCATGTGCATGACCCGCCGTGCATTGAGTCGCAAGGTGAGAAGATCAAGACATGGCGCTGGCCTGCCACGTGTGCCGCAAGCGCAGATGATTATCGCCGTTGAAAGGTCCTTGTTTGGTTTTGATAATTGAGTGACAACCTAGGTGGACTAATTGTGTTTATGTGAGATACACAGGTAATTAGTCCATAGGTACATGTGTGTGAGCAACATATGCCATGAAGGTGAAAATGGCTTAGAGATGTTGCAAAGCTCACACATGTGATGATGAAGGAGCTTAACGCACATGAGACATGACATTGAGTCATGTGATCAAGGTGGAGAAGATCAAGACAAGACTTGGCTTGATGGACCGGTTGCAAGCGTGAAGGGCAAGTCGAAGGCTTTGGAGTGATGGACCGCGTGGCGGTGAAGCTTGAGCAAGACTTGGCGCCGATGGACGATGGCAACGGTGAAGGGCAAGTGAAGTCAAGATCGATGAACCAATATGATCACATGATGATATGAAGTGGATCATATCATTGTTGATCGTGCTGGTGCATGTGTTGCATCGATATTGGAGGAGATGGAATGGAATGCGCAAGGCAAAGGTATAACCTAGGGCATTTTATTTCACCGGTCATAGGTGTGTAGAGAAGTTGATGACCGGGTTTAGGATAGATGGTCGTACTATCAAGAGGAGCAAACTTGTTTGTATATCGGTCATCTAGTGCCACTCGAGTGATCTAACTTTGCATCGTCGCTAGGATCGAGTGGCGTGGCAAGTTGAGTGGCTAACATCCTTTGGGAAATGATTGTGAAAAGCTAACACACATACACATGGTGGTGTACACTTGATGGTGTTGGCACATTTACAAAAGGAGGTGGTGTTTGTAGGGTTGAGATGGGTTTGGGTCCCTCTCTCCCTCCCGCCGAGCTTGCGAGGCGACGCGATTAATTTTAGAAAAGACTATTCACCCCCCCTCTAGTCCGCCATCTCGACCTTCAAGGAATCGATTGCGCCACCCTAAAAGTCTAAGGCTCAATTTACCGATTCATTACCACTAGTCATATTTAAGATGCCATTGCTTGAGCCTTATGCAATAGAAAATTGGCATTCCAGTAGCTTTTGGGAAAATGGAATGCCAAATTTTAAAACACTAATCTGGGCTTGCCTTCGTTGATTAAAAAAAGTCCAAGATATCATGTTGTAGATGGCTCAACCTCCTTACCACGGGGTTCAATCTAACAATGCTTTTTGCGGAATACAAAACAAGAATAATCTTTGGATACAAAATTAAACAACTTGAATACAACTTTTCTTCGCGGTAAGTTGGAATTAAAACTAAATCGGTCTGCCAAAGATCAAGACTACACCCTTTATCAAAAGTTCAACTCAAAACCACCTTTAAAAATCTAATGAAAAGAAATGCTTCCAATTGAGCTAGCTATGCTCTGATAACTAAACAATTTAGGAGCAATCATATCAAAAATATTAATAGTACTTCAAAAGTAAGCAATGCTAAGCTCCTACTATTCATTCATAGAAAAATCCTACTACGACAATGCATATGATGACAGCAAAAGCGTTTAAATGACATTAGCTAACTTTAAAGTCAATCCTTGTGTTACATTATTACTAGTGAGCTTAGTTAGCTTTTTTTTGCTTACTAGCATGTGTAGGAGCTCCATTGTTACTTAAAGTACTAGTGGTATAGGTTTGTGTGACCTTGCTTCTAGAATTATTTAGGAGAGCTCTAGCTAGCCCGATGGCAACCTTAATTGCTTTATTAGTATCTTTGTAAGGTGCTAGTGAACATATAGAGGGTGTAGTCTTGGCTAGACCGATTGTTTTAATTACTCTGATTTATATATGAAAAGGTTAGCCGACGCGATTAATTTTAGAAAAAACTATTCACCTCTAGTTCGCCATCTCGACTACCTTTTCAGCTCAACCCAAAATATGTAGATTTTTAAATGAGTTTTCACGGGTAGCGCCTAAATTAGGGTTTTGAATTCAGTATTTCAAACTCGATTCAAACAATACAATTCAACACTTATTAAACTTGTTTTAGTGTGCAGTTTGCAATATGACCGCTTTGCAATGCATGATGACAGCGCCGGGGTGTTACGCTGCACTTTTGCCGAGCCATACTAGTGGTATAGGTTTGTGTGACCATACCATTTAGAGAGCTCTGCCACCCTTTGGCTCGGCTCGGCTCGTCGGCTCACCCACACGCCCCACTGTAGCATCTCTCTGCCAACTCCGTCCTAGGGCTATCGATCCCGGCGTCCGCTGCGACTCCGTCGACGTCCGCGACTCCATCGTCGGATAGGAAAAATTGTGAATATGCAATGTAGGTACTTAATTAGCTTTGATTGTAGTGTTGTAGTTTTGGCATTTGTTATTTACTAGTTAATGTGATGACTCAGATAGTTAATTTAGTTAGTGGTCTAGTGAGATAGATATGTAGATAGATATAAACATAGATACATAGATACATAGATACATAGATATAGTTAGATAGCTACTTAGATAGGTAGTTATATATTTAGTTAACTAAATAGGATCTAGCTATTTAGTGAGTACAATGTATATATATACGTAGTTATTATCTTATTTACTTAGTTTGTAGTTAGAAAGTACTTGATTAGGTACTATCTATTCATTTAATTTGGACTAAAGGACATGTGTTTCGTTACGTGTTTGAACTAGATGGACAATCTAGTGAGCATATATCATGGATGCACCATGAAAAAGATCGATATGGATATGTTGAGTTTGTTGAGATGCAAAGCGTGCCTATGTTATTCAATGAGAAGCCATCATTTAGTGAGTTGGTTGCAAGGGCTCGGGAGAAGCTACATTGTCATGGAGCTGATGATGATGATGACACGAGGAGCTTGGCTCCTCTCAGCTTCAGGACGCTCCCTTGACTCAGCCTACACAACATTCAGGCATTAGGCGATGCCGTCCACCTGACCCTTACACTCCAGATATCAGCGCTCTTGGTCATAAGGGTAAGGGTAAGACTAGGAGGCAGTGAGGGTTTGTGGTAGATGTTAGTATGTACTATTATGGATTTTGTATTTACTTTTCTATAACTATTTGGGACTGTATGACATTATGGACTATGCAGGACATGTTATGTTGATTGTGATGTTCGATGTGGTTGTATTGTGCTCTTTGGACGATTAAATATTTGGATTATATAATGATGTCTCTGTTTGTAATTGTGGATGCTCCTGAAACAAGGGGAACTCTTGCGATTTTTTTTCGTGAATCATTAATTATACTACACTGCTAAAAAGGTACAAATATAATACACAGATTAAATGTAAATTCATTAGAACGTGTATAGTCCAATCGTATCGTACAGACGCTTTGTAGATGAATCTAGGCTTTTCAGTAACAGTGAACGAATCTAGGCTTTTCAAACAATGAAAATAGACTTTTCAGTTACAAGGACGAGCAGTACGATGACAACAATAGATTTATCACTTCAGTTACATAGTACACCTATAACATCTAGGCTTTTCAGTAACAACGAATGAATCTAGCCTTTTCAGACAATGAAAATAGACTTTTCAGTTACAAGGACGAGGAGTACGATGACAACAGCAATTTATCACTTTACTTACATAGTACACCTATAGCATCTAGGCTTTTCAGTGATTTATCATGTCAACGACGAATAGACTTTTCAAGAAACGAATCTAGACTTTTCATTGTCCATTGAAATAGGCTCTTCAGTGAAACTAATTAGGCTTTTTGTGACCAGTTATAACACATTAAAACGGCAACTAAACCTGTCTCTGCCTATATATACGCAATGCTGGATGCATTGCTACTTACTTCCCAACTAGTATTTTCTTTCGTTACCATACCAATGTCTATAGGGTCGTCCAGAGGGAGAGGAAAGGGGAAGGGTACTACCATTGTGTGGGAGGATTCTCTTGGTCCCGATTTCTTTGAGGAAGCTCTTTATGAGAGGTTCCCAGTTGAGAGCAAAAGTGATTTCACCAAAGAGGCACCACTAAGAGGATACGATGAACGAAAAGAAAAGTGGCCAAAATACATGCATGGTGAGGACTGCCTAGTGCAGATGTTCACCGAGGGAATAGATAGAGGTCATTGTTTCTTCAAATGCCCGCGAGCATGGGTAATTGCTATTACTATTTGTTTCTTCAATATGTTCCTCTTCTTACAACTTATATGACATACTTATTGCAGTCTTCTTTGACCGAAGAAAACTGTGGGGTTCACTAGGTGGGTCAATTCTCGACCTATTTATTCACATACAGAGTACATCTACTACCTGCAGGACCGTATCTTTGATCTAGAAAGAGAAGTTAGCAGCGGTTGTAAGGACGACGAACAGAACGACAACAACAATGGTGCCGATTCACAGGAGGCACTCTGCAATGATCCATATTGCACCTGCCCTAACCACAAGAACAAGGGGCCTCCGCTGTCACCCCTGCTGCCACCACCACCAACAATGGGAGGCTACTGTGGAGAAGGTGCAACACAATTTGCTATATGGCCACACTACTAGGATGATCCTATCTTATTCACATGGCATATCCATGTGTTTGTTGTTAGGTTTAATTACCTAAGACGTGTTAGGTTTAGGGCCTGTTCGCTTGTCTAAATTCTGGAGGAATATGTATGGTTTGGAGGAATGCTAGAGAAATTTATGAGAGAAAAACATTGTTCCGGATGAAAAAATAAGCGGATCAAGTCGGGTTTAAGGGCACGCGAATGGGGCCTTAGTCGAAGGAACTCTGTACCCTAGTTCGGTACATGTTCTCACATGCCATTTTATGTGTTTTGTGGGTTAAATTATATAATGTCCTACTTTGTTAGTTTGTGTTTGCTGCATATGATCATATTTTACTACGTCCGCAACATTATACTGGATATTATGACCACAAATAATAAAAACAACTACATAATGAAAAGTCCAATACTATGCCACATTAAACAACACAATAATACTAGAAGTATGTGCCAACAGTAGACAACATTATTCATGAATAAACCATAAAACAAGCAAGTCATGAAGACTACTGAGTGCAACGAGACCACTTTCCCTTCCTCAGGGCATCGGAATTCTTCTCCATCGCTGCTTTTGCTCGACATGCACACTCAAGCTTCTTCTCCCTCTCCGACATGCACACTCAAGCTTCTTCACCTCTCCTTTCCTCCTCCTCGTGCTCCTTTTTTATAGCATCCTCTCCGCGTCTCTTCTCTATCATCTCCTTGTCCTCTGCCTCCCACCACAATAGTTTCTACATCCATTCCTTGTCTTCAGGCTTGATCTCAGTGTCGATCCACTGCTCAAAATCACAGAGCAGTGGAGGGGTCTGAAAAAAATGGAATTGTTACCAAACAAAAAAATCATGCAAGATATCATATGTCACAAACATCAATTCATCACCATCTTATTAATACGACGCTGACGAAGTGTAGGCTCAAACGTAAAATTGGAACACATCCAATACCTCTGCCTATACGTGTCCTTTTCATCGGACTTGGCTACCTTGCAAGGATCACCGCAAAAGCACATGGACACTGGAACACCACTAGGCAGAGGCAATGGGTCGAATGCATTTCCGGTCATCCGGCCATAACTACAATTCAACCAATTCCGTTCTAAGAACTGAAAGCAATTAACACTAAACCATAAACCTAGGGTTTTTCATTTGATGCACAACAATGAACCCATAACATAACGATATGCGCTGAGGTTACCTTGGTTTGCTAGCTTTTTCACGCCTTGACATCCTACGGTTGTATAATACAAATATTAAAAATTATATAAAACCCTAAGTAATGACGATTCTTAGGTTGAAAAATTCGACTAATATATACCGAATCGATACAAAAAAAATTAGGAGTGGAGCGAGGATACCTTGCTCTCGAAGATCTACGGATCAAATCAAAGTTTTCAAGGTTCAATATACCGATTCGTGAGGTAGGCGAAGTGGGGAAAGAAAAAACCCGAGAGGGAGGAGAAAGAAGAGGAAGAAGACTCGGGCAGGAAAAGTTGGGAGCCGGGTTAAAACACCACCTCGGTGCCATAGATATTGGCGCCAAGCTCGGCGCCAGGATCTACGACGCCGAGCTGTCTGCCAAGTAACCTTCACGTCTGCGTCGAGCCCAAGACCTCGACGCCAAAGCGATGGCGCCGAGACGTGTAAGCTCGGCGCCAGCGAACGATGGCACCGAGCTAAGAGTCCAGATTTAAAAATCATACATCCGAGGACATATTTATGATTTTTTTTTAAAAGACTAAAAAATAAAAAAATCGGTCGGCGCAATGCAAACGCTCGTCACATTGAAAGGCCTGCACGTACGTTTCGTATCAGGAATTCAATGGCCCAGACCGAACAAGGCCAAACCGCCATCCAATAAAACTTGAGGTTTTTACCTGTGCTTTTATAAAAGTCGGTAATTACATATAAGCTATTAAAAAAATTGAGTTATCACAGGTGCTACTACTCTGAACTCTTTTGTCTTTTATGTCACTTCCGTCAGATTTAGCCCTACCGGTGTTAAATCGTGGATGCGAAAAGTCAAAAATACCCTCATGTTTGAATACGCAATTAATTTTTTTTGAGCATGTTGATGACCTCCAATAAAAAACTCAAAAGTAGAAAGTTATAGATCTCGACAGTATCTACAATTTTTGTAAAAAAATTATCTTTCATTTAATTCCATAGAAAAAATGATTTGATATGATTAATATGTCTTAGAAAAATCATATTTTTTATATAGAATTAAATGAAAATAATTTTTATATAAATATTATAGATTTCGATGAGATAACTTTATAGTTTTGAGTTTTTTCATTTAAGGTGATTAAGATGCTAAAAAAATTAATTACATATTCAAACCTAATGGTGTTTTTAATTTTTTACATCCGCAGTTTAACACCGTTAGTGCTAAATCTGACGGAAGTGGTGTGTAGGACAAAAGAGTTCAGAGTAATGACAATTGTGAGAACTTAGTTTTTTTAATAACTTATGAGTAATTATTAACTTTTGTAATGGCACACCCTTAAAAGCCTCTGACACTTTGGGCTGCCACCACGGACGTAAAAGCGGCACATGCATCAACGCCGCGCGCGGCCGCGCAGCAGCTTTCGGCTTCGATCGGGGTGACGCATCGGCGGTTCGTCTGGCTGGCAGACCCACGCCACGCACCCACCCGCAAAGCGCGGGTGGCGTCCTCGGCGCGGCGAAAGTACAGCGGCCGTGGGCGCGCGCGCGCGACGCGATGGCCATTGGCCACCGGCTGGAGATAATAAGCGGCCCCCTGTTCCCTTGGCCACAGGCAACAGCGCCGCTCCCGACTTCAATTACTACAGTGCTACCGGGCAACGCATCTCGAGCGGGGGCGCCGGGGCCGGGGCGAGACGAGATCTGCAGCAGAGCACAGTCCCGATTCATTAACCGGGCGCACATGCGCGACGGCGACGCGACGCGATCCGTCTGGCCTGGCGAGGGAACGGAAGGTTCGGCGCTGAAAACCCTGTGGCCGATACCGTCCGTGCACACGCCGGTACGGAAGGGGACGAACCGACGACGACGAGGGTAGGTTCGCGGGGGAACGCGAAAGCGGCGAAACGGCTGCGCGCGCCTGCGGCCTGCGCGCCACGCCCCGGGGCGCCGCCGCGACCGTTTGGCGGGGGCCGAGACGTGTCGGCCGTGCAGGTCCACTGCTGAGGCGGTCCCGGCTGGCAGCTTTGGACTTCTCCACTTTCGGAACGCCCGAGCGGGGCTCCGGCTCTGATTTGCGGTCAGGGAACCTGTCAGGGCGCCCGGTGCCCCGGCACTACATGCTTTCGGAACGACGAATGAATTTCGTAGCATTCTCGTGTTAATTTTTAGAATTTCACTCGGTATGCATAGAATTTCTTGTTGCAAATTGCAACACTTGTCAGTGGCAGTGCGACTTACTGTTGGCGTCAACACGGCAGCGGTACGTACGCTCCGTAGCGCTCGCAACGCAAACGGCAAGTTTGGCTGGTTCGTGAAAAAGTACTACTGGCTGATTTGTGTGAGAGAAAAATACTATTCTGGCTAAAAATTTACGATCGTTTACGATGGGCCAAACGAACAGGCTGAAACGCATCAGCTGCAGCCTGACAGGTAATTACCAGGGGGGAAGATCCGAGATGTCGCCCTCTAATCCAACGGTTCCCACGAGTAGTGTACTCTAGACGTGTACTAGTACCGTTTCGTACCCACTCAGTATTATTCATTATACATTCATTCCGTGCCACGTACTCCGTACGTACGTGGTGCATGGACGTGGCCCAGTGTCTACCTCGGCCTAGAGCCACAGCCTCGTGCCAGGGCTGCCTTTTTGTGGCCGCAGGTGCCGCCGCCCGTTTCGTTTGTGGGAAGTTTTGGCGCATGATGCGTTTCCCTTCCCCGCGACTCCTCCGTTGCTCGCACTCGCACCCGGCAGTTTACAACAAAGCCCGGAACCGGAAGGAAAAGGCCGAAAGGGTAGGAGTAGAATTTAGCACCAGCCTTGGGAGCCGAAACCGAGATTTGCCTCGGCTGCGACACAGGAATTTGTGCTCCCGTCGGTCCCACTGGTGTGATTGAAGCCTTGAAGGGAATTGAAGGAGCACGGCGGGAGGAAACTGTTAGCTAGCTGTGGTGGCACAGCAGTGGTAACAGAACAGAAGTGATGAGTTGGGGATGAGCGCGATAGAGATTATACCTACCTTGTAAGCCCCAGCCTATTGCCTGGCAGGCATCCCAGTTAAGAGATACCTTTCTCCTGCGATTACCGAACCACTCGCTTCTTCTTCTCTAATGCCCGTCGCCATCACCAATTCAGCATAATGCCGCTGCTGCTGCCGTTGCTGTCCGCAAAGCCATCCCCTCCCTCGGCCCGGTGGTGGTGAGTGGTAGGCGGCCGGCCGAAGAATTCCAGGGTGGGGGAGCCGCGCGTCCGTCCAAGAAGAGGAAGATCGAGGCATGAAGGACCTGGTGTCGTGCTTCAGCGAGCACGCCGTGCGGATCAACGACGTCGCCGCCTGCTCCGGCTCCGGCGCCGCGGAGGCCGGCGGCGGAGGGAGGGCGCCGGCGGTGAGCGCGGTGACCACCGCGTACCGGTCGCGGCTCTCGGCGTCCGGGAAGGAGCTGCTCATCGACGTCACGTGGTCTCGGGCGCCCGACGGGCCCGCGCTCTCCGTCGCCGTCCACGAGGCCGCCGCCGCCGCCTCGCGCCACCACCGCGGCAACGCGGCGGCGCCGCGGCACCTGCACAAGAAGAAGGGGAGCGGGACGTTCACGGCGGGCAGCTGCGTGGTGGGCGTGTTCTGGGACTACGCCGCGGCTAGGTACGCCGCCGCGGGGGCGGGGCCCGAGCCGACCTCTGGGTTCTACGTCGCCGTGGTCGCCGACGCCGAGTTCGTGCTCCTGCTGGGCGACCTCAGCCGAGGGTACGTCGACCGCCTGCACGGCGGTATACCGATCGCGGGGTCCCGGGTGGCGCGGCGCCGGGAGCGGTTCGTCGGGTGCGGCTGCTGGTCCACGAAAGCCCGGTTCTTGGAGTCCGGCGACGAGCACGACATCGGCGTCGTGGTGCTGGACGGCGACGCGGAGGCGTGGGTCACCGTGGACGACCGCAAGGTCGTGCAGCTCCGGCGGCTGCGGTGGAACTTCCGCGGCAGCCACACCATCTTCCTCGACGGCGGCTCGCCGGTCGACATGACGTGGGACCTGCACGGTTGGCTCTTCCACGCGGCGGGCGCCGAGTTGCCCCACCCGTCCTCCTCCTCTTCCTCCTCCTGTGCCGTGTTCACGTTCCAGGCGCGCGGCGCGTCGGAGACAAAGCTGTGGACGGACGACGATTGCTTCGCCGTCGACGGCGAGGAGCCGGACAAGCTGCCGGTGACGCCGAGCGGCGGTCGGCGACAGAAGGCGGCGGGAGGCGGTGGGGCGTCGTCGGGGCAGGGGTTCTGCCTGCTGATCCAAGGATTCAGGGGCTTTTCCAAGAGCATTTAACCTGTACATGCCGTTAGAGACTTTCTATCGCCATTTTTTCACTTCTTGGCTTGCTTGGGGTTTGTTGTCTTGGGATTGATTAGGATAGACATTCTGTTGGTTGACTCTTGTTGATTAATCTGATGCATCACAAGGGGTGGTGTGATTGTGAATAGGGTCAGAGGGATCTTATGTTTACTCCTTTTATTTAATCTTCACCGTGCTCGACTTACTAGTTACTACTACCGTGATTTGCATACCAGGGAGTTGTTACACTGTTAGAATACGATGAGGCCTGCAGATGTCACTCTCTGTTATTACAAAAAACAGTAGATTTGTTTCCTTTAAAATAGAGAGAATTGGTATTATGTAGTCATTGTCAATGGAGGTGCGGAGATAACGATGAAAACACTCTCTATGGTGCCGCACAATCGTGGTCGTGGTCATTTTCTTGAGGAAACTGCCTACATCCATCCATACCCATCATAGATGAGGCATATTTGTGTTTGGTCGATCACTCCCGTCTGCCGTGTGCCATACAACTTTCACCCGCATTATCACTTGCAAAGAAATGTTGTTGACTGCACGGGCAGGCTACTTCTCACAAAATTGCTACGCGTGCTGACGTGCTGGTGTTTCATATAAAAGAAAAACAATATCGATCGACACCGTTCTTTGCTGTTGCCAGGTGCCCGTTTTCTGAATCAGATTCCAGCATGCTCCAACCAATGCACCGGACTCGGCCTACTTTTCTCTAGGAGGCCTTGGGCTGAAATTGCACATGCTGAAAATCTGAAGTCCGGCAATTTTGGCATAGCGGCACGTATCTATGTTTTTGCAAAGGTTACGGAAATACGATCCATGACACCTCAATTTCCGGACCTACCTCCAAGGCCTTATAATAAGAGAAATGCTATATGTCACACGTGTGTTTTTTCCCTTCTCTGCACACGAATTTTGTGTCTGTCCGATCAACAGTCGACGTCTCCTCGCGCTCAGCTTTCTTTTGTCCCTGACTTGCTGGGCCCGCTCTGGGAGTACTGTTTCAATTTGTGAATCCCCATTTCGTCATCGCCTTCGTCCTCCGGCAGCTCTCCTGGTCGGAGACGCCGATTCATTTCCAGTGGCGACGTCGCCGCTCCGTCCCTCCCTGTGTCTATCGGTCGTCTTGCCCTCACCACCACCATGGCGACGGCCACCGCGCTCTCCACTCACTCCCGCACCTCCCGCCCCGCCGCGCCACCTCATTCCCCTCCACCACTGCCACCATCTCCCTCCCCGTCCCCTCCCGCAACGTCTGGCTACGGGACTCCCGCCTCGCGGCCGCGGCACTCGCAACCTCCGGGGTCCTCGAGTCACTGTGGGCGCCACCCCATCCGCTGCCAAGGGCGGTGCGAGTCTGGGAGGAGAACTTCCCCAGGCTCTTGTCATCAGGCGGGTGAGGAACTCAGGCGCCCGCTCTCCCGCCGTGCTCTCTCTGGGTGCTTTTTGCTAGATTGCGGATTGCGTGGTCGGATTAGTGGTAGTCGCGAGTGGATTAGCGGCCTTTGTTTCTCGATTTCTGTAGAGGCATTTCGTGGAGCACATCACGATCCCCATCGAACAAAACGACGAACCTTGTCCGTGTCGGCGCCACCGCACGGCCATTGGTCTTTGTCGGCCTATCGCTTTTTCGTGGCCGTGGTAGACGGCGAGCGACCTGGTGCTTGTGCGAGCGGTTGTTGAGACCTGCTTCGCTGCTTCTGCGCTGGGATCTAGCATGGCAAGGTTTGGATGAGGCCGCTAGCGCCACGGATGGAACTGCCAGGGCATTTTTTGCGCCCCCACGTTCTGTCTATAGATCTCGTTTTGTGATGCAGTGCTTGTTGATTTGAGTACCTTACAGTCAGTCACAACCCATTCTCTGAATGAATTTAGAAGCATTGCTAGCTAATCTATTTACATGGATGAAAGTATTCAATGTCTGTAGCAGGTGCAAGAGACATGTAGTGCCTGATTTTGATGCAGTGCTTGTTCACTTTCAGTTTGAATGTGTTCCTGATTTTCCAGGGGTGTAAAGTTTGGGCTCCATTTTGTCCATGGGCACTTTGTCTTTTTATTGATGAACCAGTGTATTTGCTGATGATATATAGACTGTAGTTTCATGTGCCATGGCATCCTACTCTCTGGAAATGAACATATATTTTAGTCCAGTAAATTTAGTATGACACTTCTACCAAGCTTCTTAAGGATAATTTATTTGATATGAAATTTCTATGCACAATCTGATAGGTATTGTTTTTAGCATACATCAGTACCGATTTTCCTCAAAAGGGAATTAGGACAGGTCAGGCCACCATTATTAGTACCTGGATGCTGCTATTCTTTGTTGTCTAGTGTAGGGTGGTTAACAGTGTCAACACTATCTGCATTGTATCTATCGATTAATTGTTATCTTTTCTTCACAAGAGATGAATACCCTTAGCCCCTAGGATAATATGTGTGGAATTTGTTAAGACCACGAGCTATCTGTTAGATAATGGGTATTTAATTTTGCACCATTTCTCTCTGAGTTTATTGCATTAGTTTTGGTCCTTTAGTGTATTGTTGGGGAGGGGATGTGGTGTGGTGTGTGTGTGTGTGTGGGGGGGTTGATTGAGCCATCTGGTGTGTATGGCCTGATTGTAGGAAGGATGTGCTTACGTTAGCTCATACATGTACATATAGGCAGGATCATGCAAGAATGGTCAGCAGGATCTTCTTGTATAGATCAGATTTGTACTATTTTGTAGATTGTCCTTTGTCCCTACTAATCTTCCATACTTAGGGAATCGTTAATTTCTCTTTATTGCACATTCATAAGTAGTAAATTGCACTCGTTAATTTCTGAAATTATGGTACCAAACATGTGCAATATCTAGTCGTCATGATGAGTAATATGAAGTTGTGAATTCTGTTTAACCTAGTACACTCAATGAGGCACAAAGGGTAGTACACAAAAAACATTGAGCTTGTTACATGCTTGTGATTACATAAATAAATTAAAGTGGCACTAAAATTTTGCTTGTATCTGCTGATCATGACGAGTTGTTGCATGTTTTTGATCACCGCGCCCTCAGCTTGTTGTGGCTTCTGGATCTTTGTTAGCATTACAAGTTTATTTCCTCATCTTTCTTTGCGGCTTCACTAGAGAGCCTACAAAACAATATTAGTTCTCAGAATCTATTTGTGTATGGTAGCCGCAGTTGATGATGTACATGATTTAGTATTGTGAAATTTAGGTGGATTCACTCGTATTTTGTACAAGTCCATGGAAAAATAGTTTTGTCCTTAACCAGAAATTAATTATTGACGTTTATATTACCTAAGTTATGCCGAACCATAGTTTCTGTGTAATACTTCCTGCTCCAGTCTCAATTCTGTCTTATTCTTTGCTTGCATTTAGTAATAGATGATGACATGTCAATATGATAGAGTTGAATGATATTAAAGAATCAGTTTGTGAGTTTATAGCCATTCCTAGCCACCCCTGTCCCCTGCACCACATGAAAATTGCATTTGGTATAATTGCATTAGCAACAAGTACAATTTGCACTATGTAAAATCTACAATTCCCATATCTGTGTTTTGTAATTTATTAGCAATTGGAATATAGGAAATGCATAATATATAAGTGGTAGTGGTGTGAGGTTGCAGAATGACTTCTAGAAATTTGCCCGAGAAAATTGTATTTCTTGGCACAGGCGTGTGTGTGAGATCTCATGCTCTCTGTTTTTGCACTATGTAATCTCATGGATCTCGCTAATTTTGGTCGACGAGGTGATCTAGGAATTAGTTTACCAGGGAACTTGATTCAATAGATTGGTGTACTAATCTTGGCTGATGAGGTATGAATCTAACTTCTAGTAGTGCTTCTTGAAAAGTCCTTGTAGAGATTGGAATAAGTGAGTGGTGTGAGGCTATATTCCTAGTTACAATAGGAATATAGCCAATGCATAACCGGTATAAGTGTGAGTGGTGTGAAACTGCTATTGTTACTATTCTCATTTGTGTCATTGTAACTCATCTGTGATAGAACATAGGATTTGGAAATGCATACTGGTTGGTGTGGTACATAAACTGTAGGGCTTCTTGCCATTTGTTGACCCCTTCTTGTGTTGTCAGGTCAAAATTTTGTAGCGAGTTCCCATCCATGTTGTCGATGTAACAAAACAAAACAGATGCATAAGATATATTGTTTTGTTTTGCCTAAAATAGTTAGCAATCTGTGATTGTCTTGATCCCCTCTCTTTGTGATTGTGCTAGTATGAAGGAAAAATATTGTAAATTGTCTTTGCATAGAAATAAATTGTCTCTTGTAATCTATGATCTGTGTTTGTTTTAGATGAAGGATGATGGAGGTAGGACAAGATGTGGGGGCTGTCGGATCTGTGATTGTGCTAGTATAAAGGAAAAAGATTGTAAATTGTCTTTGCATAGAAATAAATTGTCTCTCGTAATCTGTGATCTGTCATATGTGATCTATGTTTGTGTTAGATGAAGGATGGTGGAGGTAGGACAAGATGTGGGTGCTGTCGGATCTGTGATTGTGCTAGTATGAAGGAAAAAGATTGCATAGAAATAAATTATGTCTTGTAATCTATGATCATCCTATGTGATCTGTGTAAACATGTTCTTACTTTTGGTCTTGTTCTGTTTCTCTAAAACAAAGTTGATTCCAATGCATCCTAATTTGGTTGTGCCTAGGTGCGGGACTATGTCGGGTTTGTTAGAGGTAAGCTCTTTGGATTATCTTTCACTTCGTGACAATGAACTTGTTGTTTTTCCGATTTCAGTAAAAATGTTAGGCTAATCACTACTACACTAGTTTCTTAATGGGAAAAAACTGTTAGGTCTCTTTGGGCCAACGGCAAGAAGGCACAACCTCCAAAAAGTTTAGGTGGTTCGATCATTGTCATGAGTTTAGTCTTTGAATTGTGGTGTTAGTGTGGTGGTCATTTGTGTATGTATTTTTTTTTTAAAGTGCGCCTCGATTGTTTATTAGGATGCATCGTAGTGAGCCCTATCTTTGTTGTGGTTTTATGTGGCCATGTGGATGGTAGGTTGAGAGAACCTATGCTGAGATATTGTTAGGGGTTTACTGTGGACAATTAGGGCAACATTTATGTTTGCAGATGCTATGAAAATGCCATTTCTCAGTTAATGCTCCTGTTTTCCCAGCCCCATAAGCATCTCACCTGCTGTTTTCCTAGAGGTTCTTCAGTACTAATTTAGTACTTTGTGCCTAGAAATTGGTCTTTGACGAGTCATCCTCTTGATTTTCAAACTAATGGGTTAAATTCCTTTGCACAGATCGTTTGAGATCAACAAAATAGGGATCTAACACAAGGAAGGGTTGGATCTAGTGTGTACTGACCTTGGATGATGTAGAGATGAGTCCTGCCTCCTTGGATCTAGTGATCCTCCCCCCTCCCCACCCCTTTTTTCCTGCTCTGATCTGGGCTTTTCACCCTTTTTTGCCCTGGTGTGCGTGAGCTCCTCCTCAAGAACAGATCGATGGATCTGTTTGGTTTGCTTCTTTGTCAAGTAGGTCATATATAGGACACACATTTGTTTGATGGGCTGATGTGCCTTGTAGTTGTTAACATGGGTCATTTTGTCGTTAGGTTTGTGGGCTACAACAGAGTACAATAACAAGTACAACAGATCTGCTCTATTTTTGGCCCTTGTTTCACAAAGAATACAAGTACAAGTACAACTACAAGAAGATTTGTGTGCTACTTCTTTGAAAAACACATGTTTTTTCCTTGCAATATTTTCGTGTGCTACTCATGGAAAAAACACATGGATTTCCTTTTGTCTGTTGTGACTCTTTTTGTGTGCTAGGCTGTCAAAATTCGTGTGCTACCTTGTTATAAAATACATGAATTTTTTGATTCCTGTAATCTGTGTTTTTTTTTGGACAAAACACACGTGTGCTAATTCTCTCTAAAACACTTGAGTGTGAGGTAGACAGGCTCTATAATAACTGCTCCCGCTTGCTGCCCTTTCTTGTCCGTGGCATCTTTTCCAAGCAATTTACTAACCAATCTAGAGCCATGGCCACAACAACTTTATGCTACCCTCTTTACAGTGTACTAGTACGTTTGTCTGTCAGGTACTCCTCAGGTGAAGCACCGAGCATGTACTCTCTCAGTCCTAAAAAGATACTTCATCCGTTCCAAATTATACGACCTTTTGACTTTTATAGATTCATAAATTTGCTATGTATTTAGATGCATAATATGTCTAAATGCATAATAAAAACGATATATCTAGAAAAATCAGAATCAAAACGTCTTATAATTTGGAATGGAATGAGTACAACTATAAAATTCGTACAAGTCAAACTAGCTTAATTTAACTAAACTTATGTTTAGTATTAACATTTATGTCTCTAACTAGTTTACTACGAAAATATATTTCATTAATTTATTAGTATTTATCTTGTATCATTAATGTTGGTATTTTTTATATGACTTTTATCAAATTTTAAATCGTTTGACTCTAAAGGTTTAGTGTGAGAAGTATCTATGGCTATGTGGGCCATTTATGGTATGCATAATGCTCCTACTCTCTTCAGAACAGTCTCCTAGTGCAAATGCAGCTCTTAAGTGTAAATCGCATCTGCAGACGCAAGCGCACAATAAAGATTTCTGTACGTTAATTAAGGATACTAGTACTTCGATTCCACGTGCAGATGCACAAGGCGTACACTTCTCTAGCAAGCCGGTGCTTGATCCGCTGTAATTTATAAACTTCTTTCCTCTTATTAATGGAATTAATGCTTAGGCACAGCCGCACACCGAGCTAAAGCAAGTCATTGCCGCACACGTGCTCTAGTCCGTGATAAACCCGCACGTATTTCCCCTCTTAATAACATAGCTATCTACAGTGGCGGAGCCACACGGTCTGACCAGCAAGTAACCAGTATAGTATACGTATATACATCTGTATTTTGTATAAAGAAACAGAGAAAGTCACTTGGATCACCGATCACGCCATCCATGACGGAAGCGGGAAGTGAAAAGGCCCAGGGGGCCAGACCGCGGCCCACGCGGCAAGGTTGTCCTCAGACCTTAGTACGCATTTCTCTTTTTGGGTGTTCGTATTCTAATCTTGATCAGGCACTAGCGCCCGGATGACCAGCTGAGGATGAGCCCCGACCGCAGCACCCCCCTCTGCCGGCCTCTCGGCGCGCCGTGTGCCCCGTCCGTCGTACCCGGCTCACTCCCGGCCAAACACCATAAAACATGAATACAACATATAAGACTGAAAACAGATGAAATATTTAGAAACATGCTTCTGCAACATGTGTGTGAAACGTATGAAACATCCAAAATAAAACACTTGTAACGTGCAACGTTAAACCATTTGCTGCAACATAAGACTAAAACAACTAAAACATTTGAAAACATATTGTTGCAACATATGTAACATTCAGATAAAAAACCATTGCACCATACGTCTAAAAATAGATAAAACATTTTGAACAAATGCTTGCAATATATGCAACATCTCTCATCTATTTTTGTAACATCAAGATGAAACAATTGTAATATACATCTGAAACGTCTTAAACACGAAACATACATATGCAACGTAGGGGAGGGAAAAGTTTGGGGTCTGCTCCTGGGGAGCCGCGTCAGGACGGGAGTCACGGACGACGCCCGAGTTGGATTATTTCCGAATCTCGATCCGTCGATTGGAGATGAGTCACGGAACACGCCGCCGCCTTGACACCCTGGCAGCTGACGCGAACGCGGACGTGGTGAGGTGTGATGGTGAAGCCCTGGTTTGGCCTCTGCCTTGTGCTCCCATCACTCGTCTACAGTTTGGCAGCTTACACAGCCGTGCTATCACGGAGGCTCGCCGATTGGCTATTTCTCTTATGTAAATTTTTATCTTCTACTCTTGGATGATATAACCAAGACATTTATGTCCCTTTAGAAACGTCGAATAAATAGTCAGAAAAATAGCATTGTAAATCTTTGGTACTCTTTTATATCTATATTTCAGTTGTCGTTATAGCTTTTGAACTATTTATATTGTATTTAGTGGTCGGTTTCAACTTAATTCATGAATTTAAGTCTTATCATGTTACTTAGTACATATATACCACATAGCATTGTCGATTTTAGATTATTACCGAATTACTAAATTAGATTTACCAAATTCTGTATGAATTTTTTTGGGTGGCATACCTTAAACTAAAATTCTTGATTCGCCACTGGCTATCTAGCTTATGAATCTAGCTAGAAGTTTATCATTTTCTAATCACCTCGTGAGTCGGGACCGACAAAAACAAATCCTATCTTATGCTTTTGCCTTAGCCTTCTTAACATGTTTCCCACCATCTTCACCATGACATCCATATTGTTCAATGTCTCCTATGTGGACTAAGCTTTTACCTTTTCATTTCTGCATGAAATGTTAGTCTACAAGTGTTGTTATTAATTGCCAAAACCTAAACAAAGGCCTAGATGCTTTCACCGGCAAATACTTTGTAGGCCATGATAACATTACATGGCCTAACACCACCTAAAGTCGCCATGCATGCTCCTTTTCGTCGTCCTTACCCTAGATGCTACATATGAAATCAAAACCATTTTTCTCCTAATCTCGACGAACGAAAGTAGCCTCCTAGCCTTGTTCAATCATAGTTAGGCTTCAAGATTAGGGATGGCAACTGGGAATTTCCTGTTAGGGAATGGCTCGCCATCTCCATCTCCACAAAGAGGAAAAATCACCGTTCCCATCCCCGCAGAAAGAATGCAGAGAGATTTGGTCCCCATCCTCACGAGAATTCTCATTCCGCATTGATACATTACGAAATATAGATAGCCGCTCGCATTTATAATATAGAAGTAAGTGATAATTTTTAGCACAAGTGCACAACTGATGATGAATTGCAATGTACACACATAGTCCATCATTAATACTCTAGCATAAATATACGCTACACAACAAATACATAAAAAATTCCAATAATACCTAGGTGCGTATATAGAAATGGGGTAGGGATCAAGATGGACAGATAATCATCTCTGTCCTCGTCAACTCCGTCAGGGATGTCCTTTCTCTATTTAAATCCATATTAGACAGAATTGGCCTGTGCCCTCCCTGGCATCATAGACCTGAGCATTTTTAGCCCGGCTGAGCCCGCTGAGTTTTGGCCCACCCACCGACTTTAGTGGAATAAAGCCTAGGCATAGATCTTGCTACATAGAAATTTTTTCTCAGCCCAAGCTCGATCTCAAATATTATTTTAACTGTTCTACACTATAAATGCGAGGGCAGCCTGAGCCCGGCCCAAAAAAACAGGCCCGACTCGGCCAGTGGGATAGTCACGGGCTAGATTATTTTAGCCCAAAATAACCCAATTTTTTTCGGTCCACAAAATACATGCTTAGGTCTAGTTATCATCCACATCTCACAATTTACTTCAACACATATGGATTGAGATACATATAAATATAGTAAAATAAAATTTAATATCAAAATTCAATTCCTTGTGAGGAATCACGAATCGGTGCCTATTTACATCCCTATTTGAGGCTGGCAGACACCATATTTTGTGCATCTGTTTCGTTGTTGCTACTTGCTAGCGAGCAAGCCAAGAGAAAGAAGGATGGCAGACGGAAGAAAGGAAGTGAATGGGCCAGAGAACAGAACAGAAGAAACGTGCGGCCTCGTTTTGGGATGGGTGACACCTCGATTGGAGGAAATGGGCCGTGCGTACCTAGGGTGTGTTTGGTTTCCGTTCAATTCCTAACCTCGCTAGTTTTTGAGAGCAGACCAGACTTAGCCAGGTTAGCACAAGCTAACAATCACTTGTTTGGTTGGAGTGATTGTTTAAACCTGACTAAGTTTTGATGTGTTTAGTTAGCTGATTTTGCTTGAATAGAATCACCTTCTCTCTGAGGAGGTTACCCCCTTTCAAGCATTTTGTCGGTGTTTCGAACCACCGGCTAGTAAATTTGTATCTATGTGTCTGGCCCGGATGGTGTGCTCGGAGGACACAAGGATTTATACTGGTTTGGGCGAAATGTCCCTACGTCCAGTCTGCTGCTGTTCGTGTTACCGGCACTAGTTTGTAGTAGAAGTTACAAACATGCGAGAGAGAGAGATGGTCCCAAATCTCTGGTGAAAGGATCGAACGGAGTTGAGTCTTGCTGAGCTCGTTCAGCAATGTGCCCCTCCTTCCTCCTCCTCCTCATGGGGCGGGGCGTCCTGCTTCCCCTTTTATAGGTGAAGGGGAAGGCGCAGGCTACAGAGAGAGAAAAGGAGAAAAACGAGGGAGAAGAAGGCCTCTAGGGCCGCCACGTCCATTCTTCTCCTTCATGCGGGTCCCGTCGTCGCTGTAGATGGTGACGGGGACGGCTCCACATCGGGCTCCTATTCACCCCTAGTGCTAAGCCTCAATGTCATCAGTTGGTCATGGCGTCCCATCCCGTCACGACGGAAGGCGTGGTGAACCGACGTGCCCGTCAGCGGCCGTACGGGAATTAGGGAGCACAGCGACCACGCACCCGTCACTGTTGGCGATGCGAACCCCCGGGCGTTGCCTGACGTGGCCACGGGTCACGTCGAGATGTGCCCGCTTCCCTCCCGGTGTCAGAAGTTTGACCCTGGGGTCGTACCCTTAGACCCGTAGTGGTTGGAGGCGGTATGGGTCCCCGTCGGGTGAGACAGAGCCCACGCCCTCGAGGTCGGGCGGGACGGATCCCGTGCCGTCAGGGTCAGCCGAGACGGCTCCCGTACCCTCGAGGTCGGGCGACACGGGGGTCGTGCCCTAGGGGTCGGGCGAGACGGAGCCTGTGCCCTCAGGGTTGGGTGAGACGGCTCCCGTAACCTCAGGGTCAGGCGACACGAGGCCCGTGCACTTAGGGTCGGGCGAGACGGCTTCCGTACCATCAGGGTCGATCGAGACTGAAATACGTCCTCGATTATCTAGGCGAGTTTGTCGTCCACGGTCCTCAGATGCCTTCTTTGGGTATCCCTAATACTAATACCCGACGGTAGGCCCTAAGCCTGCGGAGGAGTAGGATACTCCTTCGTAGGCTTTTTTGGATGGACGAACTTCGAGGGCTTTGATCTTCTACTGCCCATGGGACGCCTTGGTGGGTTGCGATTCCCTTCTATCGCGATTGGACTCCTTGGGAACATGTAGCTGTGGGATTCGAGGGGTCAAAAAAGATTTCTCTTGATTTCGATCCCTTCCTAGGATCCGATCGATCCGCCATCGTCATGCGACCACGTATTCGTTCTCCTTACGAGTCTAACTTCCCTCGAGCCCCCACACGTAGCAGGGGTCCAGTCAAGGGATCAGCTCAAGCATTTTTTCGATAAAATAGAGGGGCTGAGCCGTGCCATGTTTTTCTCAATGGACGAATCATGGTGCTTGGTGAGCTGTTAACGGGCTAGTCCGAGTGGGGCCCAGGCTTTCCGTTCGTGGGGGTCCGACATGGGTCAGCTGGTGACCGACTCTAGATTCTTGGCGGCCAATTCATATAGTTCTTGGGTCCGTTCGACCGGTCCCAAGGGCTCGCTGCCTTTCTTCGAGGAAAAAACATGCATTGTGAACCGACCAAGACTTGAATGTGGGCCGGGATGCCTATGACGCTCGTGCGCCCGGGTACTGGCCGCTAGTAGGCCCTTCCCTTTCCACCCCTCACTCTAAAGGCGCCCCTAAGAGGTTGTGAACCTATCGGTGGGCAACCTTCGAACTCCTGGGCCTAAATGGGCCGTTGGAGCATTTTTAGCTTCGTATCCCTCCTTACCTGTGGCAGTTCTCGACCCATCGAATGGGGCAAACCATCATCCGGTGCGTCCTTCGAGGGAGTGGCCAGAGGTGGCGTGCGCACAATCTTCAGGGGGGGAGCGATGTGACATAGCGCCACGGGCGCAAAAATCTAGGCGGACGGTTTGCCTCTCGCCTCACCCCGCCTTATAAAGAGCGACATCCCCCTTCATGTTTTGGCACACTAAACATGCGAGCCATCGAGCCTCCGTTTTGCCCATCGGTAGCACCTCACGGAGGAGGTAGTCATGGTAAGGTGTCCTCCAGTCAGCTAGAGAATTGGGCTCTGCTACAGGATCTTCGTCAAGCTCCATGACTTCGGGGTCAGAAGGAGCCAACGGTCGGTTAGCCCCCGAGCCTAGGGCAGGCGACCCATCACCGGTCTATTCTGGCTCCTCGTAGCGGACCGAGGGCTTGTATAGATCGCTGGCGAAGATGCCCGTCGGCATCGGCTCTCGGCCAGACGCCATTTTCACCAGCGTGTCGGCCGCCTCGTTGAGCCATCTCGGGATGTGGTTGAGTTCGAGGCCATCGAACTTGTCCTCCAGCTAGCGGACTCTTAGCATTATGCAGCCATCTTGGCACTATGGCAGCTTGACTCTTTCACGACTTGGTCGACGACCAGCTAGGAGTCGCCTCGGACGTCAAGCCATCGGATGCCTAACTCGACGGTGATGCGTAGACCGTTGATGAGTGCCTCATACTCGGCAACATTGTTGGAGGCAAGGAAATGGATGTGAACCATGTACCTCATACATATCCCGAGGGTCGAAACAAAGACCAGCCCCATGCCAGCGCCTTTATTCATCAGCGATCCATCAAAGTACATCGTCTAGTACTCTTGGTCAATGGCTGCTGGCGACATTTGGATCTCGGTCCATTCTGCAACGAAATCGGCCAGCACCTGGGACTTGATGGCCGTCCGAGGGCATACGAAATGCCCTGACCCATCAGCTTGAGTGCCCACTTTGTGATTCTTCCTATGGTGTCCTAGTTTTGGATTACCTCACTGAGAGGGAAGGACGTCACGACCATCACTGGGTGTGACTCGAAGTAGTGACACAACTTCCTCTTGGCGATCAGGACGGCGTACAGGAGTTTTTGGATTTAGGGGTAGCGAGTCTTAGAATCGGACAAGACCTCGCTAACAAAGTACATGGGACGCTGTACTTTGAGCGCATGTCCCTCTTCTTCCCGCTCTACCACAAGGGTGGCCCTAACCACTTGCGTGGTGGCCGTAATGTAGAGCAGGAGCGGTTCCTCATCGGTTGGGGGGACTAGGACCGGGGCCTTCGTCAGGAGCTGCTTGACGTTGTCAGGTGCCTCATGGGCCTCGAGTGTCCATTTGAAATGGTCGGCTTTCTTCAAAAGCTGATAGAGGGGGAGACCTCGTTCGCCAAGGTGCGAGATAAAGCGGATGAGCACGGCGAGGCACCCTATAACTCGCTGTACCCCATTTATGTTCTGAATCGAGCCCATCCTCATGATGACCAAGGTCTTCTCTAGGTTGGCTTCGATGCCGTGCTCGGAGATGATAAAACCCAGCAGCATACCCCTTGGGACCCCGAAAATGCATTTCTCAGGGTTGAGTTTGATGACGTTTGCTCAGAGTTCTGTGAAGGTCTGCTCTAGGTCAGCTATGAGCTGGTCAGCTCATTTGGACTTGACCACGATGTCGTCTACATAGGCCTCAATGGTTTACCCGATGAGGTCCTCGAAACACTTGAGCACACAACGCTGATACATAGCCCCTGTGTTTTTTAGACCGAATGGCATTGTGACGTAGCAGAACAATCCAAACGGGGTGATGAAAGATGTCGTGAGCTGGTCAGACTCTTTCATTATGATTTGATGGTACCCGGAGTACGTATCAAGGAAGCAAAGGGATTCACACCCTGAGGTCGAGTCGACTACTTGGTCTATACGCGGCAAAGAAAACGGATCCTTTGGACATGCTTTGTTGAGAGCCGTGTAATCAGCACGCATTCTCCATTTCCAACTCTTTTTTTATACAAGAACAGGATTGGCTAACCACTCAGGGTGATACACTTCCTTGATGAATCTAGCCGCCAAAAGCCTCACGATCTCCTCGCTGATGGCCCTGCGCTTCTCCTCGTCTAAGCGACGCAGGCGCTGCTTGATTGGCATGGAGCCTGGACTGATCTTCAAGGCATGCTCAGTGACTTCTCTCAGAATGCCTGGCATGTCCGAGGGTTTCCACGCAAAGATGTCTCTGTTGGCACGGAGGAAGTCGACGAGCGCGCTTTTTTATTTAGAGGAAAGCGTAGTGGCGATATGCACCACCTTGCCCTCAGAGCTGCTGAGGTCTACGAGGACCTCCTTAACACCCTCCATGGGCTCAAAAGACTTGGCCGATCACTTGGGGTCGGGCACTTCTTCGACGATCTCCTCCATGATGGCCGCAAGCTCTTTGGAGGTGACAATCACCGCAGTGTGTTCACAGCACTCGACCTCACACTTGTAGGCACGCTGGAAGGAGGTGCCGACGGTGATGACCCCACATAGACCTGGCATCTTCAACTTTAGATAGGTGTAGTTGGGGACGGCCATGAACTTTGCATAGCATGGACATCCTAGGATGGCATGGTAGGTCCCATGGAATCTGACCACCTCAAAGGTAAGGGTCTCCGTCCTGTAATTGGTCAGATTCCCAAAGGTGACGGGCAGATCGATCTGCCCGAGCGACATGGCCTGCTTTCTAGGCACGATGCCGTGGAAAGGCGCCCCGGTTGGCCGGATGTGCGATCGGTCGATGCCCATGGCGTCGAGCATCTCAGCGTACATGATGTTGAGGCCGCTACCTCCATCCATCAACACCTTGGTGAGCCGCTTCATGCTGACGATCGGGTCAACCATGAGCGGGTATCTTCCCAGCTACGGGATGCTTTTCGGGTGGTCAGTCCGATCAAAGGTGATGGCGGACTCCGACCATCTGAGGAAGGAAGGTGTGGCCGGCTCGGCCGTATAGACCTCGCGGCACTCAAGCTTCTACCGGCGCTTGGAATCCTAGGCCACCAACCCCTCGAAGATCATGAGGCAGCCATCCGGCGTCGGAAAGACACCGTCCTTCCCCTCGGCGTCATCTACCGCTGGCTTGGGCTCCTTCCTATGCCCCCCTTATTGGAGCCACCGGATAGGAACCACTTCATGAAGGCGCAATATTTGTATAGGTGCTTGACGGGGAAGGCATGGTTCGGGCATGGCCCTTCGAGCAACGTCTCGAAGTGGTCTAGGGGTACCCTCGGTGGGCTTTCGACCCCCCTTGCGGTCGACAGCGGACACGAGCGAGCCCTCATGCCACTGCTTGTTCTTCTTCTTGTTGGGGCGGTAGGAGGCCCCTTCACCGGTGTCCTCGTCCCGCTTCGCCTTGCCCTTGGGACGGTCGAAAATTGCTCCAACCACCTCCTCGCTCGAGGCATGGCTGGTGGCGATGTCGAGGAGCTCCTTGGTGGTTCATGGGCCATTGCGTCCCAGCTTGTGAACCAGCGACTCGTAGCTAGTCCCGACAGGAAGGCTCTTATAACGTCGGTGTCGGCGACGTCGGGCAGTTCGTTGCACTGCCAGGAGAAGCGCCGGATCGAGACTGAAATACATCCTCGATTATCTAGGCAAGTTTGTCGTCCGTGGTCCTCAGATCCCTTCTTCAGGTATTCATAATACTGATACCCGACACATTTCATCGAACATGTGTGGTGCATCACCATGGACAGCTCCAGCAGATCAAACTCGTGGACACTGGTGCACGCGTGGATGGGACTAAACCTAGACAGGGGTAGGAGGGTCATGAGGTGAGAGGCAGTAGGGTAGGTCGCGTGGAGCAGCAGCGCCGGCGTCGATAGGAGCACCGAGATGGAGGTGACCATCGCCACGGCTGCGGTCGTCACCATGGGCACAGGGAACCGCATCCTAACAAGCTCATGCTCGTGCCGCTCTCTGCCCGGAGCAGGCCACAGAGAGTCACGCGTGGGAGGCCATGGAGGAGGCGAGGTGGGCCATCTCTGCGCCTGTTGTTTCTTCTCCTTCTGGCAGCCGTGGGAGGAGCCGAGGTGACCAGGGAAGCGGGTGGGGAAGGTGGCCATCTCTGCGGCTGCTTCTTCTTCTTCTTTCAGTGGCCACGGTTGGAGGCGAGGAGGCTAAGGAAGCGGGTGGGGAAGTCTAAGGAGAGGTGGTCGGAGTCGAGAGTGAGGAAGGTGGAGGCGAGGTGCCGCGGTTGCGAGTGGGGAAGGCGGAGGCGAGGTTGGCGGGGGCAGTTGCCGGTGCATGGACGCCGTGGAACTATCGGGGAGGCGGGTTGCGGACTCGCGGTGAGACGAGCGGGAGGTGAGCCGAGCGGCATCTAGGGCCTGGCTTCACGGAAACGGCCAACCCGCTCGTTTTCGTGGAGCCTGGCTAGCAGGTGGTCGGTGGCCTGAGCTATCCTGGCTAAAGGGCCCAAACAGGCAAAAACTAGCTTCCTAGGGCCTGGGTAGCACTTGGGCACCCAACCAAACACTCCCATAGGAACGGTGGCTGGCTGACGCCACGTGACGAAGGCCGGCTGCGGCTCTCGCTCAGGCGCTCATCTATCCCTAATAATAAAGAGACAAAATTTCTTGTAACTTTTGATTTTTCATCCAACCCAATCATCGACTTGGTTTCGGCCTAAATTTGGTTGGACTCCGTGTGGCAGAACCGCCTAATCTAATGCCTCCCCGGAGTGCTTGTCTTCCATTAGACACTAAGCACCCAAAGGAGAACACTAAATTACTCGGTTCTGTCGGGCACACCCCAGGGGAGAACCCAAAAATCCACATTTTTGCCATCAGGATCACAAATGAGAGAATAAAGCTTACATCATTCTTAACCATTTCTTACATCACTTTTAGTACAACATCAGAGTATAATATTTATTAATATAACAACGGAATGAAATCACATTATCAGAGTTATAAACAAAGACTACGATCGCAGCGTAAAGGAATCCTCGCTGAGCCCACCAGGAGGTATCCACACACAAGAGTCAGCTCTAGCATCCACCTGTCACCTGCAACAGGGGGAATAAAACCCTGAGTACTCAATTGTACTCAGTAAGACTTACCCGACAGGAGGAAAGAAAAGACTCCAAGGATATGCAAGGCTATCTGGCTTGTGGGTTTATTGCATTTGCAGGAAGCATTACTAAGCGTGCGTCCTTATATTGGATTTTTATTAATAGCCGCATTGGTTCATTACTAACCATTCTATGTAAGCACCTGTACTACTTTCAAGCAGGTGGTAAGCAATCAGATTTCCTTTTTTCTATTTTTCATCTTTCAGTTCTTACTACGATGCTAAACACGAGACAAGCCGTAACGGGTCACCCGGCGATTCACGAATCAATGCCCCCAGCTGGATACCCCGAAAACACACGCCCCACTTGTACCCCAGGCACAAGCAGGACCAACCCATCACTCTCCTATCCCGGGTGTCCAGGTCCCCGTCCAAACTGGGACTCCAAGCCCCCGCCCCTGAGTCCCAGACTCAGTGCGGTGCAAGGACCTCCTCCACCAAAATAAAACCCTAACAGTCGGTCTGGAAAGAGCTGGATCCACAACAAGAGAGCAACAAGTCTTTCAAGCGCCCATACCCAAGTATGTGCTCGGGATAATAAGTCTGTGACTTGCCTTGATGCCTTATGCAACGATCGGTCCTTAACCGACCAGACAGGGGAAGCAGTGTAACCAAGCTATGCCCCGCGTCTACGGCGACACAACCTCTTACACCCACCAATACCCAAACCATATCCCTGCCCGATCACCATTTTTCTTTCCATCATTTATATTTTCCAAGTGATAATAATACAGTAATATATTTCCTATCTCTCGCGAGTGACCGGCAATCACTCGACTTCTACCAGAGTCCTGTAGCATAGCATTCTACACGATCATGTCATACTAGTAAGACTCATAGGATAAACATATATATGCAAGTGGGTTTCATTCAACTCCTTAAAACTTAATGCACAAATATATTTTAAATTACAGAAAAGTAGGGGTTATGCAACAGGGCTTGTCTGGGTAAGATATATTTAAAAGTTAGTATCAGCATCCTCAGATCATCCACATCATCTGAATAGAAAAGCCCATTGGATCATCTCCTGGAGAGAATACCATTACACCATCTTTGGATTCCCAATCATCCTTCGAGCGATCCGTTGATCCATCATCGTACCCATATGATATGCATGCAATGCAATACAAAGATGTAATTAATCAACTGCAGTCGTGACTCGTATAAATACGCTTTACGCCTCTCGAGTTAACGGGCTAGTTCTAACAACGACCGTACTTAGGCTACATATACACGTTGTCCGATAAGACGTTATTTCCCAACAATTATTTTAGTTATATAAACCAACGGTGTTTCTTTATTCCATTGCATCAATTTAATCTTTATTTGCAATCGGATATCATTATCTATTTAGCAAACTAATTATTTCAGAGCTACAAAATTTACAGTGAGTACCTAATATTGCTAAGAGCCTTCTGTATAAATTTCAGATTCCACAACATTACCAATTTATCATGGAAATTCTTATAAGTTTATATTTTGCAATATCAAGTGCCTTAAATTAATTATATAGCTTCCAAGAATATTATCCAACTATATGAACAAATTATACTAACAGGTAGATCATAATTTTAGGAGACTAACAAAACTGGTTTCACCATTTTTGGACAGCTACATAAATTTATTTTGATTTTACAGATTTATTCCCGAACTAATTTAGCTCATGGTTTGAGAAATTAAAGGCCAGTGGCCATCAACCGGCCCAGCGACCAGCTCGGTCTAGTCCAGCGCAAAGGCAGCCCAGGCAGGGCACAGCTGTGGCCCAAGCGCAGCG
Organism: Miscanthus lutarioriparius; assembly: GCA_904845875.1. NCBI lineage: Eukaryota > Viridiplantae > Streptophyta > Magnoliopsida > Poales > Poaceae > Miscanthus > Miscanthus lutarioriparius. The sequence continues at coordinate 43,123,413 of CAJGYO010000011.1, read as the reverse complement.
CGCACATGCGGCCTAGACCGGCCCAAGCGGTCGGGCGCGCGGCGGCCCAAAGCACAGCGCGCGCTCACGGCCCAGCGCAGGCTGATCAGACCGGCCCAAGCGGGCGCATGGCCGACTGCCTAGGCCGTGGCCCAAAGGCGTGGCCAGAACTGCCTATCTAGTAGCCCATGCGCGGCGTAGGCGTGGCCCAGGTGCGGCGGCAGGCGGCCCAGCGTGGCGTGGCCCCGAAACGGCGCGCGTGTTTTTGCAGAAAAGGCCCTCGGTTTTTAGCTAATCAACCTGCGATCTAGTTCACTATTTAAACGAGTCAGGTACTTCGCAATAAGGACCCTGTATAAAACTGCGTCTTGGATTTATACCCCTTTTCTTCATCCTTGACAGCAGAACACGGCACAGGACCACCGGCCGGTGGCCAATCCCGGCCGGAAAGGACACGGCGACGTCTGAAGCCCGACGGAGAGCTGCACGAGTGCCCGCGCGGGAAGGTAAGCGACTCCGACCGACTTGCCTGCCCACGGCGTGGACCAAAGCGGTCCAGCCACGCGCGCTGGTGGCTGGCCGGGGCGCTCGACTTTAGCAAACGGCGGTGGGGCGTTGCGGGTCGCAGATGTCGCGACGGCGTTCCCGAGCGGCGCGCGAGGTGGTGGTGCGGAGCACGTAGGGCTCGGGCGCGCTGGCGCACGCGGTAGCCGGGCAGCGGGAGCGGCTATGGAGGATGGGTGCCCTGCTCGCCGCGGTAGCGAGGAAGGCGTTGCGATTCGGCGCATGTAGATGGAGGCAAAGGAGCGGCGCTGGAGGGGAGCGTCGTGGAGCAATAAACCCAGCGCGGGCCGGATGCTGACAAGGGGCAGCACCATGGCGGTGCGGGTCTAGCGCAGCCATGGAGCTCGCACACGCGCTCGCGAGGGCCGGCAACGGACGACAGCGAGGCGCTGTGCTGCGGCCATCCTGGAAGAGAAACGGCGCGGGGCACGTGGGCCCAGGCGTGCGCTCACGCGAGAAAGAGGGGAGGTGCTGGCGACGGGCAAGCAGAGGGACAAAATGGTGCTGCTGAGCAGCAGGCTCAGTGCGGGGAGTGCCGATGGGGTGCTGGGGCTGCAGCGGGTGAGAAGCACGTGCGCAGCTGTGGGCAGCAAAGAGAAAAGGGAGGAGGCAGCGCTAGAAGAGCGAGGAAGGAAGAGCGGAGCTGAGGCGTCGGTGATTTCTGCGGGCAGTGGCCCGAGAGAGACAGTGGAGCAGAGAAAAGAAGGAGGCGCGGTGAGTAAGCCAAAGCGACTGGGACGCTGTCAATCGGGTGCTTGGCTCGGTACCGAGGCAGTCCAGACAAGCGAGGACTGATTTGGACAAGCCACGGTGAGGCAGAGAACCATGTACACTGCAAGCACAGGCATGGCCGTATTAATGCGAGGAGAAGATGTGGCAAGCAGTGAGAGCAAAAACAAACAAAACCGTAGCAGCGAGGATGAGAACGAGTCAACGAGGAAGGAAACGTCCAGTACTCTCCTAGCACGGAGCAAACCTCAGTGCATGGCTCAGCCCAGAGGCAGGGACAAGCTGAGCCAGGCAAGGAGACGAGTGAGGGTTCGGCCAACTCCATCGACGCAGGGACAGCGCGGCGAAATTGACATGAGTTGACTCGGAAATAGGACCATGTGCTTCTGACTCCGACACTTTTATATATATATCATCGTTGGACATTCATAAATATTCCTACGTATGGCGTAGTTTAACTTGAGCGCTTAATTCGAGTCCACAGACTAAGTCACATAAGATTCGCTTATCGCTTCACGTATGTTTTAAATTAAAACCCGAGAAAACTCGATTTGAAAATTTTTCGTAGGCCTAAATTGTAGTGATAAACGAACTCGTAACACCAGGGGTGTTACAACCAACCCCCCTTAAAAAGAATCTCGTCTCGAGATTCGAAGCAAGAACCAGCGGAGGGAAACGCGATTACATTACGTAGATCAGGGATTACACGAAAGGTTACACGACTTCGAATACTAAACCACATGGGGATCTAGGGATACATGGTTAAGAGCAACCTAATACAACCAAGACTTAATCCAGAAGTCGGGATAGACGAGGACAATGGAGAATCAACAAGAAGATGATTATCCAAAACATGTCGTAGCACCAACAGATCTAGAAACAGTCGACTGAGAAATAAAACATCGAGAACCCTAATATTGACTACCAAAAGGGAACTTGAACTTCTTCGACGACCCGGATCCCTTCTTTTTCTCAGATCACACCTTCACCTCAAACTAACGAACCTAGCTCCCCACGTCGACTAGATTTCGTAGCTCTGCTCCGAATACGAGGGGAATGGGGATGAAGAAGAAGAGCAAGGACCAAGGGGATTTTATAGAGGCGAATGGGGGTGGGGCACAACACACCAGAAGCGGATGCGGCGGGGATGGGATACACAGACGGGACATGCTGTGGAGATAAGGTCGGAGACATGGTGCGCTTCCTGCGCGAATGGCAGTGGGGAAAATAAAGGAGAGGGGGGGGGGAAGGGGTTCGCTCGACGAGGCAGGCATGCGGGCGACCATGTTCACAAAAGAAGAAAGGAGGGAGGGGAAGGGGGGTCCGGTACGAGGGACTAGGCGTGAGAGTCGAGAGCCAACCGGATGCTGGGAAAAAGGAGAAACGCACAACGCACAAGGACAGCGAGCACTGCATGATGCCGCGGCCACGCGAAAACGGGGAGCTAAGGACCCGATACAGACAACGTTCGTAGGGCACGCAGCGAGACGACCCAGCATGTGAAGCACGGTCAACTAAAAATAGGGCATGGGACATGACGTCCACTCAGGCTTTTCAATTACTCTCGACTATCCACTGCTAACGTTCCTTATTGCTCTTCTTTTTCTTTCCTTTACTCGACCACATCCGTCTTTCATGTAGACTGAGACCATGTCATACTTTCTTCCTCCAAAACCAACTCCTCTTGTCTACCTTGAGAGAACACTTCTGCATCAACCCGTTGTGGATTTCCCGTTTGAACACCCGAATTTTACCAAGGAGAAAATTTTTAAAACAAAACGGTACGGCGATGTAACTTGGTAAAGGTACTTGGTTAAAAACATTGATACCAGCACGTGCCGAGCAGTGTCACATGTGGCAGCTGTTCCACAGAGAGCCCTCGGTTTCGTCGCGGCACCATAAGCTTTTAACCAGGCAACTATTACCAACTTACACGCCATGAAGGCTGTGGTGTCATAGTCCACAGAATAAGAGGGGTATTTCAAGGGAAAATTCAAACAATAAAGGTTCCCTCCACAACAAGGGATAAGGAATTCAAATCCAACGACGGATTTGTTTTAAAGAGATTCAAGTGTTCTGCTGGGACATCCACAATTAGTCGATACAGTGTCCAATAACATCCAATCACGGCTTATCTGCTGGCATCTGAATGGCAACTTCTCTAGCAACCCGCTTAATATTGCCCTTGAAAACTTTAAGCATGTCTAACAAACTTAAGGTAGATGAACGCAAGAAACACAATGAACTAAATAAAATGCATGTTCCAACGGTCTTATACGGGTACAATGTACAGGCATTCAGGCTCCCATGCACGATACAGCATTCACCTTCCCTACTGGCGGACGATCTCAACAACTATGGATGAACAACACAGCAAGAGTACAATACCGGAGGACAGCAACGAAAAACACTACTACTACGGGTACAGCATCCCAAGGCAACTAGTCTACATCCTCTCGGGGCAACGGCTGAGTGAGAGGAATCAAGGGCTCTTCTTCTGACACTACCGAGGGTGGAGGTGCTGGCGGTGCTGCAACACCAGTTCTTCTTTCTAGCGGGTGGATAGGGATCCCTTCCAAGATCAGGGCATCCTGCCTTTCAGTAGCCAACGTCCTCCGCTCGGCCCTGGTGACAAGATAGGCCACCCGTAGCTGTTGGACATGCCGATCTTTAGCCACCTTCAGGGCTTCCGACATGGCAGTCTCTCGGCTCTCAGCAGCTGCAGCGCTGGCATGAGCTTTGGCGAGCTACACCTAGAGCATCTGGTTGAAGATCTCGGCTTCCCCAGCGCGCCGAAGGCACGCCCCTAGTTCCAAGGCTTGACGATCGTACTACTCATCCAGAGCGAGCAGGTACGTGGTCAAGTGCACCACGGTAGGACTGTCCTCTTGCGCATCCCGCCCTTGCAAAGCCTCCATGCGAGCCCTCCATGCCCGCCGATTCTTGTCCAAGGGTGGAAAGAACCGCATGGGGGTACGAGCAATGGGCTCCTCATAGACCTGGCAGAGGTACCGCTAGGCTTTGCGGGCCACAACCTGGTAGGTGTTGACAAAGCGAAACCCGGTTGCGGTCACACTCCAGGCTTCAGTGAGGTCGGGGAACTCTTCACTCTTCCCGATGTAGACGGTAACCTCACACCGCTCGGTGCCATGCTCCTCATACTCACGGCCCTCATACTCGGGACGATCTCTAACTCCGAGCTTTTGCACGATGGCATGCAGGATTTTGGGAAAACCCTCAACGTTCAGGCAATAGGTACTAACCCAGGCTCCTGCCATTTCTGGCGGTGGTTGCAAGGAAGGCTGAGCGAAAAGCTGGCCCAAGGAAAAGCTAAGCGAGCTAAAGTGCACCGAGTGGTGATACCAATAGTTAAGTCAGGCTCAACTTATAAAGGCGGAACGTTCAGTGGTCCCAGCGCAGTTCACCAGGGTTCCTGCGTGAGATCACTATGAATGAATCGACCAAATTCTGTGTGTTCGAGGCGAGCGACGTGCGATGCCATTACTGACTAGTACGACTGTAGGGCAAGAGTCCGACAAGAGCACAGAAAAGGGATACAGGGAGACGTGGGTCACGACCGGTGCGAACCATGGGCAAACGCAAAACACGAAGCCACAGTGCAGACCTAACTCTAGAATAGGAACGAGTTAGTCGTGCACAATACGACACACATGACACCTATGGATGGCGTATCTACCAGCAATACGAGCGCTACAATGCACAAACGGGATATGCATGAATGCACGTCCTATACGTCCTTTCACTGTTGCCATCATATAGGGCAACCGTTCTCAGATTTTTGGCACATCGTTCTCTCCCTGTAACTAGTCGATACTATCGGACTATGCTCGAGTCAGTGTACCTACAAAAACTTGATTAAGCCTACCTAAGTTAGCAGAGTGCCATCTATCCTGGATATATAACCATAGTAATAGGGCTACTTATATAACTTCGCATATAAACATCCTAACATTTTGCAAAAATTGGTTGTCAAATTTTTAGTTTAGAAAAGGTTTTCGAAGCCTTATTTCCTCATTTGCGCTCTAATACCACCTGTGACAGAACCACCTAATCTAATGCCTCAACGGAGTGCTTGTCTTCCATTAGACACTAAGCACCCAAAGGAGAACTGTTGACACAAAATGTGACGCACTGTGCCACACACACAGCAAGCCGAAAAGCGTAGCTTCAATCGGATGCCCGGGTGCTTCGTGATCCGGAACGTGCCAGTCAGTTTGACCTGAAAGAAACTGACAAGGGATAAAACAGTTAAATGTCAAACCGGAACATGTCGGGTGAGACCGAGATAGTTCCGTATATACGACCCGGAAGCCACTTACAACGACATACGACTATAGGAAGTCACATCGCCAACAAGTTTATAAATCATTGACTAATCGTAAGATGGACATACGTAAAGATCTCGATTGCCGAATGCATATGCATGGGAAGACATGTTTGAACAAGTGAAATTGATTATGCGTTAATGCATATCCAAGCTCAACAATCCGGTAGAGTTGGGGTCCATGAAGAAGGAGCGTGTAGATAAACATGATTAAGCCAATCTAAAACTGCGTCTCGCGCGCACGACGACACCTAGTTTCGTCAAAAACTTAAACGTGATTAACATACATGAACCCACAACATGTGACAATCTAGATTAAAATAATTCGCCATTACGAGCATGTTATCTATTTGCAAAGGTATTATGAAAGTAATGATCATTGAAGCTCGAATAAAACCATAGAAGAGGGCCGAACAATATCAATCTAGATTGGGCAAAAGTGTGTTACAAATATATAAAATATTTAAAACATGCAACACAGGATAACTTGATGAATCTATTTAGATTTTGCCGTAATCTAATAGAGCCGATAACCATCTTGCTTCCACTAAGCATATTGAGCAAGCGCTGCCGCGACGGTATCTACTCATAAACAAAGTATAGCGAAGACTTCTTGATTGTCAAGCAAAGATCCGCCCGCACGATCATTGAAAACAAACAAGACTACTTGCATCACGTTTAAATCCACCGCATGATACTAAACATGATAACAAGGTTGTCGGAACTTACGGAGGTCGACGGATCGATGACTCCTCTCGAAGAACTTCGGCGACACGACAAAAGGACTCGAAAGTTGGCACGGGGCGGTTGTATTGATTTGGTTGTGAACGCCTATTACAATGGTCGAGGGTCAATATTTATACCCTAGATGAAACACGAGTCCTAAAGACTACGATTTACAAAGGAACTCTTAAACAAACTTGGAAACTACGATTCCTTGCCCCAAACTCTCGAGTCCTTTATTATTACAACTTTCATCTTTTCGATCGACTTTGCTTGCCATCTTACGCTTTCCCGAATGGAGTTACCGCCTTCCAGAATAACCGACCGCACAAGCATTTAGCCGACCGCGTGCGTTATTTGCCGAACACTCTTCTTCCTGCATGTGGGTCCACCTGTCATCTTCCAGAATTGACCAAAATCCAGTGTTAACACATGCCCCCTCAATTTCGGGATAAAAGTTGTTTTATTCTGAAATTGACCACAAGCTCTTTCATCCTCCTAGGTCATCACCGTTCAAAACCGCAGCCGCTGCCCAAAATTTCAATCTTTCAGCGCAACTTCGAACCTCCTCTAAATCTTCAATGGCGACCCAGGATGAAATCCCAGAGGTATACTTTATTTCTATTCGGCAACTTCATCCCATCCTTCCGCTCTTCTTTTGACTTATTCCCCTCTGATTTCAATCATCTTCTAAAGGAGTACAAGAGCGATTTTGATCCCCACGCCCGCCAACCCGACTCCTATTTCCTTGGCCCAATGGGAATCCTCGACCCTTCGAAATCATTGAGAAGGAAACTCAAAGAATTCCTTTCAAGTCCGGAATTACCTCACCAAACCGATGGCCAAACACGTTCAAGAATTGGCCATTTCCCCAATCACCGGATGACCTTGGCGAGTACAGGAGAATGTTGGAGAAGAGCAGAGCGACCACTTCGGGAAAGTCGGGACATCGGTCATTGTCTAGAGTTATCTTTAGCGAGAGACACCTAGGAATGATTCCTTCCTCGATATGACTTCTCATTTTTTGGTCCGAGCGCTACCAATGCCTTTATCTTGACCATGGTATTATGACCATCACTCTAGCCGACGTATACATGATGACTGGTTTGAATGTGTCATTGCCGATATATCCTTATAAGTACAAAAGCAAGAGTAATCAAAGAGTCGTTAGTTACGGATGTGGATGGGTCAAACATATTCAGAATTACATGAATGCATCTGGCGCCGTCTCTGACAAAGAGTTGAAAGCTTTCATGAATATGTGGCTATGTAGATTCATTTTTGTGGAAAATCCAATGAACCAACCACGAATCACATGGTAATGGTGAAGACTTAGCTGCAGGCACCCGGATCCCATTAGGCAAATATCTTTTTTAGGTGCGCTTATCATATGATGCATCGAGATCACCCTTGAGATGTGCCAAGGTGGAGAAATTTCTTGTGTGAATGGTCCCTGGTGGCTAATTCAAATGTGGCTCCAACTATATATGCATCGAGATAACCCCAGTGAGCCTCCTCAACCTAAGCTTCCCTCGATTAACTATCAAGGCAAGACAAACAAAGGTTAAAGCTTGTCGGACTTATGGGGAAGCGACAACATCTATAAGCATTGATATAGACATTGGTCATCTCTTCAAGCTATTTTTCAAAGGATTGACAATGTATGCTCTGGTTTCCTTACAGGGGAAAATGAAGATCGACTTTGCCTCGCAAGTTTAGCTATGAAATTGGTTGTTCGGGCCAAGAATCCACAGAGATTTTCAACTCCTTTATCAAACCTTGCACTTTGCCGGCCGAATTTCATCATGGGAGATTAGTACACTCCACCTATGAGTTCTATTATCCCAACACGGTAGCAGACAATTAGGATGCGCCAAGCGCCCCAAAAATCCTCTTCTCAACAATCATAAAATCAAGGGAAGCAATAATGAAGGAATGGAAGCCAAGAAGGTCTTTGAACTAGGATGGGAATTACCAATATATGAACCATCTCCATTTGGGCTAATAGATCTTTGCTCATCCCTCTTTGTCTCTTGGTGGCAAGAATGGCATGCTCATATCTTCAATATAGCAGTTCATTCTTTATGCAAAAACTTGCAACCCGATTTTGCTTACGACGGTGAGGTAATTTCATTATGCCCATCATTTTTTATTCTTGAATCCACTTCTTATTTTAACATACGGTTATGCACGGGATCTTGAGTTTACTCCCCCGCCAAAGCAATTCGGTACTATCCAAATTTGGTCCCAAACACCTTTCTGGGATTTGATGCTCCAAACTTAAAGGAATTCATGAAAACTTACGCAACTTTGGATTCAGCACCTCTAAAGGCACTCATAAGAACTCCTGTTACTTCAATTTCTTTGCATCTTCCAGAGGAAAAAGCAAAAGGAAAACACACGAAAGTTTTCTCTTACCCAAGAAACCAAGGACCAAGAAAGCAGATTATCCCTTAAGGCATGAACTCTACATTTTCTTATCAGGTCAACCATTTCATTTAGCGATAAGCGACTATCTCTACATTCATTCCTTCCCACTGCAGCCCACAAGTCGAAATTCCCATACCGGGTAATACCTCGGTAGCTCAGAGAACCAACCCCCAAGTTTCTACCGAAGATGAAGAAATCCATGATAGCGAAATTTGAGGAGACCCATGAAATTTGAAGGTTCAAAGGCTCATAAACCTGATGAGACTATAGGTAACATTGCTCAACCAATTCTCCTCTCCTTTCTCTTTAACAACATCTATCTCTTATGCTCATTATCACTTACTTTCTTGAGAATAGATGAGATCTTATATGAAGCGGCAAGGAAACTTCTCTGATCAATCTCCAAATCCGTCTCCTCTGAACCTTCAATCAAGTCCTCCAAGCAAGCCGGTATAACCCATCCTGATGACCAATCAGCCCAACAGGTAATGCCTTGTCTCATACTATATTTTAGCAAAATTACCCAATCGGCTAACACCTTCTTTCTTCCTCTTTGTCTAGAAGAACATCACTAAACCAACCACCAGCTACTCCTTCTCTATTGAGGACTACATTATTGAGAAAGGTGAAGAGATCACTTCTCATCAAACTTTGTCTTTGGAGAATCAAAGCTCGGCTAAAAGAAGTGATTATTCCGTGAATAAGGATACCATCGATCTGGTTCGGGATGCGAGACCGGATAAAAGACCTCCTTGAACTCATTGATCAAGATATCCTACGCTCTCAAGGCTCCCCTAGAATCTGCTGACCCATCTTGATGATCACTTTGCTATGGTGAGAAGGGCAACCAAGAACATATCTTGAGGGCCGCTTGCGAAGGATAGATCTTTGAAAAATTTGGAGATTAAAGATCTTCACTCTCATATCCAGACCACGAGAAATTCTTTGGCAACCTTGGAGCTGGCTGAGATCCATGGAGGGTGAAAAAATCGGACTAGAAGCTCAACTAGCCGAGGCTGAATGCCAAAATTCGGTCTCACAGGCCCACATAGCCAATCTGCGAAGAACATAGAAGCAACTTCATTAAAGATAGCTTCGACCATCAAAGAAGACCAGCAGATCAAAAATAAATTGTCCAGCATCCAGAGTTCTGAAGATGAAGATCAAAAGGTGCTAGATAATGTTAGCGAATCAGATTGAAGCCATAGAAGCGATCAATCATCTTACGAACCGATGAGACATTAGGCTCGTACTAAACTTTAAGTGTGATACCCTTTTTTCCTTGATTAAACAACTTTATGTTCACTTATTTTCATTCGTTCGGAAAAAAGCAATTGGCCATTTCCCTTAAATTACTCGATTAGAATATAGCCGATTGTCTCCATTCTTCCGATAACCGAACGAATCCAATCCAAATACTGTGAAGGTATAACCGAACAATGTTGGCTTCAATAAATCATGGAGATATTCAAGCGACATCCGACTTAACTCAGGCCTGGCCCAGTCCAGTAACGGTCCATCAAAAGGGAGAAAACCTACTCCGCCGTTCGGGATTCTCGCCCCACAACCCCGTGGAACTCGCCACGATCCCTCGCTTCGGCTTATAAATAGACTTTTCCGTTGGCCTTCATCACTATCTTCGCCTCAGCGTTCTCACATCCGTCTCTTCCACTTCTTTCATCCGATTCACTCCAGAAGGAAACCCTAACCTCCATCAAAGCAAATGACGAACAGTGGCAACCGTGGCAAGCGTCCTGCCGACGGGGAAGCCGAAGGAAGCAGGGCATCGCGCTGCCGGCGTCGTGGGTATGATTCGGCTTTTTGCCCCCTTTGCAACTCCCTTGTTCATCTCTTAATTTCGATTTCCTCTTTCTCATTCATCAGGATAAGGGTCATCAGCTCCAGCCAATACCATCTCCTTCCTCCAGTAACGGCAGCTCAACCGGGAACCCCATCATCCGGCTCCTCCGGGTCTTCCAGCTCCTCAAGCTCCTACCACTCCAATCCTTGGGGTTCAGCAGAGCCAGCAGACGCACACCATCCATACTCTCACGAGGAGGCGCTCAAGTTTCGCCAGGAGAGGGACGAAGCCGGGAGGAGCTAAGCGGACGTCTCCAAGAAGTTCGGCATTGATCAAGCCGAATGGGAGAACCAATGGAAACAATTTTACGACGCCATCACCGGTTTGATATTTTCATTTTAATTTTGTCACCTCGACTTCCTTTGCTTGTCGACCCATTTCTTCTTTTACGCTTGACTCTTTCGCGGAGAATGACCGCTTGAAGGCAATGGCGAACAAGATTGCCGACAAGGTGAATGCTCAAGGGAGACATCTCGAGGCACGCCTTGATGCCGTGGGTCCGTATTGATCGGCCGTCATCCAAGGTGTGCACCTCGGCGCTTTCTCGTCGAGTGGCGGCAATGACCTCCCAAACCAACGAAAACTACTCCTCCCAACGGTTGGCTTTGTTGGAGGACGCCTTGACGAAGTTGAGCGACATCGATGAGCGTTTGGAGGCCTCGACGATCATGCTTTTGCCCTTGCCGAAATCACAAACCCCAATCCGTCCTCAACAAGTTATTTGAAGAGTAGTTTGTATTAGGACGAACTTTATAAATAATCTCATTCTTGAATGACATTTACTTCTTTGATCCTCTTGGTAGAATCCCGATTGCGATTGCGGAAAAATCTTTGAAAACAACTTGGTTTGGATAAACATTCTTATGCTAGAGGCGATGCAAACTACATCGGCTATTTTGTGCTAAAAGCGATATAGGCGATATCGGCTATTTCCAATCTTGTATGTCGATTTTTAGGCTAAAGGCGATATGAACAATATCGGCTATTTTTAGTCTGTATCCGATCTTCTAGGCCAAAGGCGATTTTCCTTCCGTCGGTTTTTCTGATCTATATTCACGAACCAACCTCAACTTTGGGGTAGTATTTCTTAAGAAATCTTCCATTAATAGCTCAGTAAACTCTTCTCCGAATAAAGTCTTTAATATGTATGCATTGCAGGCACACATTCTACAATTCGGAAAGGACCTTCCCAATTTGGAGACCATTTGCTTAACGCTCTATCTTTTGTTCCAAGCGGCAATCTGCTTTTCCAAACCAAATCTCCTTCTGCGAATTGTTTTGACTAACCTTTTTGTTATAATACACAGCAGCGTATTTTATTTTTCTCAATATTTTCCAATGCCTTGAGACGAATCAAATGTAAATCTTCCAATTCATCCATCATCGAGACTCTTATAATCCTCTTTTGCCAATTCTTTACGTAACACAATTCGCCTTGAATCTAAGTAGTAACTCCCATGGTAGTACAAACATGATGCCCATAAACCAGTTCATAGGGAGGCGTTTGAGTGGATCCATGACAAGCCATTGAAGTAAGCCCACAAGTGCTTCATTAAGAACCAAGTGCCATTTCCTTGGTTTTTCATCAATCTTCTTACGGATAATTTTAATCATAATCTTATTTGATGTACGCGACCATTAGCTTGTGCATAATAAGGAGAAGAATTATATAACTTAATCCCCATACTTTTGGCAAAGTCACAAAATTTCGAAGAAGTAAATTGAGTCCCCGATCGGTTGTTATAGTCGAGGAATCCCAAATCATGAACTATATGTTCCTTAACAAAAGCCCGACCATATTTTACGCGTTACTTTCTTCAAAGGGATAGCCTCAACCCACTTGGTGAAATAATCCGTGGCCAAAAGTACAAATTTGTGTCCCTTACTAGAAGGAGGATTGATCGACCAATTAAATCTATACCCATCCTCTGAGCGGCCAAGGCTTGATTATAGGATTCATAGCGAATATTTGGAACTTTTTGAATATTGCCGAATTTCGACAATTGTGACACCCTTTGTAATATTCAAAACAATCTTCCAACATAGTTGGCCAAAAAATAACCAGTTCTCCTAATTATCCACTTCATCCGATAAGGTGGTGATGTGCACCACACAACCCTTCGTGAACCTCATACATCACTTTCTTGGCCTCTTCGACTCAAGCATTTGAGCAATACTCCATCGATGGACTTGTAATATAAGCGATCATCAAGAAACACAAACTTGAGAGCTTTGTACCTAAGTTTTGAGGAAACCCTTTGAGATGGATTTTTCAGGATAATTGGTAACTTCGTATCTCCAATCACCATCTCTTTGGATCGATATTTAAAACATCTTCCTCTATAGTAAAAACTTCCCGATTCTCTCGATATCCGTAAGCGACTTGAGCTAACTTATTTGCTTCTTCATTGTACTCTCTAGGGATATGATGCGAGGTTACTATCGGAAAATTCTTCAAAAGTTCTCTACACTCCTCATAATATTCTCTTAACACATTATTCTTGCATTCATCTTGACCATTCAATTGATTAATCACCAACTCGAATCCCCAAAGATTTCAACAACAACGGCCTTTACTTCTATAAGAAGTGGAGCCCTCTAAGCAATGCTTCATACTACGCTTGATTGTTAGTAACATGAAATTCAATAGGATTTGCATACTCAAAAGCTTTTCCTTGTGGGGAAATCAAAAGAATACCCGCACCACCACCTTTGTTGCAAGATGATCCATCGAAGAACAAGGCCCAAGGCACAATGTTTATCGCCTCAACGAGAAAGATCCCGATGTTGGGTAATAAAATCAGCAATAATTTGACCCTTTACCGCCTTTTGCCGATTCATACCTTAAATTAAATTCGACAATGCTAAAATCCATTTGCCAATTCTTCCATTCAAAATTGGCATTGATAACATATGTTTGATTACATCAAAACTAGAAACCACCACGCATTGAATTCAACAAATAGTGCCGTGATTTGGTGCAGGAGTAATATACACACAAGCAAAGTTTCTCAGTGGCGAATACCTTGTTTTAGGGTCTATGACTTTCGGCTAAAATAAGCTATGACTCTTTCTTTTCCTTCAAACTCTTGCATAAGGGCCGATCCTATCGTTAGGCTATCGGTCGCCACATACAACAAAAGGCTTTTCAAGTTGTGGAGGTACCAAAGACAGTGGTGCTTTCATATATTGTTTGATCTCATCAAAAGCCTTTTGTTGTATGTCACCCCATACAAATTTTGATCTTTCACGAGCTTCAATAAAGGGAAAAGGGTAAAACTCTTTTCGATAAATTGGATATGAATCTTCTTACAAAGTTGATTTTGCCTAACAATGATTGCAATTCTCGTGAGATTAGTTGGCGGCACAACTTTGTCTATTGCTTCCATGCTCTTTTTCCCAACTTCAATTCCTCCTTTATGAACTAAAAATCCCAAAAACTCGCCAGCCGAAACTCCAAAGGCACATTTGTTTGGATTCATCTTCAATCCATGCTTTCTTGTGCACTCGAGTCTTTCTTAAATCGACTAAATGTCTTTCATGATTTCTAGACTTGACTACTACATCATCGATGTAGATTTCTACAATCTTGCCGATCAACTCGTGAAAAATATAATTCATAGCTCTCGATAAGTTGCACTGACATTCTTTAACCCAAACGTCATGACTATCCATTCGAACAAACCAATATGACCGGGACATCGAAAAGTTGTTTTGAAATATCTTCTATTGCCATAAAAATTTGGTTATAGCCGACATTACCATCCATAAAACTAATGACTTCATAACTTTCTTTGCCGCATCTGCAAATAAATCGGCAAGCGGCATTGGGTAACCATCCATGGGAGTAGCCTTATTAAGATTTCTAAAATCTATGCAAACTCTCATTTTCCATTTTTCTTATATACCGGTACTATATTTGAAATCCACTCGCATACTTGCATGGCGAATAAAGTTTGCTTCTATTAACCTTTCAACCTCCTTCTTCACATCGGCCAATACCTCCTCTTTGTATATCTTCCTTGGAGGTTGTTTATAAGGACGAAACCCAGGTTTAATGGGTAATCGATGCTCAACAATGGAACGATCCAATCCGGGCATTTCCGTGTAATCCCAAGCAAAAGCAGTCTTTAAACTCTTTCAACAAATCTATCAACTTTGACTTATATTCGGGTCTAACTTTGCACTAATATACATCGGCCTTGGCTTAGAACCATCACCAACATTGATTTCCTCCAACTTATCGGTGACATAAAACCACGCCCCAACTTTCCTTTGTTGCCATCGACGGGATTTCCCATTAAAAATTGCTATGAGAGCCCATTGCTTGGATCAATTTGTTGGCTTTCGCTAAAAACATTTCTGAGGACCTTCTTTCCACACTTTTCCGGAGAAACAATCGGCGCCCTCATATTCCCAATAGGTAGATTCCGTGGCAAAGCAACACTTACCGAATTATCGGCATGTACAACTTCAACATCATCTCCAATCCATTGAATGAGAATTTGATGCATAGTTGAAGGAATGCAACAATTAGCATGGATCCAATCTACGCCCAAGAGTAGACTATATGCCCCCTTGCCATCAATGACAAAAAGGTAGTAATCGAGTTTTTGACCCAATAGTCATTTCGACATGGATAGCACCTCGGGTATCGGAAGGATTGCCAGCCAAAATCCCTAAGCACCATGTCGGGTTTTGATAATTCTTCATTAGTCATCCCAAGTTTCACGAAGAAGGTAGTATAAGGCATGATATTGATAGCAGCCCCTCCATCGACAAACATCTTAGTTAAAGGCTTGCCATTGACATATCCTTTAAATAGAGTGGCCTCAAGTGGCGATTCTTGATTGGTTTATCAAAAACGACTCTTTGTGTTAATACAAGTTTGAGCCATCAAATCTCGACATTCACTTTCATCAAAATCGAGTACACCTCTTCTTGGAAATCTTGGCTTTGGAGCTATAAACTCGATGGGAGGAAGAAAGCCATGCAAGCATTAGCGAAGGACCACATCCATCGGGCTTCTTTTTGGGGACGCCAAATTTGCTTTGTTTGGCAACTTCTTGTTCCAACTCCTATTCCTCAATCGTTGTACTCTTCTTTTCTCGGCTTTTCCTTAGGCACAGAGGACACCTTGTCCTTTTGCCATACGTATTTACAAAAGTCACTTCTTCATTATGCACTCTATCATGAATCCAACCTGAACTGCAACTCTTTTCCTTTCTTTGATTCTCAAAGCCACCTATTTTTAAGCGCCGATCATCTTGAGGAATCTTCGTTCCAAGTCTTTCATAGACGGGACGGCGGTTGACTCGAGATTGCCTATACTCGAATCTTGAGCACTACACTCCGGACAATTATTTCTTGCAGGCAACCTCAAACCTTCATTCCAACAATGCCTAAAGAACGAACAACCCCAATGAGACTGCTCCTTATTCATCATGTATTCTTCTTGCTCCCTTGGTATACTTCTTCCTCATACCTCCGGCATTCTTCCATAAGCCATTTTTTCTTACAGTATTCCTTCTCTTGTTCTCTACGCCACTTGTTTAGCAAAATACGTGATGTAACTCGGGTTTGGAAGTTTGACCTTTCTCGGTTCGGCTATTACGAAACCGAACTCGATCTTCGCAGACTCTCTCTTGGTGATTTGCCGATCCGGGTCAATGACACCACTCTCCTTTGCTCTATCGAAGTCAATACTTTCACCTTGCCTTTACCTTTGAGATCATTGGCGAGATACCACATTCACGAGAGAAAGAAATCATATTTTGTGGAAAAAGGTGATCATCAATTTTCATCTTGCCATCAAACCTCAAATGTCCTTCTTGGATAGCTTTACGGATTAGCATTACGAACACTCGGCAATCATTAATAGAATGAGAATTAGTGTTATGAAAGCCACAATATTTTTTGTCTTTCACTCCTTGGGGACGTAACATAGGATGTCCTTACGGTAACTTGATGCGTCCTTCCTTTATCAACAATGCAAAAAAGTCATGCGCCTTAGTAACATCAAAATCATAGGTTCCCTTTTGTTGTTTCAACCAGCGTTGACTAACTTGAGTGGGTTCCTTGTCCCAATTTAACTCATTGCAGCTATCTCATCTTCATCAATATACTCGATCGCTTCATCCGAGAAAATACGATACACCTCATTAGTGGCATTGTTCTTACGAAAGCGATTATCTCTCCACGAATCCTTGGGCTTGATTACTCATAGTCGCTAAACGGCTGTGCAAGTTGACCAAGATCATCAAACTCTAAACCGAACAACTTCTCCACGATATTCGGCAACATTCCTACTATAGCAATTCCAGGTAGTTGATCATCGGTAAATTTAGAGAATAACACATATTCTTGGTCTCCCTAAATCTGCGAAGATACTCCAATGGTGTTTCATTTGTTCTCATCCTCGGACTCATGAGATCAACCAATTTCTTCTCATTGGTACCCGTGTATAGAAATATGAATGAAACTTACGCTCTAGTTCTACTACGTACCAATGGAATGAGCTGGTAGAGGCGTGAACCATGTGAAAGCCGGTCTGTAAGAGACAAAGGAAAATATCGAATCCTCCATGCTTCATCCGAGGCAGCTTCTCCAAAATTCGCATTAAGTACCGATCGATGTGCTCTATGGTACTAGTATCATCTTGACCGAAAACTTGGTCAAATCTGTTGGAGGCTTCACCCTTGGAGGCAAAGCCACTCTGTTGTACCATTACGGATAAGGAGATTTGTATGAATAGGATTGATTCTTTGGCTTCAAGCCGAACTGATTTTGCATCATATCGCCATCTGTGCATCAAAACATCAATACACGGATCTGGTTTCCTTGTACTTGCACTCCGAAGGCAATCTGAAACACTTCTATACCACAGGTTTGTACGGCATTGATAGCACTGTAATCGTAAATTCTTGATATCCATCTCCATACATATTCTTACGTAATCTATTTGATCTTGGGAGAAACTCTATAATTTGAAAGTGGCACTTCTCTGTGGTACCAAATGTCATCATCGGCCATAAGTGGGATGTGATTGCTTTTCAGTGTGAGTCAATCCACCTATATTTGAAGGCGACGCTACTTCCTTTCCAACAGGCTTCTCTTGATGCTTTGGAACATTGAAAAGCATCGGCCCACTAAGTGGTCCAACATTTTCCTCAAGTATTTATCAACCATTGGGCCAAAAGTCTCGATCATGATTGCCCGAAAGGTATTGAAGAAAAAGGCGTGTGATGGTTTGTCATGGTTTCTCCCATAGCTTTATAAACCGGGGCTGCCATCTTCCGAGCATCCTCCTCTTGATGTAATCAGTTTGATGCGGAAGAAGAACCCTTGGCATTGATTTGCTTTTGAAATACTTTATTGCTCTTGTTTTTGAAAAAGACATCAAGCACTTCCGTTGGTATTGCTCACACGCTTGTAGCACTAAATCCTTGTAATTATCGGCAATTACGCCATGCTTACATCCGAACATGATCATTGTTGATCTCGGATGCCATCTTGAACTAGCAGATGGTCCCCATAATGCGTGCCAAAAAGTGTGTTGACACAAAATGTGACGCCTTGCATGCCACACACACAAGCCGAAAAGCGGCGTAGCTTCAATCGGATGCCGGGTGCTTCGTGATCCGGAACGTGCGGTCGGTTTGACACGAAAAAAGCCGACAAGGGATAAAAGATTAAATGTCAAACCGGAACATGTCGGGTGAGACCAGACGAGTTTCGTATATCTGACCACGAAGCCACTTACAGCGACATACTGACTATAGGAAGTCATATCGCCAACAAGTTTATAAATCATTGACTAATCGTAAGATGGACATACGTAAAGATCGATTGCCGAATGCATATGCATGGGAAGACATGTTTGAACAAGTGAAATTGATTATGCGTTAATGCATATCCAAGCTCGACAATCCGGCCGAGTTGGGGTCCATGAAGAAGGAACGTGTAGATAAACATGATTAAGCCAATCTAAAACTGCAAGGCGCGCGCACGACGACACCTAGTTTCGTCAAAAACTTAAGCGTGATTAACATACATGAACCCACAACATGTGACAATCTAGATTAAAATAATTCGCCATTACGAGCATGTTATCTATTTGCAAAGGTATTATGAAAGTAATGATCATTGAAGCTCGAATAAAACCATAGAAGAGGGCGAACAATATCAATCTAGATTGGGCAAAAGTGTGTTACAAATATATAAAATATTTAAAACATGCAACACAGGATAACTTGATGAATCTATTTAGATTTTGCCGTAATCTAATAGAGCCGATAAGCATCTTGCTTCCACTAAGCATATTGAGCAAACGCGCCGCACGGTATCTACTCATAAACAAAGTATAAGCGAAGACTTCTTGATTGTCAAGCAAAGATCCGCCGCACGATCATTGAAAACAAACAAGACTACTTGCATCACGTTTAAATCCACCGCATGATACTAAACATGATAACAAGGTTGTCGGAACTTACGGAGGTCGACGGATCGATGACTCCTCTCGAAGAACTCGACGACACGACAAAAGGACTCGAAAGTTGGCACGGGGCCGGTTGTATTGATTTGGTTGTGAACGCCTATTACAATGGTCGAGGGTCAATATTTATACCCTAGATGAAACACGAGTCCTAAAAGACTACGATTTACAAAGGAACTCTTAAACAAACTTGGAAACTACGATTCCTTGCCCCAAACTCTCAGAGTCCTTTATTATTACAACTTTCATCTTTTCGATCGACTTTGCTTGCCATCTTCTGCTTTCCCGAATGGAGTTACCGCCTTCCAGAATAACCGACCGCACAAGCATTTAGCCGACCGCGTGCGTTATTTGCCGAACACTCTTCTTCCTGCATGTGGGTCCACCTGTCATCTTCCAGAATTGACCAAAATCCAGTGTTAACAAGAACACTAAATTACTCGGTTCCGTCGGGCACACCCTAGGAGAGAACCCGAAAATCCACATTTTTGCCATCAGGATCACAAATGAGAGAATAAACCTTACATCATTCTTAACAATTTATTACATCACTTTTAGTACAACATCAGAGTATAATATTTATTAATATAACAATGGAATGAAATCACATTATTAGAGTTATAAACAAAGACTACGATCGCAGCATAAAGGAATCCTCGCTGAGCCCACCAGGAGGTATCCACACACAAGAGTCAGCTCTAGCATCCACCTGTCACCTGCAACAGGGGGAATAAAACCCTGAGTACTCAATTGTACTCAGCAAGACTTACCCGACAGGAGGAAAGAAAAGACTCTAAGGATATGCAAGGCTATCTGGCTTGTGGGTTTATTGCATTTGCAGGAAGCATTACTAAGCGTGCGTCCTTATATTGGATTTTTATTAATAGCCGCATTGGTTCATTACTAACCATTCTATGTAAGCACCTGTACTACTTTCAAGCAGGTGGTAAGCAATCAGATTTTCTTTTTTCCATCTTTCATCTTTCAGTTCTTACTACGATGCTAAACACGAGACAAGCCGTACCGGGTCGCCCGGTGATTCGTGAATCAATGCCCCTAGCTAGGTACCCCGAAAACACACGCCCCACTTGTACCCCAGGCACAAGCAGGACCAACCCATCACTCTCCTGTCCCGGGTGTCCAGGTCCCTATCCAAACTGGGACTCCAAGCCCCCGCCCCTAAGTCCCGAACTCAGTGCGGTGCAAGGACCTCCTCCACCAAAATAAAACCCTGACAGTCGGTCCGGAAAGAGCCGGATCCGTCACAAGAGAGCAACAAGTCTTCCAAGCGCCCATACCCAAGTATGTGCTTGGGATAATAAGTTTGTGACTTGCCTTGATGCCTTATGCAACGATCGGTCTTTAACCGACCAGACAGGGAAAGCAGTGTAACCAAGCTATGCCCCGCATCCATAGCGACACAACCTCTTACACCCACCAATACCCAAACCATATCCCTGCCCGGTCACCATTTTTCTTTCCACCATTTATATTTTCTAAGTGATAATAATACAGTAATATATTTCCTATCTCTCGCGAGTGACCGGCAATCACTCGACTTCTACCGGAGTCCTGTAGCATAGCATTCTACACGATCCACTAGTAAGACTCATAAGATAAAGATATATATGCAAGTGGGTTTTATTCAACTCCTTAAAACTTAATGCACAAATATAATTTAAATTACAGAAAAGTAGGGGTTATGCACCGGGACTTGCTTGGGTAAGATATATTTAAAAGTTAGTATCAGCATCCTCAGATCATCCACATCATCTGAATAGAAAATCCCATTGGATCATCTCCTGGAGAGAATACCATTACACCATCTTCGGATTCCCAATCATCCTTCGAGCGATCCGTTGATCCATCATCGTACCTATATGATATGCATGCGATGCAATGCAAAGATGTAATTAATCAACTGCAATCGTGACTCGTATAAATACGCTTTACGCCTCTCGAGTTAACGGGCTAGTTCTAACAACGATCGTACTTAGGCTATATATACACGTTGTCCGATAAGGCGTTATTTCCCAACAATTATTTTAGTTATATAAACCAACAGTGTTTCTTTATTCCATTCCTTCAATTTAATCTTTATTCGCAATCGGATATCATTATCTATTTAGCAAACTAATTATTTCGGAGCTATAAAATTTACAGTGAGTACCTAATATTGCTAAGAGCCTTCTATATAAATTTCAGATTCCACAACATTACCAATTTATCATGGAAATTCTTATAAGTTTATATTTTGCAATATCAAGTGCCTTAAATTAATTATATAGCTTCCAAGAATATTATCCAACTATATGAACAAATTATACTAATAGGTAGATCATGATTTTAGGAGACTAACAAAACTGGTTTCACCATTTTTGGACAGCTACATAAATTTGTTTTGATTTTACAGATTTATTCCCAAACTAATTTAGCTAATGGTTTGAGAAATTAAAGGCGATATCATCAAGCCGCCCAATGACCAGCTCGGTCGGTCGGCGTAAAAAAAGCGACCTAGGCGGAACACTGATTGTAGGCCCAAGCGCTAAATGCCACAGACACTGCGCCCTTGACGCCCAAGCCAACGGAGACGGTAGTGGCTGACAAAGCACAATGAAGGCCACGGCCCAATAAGAAAGTGTCGGACCGACCAAGCGGAAGCGCGGCCGACCGCTTGAGCCAGAAGTGGGCCCAAAGCGCGACGAAGCGCCTATCCGATGAGGCCCATCCATGGCCAGCGGCGTGGCCAGTCTTGGTGGGCGGCGGCTCGGTATGGCGTGCCCCGACACGGCGCGCATGTTTTTGCAGAAAAGGCCCCCGGTTTTTAGCTAATCAACCTGCGATCTAGTTCACTATTTAAGCGAAGTCGGTGGTGCCTTTAATAAGGACCACGTATAAAAGCTGCGTCTTGGATTTATACCCTTTTTTCTTCATCCTTGACAGCGAAGAACACGCACACAGAGCACCGGCCGGAAAGGACACGACGACGCGTCGAAGCCCGACGGAGAGCCGCACGAAGCGCCAGCGGGGAAGGTCTGCGACTTCGACCGACTTGCTCGCCTGGCGTGGACCAGCGGTCCCAACCACAGGCGGTGGTGGTGCTGGCGGGCGCTGGCGGGCGGCGGACGGCGGTGGGGCGCTGCGGGTCGCAGATGTCATAGCAGACGTTCCCGGAAGCGGCAGCGTAGTAGCGTAGGGGGGATGGGGCGGCTACGGAGGATGGGTGCCACCTTTCGCCGCATGGCAATGAGGAAGGCGTTGCGATTCGGTGCATGTAGATGGAGGCAAAGGAGCGGCGCTGGAGGGGAGCGTCGTGTAGCAGTAAACCCAGCGCGGGCCGGTGGCTCACAAGGGGCAGCGCCATGGCGCTGCGGGTCCAGCGTAGCCATGGAGCTCGCACACGCGCTCGCGAGGGCCGGCGACGGACGGCGGCGGCGGCGCGGTCTGCGCGCCGTCTGGAAGAAAGCAGCGCGAGCACGTGGGGCAAGCGCTTCGCTCGCGAGAAAGAGGAGAGTCTTTGGCGGCGGGCAAGCGAGAGGAGAAAACGGCGCTGCTAAGCAGCAGGCTCAGCGCGGGGAGTGCCGACGGGGCGCTGGGGCTGCTGCGGGTGAGAAGCGCGTGCGCAGCTGCGGGCAGCAAAGAGAAAAGGGAGGAGGCAGCGCTAGAAGAGCGAGGAAGGAAGAGCGGAGCTGAGGCGTCGGTGATTTCTGCTGGCAGTGGCCCGAGAGAGATAGCGGAGCGGAGAAAACAAGGAGGCGCGGTGAGTAAGACAAAGCGACTGGGACGCTGTCAATCGGGTGCTTGGCTCGGTACCGAGGCAGTCCAGACAAGCGAGGACTGATTTGGGCAAGCCACGGCGAGGCAGAGAACCATGTACACTGCAAGCACAGGCAAGGCCGTATTAATGCGAGGAGAAGACATGGCAAGCAGTGAGAGCGAAAACAAACAAAACCGTAGCAGCGAGGACGAGAACGAGTCAACGAGGAAGCAAACGTCCAGTACTCTCCTAGCACGGAGCAAACCTCAGTGCACGGCTCAGCCCAGAGGCAGGGACAAGCTGAGCCAGGCAAGGAGACGAGTGCGGGTTCGGCCAACTCCATCGACGCAGGGACAACGCGGCGAAATTGACATAAGTTGACTCGGAAACAGGACCACGTGCTTCTGACTCCGACACTTTTATATATATATCATCGTCGGACATTCATAAATATTCCTACGTACGGCGTAGTTTAACTTGAGCGCTTAATTCGAGTCCACAGACTAAGTCACACAAGATTCGCTTATCGCTTCACGTATGTTTTAAATTAAAACCCGAGAAAACTCGATTCGAAAATTTTTCGTAGGCCTAAATCGTAGTGATAAACGAACTCGTAACACCAGAGGTGTTACACTCCGCCATGTCGAGTCCGCGTCGAGGCGTCTGCGGAAATGCTACGTCCACGTCGGGGACGGTCGGGCTTCATCAGATTATTTAATTTGATAAAGAGGATGTACGGGCTCACTAGGCCCACTAGCCACGACGTCGCGATGGCCGATGAGCATGCGGAGGCGTTGCCAGGGCCCGTGAGCGCGGGGGTTAACGAGCCTGTGATGACGCGCGCATGGTTTCGCGGAGGCTGATGAGCGTAGGGCCGACGACCATAGGGCAATAGCGGTGCGCGCGAATGGTGAAGGCCGCCGTGCGTGCGGCGGCGGCGTGAAGGCCAGCCAGTGCGGAGGCGCGTGGGACGGAGGCGGCGGCGCTGCCATGGCGAGGTGCAGAGAGCCGGAGGGGGCGACACGGGATTTGGAGGGAGGCGAGATGGTGGTCGGAGGTGACGGCAACGTCTACTCGGGCCACCCGAGCGCCAGCTCGTGCCGAGCCCAGGAGGAACGAAATTTTTTCGTTTCCCCGGAGCCTGGCCGAGGGGTGCTTTGATGGCCATGCGGGCCTGGCTCCTAACTATGTCCAGGGCAAACTAACAGACCAGGTTGCAGCCCACGGGCGCAATAGCCTAGCTGGTCCAGGCAAACAAGCGTGCCGTGAGTAACACAGCACCAGCGACACTGGCCGAGTGAGCGGCGCATCTGGTCCCTGCTCCCGACTCAATTCTCTCCACGTTCTGGTCCAGACCTGTTGTTAACCATTTATTCCCCATCTTGGTGTCGCAATGGTGATCGATCGTTGAATGGTGGCGCCCCCATTACAATCCTGTTGGAGGCCCAGTATTTCGCCGCCTTGTCCGTTGGAGAAATATAGTTCCGTCGTACCAGACAACTGGCATATTCATACATACATAGTACAATCGATCTTCTTATTCCCCCTAAAGTAGGATGTATTCAAGATTTGGTCAAAAACAGTGTTAACGTGTATGCCTCTAAACAGATATATATCATAAAAATACATTTCACGTTCAAGTGCAAGTTCATCACGCGTACCAATAACTTCACGCCGTCAAAGACGTCCGCCGTGCCGCGAGCTGAGACAACAACGTAAACGTCAAACAGTAGAGGCGAGCACACCCGGGTCCGTGGGCCGGACGCCCGGGCCCGGGACCGCTCTTTCGGCCGTCAGCCCCTGCTGTCCGTCCACTGGTGGTCAGCTTCTAGAAACCGCTTCCCTTGGCTTTTCATGCAGTCATCAACAAAGTTTGTGCACATTAATTAAAGGGTATTGCACTTGCTTAATAACTACTACTGTGGGTTTTTTTTGCTTAGACACGAGCGAGACGAGCGACGCCCCAGGGCGGCCCCGACCTAGGTTGCCTAGGGCTCGGGGGCTCCTCCTGCTGCCGGGCGCAGGAGGATCTCTGGTACAACCGCTTAAAATGACACGTTTTCAAAGGCGTTCATCTTCCACTAGACATTAAACATCTCGAAAGTAAGCTACATTGGACAGTTCCGTCGAGCACACCTCAAAGAAGAACTCGAAACAATCCACGTTTTACATCCAGAATCCAATAATGAGTACAAGCTTACTATACTTAGTCTATTTCATACAACAAGAGTTCTTCAAAATTATTTATTACAACACCAGAGTTCAGAGTGCGATAATTAAACAGCGGAATAAAAATAAATATCTAGCGGAAACAATACAAGGATCCGTCTGTGCCCACCAGAAGAATCCTCCACACAAGAGCTACTCCTCCAGCTGCACATGCAATAGGGGTAAAATAAATCCTGAGTACACAATATACTTGCAAGACTTACCCGACTAGTTGGAATAGTTTCCCGACTATTAAGGATATGATAGGTAATATGGGTTTGTTGTTTTCTTTTTGTTTGCGAAAAGCATTACTAGAAGTATGCCCTTAAGATCAAGTTTAATTAGCAGTAATGATTACTTCATTAGCTAATCATTCTAGGTAAGCACATGTTCTACTCTCAAGAAATGGTTAAGTAATCAGAACCATTTCACCATCTTTTATCTTTCAGTTCTTACTGCGGTGCTAGACCATAGCTAAGTCGTACCGTCTCACGGAAACGATGATTCATGAATCAATGTATTCTAGCTGGGTATCTCAAAATACACGCCCCGTTTGTACCCCAGACACAAACAAGACCAACCCATTCTACTCCTGTGAACGGGTCTAGATCCCCATCAAACTTGGACTCTAAACCCCCGCACTTGAGACCCGGTCTCAGTATGATGCTTAGACCTCCACCTTTTCCCGCCTCTAATCAGTCGGTCCGGAAAGAGCCGGAACCTACGACAAGAGCGTAACGAGCCTTCCCGCTCCCATAAGCAAGTATGTGCTCAGGATAATAAGTCTGTGACCTGACTACCATCCATAGCAACGGACGGTCCTTAATCGACACGAACAGGGAACACAGTGTAACCAAGCTAAGCCTCGTTGGCCGCGGGACACAACCTGTTACACCCACCAATATTCATACCATATCCCTACCATGTCTCCATTTTTCCTTCCATCATTTTATTATGAGAGTAATAATAATAATCACCTATTGTGAGTAACGACAGGTTACTCACGCTACCGAAAACCTAAGCATAGTAGCTACTCGAACCTACACTAGTTAGACTCTTAGGACACGTATATCTATACATGTGGTTTTCATAAAATTCCTGTAATGTAAATGCACATAACATATATAAACAGTGATTATAAAAAATAAGGGGTTATGCACCGGGGCTTGCCTTGGGCAGACGTGGTGTTAGCTGAGCCAATCAGTGGCGGTTCCGGGACCTCCTCCTATATGAGAATCTCCTCCTCGTACTCCTTGACGATCTCCTCGAACTCATGATCGCTGGTGTCACGATCTCCGCTAACTCGTTCTCTACATGTATGCGATGGTGATACAACACTTAGCATTTAAGCAACAACAACTCCTAAACTATGAATACACATACTAAGCTACTAAGCTAGCTCTAATGACTAAGGTAATAAGCTAACTATCATCTTTACCAAGCAAAGTGTCGGGTTCAACTAACAAACATCTAGCTTTACAAATGAATGATATATCTTTATTTCTACTAATGATTTAATGTATATTTGAAACAAAGAGCATTTAACTACCCTAATACTTAGTCTATTCTAAAGCTATAAAAATTACAGTGAGCACATAATAATACAAGGAAGCTACTATAAAAATTTCAGGACTAAAGCTATCACCAATTTTACCACAAAAATTCCTATAATAATTCTCCTAACAAATATTAAACATTTTCAAATGATTTAATAGCTCCTGGTATCAACATGTACATATATGAACTAAATACACTAACAGATAGAGCACAATTTTAGAAACCTAACAAAATTTGTTTCATAATTTTTAGACACCTACATGATTTTATATGATTTAACAAAGATCAGCTCAAAAATTAAATTAGAAAACTATTTCTAATTTCTTATGAAAAAGAAACACGAATTCTCCCGCGCGGCCCACACGAGGTCGGCCCACGTTGAGACGACCCACGCCAGGGAAAGCCCGTGCGCGTTGGCGATTTAGCAAAAGAGACCTCGAACTTCTCTCGAATTACAACTAAGTGCTAACACTATTTCCCCCTCTCTCAAACATTCTCACTTAACCCCCTGGCTTTCCTAGAATTCCCCCACGCGCACCCTCGGCGACTCAGCTCACGACGACGGTGACACAGCGCGGCCGCGCCGGCCACCTGGGACCTACGTCGACCCTCCTAACGGACCGGTCACCATCTCCGACTTGAGCGGCTATGCTAAGTGGTGGTGCGGGGTGACATGACTTGCTGGGGAAGGCTATAGCGGCGTGCAGCCATCCGCGATGGCGACGCAACTATTCCGATGAGCTTGGGTGGCTACAGACCTAATTGGTTAGCGCGAGAGCATAAGGAGGCTACCATGGATCAGGCCGAGGTGACGGTTGGGGCGGAGGATGACGGAGGAGGGTTGGCCACGTGCGGCCGAGCCATGCGGCGATGCACCGCGGCGGCACGGTCGCGTCAGTGACGATGGAGAGGCGGTAACAGTTCCACTGGCGTGCGCAAGGTGGAGAGGGAGTCAAGGCGATGCTAGTGGTGCAGGTGAATTGGTTCGGGATGGGCGGTAGGACGGCTGCCCTCGACCATGGCCGAGCGCGGCCTTATTGGCACGACGGCGAGAAAAACTCCAAATTGGAGCTTGACCTTGCACAGTTCAAGGCTGGGTAGGATCGGGCAGCGAGAGGACGTGATGTTGAAACTGTGGATGCATTAAATTGATTGGAGGTGATCATTCGCTGGGTAATTTGATGGCGTGGCTCGATGGCGTCAACAGAGGGAGAAAGAGAGAGACGGGGCGTGGCAGGAGGGCTCGACTCGGCCTCGCCTTGGCAGGATGCGGTCGACGTAATCATGGAGGCCCACGTGTAGGCGCTAGCAGACAGGCGCGTGCGTTCACGACTGGTGTGGCCCGCGCGTCGCAGTGCCATCAATGACAAGGCGACGGTGAGCCTGGCCATGTGCGCGAGGCAGAGGCGGCATCGCACTGGCCCGGCAGCGGCGCAGAGATGCAGAGGGAGGCACGGACATGACGGCGAGGCGACAGCACCGGCAGCGGCTACGTCGCTGTGCAGGGTGGGTCGGCAGTGCGGCAGCGCGGTGGGACCGGTGGCAGCACCGCTTAGCTACACAAGCAGTCGCAGCGGCTTCGCGCGCTAGGAGCGTGCGGCGGCTAGGCGACAGCCAGGCCAGAGCCACCATGGCCAGCCACGTGCAGCAGCATGCGTGCACGCGGGACAGCCAGCGTGGCGACACTGAGCGCCCGAGCATGGTGACCGTGCCCACGCGGCCAACCAGCCCGAGACCGTGTCGTGCATGAATTTGAAAGCACCTATAAAAACTAAACGGTTGCTTCTGGACCTAAACCATCTTCACCATGCTCAAGATAGCATATGAGACTACCAAATCGAGCTATAACACTACACCACCCCTTAACCCAATCTCTCAAAATAATTTGCTAAACATAGCAGTGTCTAGCTATTGACAAACTTGGAAATTTTCTAAGTTTTTGAGCTGAACTTGATTTCAATTTGCAATTTCTAGGCTAGTAGAAATATTAGTTAGTAATATCATTTTTCAACAGCAAGTGTTTCACTGTCATCTACAAAGTTCAAATTCCAAACTATATTTAAGCGCTACACATATGTTCTATAGTGTTTTTGTCCAATAAAAATTAGTTTTAAACCCTACTTGATATACATGAGCTATTGAATCGACTTTCATTTAACATATTTATTTGTCATTTTAGGTTACAAGAAATTGATCTACACACTCTGTCACATGCATTATCACATAAACATGATACTCATGACATGGTTTGGTAATTGATTTAGTGTGTAACACCGAGGGTGTTATAGGTTCTTAGCCCACTCCCCCGATGTTTTCCTCCACCTGATCGCTCGGGCTAATTACGGGGTTTCCCCGTGTAGCTGCTCAGCCTTGGCAGGAAGGTATAGGAACAACGAGCGAGTGTGGATCACATGGCGGTGGCTGCAACAGCATCTAGATGGTAGCGGCTAGGCTGCATCAGCTAACTTTGAAGGATTCTAGGGCTACTTCCCTCACTTCGACTATGAGAATAGCGTGGAATCCAATGAAGGAGGTGTTGTTTCGATCTATGGAAAAGAATTTGCTTGTAATCTAGGCATTTTGTTTGGGAGACTGGAAGCACACAATGGAAGACGGGGTGGGCTCCCTCAAGGAGTACCGCCATCCCCAATGAGTTGCCTAAGTTGGAACTGTCGTGGCCTCAGCAACGCCGCGACAGTGAAAGAGCTTCGCAAGCTGGCGAGGCGTTTTGCCCCATCAGTGCTCTGTGTGCAAGAAACTCAAGTGCACAAGACGCGGGTGGAGAATTTGAAGAACACTCTAGGTTTTGATCATGCTTTTGCTGTAAGCAGTATAGGCCATAGCGGCGGCCTAGGTATCTTTTGGAATAATAATATGCGAGTGAAACTGTTATCATACTTACAATATCACATTGATGTTATTCTTACAGAGGGTGATAAGGAGCCCTGGAGGTTAACGTGTGTGTATGGGGAGGCGCAGTTAAGCGAGGGACATAAGACATGGAGCTTGCTTAAGTTCA
Source organism: Miscanthus lutarioriparius (assembly GCA_904845875.1). Lineage (NCBI taxonomy): Eukaryota > Viridiplantae > Streptophyta > Magnoliopsida > Poales > Poaceae > Miscanthus > Miscanthus lutarioriparius. The sequence continues at coordinate 43,093,747 of CAJGYO010000011.1, read as the reverse complement.
TTAAGTCATCATCTTCACTGTCGTGGGTTTGCAATGGTGATTTTAATGGGTTTTACATCAATCAGAGCACGTGGGCGTTCAAGAAAGGAGCATAGCTCAGATTGAGGGGTTCTAAGAGATGGTTGACGTATGTGGCCTCAATAACCTTGGTTAGTTGGACTTTTGAAAAGAAGGTAGCGGGAGGATCTTACTATCGTGTCCTCCTAGACCATGGTCTGGCAACAGTGGACTGATATAGCAGGTATTCTTGTGCAAAAGTTAAACACTTGGCTGCGGCAGGTTTTGATCATGGGCCAATTCTCTTGGAGTGGAGACCGGAGGTTCACAGGAGACGGCAGGGGAAATGCTTCAGATATGAACAAATGTGGGAGACACCCAAAATTTTTAGGCACGCTAGCGGAGTCCTGGCAGCGGGAAGGCGAGGCAAAATCTTTGAGCAAACTACAGGAGAAGCTGAAAGGCGTGTTCAAGCATTTGTCTGTTTAGGAGCACACAACCTTTGGCCAAGTGCAACAAGGGCTACGGAATCTAAATAAGAGGCTAGTGGATATGCAGTCGGATCTAAGACGGTTGGGCCCTTCCCAGCCAAAACTTAAGCTGGTTGAACGAATTCAAGAGCTTAACCACCGTGAAGAAATTATGTGGAGGCAAAGGTCTTGAGTTATGTGGCTGACAGCTGGTGACAAGAACACCCGGTTCTTCCATCTAAGGGCAAGCCGAAGGAGGAGGAGAAACAAAATCTCTCAGCTAAGAAAACCAGATGGGTAGTTTACTGAGGTTGATCTTGAGCTCCGTACGATTGTCACTAATTTTTATAGCAACTTGTTTGCTTCTAAGGGTACAAACAATATGGAAGAGGTGCTCTCTACTATTCTAGCGAAGGTAACAGCTGACATGAACAGGATTCTACTTGATCCCTATAAGAAGGGGAGGTCAAGGATGCTTTTTTCCAAATGTTTCTGACAAAGGCACCGGGTCCCAATGGTTTTTCGGTGCACTTTCTTCAGCGACATTGGGAGCTTTGTGGGAAGGAAGTCATAGCCATGGTGTTGGAACTTCTTAATGGCGAGGAGGAGCCAATGGGCATCAATGAGACTCTGATCATTTTGATCCCCAAAGTGGCTAGCCCGGAGGAAATTGGGCAACTTCGACCAATAATCCTATGCAATGTAATTTACAAAATTGCACCCAAGATGACGGCGAATAGGTTGAAGATTTTCTTGTCAGAAATTATTTTAGAGGAGCAATCAGGATTTGTTACAGGCTGACTCATTACAGACAATATTATTTCTGCTTATGAGTGCTTGCATTTTATGAAGCAAAAACGAGCGACTGATCTGAGATGCTGTGCTTTAAAGTTGGACATGAAGAAGGCATATGTAGAGTCGAATGGGTGTATCTCGACGCCATAATGTGCCGGCTAGGCTTCCATCATCGTTGGGTTGGCACAATTCTGAGGTTTGTCCGTTCGGTTTCATTTTTAGTTCTATTTAATGGTGATACGCTGGAGAGTTTCAGACCGACTCACGGCTGAAAGCTCTAGTTTGGTTTTGGTGAATTGATGAAACCCTAAGTGCTAACCTAGTTTATCAAAGTGATCATGAGATAGGGAGCACATTCTAAGTGGTGAAACAAATGAAGATCATGACATGATGATGGTATGCCATGGTGATGATCAAGTGCTTGGCCTTGAAAAGAAGAAAGAGAAAAACAAAAGGCTCAAGGCAAAGGTATAAGTGGTAGGAGCCATTTCGTTTCGGTGATCAAGACACTTAGCGAGTGTGATCACATTTAGGTTCGAAATATGGGGTGAAACTCGTATCGAAATACGGTTATCAAAGTGCCACTAGATGCTCTAACTCATTGCATATGCATTTAGGATCTAGTGGAGTGCTAACACCCTTGAAAATGTTTGTAAAAATATGCTAACACACATGCACAAAGGTGATACACAATGTGTTTAGCACTTGGGAGCAAGGGTTCGAAACTTCACCGGCAGAGTGTTCGCTCGTAGAGTGTGCCGGTCTGACGGTGCCACCGCCGCCCTATACAGAAAAGACAGGTTTTCACAGAGTGCACCGGACGCTGGGTCCTACGTCCAGTCAGTGGCGCTCAGCGAAGGCCGCCCTCGGTCTCTTGACCAGATGCAGGCGACCAGACTCTGGCTGAACACTGTTCAGTGTCCAGTCCCACTGACGTGGCAGCACAGAGAAGAGGAGAAAGAACCGGACGTTGATGCTGCGTCTGATCGTGACCGACCGGACACGTACGGTCGTGAGTAGAACCTTACTGGAAACGACCGGACGCTAGTGTTGGTGCGTTCGGTCACTTCGAGCAGGGCGTCCAGACACAACTTAAACATACTGATGACCGTTGAGATCGGACGATCAACATTTGAAGCAGGGGACACGTGGCGTGCATCGCGCGACCGAACTGACCAGAGCATCCGGTCACCTCAAGCAGTGCCTAGTGAAGGGGTACAACAGCTCTATTTCGTGGGGCTTCTATTTAAGCCCCATTGCCGGCTCTAGCTCACTCTCTTGGCCATTTACATTAACATAGCAACCTTGTGAGCTTAGCCAAAGCCCTCCCACTCATCTTCATCATTGATTCATCATCTTTGTGAGATTGGGAGTGAATCTAAGTGCATTGCTTGAGTGTTTGCATCTAGAGGCAATTGGTGTTCGTGTTTCGCTGCGGGGTTCGCTTGTTACTCTTGGTGGTTGCCACCACCTAGACGGCTTGGAGTAGCGAGGATCGTCGAGCGGAGGTTGGTGATTGTCTCTGGCTCCAATCGTGGTGATTGTGAGGGGTTCTTGACCTTTCCCTAGCGGAGAGCCAAAAGGTACTCTAGTAAATTGCTCGTGGCTTATGTGATCCTCATCTTGTGTTGGTTGTGCGGCACCCTATTGAGGGTTTGGCGTGTGATGCCAATTAGCGCGTGAACCTCCAAGTGACTAAATCACCACAACGAGGACTAGCTTGCCAGCAAGCAAGTGAACCTCGGTAAAAATCATTGTGTCATCATTTGATTCTGAGGTGATTGGTATTCATTCTTGTGATTAATTGGTTCATTCCTCGACTCGGCGGTATAACCATCTTGCTCTATCTCTTTACATTACCGCAAACTAGTTGTCAAGCTCTTTAGTGTAGCTTATCGTGAGAGCTTGTTAGTTTGGTTAGTGTGGCTCTTTAGTTAGTCTTTGAGAGCACACTAACTTAGTGTAGCAACATAGCCATTGTGTGGATAGAAACTATAGAAACTAGAATTGTGGTAGGTGGCTTGTATTTTTAGTAGGCTAGCACAACTCTCGCTTCACCACGTATTTGTCTATCTGGTTTGCTAAGTGTTGTTGTAGAAATTCTTAATAGGCTATTCACCCCCCCTCTAGCCATTATTAGGACCTTTCAGCGGCATACGACAAGGAGACCCAATTTCTCTCTACTTGTTCCTTCTAGCAGTAGAGGGCCTTTTATGCCTGTTAAAATCAAGAATTCAGTCATCAAAACTAAAAGGTATTACGGTGGCACCATCGGCTCCAATGGTGAGTCACCTCCTCTTCGCAGATGACAACCTACTGTTTTTTTGAGCAAATCGGGAGAATGCTTTGTTGATCAAGGCGGTCCTACAATCGTATTGTTCAACGTCGGGGCAAAGGATCAATATGGAGAAATCCCCCATACATTTCGCCATGGGCACCAGGCAGCAATGTCATGATATCATCAAGAGTGAGCTGGAGGTTAATAATGAGGCTTTGAGTGAGAAATATCTTGGTATGCCTTTAGATGTTGTGACTGCTTCCAATGGTGGCTTCAAATATTTGAAGGATCGGGTTTGGAACAGGGTTGAGGGGTGGATGGAGCAGTGCTTTTCTACGGGCGGCAAAGAGATCTTGATTAAAGCAGTGGCGCAAGTGGTTACCACCTATTCTATGTCTTGTTTCAGATTGCCAAAGGGGATTTGCGAGCATTTGACTAGCTTGATGAGGAACTTTTGGTGGGGCTATAGAGATGGCAAGAGGAAACCATGCTAGGTAGTCTGGGACCAAATGATCAAGCCTAAATCTATTGGTGGCCTAGGCTTTCGAGACGTGGAGCCGTACAATCTTGCTTTGCTGGCTAAGCAAGCTTGGAGGATATTACAGAACCGGCATCCTTGAGTGCTGGAATTCTTAAAGCTATCTACTACACATGAGGGTGTGATTTTCTAGATGCTGATCTTAGTTCCTCCCCGTCACGCATTTGGCATTCGATCGTCGATGGACGCGAGGTGCTAAAGGAGGGATTGATAAGAAGAATAGGCACGGGAAAAACGACGATAATTTGGACGACAAATTGGCTACCTTTGGAGAGCTTACGCCGCCCCATCAGGCTAGATAAACCAAACTCTCCTCAGATAGTTAGTGAACTAATTAATCAGGCTGAGGTGGCGTGGAAATATGACATGCTGGAGGAGTTCTTCACCCCTCTTGGTACGATGACGATTGCCAACATACCTATCTGTACAAGAAGACAAGAGGACTTCTGGGCGTGGCACTTTGACAAACGGGGCAGCTTCTCGGTACACTCAGCGTATCATATGATGGTCCATCGACAGGAGCAGCATGAAGTAGCCGTGCAAAATATTGCAGGCCAGTCGGATCACCGGACTGATTTGAAGGAATGGATGTCGCTATGGAAGGTGAGAGTCCCCTCAAAGGTCCGTATTTTTTTGGCGATTAGCGAAGCACTCGTTGCCGACCAGAGATGTGCTTCACCATAGGAAGACGGCACAAGGCAGCGCCTGCTTTTTGTGTGGGATGGAGGACTCGCGGAGACACTCTTTGCTAGAATGTAACATGGCGAGATGCATTTGGGCATTGGAGAAGGAAGAGACAGTGGAGCTCTTGAGTGGAATTCTGGAGAATGACGCTAAGTCTTGGTTGGCGATCGTGGCGGAAATCCTACCACAGGAAGATATTGCTAGAGTGGCGATCACATTGTGGGCTATTTGGTTTGCTCGGTGGAAGGCGATCCATGAGGATGTTTACCAAAGCCCTCTGTCGACGCATGATTTTGTGGACAGGCTTATGTTGGAGCTAGGGGAGAGGAAGCAAGTGTAGGGCCTCAACCTCAGGTGCACCAGAGTAGGCTGGCAAGGATTGCACCCCCCCTCAGGTGTTGTTAAAATCAATGTCGATGTGGCTTTATCCAAGAACACATCTATGGCTTCAGCGACAGCAGTAGCAAGATATGAGGATGGCCGATTTATGGGAGCCTCGGTGCTATTCCTTCGGGGAATTGTCGACCCGGAGGTGATGGAATCCATTGCATGTGGAGAAGGGATGGCTCTCGCTTCAGACCTACGAGCTGACAGTGTCAGGTTAGCTAATGACTGTCTGAATGTCGTGAAGAGTATCCAACAAGGTGACCTCGAAATTATGGATAGGTTATCCGGGAGATCAATGCGAGGAAGACATCTTTTAGAAGCGTCGAGTTTGTACATGAGCATAGGGACTCAAATACAGATTCTCATAGGATAGCTCGTAGCTCAATCCATGCCGAGTTAGGGCGGCATGTATGGTTTTTGAATCCACCAGATGGTGTTTGTAATATGTACAATCCTCCTAGCTGAATAAAGAGGGTGGTGTTGCTAAAAAAACTTGCTTAATAACTTGTGTCATAAAAGCAAATAAAATATTAGTTTCATAGCCAAATTATTAGTTATTTTGGTTGATCTATGTGGAGGACAGGAGAAAGAAGAGAGAGAAAAGCAGAAGCCTATGCAGTGTTAGACCTAGACATCAAGTAAATTTGAGGGTGATTAGAAAAGAGAAGGCTACACATTGGTCAAATTAATAATAAAATGTTTTTGCGGGCAACTATTATATAGTTTGGCTCTTACAATTTGACTTATAGCCCAATACTTGGCTTTTATTATTGGACTTGCTTTAAGATGTACTTCATCTGTTCACAAGAGAAAATAATCCTCACTTTTCGAGAAATCAAACAATTTGAAGTTTGACCAAAGTTATATAAAAAACACTAACATTTGTAATACAAAATAAGTACTATTAAATGAAGGGGCTTAAGCGTTTATGCCCCTGTTTTCATGTCAAATGATGATTTTGTCCTTATTTTTTAAAACTTTGTGATTTTACTCCTGCGATTTCAAAACAAAGGGAGAGTTTACCCCTATTCCGTGACTTTTGGATAAAAGAACAAGTCTGCCCATATGATTTTGCCCTATTTTATTTTGCTATTTATGTTTTTATCTCTATTTTTAGACTAATAGTTTGACAAATTTAATATCGATAAGACAATTCAGTCAATGCAAAACTCACCAAATTTTAGAAAAAATTCATCTGCATTTCACTTGAAAACCCATATAAACACAAATTAACACTACTGATTGTTAAAGCTCCTTCTCGAGGTACCAGCTATCGAGATTGCAACCCTCACTGATTGAGCAGTCTTGAAGTCTATCGACAAGATGAGCTCGGAGATATGGAACCCAAACACGGCGTACGTGGAATCGACGATGAAGTCTAACGCCGACCGTGCGCCGCACATTGGTGCCGGCGCCCTGCACCGTAGGCCAGTCGCGCCCGCTGCACACGCGGCCTGGGACTCAGTAGCGCCGCACCTGGGGGCTGGTCGCGCACTGTCTAGCTCTCGGTCATGCCATGCCTAGAGACCCACGGCGCCACGCCATGCCGCGCTTGGTGCCCGGACGTGCCTGCCTCTAGTGCGTCGTCCATGCCGTGCCTAGCTCTGGTGCCGCCCGCGTGCCGCTTGTGCTCGCCGCCACTCAAACCCTAGTTGGTGCCCACACGTTTGAGAGATCGCTTGGATGAGAGCTCTAGGAAGGAAGCTCTAATCTTGTCTTTTCGTGTGGGCATATTTTGTTTTCTTTTTTTTGGTCATTTAATACATTCATATGTAACGGTGCCACGAAATAAAATGACGAAGGCAAAATCATAAAGTTTAAAAAGTAGTGGCAAAACAACCATTGCAGTCTACAATTGAGCTAGAAACACTAAATTTCCTTAAATTAATTATGAAATATTTTTATAGTAAATTTAGTTGGAGACATAAATTTTAATATTATTTCTTATAAACTCGGTCAAAGTTAAGTTAGTTTGACGTGTATAAATCTATAGTTGTTTTGTGTATATGGAGAGTACAGATTATAGAGAATTTTTTATTTTTTATGTATTTTTTTAGGAGGTATAATGTACACTAGTTCTTCGGGCGCGCCCATGCGCGCGGGCCACTGGCCACACGTATTTTTTGGGAAAAAAAAGATATAATCAAGGGGGGTTTGTATTTCGATTTGAGAAAAATCTGAGGAGGTTTTCGAAAAAATCGCTGAGTGTCTCTGGAGTGCGGGTTGATTTTTGATAAAAGGAAGGGTTTTTTTGCAAAAAATCCGGAGCTCATCCGTTCTGGACTGCGGGTTGATTTGAAAATTATCTGAGGTGTTATTTGCAAAATATTCTGAGAGGACCTCTGGAGCGCGGGTTGATTTCTCAAAAACATAAGGGGTTTTTCGTAAAATGACCGCGCCTCATCCGATCTGAGCCGTCGATGCGGCCGATCGAACGGCCGGGAACGGCCGACGACGTGGCGCGCCGTGTGGGCAGCCTGGCCACACGCTTTTTTTTGTCTTTAGATTTGTACAAGAGAGTCACGGGACGGACGAGACAGTATGGCGCGCCACGCTGCTACAGCATTACAGACCCATAAACACCGCGCCGTGTCCGGCGTCCCGTCCCCATCCTGAACCAGTGATGAACGACCTGGCGACCTGCCCACCGGGGCCGCCCGTCCTCCGCCTCTTCGCCTCATCAAATCAGAGTGAAGGTCCTGCCAGTATCAGCCTCGAATGATCGGCGGCGCCGCCGGGTTGGAGTGAGTACGGAGGTTTAACGTGCTTCCCGGCCAAGAGGGGAGCCAGCGAACGAAACGGCGACTGCCCGGCCGGCACCGCCGCTCTGAATGACCTGGCGGCCGGCGCTCCAACCGAAGCCGGCCTGCTGCATCTGACGTGTCGCGGCAGCTGTCTCACAAGACATTGCGGCCGGCACGTCGCAGTCTTTTCCGGTTCAGCCGGCGTTCGCTGATCGAATGCTCTCGCCTCGCCGGTCCTGGAATTTCTGATGGAGATAGAGAGGCTGCATTCTGCAGCGGGGCCTTTACAGTCATCAATAAATCCGAGGATGACGTGGGTCAACACTCAAGAATTTTCATCGAGATACAAAGGTGGCAGAACAGAACAGGCCCGTCTGCTGTACTACTTCCGTAACAAAAAAAAAATGGACGCAGTAACCAGCACAAGGTGTATGCATCGGCTGTACTTCCGTCACAAAATGGACGCAGCAACCAGCAAGGTGGTGTATGCATGTGGGATGAAAACGAAAACGATAATAATTTCTGATTTTCGGAAATCATTTTCGAGTTTTTTCCCTTATTTTCAGGCCTAAATGGAAACGATAGCGGTAATCGAAAAAATGAACATGATAACGATAAAAATAATCGAAAACAAAAGCGAAAACTATTTTGTCATCTTCCAACCGTTTTCGAAGATTGTCATATTGAGCCGGTAATCTAATTCAAAGGCATTGAATCCTAATATATAATGCATATACTTTAGGTCCAATTGACCCACATCTAAGCATTCCATCTTGCACACGCAAGCACATAAGGCAAATATTTTTTTTTGAAAGGAACTATACGGCAAGTATTTCATCCGTACAGGAATAAGAATGCAATCAGCCAATCATGTACTGCACCTTAACTCTAGCCGGTCACCACGAACACGAATGGAATCTAGGGTTTAGCTTGTTATAGACCTAAGATGGTCTAAACTGTGGTCTTAGCTTGTGGTCTTGCCAATTGTGGCTTTATTATTACTATTGTCATCTGAGATAGGTTAGTTTTATGGCTCGTCTCATGTTCTACGGTTTGGCGTGTTTATCGTTTTTAAGTATATCGTTCGCATGGATTCCGATCACTATCAATGTATTTTTCGATCAACTACTATCATTTTCGAAATTACCGGAATATCATTGCCGTATTAGTTTTCGACAATAGAGTATCGATTTCGTTTTCAAGAAAAAAATGTGAACATGAAATTGATTTGGCCTCCTATCGGTCGTTTCCGATCGTTTTCATCCACATGTACGCACTCTACCAGAATCTTAAAATAGTGCACCCTCTATAAAAAAAATGAAATCTCAGCTTCTTGAGGGTTAATCAATTCCTAATTTATAATTATATATATGTAACAAAAATTACTGATATTTATGATATGAGGTTTGTTACCGTGCTCGGAAGGAACCACCGGTTCCTCCATGCCGACCCTTTGATCATACAAAAAATGATTAATTGCAACTAAGGGTATTTTAGTACTTTGATTTCAGTCATTAACTCTAATAAAACAATCGTTCTCTTGCCGTCAAACGCACAATCTGCCACTCGTGCTTTTGCCCCGCCATCAAGCGATCAAACGCGGTGGGTGTGCACGGCCTTCGTCTGCCGGGCAACCATCTCTTTACTGGTGATTGTGGTCTTCCTGATCCCACCGGCGCGGCAGTGCCTGTGATGCCCACGACGAGGACATTTTCGCGCAGATCGTCGGTGGTCAACGCCTCCACCAGCGTGTTCGCGTTGTCCTCGATCTTTTCCCTGCTAGCCCGCGCTCGGAGAGGGAGGGAACTGCAGGAGACATGAGAGAAGGAGAGAACGCACGTGGACATACGAGTAAGGAGCAGACGCAAAAGTACTAATCTACCCTTCGAATATAATTTAGAATTAGTTCCTGGTCCATATAATTTAGGTTTCTGTCCATAACATATGGTTCTCTATATTGGTTCTTCTTATTTTATAACCGTAGATCTATTTAAGTTGATGACTCTTGTTTTTTAAGCACCATAAAATTTCTCTTATGATATTTAATTATTATCAATAGATTAATTATAAGATATATTTTATAATAAACTTTAAATATTAATATTACTTTTATAAATCCAATTAATTCAGGATAGCCGATGGGAAAGTGAGATTTTTTATTCTTTTTGGGACAAGGAGGAAGGGAATGGAAACACAGCAAAAGGGCCATCTCCCGATGATTGTCGCCATACCTCTCTTGATATCTTTCTTTCGTGACACTTCTTTTTGAAAGGGTGTTTTCGTGACACTTTGGAGGCAAGACAAGAGAACATAGCAGAAGTCAGATATGTAGTACAAAAAGCAATGCAAGTGTATTCCAAATCAGAGAAAACTACCAACTCATGTAGGTAAGCATGAAAGTAAACGACGATGTCAACTCATGTAGGTAAACATGGGATCGATTGTGGCGTGAGCGTGGCTGGCCAGGCGCCCGGGCCGGTTGCCAGGTGCGTGGCGGGCGGTGCGCAAGCACGATGCGGAGGACCCGAGCGCGGCTAGCCGGGCACAAGATGGTGTTCGTGACGAGCCCAGACAATGAGGGAGGCCGCGAGCAGACGACGAGCGTGGCCGGAGACTCACGGATGATGCAACAGTCCAATCCAGTCAGCTTTTATCGTTTTCTAATCACGCATACAAGTTTCCTGTTGGTGTTTGCCATCGACCTTGACGACGGCCTCGTGCTCACATCATGTGCCTACCACCGCTTCATTGCGCTAGATGCGGCATTATTTACTCCACACGCTAGCTGCTCATCTTACCACGACGAGGGCTGCGGCACACGTGCGACAAAGGTGCCGGCGAGTAGACGGTGAGGCCGCGAGGGCAGTTGGGCGTGTGCGCTCACGGCGAGCGTGTCCGGGCGCAAGCGATGCGCAGCCGCGGAGGCGGCGAGGCAAGCGGCCAGCGATGTGGCTTCGGGTACATGTAAGGATGAAAACGGACGGAATCGAACGGAGAACTCCTCAACCGTTAAGGAAAGAAGCAAAGAGAACGGGTACATGAAGCGGCCAGCGATGGTTTTAAGGGAAGAAGCAAGACGGAGAAGGGAGAGAGAGGATAAGCTGAGCCCACAAATGGTCTCGATTTCTGCGCGAGACTAGCATGGAACGAAAAGATAGACTTTTCTCTCATGCATTCTCTCTCTTCCAGGTCAGCAAAGAGACACTCTTAGAGTTGGGACTTGGGACTGTCCTTACCACATGACTATCTTGTCTCCTTGTTTTTTTTTCGACATATCTTGTGTCTTTGTTGTGTCTTAGTTGAGCAGTATTTTGAGTGGCGGGCTGCTCAATTAACTCAGTTTGGTCAAACGACGAAAGGCTACTAGGTAGTACACGCTACTGGATAGAGTTGCTGCGGCACTGCCGTCGAGAGGAACACTAGTGCACCGTGAAAGAATTTGCTTTAGAAAAAAAAAATTCAGTGAAAGAATTTGCTTGATTTAGGGCACTCACAATGCATAGTTTCTAGACATTGTTTCTAAGAGAGAAAAAAGAGCAATTAATATCCTGTGAAACTATCATTCACAATCCATAGTTTCCATAACAGTGTCTATACAAAGGATAACATAAATGCAACAAAAAAAAAAAAGAAGTAGATCAACTGTGACAAGCAACTATATAGCCTCCTTGCACAGTTGGCACAATATCTACATCAAAACTGGATTGGGCATCGCGTGCACACATACAACCAAACTGAGCCTCAAAACCATATAGTACTAGATTTTAACAAAATAGAGAAGCACATCACAGCTGTACGCATGCAGCACTTCAGCAGGAAGCAATATTTATCGATAAACCATACAACGACTGAACTAGCTTCTTCCCTCTTTGCCTACGCGTGATGACCCCGTCCTCTGCTGCGGCACGGGAGCCGCTGCCATCGTCGCTGGACGGAGTTCCGCGGGTGGCGTTGCCGAGCAGTCGCACGTGCAGGGAGCTCATACCTACGTCCTTCCGGTAAGAGCGCTGCTGCCCCTTCTCCATGGAGGAAGACACGACCTGTTGAACGGCAGCGTGACCTAAGCGCCGGCGCGGCGACCTGCGGCACGTTAGCATGCTCGACGGCACAGCGGCCTTTTGCGGCGGTGAGCGTGGCAGCGGCGGCTTGCGCTACGGCGGCGTGACTTGCGCGGCCTTCGCGGTGGCTGCCTGCGGCATGGCAGCTTGCGTGACGGCGTAGCAGCAGCGGCGACTTTGGCGACGGCGGCGTGGCTTGTGCGACCTGGAGCGATGCAACCGATCCGGCGTGAGAGAGGAAGACACGACCTGGGTCTCCCCAACGCGATTTTCACGGTTTCCTAGCATCTCGTTCCGCACGTCGACTCCGTTTCTCCTCAAGGAAACGGTTTCCTTCCTTTTCTCTCTCTTCAATTAATCTCTTGACACATGGGCAAAATATTTATGTTACAGCCTAAGTAATAAAACTATTATAAATGTATCATTGGGAGTGCCCTTACAGTTACCGTCAAACATTGGGACAAAATATTATCACTAGTGTACCGTGACCTGAGTTACCCTCGGTCCCTCGCTATCGCTAGTCCGGCCGGGCCAAAAGGGTCCGGTGCAGCACACGTCGGAGCAGCGAGGAGTGTGTTCGGTCAGCTAGCTGCCCCGGGTCCGGAGATCGCCATTGAATGCCGCCCCCAACCATATTTTCCACCTCCCATTTACTCCGGCCCGCGTCACCGGAGCCCCTATATCTAGGGCTGCTGCGCGGCACTGACTTCTCCAACCAACTCATGCTCGACAGACCACCTCGTCGGGGCCTCGCATTTATCGTGGCGTCCGTGTCCATGCACCAGCCGACGAGCGCCGCCGCCACCCAGCTTCACGCCGCGATGGAAGCGTCATTGATGTCGCTCTCGTTCCTGCAGCTCACCTTCACGGCGGTTGCGGCGATCGCGGCGCTGGCCGTCGCGGTGGCCGTCACGAGGTACAACCGGAGGTACATGGGCCTGAGGCTGCCTCCGGGCCCGCCCGGGTGGCCCATCGTCGGGAACCTCTTCCAGGTGGCGTTCTCCGGCAAGCTCTTCATCCACTACATCCGCGACCTCCGCAAGGAGTACGGCCCCATCCTGACGCTGCGCATGGGGGAGCGCACGCTCGTCATCATCAGCAGCGCCGAGCTGGCGCACGAGGCGCTGGTGGAGAAAGGGCGGGAGTTCGCGAGCCGGCCCCGGGAGAACACCACGCGCAACATCTTCTCCTCCAACAAGTTCACCGTCAACTCCGCGGTGTACGGCGCCGAGTGGCGGTCGCTGCGCCGGAACATGGTGTCCGGGATGCTCAGCACGTCGCGGCTCAGGGAGTTCGCGCACGCCAGGAGGCGCGCCATGGACCGGTTCGTGTCGCGGATGCGCGCCGAGGCCGCGGCGTCGCCCGATGGCGCGTCCGTCTGGGTGCTCCGGAACGCGCGCTTCGCCGTGTTCTGCATCCTGCTGGACATGACCTTCGGCCTGCTGGACCTCCACGAGGAGCACATCGTGCACATCGACGCCGTCATGAAGCGCGTGCTGCTCGCCGTCGGCGTGCGCATGGACGACTACCTCCCGTTCCTCCGCCCGTTCTTCTGGCGGCACCAGCGCCGTGCCCTCGCTGTCCGCCGCGAGCAGATCGACACTCTGCTCCCGCTCATCAGCAGGCGCCGCGCCATCCTCCGCGACATGAAGAGCTCGTCGCCGCCCGACCCCAACGTCGCCGCGCCCTTCTCGTACCTCGACTCCGTGCTCGACCTCCACATCGAGGGCCGGGACGGTGCGCCCACCGACGACGAGCTGGTCACACTCTGCGCGGAGCTTATAAACGGCGGCACCGACACCACGGCCACCGCGATCGAGTGGGGCATGGCGCGTATCGTGGACAACCCGTCCATCCAGGCACGGCTCCACGAGGAGATCATGCAGCAGGTCGGCGACGCGCGGCCCGTGGACGACAAGGACATCGACGCCATGCCCTACCTCCAGGCTTTCGTCAAGGAGCTCCTCCGGAAGCACCCGCCCACGTACTTCTCGCTCACCCACGCCGCCGTGCAGCCCGGGTCCAAGCTCGCCGGCTACGACGTGCCCGTGGACGCGAACCTGGACATCTTCCTCCCGACCATCTCCGAGGACCCGAAGCTGTGGGACCGGCCGACGGAGTTCGACCCGGACAGGTTCGTGTCCGGCGGCGAGACGGCGGACATGACGGGGTCGGGCGGGATCCGGATGATCCCGTTCGGCGCGGGGCGGAGGATCTGCCCCGGGCTCGCCATGGGGACGACGCACATCGCGCTGATGGTGGCGCGGATGGTGCAGGCGTTCGAGTGGCGCGCGCACCCGTCGCAGCCGCCGCTGGACTTCATGGACAAGGTGGAGTTCACGGTGGTGATGCACCGGCCGCTGCTCGCCGCAGTGAAGCCCCGAAACCTCTCCTTCTGATCGAACGCGTGTTCCCATGACTACATCATGTCAGCTAGCGTGGCGGTACGACGACGTCGCTCGTACGTGTGCAGGCGGCGGCCCAACTGCACATGCAGGATGCATCGCCGTGTGGCCAGGGGCTGCATGGTAGTCTTCATGAGTTGTGAACGCCACCATATTGTCGTGTACTTGTGTGCATGATGTGGGTGTGTACGTAGTAGTAGTAGTTCGTTCACGATGTATAAGATGGAACTCTTGTGTGTACTTGTATGTGTCATCAGTTGACCAGTGACCACCACAGACATTCGTGATGCATGGTATTATATTACTTGTGTTGATCACCAACCAAAGTAGGAGCACGTCGTAGTACGTGTTTAGCCGTTGGGACTTTCCCTCCTCTTCGGTTCTTCCGATCCTGATCATGACCAACCAGTTTATCACGAATTCGGTCCGGTTCGCTTCGCTGAAAAAACAGGTTGAAATACTGTTCCAGCTGATTTGTTGTGAGAGAAAAACACTATTCTAACTGAAAAGACAAGTTGAAAAGTACGAATTACTCAATCAATCCCAAATTGTAAGACGTTTGACTTTTATGACACCAAGTTTGACCACTCGTCTTATTAAAAAATTTGTGTAAAATATCACTTCTTTCGTCGTGGTTTGGTTTATTAATAAAAATTCTTCAAGAATGACTTAAATTTGACTATATTTGCACAAATTTTTTTGAATAAAACGAGTGGTCAAACTTGGTGTTAAAAAAGTCAAACGTCTTATAATTTGGGACGGAATAGTATAAGACAAGCAAACATGGCCGAACAAGCTAAATACATATCCGCTACAGTATAATAGTGAGCCATTGTCCAATGCATGTATACATATATGGTTGCTTCAAACCTTGTATGTCGGCTAAAACAATACCCAGCCCGTATGTATACACCATTCCTATCACCATCAAGTAGTAGCATAGATCGGCAATTGAATGCTAGCCAGCACAGCATCCTCTCCTACGAACCAACCATATTTTCATGCAACCACAGTGAGGCGAAAAAATTGAGAACAGTGTCTGCACATCATGCAGGACCGTGAAGTGTTTAGCTGTGTGCACTGTATCAGCATTATTCAGCAGCGTTGAAATCAGGCCGGACCATGACCATGCGTATACAGTGAATGAGGAATAAGACGTGCTTAGTTCTGGCAGATGGGACGACTAAGATGTCTGCCCAACCGTTTCTGCACTGGCGGTGTAATGTATAGTACAGGAATAACGAAGTGCCTGCGGTCTTCTATCTCTACTTATCATCAACGTGGCTGGCAAGTGCCAATTATCCTCGGAGTCGTGCAGTGTAGCGTAGGAGTACAGCGCAATCGTGTCTGGGAACTCTGGATATCGTGCCTGTTTGTTTCGCTGAAATTTTGTTTACGCCGATGCCGATGTTTATATTAATTTGTTGTAAAAAAATATTATTTATTCGTTAAAAAGCATTGCTGATCTAGAGCCGACGTAATCTTGGGAAACTTTTGCTGCTGGAGGTGGAAACTGTTTGCTTCGGTCATTATTCGACCTCGTACAAGCGCACGCATGTGCAGCAGAGCAAGTACTGGCAGAGGTACTGCCAGTCTGCCACCGCTTTTGCAGGGCATGGCGAGATAAAACCGGATCACGTCACGACCTCTTGCCGCTTCGGCAGCTAGCGCATGTACCCGAAATCTGTTGCGGATGCTTGACAGTTGGCCTTGTTTAGGGGCTTTTTTTTCACGGTTTATGTGGGCTTCGGCTTATCTATTTTGCGTAAATCGAGGCACTATAGCGTGAAGTCGTTTTATAAGTCGGGGTTAAAATGAATTAGAAGCTGGAAAAAACTAGTTTTTCTGGCTTCACCGGCTTTGGCTTCACCGGTGAAGCCATTTTACATGAGCCGTGCCAAAGGGGCTTTAGTTTCTCCTTAAAAATTTACGTCGTATCCTATTAAATATTTGACATATATATGAAATATTAAATTTAAACTAAAAAAATAACTAATTGCACAGATTGCGACTACTTTGCGAGACGAACCTTTTAAACCCAATTAGGCCATGATTTGACAATGTGGTGCTACAGTAATACACATGTTAATGACGGATTAATTAGGCTTAATAAATTCATCTCGCGGTTTACTGACGGATTCTATAATTTATTTTTTTATTAGTATCCGAACACTCCATGCGACACCCGATGTGACACCCAATATGACACCCCAAAAGTTTACATCTAAAACTCAACGAGGCCTTAGTTTTGAGTTTTTTGTCTGGAATTTGTGGTATTCTGGTATGTCCTGAGATATGTTTGCAATATGAAACTTCGAAACTATGGCAGAACTGTCTAATCTAATGCCTCTCAGGAATACTTGTCTTCCATTACACACTAAGTTTTCAAGAGAGAACACTAAACTACGTAGTTCCGTCGAGCACACCACAAGAGAGAGCTCAAAAATCCACATTTTTCCATTAGGATCATAAATGAGATAATAAAGCTTACAACATTGTTAAGTCATTTCTTACATCACTTTATTACAGTACCAGAATATTACCTCAATTTATTATAACAGCGGAATGTAACAATGTTATCAAAGTTACAGAGGAAGCATGATTAATTTAATGACATGGTGGAGCATTAACATAGTGGACATTTTATACAAGATGTGCTAGCAGATTTTACATCTTTTTTTATAAAAACCTTTAGTGAGGGTTATAAATAAACACTACGGTTGTAGCGGGAAAAGAATCCTCTCTGAGCCCACCAGGAGGTTTCCACACACAAGAGTCAGCTCTAAGCATCCTTCGATCACCTGCAATAGGGGAATAAAACCCCGAGTACTCGATTGTACTCAGCAAGACTTACCCGGCAGGAGGAAAATAAAAGACTTTAAGGATATGTAAGACTATCTGGATTGTGGATTATTACATTTGCGGAAGCATTACTAAATGTGCATCTTTATATTCAATTTCATTAGTAGTCATCATTAGTTCATTAACTAACTATTCTATATAAGCACCTGTGCTACTTTCAAGCAGGTGGTAAGCAATCAGAATCATTTTACCATCTTTCATATTTCAGTTCTTACTACGATGCTAGACCATAGCCAAGTCGGTACCGTCTCCCAGAAACGGCGATTCGCGAACAAATGTATCACAGCTGGATACCCCGAAACACACACCCCATTTGTACCTAGACACAAACAAGACCAACCCATTCCACTCTTGACACGGGCTCTAGGTCTCCGTCCAAACTTAGACTCTAAGCCCCCACACTTGAGACCCGGTCTTAGTATGGTGCTTAGACCTCCACCTTTCCCCGTCTCCAATCAGTCGGTCCGAAAAGAGTCGGAACCCACGACAAGAGCGTAACGAGCCTTCCCGCTCCCATAAGCAAGTATGTGCTCAGGATAATAAGTCTATGACCTAACTACCATCCACAGCAACGGACGGTCATCAATCGACACAGGCGGAACAAGTGCAATCCGAGCCTCGCTCGAATGCCTAACCAAGTCTAGATCCAAAGTACCATTCCGTCCGGTCTCCAATTATCATTCATATATATTTCATGTGACAGTAACAGTAATATCTTTCCTATCTCCCGCGAGTGATAGGTAATCACTCGACTTCTACCAGATCCTATAGCAAAGCAATTTACACGATCCTAACATACTAGTAGGACTCATAGGATAATGATATATATATATATATGCAAGTGATTTTCATTCAACTCCTTAAAACTTAATGCACAAGCATAAGATAAAGTACAGAATAATAGGGGTTATGCACCGGGGCTTGCCTGGGTAAGATATAACCAAAAGTTAGCATTCAATTATAGTGACAAGATCATCAAGGCATCAACTTTTCTGCTACTTCAGTCGACTCCATGATCCGTCGTTGTTTCTATTATGATATACGTGGATGCAACGTAGAAAACGTAATTAACCAACGGCAACTGCAACTCTTAAAATACGATTACGCTCCGCAAGCTAACGAGCTAGCTTTAATGACTAACGTACTAGTCTACGTATCCATGTTGTCGAATAAGGCGTTGTTTCCCAACAAGTGTTTTAGTTCTACAATCCCAAGATGTTTCGACATTTTATTGATTAAATATATATTTTTGAACTAGGGCTTATTTAGCTACCTTAGCAAACTAATTATTATGGAGCTACAAAAATTACCGTGAGCAACTAATAATGTTAGGAATTTACTGTGAAAATTTCAGAGCCAACACTATCAGAGATTAATGCGACTGCTATGCACACTATTCCTACCGTCAGTAACTTTGCAACCAAACCCTCAAATATTTTCGCCTTTACCACGGGGAGGTCCCTGGTACCCCCGCGCGCGCCGACGCGGCGGCCGACGGCACAAGGCGGTTACGCCGGGCAAACTAGGCTCTCTACGACGGAATTAAGGGACCGACCACCATCTACATCTAAATGCACAAGGACGGGTGGCGGTTAGGGACTCGGAGGCGCATTGTCACCGGCTGCAGCGGTGAGTGACTATCCACAACGGCGACGCGATTGTTCCAGCGAGTCTACGTACGCTCGATAGAGTAGAAGTGGCGGATAAGCATCAGTGGCTCACCATGGTGTACGCCCTACTGACGGTTGAAGCAGGGGATCACTGCGATAGTCTGGCCACGTGCGACCGAGCGAGACGGCGGCACTCTGCGATGGACACCGACGCATCACCCCACCGACGACGAGCACCCTGGCCAAAATAACGCGAGCAACAGATGGAAGGAGTCACGACGAACTCAGGGTTATGAGCAATTGAACTGTTACCACTCCTACAGGCCTTACCCCCAACCCTCTGGTCACGACGGCGCACATGATCGGTAGCGAGCAAAATCCGAAATTGGTCGCGGCCAGACCACCGCTGGACCCGACGAGGGTGGGGCAACTAACTAACTTCCTCCGCTTCTCACTGACGTGAGGAATTGAGTTGGGAAGCTTTGAGTTGGCTATTATGAAGGGAAGAGGGCGGCACATCACCCCTGCTACCTCACGCGACACAGCCCCATCAGAGGTAACCCGGCCACGACCCGACATGGTCGCACGAGCGAGGGCAATAGGCGCGTCGAGTAGTGCTAGACGGAGACAAGAGGTGTGCCAGCATGTGGGGCACTTGAATGCGGTAGCCGGGCCCGAGCGGCTCACCGGTGTTGGCTAGCGGAACAGGGCGAATCAGGGAGACGTCACAGTCACCCTGGAGCTGGGGTCGGCTAACCCAGACGCGACGGGCGGTGGCACGAGCTTGCGGTAGGTGAGACACAAGGTAGGGCGACTGCCATGTCGACACGGCGACAATGGCCACAACCTTGGTTCGACCACGCGCGCGGCTCAGCGGACACGGTGGCGCACGGATGCAGCGACAGCGGGGCACACAACAATCGTATTGCGACGACGCCTCGCCATGCGACCGTGCAGCGGCTGCACCGGCGTAGCGCAGTGGCAACCCTCCGGAACGCGGCCAGCCGCGTGACGCCGAGCGGCCGCACGAGGTGACCGTGCGCCCGAGCCAAGCATATGACGTGCACAAATTTTAAAGCAAAGCAAGGATGCCGATCATCTCAACCGAAGTTCAACCAATCCTACTAACCTAAAGTCGACACTACCAGCTAGCTAGCAGAGCAATCGCCATGACCCGAGAGCAACCAGAGAGGGAGATAAAGGATGCTAACTTGGGTTCATCGCTGGAGTGCCAATTCACGAACAGGGCACCAACAACATAGTTAACAACGCATTCCGACGAAGTTTGGGCAATTTTTACGAGAGCAACGTGACATCCAACACAACTTCGACCTAAGCCATGCTCAAGCACTCGCCTTGGATGCAATCAACAATACCAAAACATGCAGCTAGTTTTTAAACATTTTTGTTAGAAATTAAATATCAAAATAGCGTTGTCTTACTACTTTTCCATACTTAGAAAAGTTAAGGATTCAATTCAAACTAACAGCCATTAACACTTTTGTTACAATTTTTAAAAGGTCTAAACCCTATTAACTGTTACCAACAAGTATTTCATGCAATAGTCCACACCTTATACTAACCCATATGAGCAAAATATTTAAGCACCATTTAACTATTTTGCTCAATATAATTCGCCAAAAATGGTATTTTACACAATAGTTCAAGTGTTTGCCGACTTAACGAAAAGAGCTTATCTTAACGTCAAATTTGATTTTTGAGCTCCCAAAACACAAGTTAACAACATCTATTTTCCAAAAGTTAAAGTTGCCTTTCCGTCAACTAAACTTGTACTTCAATTTTTATTTTAATACTAAATACAAGTTATGTTTGATCCTTGTTCATAGAAATTGTTTTCCGCCTCACGTGCGTTATAAATTTTTAAAACGCAGAAACTTGTTAAGCTAATCCTTCTTGGTCATAAATTTCGGTGCTAAGCAAGCTCGTAACACTAGGGGTGTTACAGAAACCTATGCACATCTACTAAATTTTAACAATACTTTACGATTCTAAATTATATACTTTAATTCCATTATAAAAAATGACTTTCTTGAGGCAGTCCCTTTTATTTATAGAGGCCGTCGAAAAAGATCGTGTCTCTAAAAATATATAGCGATTTTCAGAGGCATTTAACTCATTTACGGAGATTGTTCTAAATTATAGTTTACTTTATTTTTTTATAATTCAAATTCCTTTACTTTTGCCATGTATAAAGAAAAATGCACCAACGTATACATCAAAATGGTTTTTGTAAATTCTCCATTTTATTTTGATAATGTATTCATTTGAACTTGTAGGAGCAAATATATTTTTTAAAAAAAAAAAACTTAGGGCTCATTTGGCATGGTTTCTGGAATGGCTTCGACTCTGGCTCTGATTGACACAGGCAGAGCTAGGGCTTTTGTTTGGTGTCATCTGACCCATATTATTTTTGACAAAAACCAGTGAAAATTTACTGTTATATAGCGGTCTACAACATAGAAGACCCCATTCTGCAATGTTGAAGACCTTGGTGATGTTCTTTGCTGGCATCTTGTTTCCCAACCGATGCCCTACTAAATGGTCATCTAGAAAATAGCTCCGGCGAAGAGGCCCGGAGGAGCCGGAGAAAACGTGGTTTCTCCCCGTTCCTCACTTCCTCCCCACAAACTTAACACAAATATATAACAAAACTGTCACTTGAATTTTGTCAAATGTTTTAAAAACGGCTTTAGCTCTACTAGGAATTGTTCCACAAGATGAGCCAGAGCTAGAGCCCAGAACCCTATCAAACTGGACCCTTAGCTATTGTAAACAGTAAAGAAGTTTAATTTATGATAAAAATCAAAATAAATTATAATTAGAAATGGAGGGAGTACTTCATAACATACATGATACTTGCTCCGTTCTAAACTATAAGACGTTTTGACTTTTCTAAATTCATGGCTTTTGTTATAGACCTAGATATATGTTATGTCTAGATACATAGCAAAAGCTATGAATCTAGAAATACCAAAACGTCTTATAATTTGGGATGAAGAAAATAAAAAATTCTACGCAAGAGAAAACACGATGCTCAGCATAATAGCGATGATGTAATTTTGACTACGCCCTGTTCTGCAGCACTACTTCAGTAGACTCTGCAGCTTCCACCGTGTAAGGGGTTCTTTGGATCTAGGGATTAAAGTTTAGAAGGTGTCACATCGGATATCACATCAGGTGTTCGCATATTAATAATAAAACTAATTACAGAAGTCATGACTAATTCACGAGACGAATCTATTAAGCCTAATTAATCCATCATTAGTACATGTTACTGTAGCACCACATTGCCAAATCATAGACTAATTAGGTTTAATAGATTCATCTAACAAATTCCTCTCAATCTGTGCAATTAGTTTTGTAATTAGTCTATGTTTAATACTCCAAATTAGTGTGAAACATCTGATATGACATAGACTAAACTTTAGGAGGTGGGAACCAAACACCCCTAAGCTAGAGCAAGTAGTGATTCGATGTTTTCAGGTTTGAGGTCGTACAATTCTATATTTAATCTAAATCAAAATATTTTCTTAGTTTGATTAAGTTTATTAAAAATATTCATTTATGATTCTAAATATATATTTTAGAAATATATTCTATTTTAAGTCTAATAGTAGAAATTTGATATGAGAAAAATAAACATTTGTACTTCTATATACATTTAATCAGCTACATTCTTTTCAGAACTAAGATACTACGCCCGTAGATTCCCTAAAAAAAAGATACTACGCCGGTAGAACTTTTATCAGGAGAGATGGACTGTGTAATTTTAGTTTCGCACTGGGCCTGCTGGCCTGGTACCGATCAACTATGAGCTAGGCGCTGGCCAATCAATGGCGTAGATCGCTGCTCCTTTAAAAAAAATGAAATGGGGTAGATCGCCGACGGAACAGAGCACCATACGTCCATACAGCTACGGCATGTATACGAACAAGTACACGTCCCTTCTGCTGTTCCTCCGCGACTCTCTGGGGCCTGGGTTAGATTTGCATTTTGTCCGAAGCAGGAGCCAAGGGTGGTTGGGCATCAATGCATCGTCGTGGATGAGGGCACGTAATTGTTCCAGAGTTTTTTTTTTCAATGACAGGAGGACGGCGATGAGGGTTGAAACGAAAGTTGCTGCGTCGTTTTGGATCTGGGTTTCTCAGCCTGTGTTTGTTTGGGGACGATATGGAATGCTTGAATTTGTCCTAAATTTACGGGTTGGGTTGAATCCATCTCTTGTTAGGTTTAGAAGGTTCGATTTATTCTAGTTTTATGTTTGGTTGAAAGAATATGGAAGTGGGTTGAGTCATTGACATGTGAGGGCCATTTGTCAGCCTCTGTCCCCTTCTTCTTCCTTCCGCTGAGTCCGCATGCGCCACTCGGCCTGCGCTCGGGTCTCCTGCACGCATGCGCCTTCCTCGCCCGGCCGCAACCTACTTGCCCGCAGTTGCCCCTCCGTGGCCGCAACTCGCTCACCATCAGCTGCCTAGATCTGCCCGCTAACCCACCCTGTGGCTCTTCCACCCTGCCATGGCTCGCTCGCACGGCCCGACCTCCTGCTCTGTGGCAGCGCCCGTGGTGCTCCGTAGGACACGCTGTCGTTGTTGCTTGCGCCGCAGCTTCTCTGCTGGGTGTGGGGGCCAGGGTCTGGACCTTCTTTGAGAGGCGGAAGGACAAGAGCCGGAGGGCGCGAGGCGGGCGGAGGCCGGGAGGTGCTGCGTCGCCGGAGGGAGGAGGCCACCAGAGGGGCATGGCCGCGTCCCTTCCTCTGCGCCGCCTGAGAGTTTTGTGCGAGGGAGTCAGGGAGATGCGCTGCCGGAGGAGGCTTCACACCACGTGCAGGAGGTCGTGCTCCATCTGGGTCGGCGCGGTCCGCTCGATTTGGTGGTACCGGGAGAACCTACATATCGTGCGAATATTCTCCTCTAGGTCCGACCCAGTTCAACTCGACTCCAAACCAAACACCCATGAAAACCGAGTTGAACCCATTCCAACCGAGTCTGTCCCACTATCCAAACACATGGTTACTCTGTTTGATATTTATAAAAAAAAGTGCATGGAGGCTGCTCTGTTTTCCTTGAACTGGACGGCGTTTCAGCAATTACTGTTCCACCACAGTGCTACGTTGTTAGTCGTTCTATTTTTCAGTACTACTTCAGCAATGTTTTTCAGCGAAGAAATAATATTTTTCTCTTATAACAAATCAGCATCAGCAACAGCGTGAGCTAAATTTCTGCGAAAATGAACAGGGCCATATCTTCTGTCCTTTGCAACATAAGTTATAACTGGCTTTATTTATGTTGTAGTCCTACAGATCAGCGCCTAGTACCACTCTTGCTCTCGTTATAATCTTTTACGCTCTGCTGACATCAGTTATAACTGTCCTTTGCAACATCAGTTATACGTTCGCTGGATCGTATCAGCCATGTTTATCAGTCATGATACAGTGTTTTTCTCTCATAATAAAATAGTATCAACCAGCTTATAAGCCACATAGACGTTCAAGCAAACACTATGACATTTACAATCTTTTAGGCTCTGCTGCATGTGGGCATGCTTGTACGCAAGCACACCTCACTGCTACTGCACTTCTACGATGATTATATCAAGCGGCTGTAAAATCTTCGTACTGCGTCTCCAGCTCGTAAATGTCATCAGGATGCGCAACATCAGCCTGTTCGCTTGTTAGTTTCAACCAGCCCAAACCAGTCAGCCAACAGTGTTTTCCTCTCACAGAAAACCAGCACCAACCAACCCAAACCAACACCAGCACCAACCAGCGAACAGGCCCCATATTTCTGCCGCGCGCGTTTTGAAAAAGAAAAGTGAAGTTGTTTTTCATATGGAATAAGCACTTTGTTTAACCGGGGATGGCTCAAACTAGGACTCCAGGAGTAGACGCTGTTCTGTTCTAACATGTAAGTGCAATCCACCTTGAAGCACGCACAGTGATCTTGTCTTGCTTGCCTGCTAGTCCATGGTCCCATGATCCAGCACTCATGGTATGGTATGCACGGAAACATGCATGGTCTCCATGTATGGCTTGGACCTCTCTGCTCGCCCGTTAACTGGTATCCAATCAGCAATCGTGTTGTCTCTGTCTCACATCTACCTTTCGTCGAGGACCGGCCATATGTACGGTAGGGGCAACTGACATCGTTTCACAGGGTTTAATTGAATGCTAAGTGCAGTACGGACTCAGACAGTCCCAATAAAAAAAACTGATACGGTTTCTATAGCATAAAAAATCATCTATAGAAACTACCTTTCACAGTGAAGGTGTCTTTGTGTAATAATTATTTTCTCTTTCTCTCTTCCAACTCTATCTTCTTCCTTCAATTGGAGTGTGACACGAGTCTTCTGGAAACTGGTGGTTTCTCTCCAATGGTGATTTCATGGTTTCTTGGTGCATTGGGTCAAGAGAAGACCTAATTTCTTCATGAGGAAACTATTTCTAGGATTTTTGCTCTCTTTCTTCATTAATTACGTTGTCATGTCAGCATTTTACCTATATGGCAAGTCATTTAACGAGGATAGTCATCAATACATCATTGGGGCTGCCCTCGTAGAGCCACTGTACCAACTCTCGTCTGCTACTCATCAAGTTTCTGTCTGTGATCAACTTCTTGCATGCCGACGACCAAGCAAGCAAGCAGCCAGCAAACATGGGCTGCTGTCGAACCACAATTGTGGGTTCATTCATGGCTGGATCGATAAGAATTCAGATCGATACCACGATTATATTCAGAGACAAAGTGATAAATAAAAGGCTTGGCAACAGGGCCGTGCCCCATACATGTGCAAGACGTGCGACTGTACGGGGCCTCCCATCCGTAGGGGCCTCAAAAATTATGGCTCCGACTCTATAAGATTTGCTGCCAACGTTGCATCTCTTGTATCAGCCAGTCGCCCCATATAAGCGTCTTCATATTGCCAATCAAGCAAGCCGATGCTGAGTGACTGAATCGCCATCCGCACATGACTTAAGAGCGGAGGCTACCAAGGGTTGAGTATGTACCATTCTTGATTTATCGCAATACTATGTACATACTATTATTGTTCTATTTATCTAGGCTGATAGGGCCTATTTTAGAGTTCGGAACAAAGCCATAGATTTTACCGGCACGGCCCTGCTTGGCAAGTAAGTGTATCATTAAGCTAGAAACATGGTGTGTAGTCCTTTGAATCAGAGGCCCTTCAAACTGCTGTGCTGTGTGTGTAAGGTGTACCGAATCCAATCCCCTTAGGTCTTGTTTGGATGCGCATGTATTAATCTCAATCTACATGTGTCGAAGTAGATTGGAGTGAAATTAAACTAAATTTTATTCCATTCCACTCCAACACATGTGGATCGAAGTGGATACACGTGCATGCAAACAAAACCCCAAAACCTTTTAACTCATGTGGTGGCCTAGCCTCTGTAAGTTCGTTCGCTGGCAAATGGGGGATCACCGGGTTACTGTTCGCATTAGCCCCTCAGGTTAGTAGGCTCTAGAACTAGAATGGCAAGCTAGCAGCAACCACCATGAAATGTTCTCATGGCAGGCAGTGGAACTGGTTCAGAATCTGAAGCTATTAAAACCTGGCGGCCTGACCCCTCTCGAGTGGTTTCAGAGTTTTCTCTTGTCTGCGTCAGCGTCACCGATAACACAAACTGAAGGGAAGGTGAACAACCCTGAATAAAGAATACAGGTCCTAGCGTCATGAATGAACCCTCAAAATGTTGTTAGACTACAGGTTCTAGCGTCATGAATGAACCCTCAAAATGTGGTTAGACAGCATCTGGTATATACTTGTTTGTTGCTTAAATACGTCAGTCTTACGCGACAGTGACAGTGCAACGAGACTCAAACCAACTTGTTGAAATAAAAGAAACCAAAGGGGAAAAAAAAAGAAAAGGATCACCCAATGAAAAACATCAGCTACAGGCAACACCTTGAACAGGTCACGAATCCATGGCACACGGAGATAAGATTACAGAGGGCAAGCGTGCAGGCTCTGGATGGAGGATTTGGAGGTGGTGAGCAGAGCATCGGCTGGCGTCTAGTAGAGTGAGTCGACTGTCTTGTTGAGCTCCTCGAGCTTCTTCATCCGCATCCTCTCGCTTTCGCTCACAAGCTGCAACAAATATCCCAGGCGATGCAGAGCAAGAGCAAGTCTTTAGTGATTCGGAAGCTAATGAGTATCAAGAGCTGATTACAGTGATTCAGAGAGGTTTTACCTCGATTAGCCTGTTCACTAGCAGCGCCTTCTCTTTGCTCTTGTCGTTGTACGCCTCCAGGACCTCCTTATATTCTTTCTCCTTTATTTTTTTTCAGTTGACCAAAACAAAATCCACATGTCAACTCATGAAGATATATATAACAATTATCTTCTAGCTAATCCATGCAACGCAATATGTGAGCGCTCTCTCTCTCTCACCTTCTTGACGCAGCTCTTGCTGAGAGGCTTGAGCTGACGGTTCACCGTGTCCATCCGCTTCCGTATGGACTCCACCTCCTTCCGTGTAGGATCCGCCATCCCTTCCAGCTCCTGATAACAAAGGAAACAACAGCAGGGATTTATACCACCTTGTGTTCGCGCAAAAATCCCACGAAATCCCTAATAACAGAGCGAAGGTAACTGACGGACGGACAGACGCACCTGCCTGATGAAGGCGAGTCGCTTGGACTCCTCCTCGACGCGTCCGAGGTGCGCGAACATCTTCTCCCGGACCTCCATCTTGCGCCTCTCGATCAGCTCCTCCTTGGCCTTGAACACCGAGAGCGCCGACCTCGAGGAGCCCTCGCCTTCGTCCTCGTCGCCCGCGCTGCTGCCCAGCGACGACGGGTGCTTCGCCCGCAGCACCATCTGCATCGGCTGCTCCACGCCGCCGCCGCCCTGCATATTCCCCTCCTCCTCTAGCTCAGGCAGCTCCGCTGCGTACGTCGGCTATTCTCTCTTCTTTCTCTTCCTCGCTTCACGCCATTTATAGCACAAGCTGCTTGCCTGCAGGTCGCCGTGGCCTCTGCTGTTGCTTTCCCGGCAATGCTGGTTGTCTAAGCAAGCGTGCACAGTGGCAAGCAAATGGAACTGAGGAAAAAGGCAAAACAATAGCTAGCAGAACTGCTGCTGTGTCGCCCAAGGAAGAACTGCCAAGAGGCGGCATCATCCCTCCGTCACTACAATTTGTCTTTGATGCACATGCATGTGACCGAGCAGCGTGTGCGTGCGGGAGCGGCGCACGCACGGTAGCTTCTGCCAGAGACCACCACCAATCTAGATGGCGATAGCGATCAGATCAGCCGATCGATCAGATCACTGCACCGTATAGTATTGTATGGTTGCTGTTAGGTGGTGATGTCGTGCCCTGCCGGCTGCCGCCAGAGGTCGAGTACAAGTAACTCTATCTTCCCCTGCTCTGCTCGCCCGGGAACTGTGCCGGGGAAGCGACTCCGGTGGCGTGGCGGTGAGGTGAGGTGATCTTTTCCTCGGGTTGGTGCGCCCGCGTCTCGTCGCGCGCGCTTGGACGTCGCTGAGCCCTCGGCCTACGCATCGGCGCATCGATCGTCGTCTTGCCAACTTTTTCCCGTCCCACTGTTTTTGTGAGGGCGCGGCGACGACGACTTGGTGCCTGCAAGTCTGAAACGCTTAGAGAGAGAGAGAGAGAGGCCGACACGCCGTCGGTCAGTCGCCATCGCCACCGGAATGGATCGACAACTGAGACGGAGCGTCGGTCCGAGAGCGAGGGGGGAGAGATCAGAGATGTCCGGCCGGCCGAGAGTAGCAGCAGCCAACGCATGGCAGTATGGCACAGCAGGCGTCAAACAGCAGCTGGATGGAACCAAACCCAAACTTCTCTCACTGTGCTTCGCCGTTGCCGTTTCTCCTGTCATCCTTTTGTTGGCCTTGTGATGAAGCGCTGCAGCGTTATAAAGATCCACAAACAAGGCCACATCACAAAGCTGGCATGTCGACTCAGAAATCGTCCTGTTTCAGTAACAAATATCAAGGACGTTCATCATCATGGTTACCGATGGTAAGCGACCATCATAGTATACGCAGCATGATGTGAAATCATCTCAAATCTTGTCGAACGTCATCCTGTACCAGTTGGCAGCGGGTAGCAATACCAATATACGGGTGCTAGTTGGAAAAAAGGAGCTGCATGACGTGTAACTCGACCTCAGTGGAATAACAAACTTTTCTTCTACTTAGCTCAGCTAAGACATCAAACTTTCTATGCATATCCATGCTAATTTTTTACTGACGCAAAAAGAACCGCAGAAGAGTAAGTGGGAGTCGGGGCTCGGGTTCACCATAACGAGAATTTGAAGAATTTGCAGCAAAAAGGAACAGCAGAGTAGCTCGGTTTAGGCTAAGATTCATCAGTTGCTGAAACAAGGTGTCCAATACAAATGTACCCTTAAACACAAAGCATCTACAGAACAAAGTCACTTCGAACACTGCGGCTCCAGCTGGTACATATATATTTTTCTTTAATAATCATGTAAATAGGAGCTCAGGACGGGAGGATCAGCGGCATGGCTGTTTACTCTCCTGGCGCAGAGACCCCCTGCTTCAGCTTTTCTCTCTTCAGCTTCTTCTTCGAGACCAGCTTCTTCTTCTTAGGCGGAAGCGTCTTCTGCGCATACACATACAGCGCATAGTTCCCAACGAAGAAGAGCAGCAGGAAGCTTGCAACAACAAGCAGAACCACCATTCCTGGGTTCAGGCCCTTGTTCACCTCCTCAATGACCACATTGTTCTGAAACACAGGTGGCGTAGTCTATGAGGAAAAAAAAAAGGAAACTGAAGACAAGAGTAGTAAACTAGGTGCATGGGCCTTGCAAGATCATATGTTGAAGGTTAGGATAATCAAACAACAGATCAACACGTATATCCTTTACAAATTGGCAGACCAAATGCTAACTGAACAGCACCATAAAGATACGAGTAATATCTCTATTATAGAGAGCTTGTGCTAACTGTGATCCACAATTGCAAAGACTAATCACAACACAAAGATGAAGCATAATTTGAATCTATCAGTAAGGCAATTGGCAGTCCTACAAAATCTTCACAAATAGGTTCATAGGGCCGGTGT
The DNA here is from genome assembly GCA_904845875.1 of Miscanthus lutarioriparius. Taxonomy (NCBI): domain Eukaryota; kingdom Viridiplantae; phylum Streptophyta; class Magnoliopsida; order Poales; family Poaceae; genus Miscanthus; species Miscanthus lutarioriparius. The sequence goes on along the minus strand of CAJGYO010000011.1, from coordinate 43,063,827 downwards.
AGATAAGTGATATACTGATATGCGTGCATACTACAGTCACCATTTATTTAGAACCAAATATGCAGATTAGTTAGCACATAGATCAACTGATAGCAGCTCGATAATAATCAAACTACAGCCACTCAGCATCAACTAAAAGGTAACTTAAAAACAACTAATAAAGGATTACACATCCAAACACTAGCTAGCCAGGTAAGTGTGCATCAAAGTAGGGGAACAGATAGTATGCTGGTAACCTTGTAAATTTATAAAATGCACAAGATTTTTAAAGACATCAAACTAATCAGATTATTCTAACAGATAACATCGGCTATCTAGAGAATTGGACAGAACTAAAACACTGAACACTATATTGATCAAACATGACACACATATGTGATAGTCAGAAAGCTCCAGACCTGTAAGGCTGTAACAGTTAGCAAGCTAATGCAAATTTTGCTAGTATATGATATCAACGCTCACGAACAAGATAAAAGCACTCCGCAATCTCTTTTCTAGGACACAACTGAAACATGCATTTTCTAACAACCACAATTATGATATGACCTACTGATCACGTAGAAGCCTTGCACAAATTCTACAGATCCAATCCTCCACACATCAAATTCAAAGCAGATGCGCCAAAATCAGCTACAACTCCGATCAGGGTACGCTTACTGCTACAAGCCACAACATCGCAACAGACAGCCGCCGCCGCCACAGGAGCAACACCATCCACCCTAAATGCTTCGCCCAAGGTGGCTCGCGCGAGCAGGAGGGAACCTGCCAGTGCACGAAGCCCAGAGAGCCGGGCAAGCGGGACAACGGCCTGCCCGCGCCACGGAGCCAGTGCCGAGCATCGAAGCCCACCCGGGCGAGAGGACACCAGATCCGGGGAAGGTAGGACCGGATCAGCACCTGGAGGCCCCGGATCCACACCGCCACCGACCGGACGGCCGCCGACGCTGCCGGAGGTCGAATCGCAAGATGGAGAAAGAGAGGGATAGGGGAGGGAGAAAAGGTGGTGCAGACAGGCAACGGCGGCGGCCGGGGGAGGGGGCAATCGGTGGTTTTTCGGCGGCGGCGGCGAAGTCGCCCAGAGAGACGACGCGGAGGGGCACCGCGTCTGACCTTCACCTCTGTACATTCGAACCTGCTTTGGACTCCCACAGCATAGTAAGGATTAGGGAAGGAAGAACTCGAGGCTTACAGCTGAATCCGCGAACTGATCCGCCATGGCGGCCGCCTGATCTGTGACGACACCCCGCTCTGGATTGTATGGATTTTGCCGAAGGACGGATGAGGTGAGCACGAGAGTTGACGAGGACGAATGGTAGATTCTGAAGAAAAGCTCACATTTGCGCTGCTGGTCCCTTGCGTCCTTCCAATATCGATATCACCCCCTTCGCTTCGCCCGTTTCCAGGTCGTGGTTTTGTGGGCCGTTCGATTTGGAAGTTTCTAGTAGCTTTATTTATTGTTGTTATTACGTCAAAAAAAATATTGTTGTTTGTATGTGCATCATTTTTGTTTTGATTGACAATTTAAGATAAGTTTGCACGAGTGTTTATCATGACGTATGTTTTTTAGATTTGTGTTATAATAGCAAATATTCCGTGAGTTCTGACGTGACCTATAATTTAGGTTTTGTTACACGGCTTCACTTTACCACTAATGTTATTTTTTTTTCGGCTCCACCAACAGCTCTGCCGACGGAGCTGGGTCGTTTTTATAAATTGTTTGATAAAAATAGCTTCTCATAGTGGACACAAAAGACTGAAATGACCGGCCCTTTTTTTTTCCTATTCTTATCTTCTTGTTTGTGTCTTCTTCCCCATCTGCGAGCAAAGCATTCCAACCACGGCTCCTTGCGCACGTCGGCTAGGCCCCGTGTCTCAGTGGCGCACACGTCTGCTGGCTCCTTGCTTCTTCTCCGGTGGTGGCACACGCCTTCTTCCTCGGCAGCCGGTTCTCACCGAGTGTGTCGGGACACATCCGGGGTGCCCCCACGACACGGCCTACGAAGCACTTCGGGCGGCCTAGTAGGCCACAACTCAGCATCCGCGGCTCGCCTCGACCACTCTCGACCACGCAGCCCGCCTCGAACATCCCGGGCCTCGGCCAACCTAGTACGGATAGGACCAGGAGTGGATGGCGCATTAAATGTACCTGCCACGATGAGACGAGCACGCATCGCACACTGTCTTAGGACAAAGAAGGACGATGACCACCTTACAGACCACGGTGTGCATCGACCACCTAACGGACCGCGGGGCCTTGGGATACGTCGACCACCTTCTGCACCGCGCGAGGTCCTGGGGTAAAGCATCACCCCTTGGACCGCTCCCCTCACGAAGTTAAGGGACCACTCTATGACAGGGCAACATCAAAACATGGCACAGGACTGCCCACCCCTGCCTGACTTGACAAGCAGGTGTATGGCCATGCCTACCGCAAGCATGGGTCTCACGACTAGGAGTCGATTTCCTTGGAACCAGCCAGGCCATAGGACCCTCGACCCGACCCTGTTCATGCGCTGACGCCACGACGCTCCCCCCAGGATAGCGGGCACAAGGATGGAGGCCACTATGCACACTATGCACCCACATTTTACAGGTCGGCAAGTGGACAACCACGACCCACACTATGTCACTATGGTGCACCATACCTTGACGTGGAGAATAAGAACCTGTGATGGAACTCGAACAAGCAATAGAAGTAGAGACAAGACGCAGAGGGCCTACAGACTAAGCTCGCCAACCGCCACCCTCCTCTCGGGCTCTCGACCACTCGGGTTGGGAGAGCCATTCCCTCTCGATTGTCACCCGACCCCAAGACTATATAAGGGGAGCCGGACCTTCATTCTGGGAGGGGTTTTTTCCTATCTTGAATCTTTTCACTTCCAAACCCGCAATAGAACTGAGGACTTGAACCGAGGAACACGAACTCAAACCCCTCTGAGACTGGACGTAGGGATCTAGGCCTGAAACAGTATAACTTTCCCATGTCTCGAGTGCTTCCCATCGATTCCTAGCGCAGCGCGGCGCTAAATTTAGTGGTCGGTTCTCATAACACCGACGGCGTGCGTCTTCTAGGGCAAAACAGCCCTCGATCGTTGCTAGGGCCCACCAGGACAAGTTGAAGCCGGGTAAAGCCACTATTTTCAACTCCACCCTCCACATATTCTTTTAGCTGGTTTTAAGGGTCTCTCTAGGTGAAGCTGTTTAGTTTTACCCTGTTTGGCGCAAAACGACTTCAAACAAGTCTTGAAGATGGTGGAAAAAACATGCCAAACGGGACCTTATTACTTCATATTTACACAGACAATGAGCTAATAATTTATTTGGATTTAGGGTTTGTTTGGAAGCACATGCCTAGTTACCAGTTAGGGCTAAAAATTAGCTGTGTTCGCTAGCTAGTTGGCTAACAACTAGTCGAAAACTTAGCTAAAGAATAGCCCACCTATTAGCTCTCCTGTTTAAACGCACTAGAGCTAATTTTATCTAATTTTTAACAAGCTAGTAATTAGCCCCTTAGGACCCGTTTGGAAACTGGTTTATAGTTAAAATATAGTGTTAATTATGGATCCTTATTTTTTCCGACATGGTTTGAAAATTTTGTTTGGCGCTGCTAGCACCTGGATGTCTAGACGGACGCGAGCGTCTAGACGCTCGTGGTTGCAATCGATTTCCCCTCCGTTTCGTGCGTCCACGTGTCGCCCGGACTTCGCTCGACCGCGCCTGCTCACTTGTACCCACACGGGGGCCCACACCGCCCGAATGTCACCCACGCGAGGATTGCTTGCGCCCCTCCCACTTCCCATGTGCATCCCATGTGCAACACTTGGTCTACTTTTGAAACATCCAGATGCAACACTTGCAACATACAAAAAAAGATATATAAAACACTCGAAACATGCATCTGAAACACTTGGAAAAACAATTGATAGCCATCGCAAACATATGGAAACATCCAGATAAAACACTTGCAATATATGTGTGAAACATATGCAACATCCAGATAAAGACACTTGCAACATACGTCCAAAAAAATAGATGAAACATTGGAGACATATGCTTACAACATACGTGTACAACCATTACAGCATATGCAACATCTCGATCTGCTTTTGCAACATCTGTGTGAAGCAAATGAAGCATACCTCTAAAGCATCTGAAACATTTCAAATGTATACTTGCAACATGCATCGTATCCTGGTGCGGCCTCCTCCGCCATCTGCATTGGGGCGCCATAGCCATAGCAGGAGATGAGGCTAGAGGGCTTCCGCCATCTGCAACATCCAGAGCGCTTCTTGTGCTAACAGCGTCGTCGCTGCGGGACGAACAACGAAGCAGGAGCAACAACACGAGCAGCAGGGTGCGCACACAGAGCATCACCGAGAACAGCGGCAGGAGGAGCGGGGTAGGCGCGCGGAGCATTGGCAAGAACAACGGGGCGAGCATCGAAGTGGGAGATGGACAGGTGATGATGAATTGACTAGATATTAATAAGCAAAGGTTGTGTCACATGGTCCCACACCCTGTGTTTGCCCGATACTCGAGTAAAGGTCAGACGCTCAAAATTACAAATTTTTGTTTGGATAACCAGTGAGCACTCTAAAAATATAGCTGGTTTGGTCTAATACCGTTGTTTTTTAGATCAAAGGCATTGCCTGGCTTTATTGAAAGCTTAACGAGCCCAGGATCCACTGCTAGGGATACCAGCTTACAATAGAGTTCGGAATGTTAACGAAGCGCAACTTAACATCACCAAAGATAAAACCTACAACTCTACTCAAATTTAGACCGAACTCAACGAAACCACACTGTTTGGGACTATGATAACATCAAAACCAATGCCAGCATTACATTGTAGCAGCATTCGCCGATAACAGCTGAATCATGTCCTCTACAACGGGCTTCAGCTTTGGTTTCAACAACGGGCTCCATGTCTTCACCACCATAACCGTCTTGTAGATGAGTGCCACCGAAGAGGATAGTATCTTCTTGTTGAACACCACATCATTACGTGTCTTCCAGATTGACCATAGAGTGCCTGCACATAAGAACATAGTTACCACCTGCTTCTTACCTCTACATTTCTCTATGATCTCATAAAACAAGGATGTGTAGCTGATGGGGGATGACACCCAGCCCAAGCAGTCACGCATGAATGACCACAAAAACACAGCTATGGGACATTGAAAGAGAATGCAATCAGAGGTTTCAAGAATGCCACACATAAAGCACTCCTCGGGACCAGACCATTTCTTCTTTTTCAGCTAAACTCCACATTGTATCCTATCATAAGTTGCCATCCACATAAAGATTTTGACCTTCAAAGGAATGGTGCATTTCCAGATTATCATCATTTGTTGATCAACAACCCCCAGATGTCATCAATTTGTATAAAGAACTGGTAGAATATTTCTGAGATTTTTCCAGGAGCCAAACAACCTCATCTCTTCCTTCAGCAAGCTCAACACCTTCCAACAAGTCCATAAGCTGGGACCATGCCACAATCAGATTTGCACTAAGTTGTCTCCTAAACTCTAGATGCCATTCATCATTCACAAATGCTTTAGCTACCTCTATGTCTATATGTGAGGCAATATTGAAAAGGTTAGGGAAGTTTATCTTCAAAGGACAGGAGACCAGCTCTAATTTTAACACCCCGTCCTTTTTTGGTACCATTCTCTCATGTCTAATACAGTCTTCTAGAACTAAGATCCTCTTCTATTCTTGATCTGAAATATGCTTTTATTCCCTAGGTATTTGTTCCTCAATAAGGTACAACACAAACTATTACCACTTAACCATCAAGCACACATTCATAGCTCTAACATCCATGAAACTAGACCTCCAAACACTTTAGGCCTGTTAAGAGCTTCCCACTTTATCATATGATACTTTCTTTTCTTAGAAGTTCCTTGCCAAAAAAAATCTGGATCTCATAGTATCTAATTTCTGAAAGTTGCCTTCATACAAATGATAAACAACCATGGTGTACATTAGAATACTTGAAAGACATGAGTCTATTAATGTGGATTTGCCACCTGATGATAAGTACTCACACTGCCAAGTTCCCAGCCTCTTCTCAGTTTTCTCACTAACATAACTCAATTGAGCTTTGGAGATTTTGAAGCAGCTAATAGGTGAAAGCCCTAGTTTGGTTTTGGATAATTGATGAAACCCTAAGACTAACCTTTGATCAAAGTGTGTGAATTAGATAAGGTAGTCCAATCCAAGTGATGGAGCTAGATGATGGTCATGGTGAAGGTGATGGCAACAAAAGAGATGATCAAGTGCTCCAACTTGGAAAAGAAGAAAGAGAAAAACAAAAACCAAGGAGATCAAGGCAAAGGTATCAAATAGGCTTTTGTTTTGGTGATCAAGACACTATAGAGAGTGTGATCACGTTTAGGATCGATAGCCGTACTATAAAGAGGGAAAATCTTTGGCTAAGCGGTTATCGAGTGCCACTAGGTGACATGATTCATGAATATGCATTTAGGAACCTAATGTGCTAACCTTGACCCTTGAAAAATGCTTTGAAAAATGCTAACGCACGAGCACATGAGTTGTACACACTGTGGTTAGCAACTTGGAAGCAAGGGCGAAGCGGTAGAGGAGATAGAAAAAGAAAATGAGCTGAGACACAGGGATCAGACCCTGCCTGCGTGTTGATTGGACCCCGACCGGGGTGAGTTCGGTCAGTGTTCTAGCGCGGCTGAGACAGCCTAGAGGCGACCAAACCCAGGTGCATAGGAGAACCGGACCCGGCACCCAGAGTCCGGTTGTGCGGTGCATTGGTGGCGTGGATGTGTGGCGCACAGGGCAACCAGATCTAGAGGGTGAGTCCGGTCATGCACGACCGGACCTAGTCCAAAGGGTCTAGGAGCTCTTGGTGTAGTTTTCGACACGACCGGACCCTACTCGTCTTGATCAACCGGACCCGCTCCTTGGTGAGTTCGGTCAGTAACTCCGTGGTGTGTGGCTCGTGGCTTGTAAGAACCAGACCTAGGTGGGAGTCCAGTTATCAGAACCGGATTGAGTCCGATCACGTTTGAGGGCTCGAGGAGCTCTCTAGAGTCAATTGGACTCGCACACACATATACGATCGGACCCGACCTCCCCGAGTCTGATCATTATTTGACTGAGGCGCTGACCGATATAGCCATTGTGATCCAGCTATCGAGATTCAAAGGGAAGACATGTGGACGGCCAAGAGTGACCGAACCTAGGTGACCGGACTCTGCTCACGGTCCGTTCGGTGAGTCTGGTCGGCTCTGCGCAGAGTAATGGCTCTATTCGTTAGAGGGGGTCTATAAATAGACTTTGGTTGGCTTGGGGCTCTCTTTCTCTTGGCACTTTGACATACTTGACATCCTTGTGAGCCTAAGCAATCACCTCCCACTGATCTCTATCATTGATTCATCATCATAGTGAGATTGGGAGTGATTCCAACTGCATTTGCTTGAGTGATTGTATCTAGTGACACTTGGGGATCATTGTGGCTGCAGATTTCTGGTTACTCTTGGTGGTTGCCGCCACCTAGATGGCTTAGAGCAGCGAAGGAGCATTGGCACGAGTTGGTGATTGTTCGTGGCCGTCTCCCGGTGATTGTGAGGGGTCTTGTACCTTCCCTAGCGGAGAGCCGTAAGGTAATTCTAGTGGATTGCTCGTGTCATTGAGTTACCCCACTTGTGGGTGAAAGGTCCTAATATGGCTAGAGGGGGGGGGTGAATAGCCTATTTAAAATTTCTACAAAGCACCAGAGCAATCGATTAGTACAATAAACGGTGTAATGCAATTTTGCTCTAGCTCTACAAGGGTTGCAAGCCACCTATTCCAATAATTCTAGTAGCTATGATCACTATCACACACAATAAGCTAGGTCACTACTCACTAAGCTTATGTGCTCTCAAAGACTAACTAAAGAGCCACACTAACCAAACTAACAAGCTCTAAAAGACTAGCTACACTAAATAGCTTGACAACTAGTTTGCGGGAATGTAAATAAGTGAGTAGGGTGATTATACCACCGCATAGAGGGGTGAACTAATCACAAGATGAACACCAATTCAATCACCGGGAGAATACCAAAGGGCAAGAGACAACCGATTTTTCTCCCGAGGTTCACGTGCTTGCCGACACGCTAGTCCCCGTTGTGTCGACCAACACTTGGTGGTTCGGTGGCTAAGAGGTGTTGCACAAACCTCGTCCACACAATTGGACACTACAAGAACCTACCCACAAGTGAGGTAACTCAATGACACGAGCAATTTACTAAAGCTAACTTGCAGTGCTTCGCCGGGGAAGGTGCAAGACCCCTCACAATCACCGGAGCCAGCCACGAATAATCACCAACACGTGTTGAGCCTCCTCTGTTGCTCTAGGATGTCTAGGTGGCGGCAACCACCAAGAGTAACAAGAACTCCACAGCCACAATGATCTTCAAGTGCCACTAGATGCAATTACTCAAGCAAATGCACTTGGAATCACTCCTAATCTCACTATGATGGTGAATCAATGATGGAGATGAGTGGGAGGTGTTTGCATAGGCTCACAAGGATGTCAATTATGTTAAAATGCCAAGAGAGTGAGCCCCAAGCCGGTAACTTTCTATGTATAGAGCCTCAAGAAGTAGAGAGTTGTTGGGGACTCTCGGGGTGACTGGACGCACCCCAGCATCCGGTTGCTCTAGGTCGTCCACGTGTCCCCGTTTGAATTCTGCGCGTTAGATCTCAACGGCTATCTCTTAGTCATGCGATCAGTCAAGTCGTGATCGGACTCACCAACACATGGCGTCTGGTCGAGTCCAGTAAGGGTCCAGAGCGTGATTTTCTTGACCGGACGCGTTAGGTCAGAGGTGATCTAACGCGCCCGAGCGTTTGGTCCTCACTGGTCGACTCTCTGTGCGTGCGATGTCAGCGTACGTCAGCAGGGTTAGCTTTTCTTCGGCGTGTCCGATCGCAAGAACGACTCAACGTCCAATCGCGCGCCAGCGCTACTCATCCACTGTTGTGCATGATCGAACGTGACCTCGTGTTAGGTCCAGTGTCTGATCGTGTCCCCCGTGCTCTCAGCCAGACTTCATGCCATGGTTTAAAAATGACTTGACTCACCTAGCCAGCGTCCGGTCAGGACATGGCCAGCGTCCGGTCGACGTGCATCTTCTTCTTTTCTTTTTCTAAGTCCAAAACGACTTCACCCTTGCTTCCATCTTGCTAACCACAAAGTGTAGAACTTGTGTGCACGTGTGTTAGCATTTTTCAAAGCATTTTACAGGGGTCAAAGTTAGCACACTAGGTTGCTAAATGCATATGCAAAAGTCATGTCATCTAGTGGCACTCGATAAACCGTTTAGCCAAAGATTTCCCCTCCTTATAGTACGGCTATCGATCCTAAGTCACTCACACCCTCTATGGTGTCTTGAGTGCAAAACAAAAACCTATCAGTATACATTTGCCTTGATCATCTCGGTTTTTATTTTTCTCTTTCTTCTTTTCCAAGTTGAGCTTGATCTTCATCAACATATGTCCATCTCCATCTCCAAGGACCTCATCATGCTCAATCACTTGGATTGCACCAACCAAGCTCATATCACCACACATGACAAAGGTTAGTGCTAGGTTTCATCAATTATTCAAAACCAAACTAGGGCTTTAAGTGGGTAGGTTCTTGCGGCGTCCATTTGTTGGACTAGGTGTGTGATACCTATTAGCCGCTGGACCACCAAGTGTTGGTCGACACAACGGGGACTAGCGTGCCGGCAAGCACGTGAACCTTGGGAGAAAAATCTTGTGTCATCTTGTGATTGGATTTCTCCTGGTGATTGATTGGCTTTCACATTGTGATTGGTTCATTCCTCGACACGGCGGTATAATCACACTACTCACTTCCTTACATTCTTTGCAAACAATTGTGTAGCAAGCTCTTTAGTGTAGATAGTTTTGAGAGCTTGCTTGCTAGTTTAGTTTCACCTAGTGGAGCTCTTTAGTGTAGCCTTCTTGAGAGCTCTTAGTGAGTAGTGACTTAGCCTCTTGTGCGCCTAGAGATTATAACAACTAGAATTGTTGGATAGGTAGCTTGCAATCCTTGTAGAGCTAGAGCAAAATTGCATTTTGCCATTTAGCGTACTAACAAATTGCTCTAGTGATCTTGTAGAGCTTTTAATAGGCTATTCACCCCCTCTAGCCATATTAGGACCTTTCAAGTCATATCGGAGCTGTGGTCACCGTTTGATTGTAGGCTTAACGACCTCGGTGTCAAAGGATGGCTCAAGTTGTGTTCAACCATGTGGGGGGGGGGGCAAACCACCATTCTTTGATGCCACATGCTATGATTGTTGAAAGAGAAAAATGAAGATGTATCTTTGTTCAATCAATGATCAAGTGTGGGATGTGACCAAAAGTGATTATGTGATTCTTGATCCCAACAATCCCACCAATCAAGACAAGGCCAACAAACAATGCAATATAATGGCTCTCAACACCATCTACAATGCCATTGATTACAAGATGTTTGAGCAAATCAAGGATTGCGAAAGAGCTAGTGAGGTGTGGAAGAGATTGGAAGAAACATATGAGGGCACACCGGCGGTGAAGAGTGCCAAGCTATATATTCTCAAGGACAAGTTGACAAGCTTCAAGATGAAGGACGATGAGAGCATTCCGGAGATGTTTCATAGATTGCAAGTGATTGTCAATGACTTGAAGGCTTTGGGTGAGAAAATCAATGATGATGATGTCTCTCATCGGTTCTTGATGTGCTTACCTCCAAGATTTGAGACATTGAGATTGATCATCATTAGAGGAGGATTGAAGCAACTAACCCGCAACCAAGTACTATGTGATGTTATGACATAAGAGACATACCGTGTGGAAAGAGAAGGGGTTGACAAAGATGAGAAGAAGGAGGATGAAGACAAGAAGAAGAAGAGTATAGCTTTCAAGGCTAGTTCATCAGCCAAGAACAAGGGCAAGTCCAAGAAACAAGAATCAAGTGATGATGAAGATGCTAATGATATTGATGATGAGGACATGGCTCTCTTTGTACACAAGTTTGGCAAATTCATGAAGAAGAAGGGATATGGTGCAAGAAAGAGAAGAGACCTCAAGAGCAAGGACTACGTGAGGAGATGCTACAAGTGCAAGAGCAAGGATCATGTTGTAGTGGATTGTCCCTACAATAGTGACAATGATAAAGATGAGAAGAAGGAAAAGAAGGAAAAGAAGGAGAAGAAAGAGAAGAAGATGACATTCAAGAAGAAGAAGGGTGGAGGCTATGTGGTCACTTGGGATAGTGATGGCTCATCGGAGGATGATGATAAGAAGTCACTCAAGAAGGCACTAGCAAGCATAGCCATCAACAATAAGCCATCCATCTTCAACACTCCATCGACTTGCCTCACGGCAAAGCCTACCAAGGTAAAATATGATGTGAGTGATAATGATTCTTGTGAAAGTGATGATTGTAGGAGTGATGATGAGGAGGAGGAGTACACCAAGGAGGAGCTCATGAACATGTTGGAGCAAGTCCACACTTGCTTTGAGATGAAGAGAAAGGAGTGCAAAGAATTACGCAAGAAGGTCAAATCTCTTGAGCAATCTTTTGATGAGCTCAATGCTTCTCATGAGAGTCTAAGGGAAGACCATGAGGAGTTTGGCAAGGCTCACTCTAAGCTTGAAAAATCTCACTCCTCTTGTAACATCCCAATGGGCCAAAGTGGGCCCAATCCAATCCAGTTATGGGCCGGTGGTACTGTAGCATCCGAACTTCGGGTTACTCTAGGTTTAGTACCATATTGGAAACTCAGGATTCACCAGATCAACTTAAATACCAGGGCCAGGGACGCGTAGTAACCTTCGGTTAACCGTTTTGAACGAAGCGAGGATGAAAGTTCAAGCGGGTTGCTACGTGGGTCGGACCACTCCTAGGAAGAGTGGGCCGGGGCCATGCATGTCGGGACTAGACGTTACATTTGGTATCAGAGCCAACTCTCGAGGTTTCACGGGCACGTGGGGACAACTGCGCGGGCATGTGCGTGGGCCCATCGTGGACACGGCATGGCATACACATGCACGGCACGGAGCCACATAAACGTGTTGAAGAGAGGCGGATCCTGGAATCAAGTGTCCTGAAAGGGTAAGCTGGTCTGGCATTCGATGGGGACGTCGAATCCTTAGGGGGGATGATTGTAACATCCTAATGGGCCAAAGTGGGCCCAATCCAATCCAGTTATGGGACGGTGGTATTATGTAAAGAGAATGGGGACGGATATTGTAGCATCCGAACTTGGGTTATCAGAGACTAAGCATCGCTTCACCGAAAAGCAGGGACGCCCAAATTGGGGTACTGTTCACGAGTTCGTAACACCATTGAAAAACAACGTGCGTGACTGAGTTTAGTACCATACCTTTAAACTCTGGATTCGTCAGATCAACTTAAATACCAGGGCCAGGGACGCGTAGTAACCTTCGGTTAACCGTTTTGAACGAAGCGAGGACGAAAGTTCAAGCAGGTTGCTACGCGGTCGGACCACTCCTAGGAAGAGTGGGTCAGGGCCATGCATGTCGGGACTGGACGTTACACCTCTCTCCTTGAGCAAGTCAAGAAGGAGCAAGCCAAGAAGGAGCAAGTGATTATGTCATGTGATGTGAGACTAACATGTGATATTCATGATGAATCTTTTTATAAACCCATTGTTGTTGCTCCCACTAACCCTTCTGGTAGCACTACCACTTCTACTTCACCTTTGAGTGATGGTTTTACTTGTGATGCCTCACTAATGGTGGAAAATGAGACCCTCGAGAAGGAGGTGAATGAGATCACTCGTGCCTTAGGCAATGCCTATGGTGGAGATGCCCACTTGCTAAAGTGCTTGGGTAGCCAAAGATTTTCTCTCAACAAAGAGGGATTAGGCTATTGTGGGGGGTATAACCCCAGATACCTACGGCAATGAACATGGGCCGCACCGCCAGGGGAGGTCCAGCCCATAAGATCAAGGACTATGGTGCTCGGCTCTTGTTGGCATGCACAGTAAGGCAATCAGAAGATATATTGGTGATGAAGGAAGATCTGTTCGGATATGATAGATATCGTATTCCTTGTAAATACTTACCATATAGCTGAATAGATCTAGACTTAAACCGACCTATAACCCTACCCTCCAAACTATATAAGGCGGGTAGGGACCCCTCGAATGCATCTCATATTCAATACAATCCACCGAAGACACATGACGTAGGGTATTACGTCGATCAGACGGCCTAGATCTGTCTAAATTGCTTGTCTCTACGCTTGTGTCGCCATCTGGTTCATATCACGCGCACCTCCACCAATTCATCTACTACCATGGGTATACCCCTCGGTAGACTGCCGACTAGATTTCGTCAACAGTGGCGTGCCAAGTAGGGGGTGTGCGAGCTGATCCATGGCGAACCAGATGGCGTACCTCAAGATCAGCATCACGTTCTCGGCAAAATCGTTCTTTGATTTTGCACGGGAATTTCTTCATCGCTGTCGTCTGCAGTGATTTGCTTTCTGGCGTACCTCGATCTATAGGGCGCTAGGCCTATTATGACTGCCTCATCCTCCTCATGGAGCACTTCATCGAATCATCAGCAACATCATCGACAAGCAACGCATCCAAATCGAGCCCGACTTTGATACGAGGGTGATCTGCTCTGACCGACTCCCCTAATCCAAGACACGGTGTACGCGTGGTCTGTTAGCGGCGGCGTACGAAGCAACTTGACCCTTGCTGATCGGATCTGATCCCATCATGATGCTTAGCCTGTCTACGACATGATCCAATATGGCTCATGATTCATGGGCATGCAAGCAAATAAGGAGCAACCGTACTATATCTTACAGAGCCATGCAAAGGAAGCATATACGTGGTGTACAGGGCCATGCATCAATGGAGTGCATATACATGTATATGTCACCGTTCATGGCATAGCATGGATAGACCGATTCCCTTGCTTATCTATGTCCTCAAAGACCCGACATCTACTCCGATCAAGATAGGGACATATGTCTGTCCAGCGATACTCCGTACAAGTCCAAGCTAGATCACCACACAAGCCAACGACGGCGACGAGTACTTGGGCAGCGACAAAGGCTGCTCCTACTAGTCCTACACCATCGTTGATCGTGAGCTGCCCAAGTTGTAAGTGAGCCAACTACTCGGACATCGCGACACGCTATGTCAACGATCTCTCTAAATCTGCTCTGCCTAAGGCCGACCAATAATATAAGGACGGCGTCGCCCGGACTACTTACTCCAACCACCTGCCGCGTCGCAATGATGATCGCTGTGTAGAACGGCGCTATGATGACCACGACCACCACAATGACGACATGCTGGAAAGCTCGAGGGCTGGGCAATTTCGTCGACGCCGACCAGATAACGTCATACACCACCGATCAGACGTTATGTCTAAAGATAAGTACCTTTTTATATATGAATATTTAATAAAGTTTTTGCCATGATGTTTCTTCATACTATTCTCTATATGATTATTTTCCAAACGAGTTTTCTCCATGTATACCATCTTAAAGATGACATTCACTTTTGCCTCAATGGCTCCCTGAATAGCCACGTTTATGCTTGTGCTCTCCAGAGATGGCCCTATCTCTGGCTTCTCCCTACATGTGCACAAGCGCCTACCCTCTGCGTTATGGGTGGTCGGTAGTGGCTGCTCGGTGATGCTTGTCTTCCTACACGTGCACGAGCTCCAGCGCTCTGCGTTACAGTTTACGGGCTAGCCGGGGCTGGGGGGCTCAACCAACAAACTAACAGCTCGGGGCAGTTTATGTTAAATATAAACACATCTCCAAAAGAAAACTTAATGTTTACAATATATTTAACATATTCTTCATCAACTCGCCGACCAGCCACATTCTCACTTGCGTTACCAGAAACAACCCTGTTCTCGATCTCACTCCTACACGTGCACGAGCGTCAGCCCTCTGTGTTATGGGTGGTCGGCAGTGGCTCCTTGGCGACGCCTATGCTCTTACATGTAAACGGGTGCTAAGCACTCTACGCTATAGAGTATGGGCTAGTCGGGGCTGGTGAAGCGATACAGAACCAACTAGCAGGAAGTTACTCATATTTAAAATATGAACACTTCATACAAACATAATGTCTATCTATTCCGCTCTGCTGCCTTTATCGCCGGGTTCATATATTTATTTTTACATCATGTACTACTCATTCTACATATTTATTGTAGGATCATCGTCCAGGTGGTCGCACCACCTGGCCTTCGTACTTCTCCACCGATCAACTGGTCGGACCGCTAGGTTCATGGACTTCGTCACCGACTAGTTGGTCGGACTGTTTGGCGTTCACTTCTACTCGGCGCTCACTTCATCGCCGATCAGTTGGTTGGGATGCTCGGTGCTCGATTCTTCACCAACCAACTGGTCGGATTGTTCATCGCTTCATCGCTAGCTAAGCTGGGGACTCCTCGATGTTTGGATTGTTTATCGCTTCATCGCTAGCTAAGCTGGGGACTTAGCGTTCAAATTCTTCATGCAAGAGTCGCCAGCTAAGCTAGGGACTCCCTTGGTGGTCGGATCTTGCTACGTCTCATTAGTGTGCTATCAACTTGCTCCATGTTGTTCGAATCAGGGTGCTGATCTTGGGTAGCACGTCTGGGGTCTTGGTAGGCACATGACAGATGACATTGGCGAGCTTTTAGGCTTATTTTCTTTGACCCTGCTACAAGATTTATTTCTTCATCTTCCAGCAGGCTCGGGGACTAAGTGGCTACACTTCACCTAGCGGTGAATGTAGTGTTCTTTTCTTGATTTACCCTCCTTATTGACTAAATCATGGATGATTCCTCGCAAACAGAGTCTAAGTGGCTACACTTCACCTAAGGTGGAGAATTTTCAAATTTTTATCTTGAGCCCCTTACATCCTTCTGGCAAGCCTTACTTGGCTAAGTTCGAGATTTGCGCACCAGTTCAACCGGTCGGCTTTGACTTTCACTGCTCAGTCCACCAGTTAAACCGGTCGGCTTCGACTTTCACCGCTCAGTCACCAATTAAACTGGTCGGCTTCGACTTCCAGCGCTCGGATCACCGGTTAAACTGATCGGCTTCATGTCAAACTGCTCGGACTTGTTCAAGACAGCATTGCTCAGCGGATACAAGGCGCTCGGGGACTAGCTGTGGGGGGTATAACCCTAGGTACCCACGACAATGAACATGGGTCACACCGCCAGGGGAGGTCCAGCCCATAAGATCAAGGACTACGGTGCTCGGCTCTGGTCGGCATGCACCGCAAGGCAATCAGAAGACATCTTGGCGATGAAGGAAGATCTATTCAGATATGATAGATATCGTATTCCTTGTAAATACTTACCATATAGCCAAATAGATATAGACTTAAACCGGTCTGTAACCCTACCCTCTAGACTATATAAGGCGGGTAGCGACCCCCTCGAATACATCTCATATTCAATACAATCCACCGAAGACACATGACGTAGGGTATTACGTCGATCAGACGGCTTGAACCTGTCTAAATCGCTTGTCTCTGCGCTTGTGTCGCCATCTAGTTCGTATCACGCGCACCTCCATCGATTCATCTACTACCGTGGGTATACCCCTCGGTAGACTGTCGACCAGATTTCGTCGATAGCTATACCCCCAAGAAGGGCAAGGTGACCTTTATCACTCTGAAAGCTAGCTTTGTGAAGGGCAATGGTCGGTTTTGCAATAGATGTAAGCAAGTTGGGCATATAGAGCAGTATTGCAAGACTAACAAGAACAAGCAATCTAATGTATCCTCAATTAGATTTGATTCTTGTTACATGATTGTTAAGGGTGCCAATGATACGAAGGCTAAGTTCATTGGTACATCAATTGTAAGCCCAAAGAAAATGGCCATTTAGGTACCAAAGACCTTGGTAACTAACCTTCAAGGACCCAAGCAAGTTTGGGTACCAAAAAGAATTGATCTTCTTTTGTAGGTCAATTATAAAGCCAGAGGAAGGCATTGGGTGCTTGATAGTGGGTGCACATAACACATGACCGGTGATTCAAGAATGTTCAATTCAATCAACACAAATGATAGCAATGGGGTTGATAGTATCACATTTGGTGACAATGGCAAAGGCAAGGTCAAAGGGCTTAGTAAGATTGCAATATCCAATGACTTGAGCATTTCCAATGTGCTACTAGTAGAGAGCTTGAACTTTAGCCTTTTGTCAGTAGCTCAATTGTGTGATCTTGGTTTCAAGTGCATATTTGATGTGGATGATGTAGAGATCATAAGTGTAGATGGCTCTAACTTGATATTCAAAGGATTTAGATATGAGAATCTATACTTGGTTAATTTCAATGCTAGAGAAACTCAATTGTAAACATGTTTGCTCACTAAGTCTAGCATGGGTTGGTTGTGGCATAGAAGTCTTGGTCATGTTGGAATGAAACAATTAAACAAGTTGATTAAGCATGATCTAGTTAGAGACTTGAAAGATGTCACATTTGAGAAGGATAAGCTATGTAGTGCATGTCAAGCCAGAAAACAAGTTGGTAACACACATCCTAAGAAGAGCATGATGAGCACATCTAAGGTATTTGAGTTATTGCATATGGACTTGTTTGGACCAACCACATACACTAGCATTGGTGGAAACAAATATGGATTTGTGATAGTGGATGGTCTTACTAGATATACATGGGTGTTCTTTCTTATTGATAAGAGTGATGTGTTTACAACCTTTAAAACATTCATCAAGAGAATTCACAATGAGTTTGAAACAACCATCAAGAAAATGAGAAGTGACAATGGTAGTGAGTTCAAGAATACTAGAATTGATGAGCTTTGTGATGAGTTTGGAATTAGGCATCAATTCTCGGCCAAGTACACTCCACAATCAAATGGCCTACTTGAGAGGAAGAATAGAACTTTGATTGACATGGCAAGATCAACTTTGAGTGAGTACAATATGAGTCATTCATTTTGGGCCAAAGCAATCAACACGGCTTGCTACTATAGCAACCGACTCTATTGTCACCCCATGATGGAGAAGACACCATATGAGCTCTTGAATGGAACAAAGCCCAATATTGCATACTTTTAGGTTTTTGGTTGCAAATGCTATATCTTGAATAAAGGCACTAGATTGAGCAAGTCTGAGAAGAAATGTGATGAATGTTTCTTGCTTGGTTACTCTACTACTGGCAAAGCTTATAGAGTTTGGAATTTGGCTAGTGGTACTCTTGAGGAAGTTCATGATGTGGAATTTGATGAAACCAATGGTTCTCAAGAGGAAGATGAGAATCTAGATGATGTGAAAGGCACTTAATTGGTCAATGCAATGAAGAACATGGACATTGGTGATATAAGGCCTATAGAGGTGATTGATGTTGAAGATGACAAGAATCAAGTGCTCTCTAACTCAAATGTGCAAGCTAGTGGTTCTCATAATCAAAATCAAGCTAGTACAAGTGATGACAAAGTGCAAGATCAACAACAAGCGGCTAGTTCATCATCTCAACCAAATGATCAATCAAATGCAAGCAATCAAGTCCAAGTGTTCCAACCAACCAATATTGCAAGAGATCATCCATTGGATTCTATAACTGGAGATATTTCTAGAGGTGTGTAAACAAGATCAAGATTGGCATCATTTTGTGAATATTTCTTATTTGTGTCATGAGAAAGTCTTTATATGGATTGAAGCAAGCACCTAGAGCGTGGTATGAGAGATTGAGGGATTTCCTACTCTCTAAGGGATTCAAGATGGGCAAGGTTACACCACTCTCTTCACCAAAAAGATAGGCAATGACTTGTTTGTGTTGCAAATCTATGTTGATGACATCATATTTGGATCAACCAATCAAGATTTTTGTAAGGAGTTTTGGAAAGATGATGGCAAGTGAGTTTGAGATATCCATGATTAGAGAGCTTAGTTACTTCCTTTGTCTTCAAATCAAGCAAATGAAGAATGGCACATTTGTAAGTCAAGGCAAGTACATCAAAGACATGCTCAAGAAGTTTGGAATGGGTGATGCTAAAGCTATTAGTACACCAATGGGGACAAATGGAAACTTAGATAGTGATGCTAGTGGCAATATGGTGGATCAAAAGATGTATCGGTCTATGATTGGAAGCCTACTTTATGTGACCGTATCAAGGCCGGATGTGATGTTTAGTGTTTGCATATGTGCTAGATTTCAAGCCTCACCAAGAGAAAATTATTTGAAGGCAACAAAGAGGATATTGAGGTACTTGAAGCATACACAAAATGTTGGATTGTGGTATCCCAATAGAGCTAGATTTTAGTTGATCGGATTTTCGGACTCTGATTATGCGGGATGCAAAGTTGAGAGGAAGAGCACATCGGGCACATGTCAACTATTGGGAAGATCACTTGTGTTTTAGTCATCCAAGAAGCAAAATAGTGTAGCGCTTTCAACCACTGAAGCAGAGTACATTTTGGCCAGTAGGTGTTATGCTCAATTACTTTGGATGAAGGCTACTTTGAATGATTTTGGAATCAAGTTCAAACAAGTGTCATTGCTATGTGACAATGAGAGTGTCATGAAGCTCACCAACAACCTGGTTCAACATTCAAGAACAAAGCACATAGATGTATGCCATCATTTCATAAGAGATCACCAACAAAAAGGGGACATTTGCATTGAGAGTGTGGGCACCGATGATCAACTTGCCAATATATTCACCAAGCCACTTGATGAGAAGAGGTTTTGCAAGCTAAGGAATGAATTGAACATACTTGACTTCTCAAATATATGTTGATGCACCCCAATTATATGACATGCCTCTCCTTCGAGCAAAGCAAGGTAAAATTGATTGACATGTCATTCATCCTTTGTTAAGTACTTGTTTAGTGCATCTAGTCATTCCTATCATGTCTTAGGCTCATTCATGAAAATCAAATGAATTTGATGCTTGTATGGTACCACTATTGCTTGTATGCTTGAAATGATCTAGTGGTCACATATGACATGTTTGTGGGCTTGTGAACCTAGTGTTTAATCTAGAAAATAAGTTTTAAGTGTTTAACTCAACATGGTCAAGATAACCCTTGCAATGAGGTGTGAAGAAGCTTGTCCTTGGATCAAACCGAGTTCAATATCTTTTGCAAGTGATCTAGATTAAACCAAATATGAGAAAATGATCCTCACATCACATGGTTTTACCCCAACCTATCTAAAATTTGAGCTCACCTTTTGTGGTATTGATGCCAAAGGGGGAGAGAGATTCACAAAGATAGTAAGATAGAGGAGCAAACAAATAAAATAACATTGTAAGGGGATCAATTAAAATTTGAAGCACACAAGTAGGGGGAGCAAGCTCATAAACTTGTATGTTGCATTTGTATGTGCATTACATATGCTTGCTTACATGGCATAAGTTTTAAATTCCATATCCATGCTTGTGTGGTGTATGCTAGTTGTAGAATTGATTGATAAAATGAAAAACTAGCATGCATAGGATGATAGTTAGATGTGCCTTGCATGTTTTACAAGTGGTACTAGAGCCTTGCTTATAATGTTGATCTCACGAGGTATCTAGTGTTTGTGTTTTGCAAGTGCTATCTAACTAACCATGGTGCTCAGGATGGTGTTCAAATGGCAACTCCGGTTGGTATCACGCTTCAAAGGTCCATTCTTTACACCTTAGTATCATTTGGTAGACATTACTCTCCCAAACTTTCTAATCTATGCATATGTGCAAGCTTTCAAATCCAAACTCTTAGCACATATGTAGGGGGAGCCAATGCTACCAATTGGGGTTTACGAAACTTGTCCATAACCTTTACACATGGTAAAATGCTTGGACAAGCAACATGAATCCAAAAAGATTTTATTGAATATCTTTGTGAAGGGTTGTCATCAATTACCAAAAAGGGGAGATTGAAAGCTCTAGTTTGGTTTTGGATAATTGATGAAACCCTAGGACTAACCTTTGATCTAAGTGTGTGAATTAGATAAGGTAGTCCAATCTAAGTGGTGGAGCTAGATGATGGTCATGGTGAAGGTGATGGCCACAAAAGAGATGATCAAGTGCTCCAACTTGGAAAAGAAGAAAGAGAAAAACAAAAACCAAGGAGATCAAGGCAAAGGTATCAAATAGGCTTTTGCTTCGGTGATCAAGACACTATAGAGACTATGATCACATTTAGGATCGATAGCCGTACTATAAAGAGGGAAAATCTTTGGCTAAGTGGTTATCGAGTGCCACCAGGTGACATGATTCATGAATATGCATTTAGAAACCTAGTGTGCTAACCTTGACCCTTGAAAAATGCTTTGAAAAATGCTAACACACGAGCACATGAGTTGTACACATTGTGGTTAGCAACTTGGAAGCAAGGGCGAAGTGGTTGATGAGATAGAAAAAGAAAAGGAGCTGAGATATAGGGACCGGACCTTGCCTGCGTGTTGATCGGACCCTGACCGGGGTGAGTCCGGTCAGTGTTCTAGCGTGGCCGAGAGGGCCTAGAGGCGACCGGACCTAGGCGCATGGGAGAACTGGACCTAGCACCCAGAGTTCAGTTGTGTAGTGCGTTGGTGGCGTGGACGCGTGGTGCGCGCATGGTGACCGGACCCAGAGGGTGAGTCTAGTCATGCACGACCGGACCCAGTCCAAAGGGTCTGGGAGCTCTCAGTGTATTTTTCAACGCGACCAGACCCTACTTGTCTTGATTGACCGAACTGGCTCCTTGGTGAGTCCGGTCAGTAACACCGTGGCGCATGGCTCGTGGCTTGTAAGAACCGGACCTAGGAAGGAGTCCGGTTATCAGAACCGGACCGAGTCTGGTGATGTTTGAGGGCTCAAGGAGCTCTCTGGAGTCAATTGGACTCACGCGTGTATACGATCGAAACCAACCTCCCTGAGTTCGGTCGTTATTTGACTGTGGCGCTGATCGATATAGCCGTTGTGATCCAGTGGTCGAGATTCGAAGGGAAGACACATGGACGGCTAGGAGTGACCGGACCTAGGTGAGCGAACTCTGCTTAGGGTCCGGTCGGTGAGTCTGGTCGGCTCTGCGCAGAGCAACAACTCTATTCGTTTGAGGGGGGGTGTCGACGAAATATAGTCGGACCAACAATGCAAAAACACGTGTCATGCACTTGCTGTGATGAAGTTGTCACTTTATCACAGCAAGTGCATGACACGTGTTGTTGCATTGTTGGTACTAACAGCTGTAGTGTAGGCTTAGAAGCCGAAGTAGTCCGTCTCTAAGAGGAGAATAGTCGTGTGGCCGTAGAGTGTGGTCGCCTGAAGGAGGACAACAAGAAACTGGCACACGACCAGTCGCAACTCCAGGCCCACACAACCAAGATGAAGGAGGAACTGAAAAGTAAGTGTTCTAGACCACCTTGCTCATTCTATTGCCCACGTTATCTTGTCGTGGCGTGACATTTTAATATCTTGTACGGTTTGCAGTTTTGAAAGTCAATGCCAAGAAGCATCTGGAAGCCGTGATGAAAGAGCGTGATGGCTGGAAGGCGCGATGCCTAGAGATCACCAAGGATCGGGACACATGGAAGAACCGGTGCCAGGAAGTGGCAACTAGCATTTTGCCCGTCTTCAACCTTATCGACCCAGCGCTTACAGAGGAAGCGCCAAGGACGCCGCAGCTTGGACTAGTCGAGAGATGCCAAAAGGCATGGGAATGGTTCCAAGAGTTCATGAAGGAGGCGGGTGAGTACATAGGCGCACATGTGCTAAGCATGGTGCGTGCCCACTACCCCTTGATCGATCTCAAGCGCCTAGAGGCTGGGTACCCGAAGGAGGTAAATCCAGACAAGGCTGAGGAGCTTCGGATGTCCCAGCTGGACCTGTCTTCAAAGATAATTGGCGACATTAACCTGTGTGGAGGTGGGACAACACCTGTACAGGGTACGCCATCAACAAGCCAACCGGAAACGCCATCAGTTGTGAGCCAACCGGCGAAGCCTGCGGTCACGACTAGCCAGGCATCGGTAGGGCCATCCTCTTCAGCTCGACCAATACAAGAGTCCTCGAGACTCGAGCGGGATGTCAGAAGTAGCGAGCAGCAGGTGCCGCGTGCCCCGACCAGCCAACAGGATAGGCTAGAGCTGTAGAAGAAGGATGTAGTTGTGTTATTGTAAACTTGTACCTCTTTAGGCAAGCTTGTAATAACGTAACTGTATATCATTATAAGCTTATTTGTTTTGTATAAAATGTATTTAAGCTAAAAACTCGTGTTGGCGTAACTAAGTGAGAACATGTTAGCGTTCTATTTAGTTGGACCAGTTTACTCGACACGTCATCCTGAAAGGTTTGTACGGCCCAAATTTGGCATGTGGTCGGAGTGTGAGGTGCGTGACCTGTGCACACGTAGACGTGAACAAGTCAAACCAGGGGGGACCTGCCGATCACCCGTAGCGCAGAGAGCGGATCCCATGCACGCGTTGAGAGGAATCGGAAACAGGGCCTGCTCCGAAAACCCGTGAAGGAATGGTGGTCGGCTGTGACTGTCTAAGTTGGAACAACCATAAAATTCGAAGTGACACAATCATGGTGGTCGGAGAAATCATAATAGCTTTATTGAATTAAATCGAAAGTACAAGAGGAGTACATATCTCAGTAGTTAAGCATAGAAATGCCTAAGCTTGTCGATGTGTCATGAATTTGGTACGTCCGTACCATCCAGGTGAGCTAACCTGTAAGACGTTGGTCGTGTGACTTCCTTGATCATGAAGGGCCCCTCCCATGGAGTTGCGAGTTTATGGACACCGGCCTGATTCGTCTTCCACTTCAGGACCAGGTCCCCGACCATGAAGAACCGCTCTTTAACATTCTTGTTGTAGTACCTGCGCAAAACAACATGGTATTTGGCTGTACGTACGCAAGAATCGAGCCGCTTCTCTTCTGCACTATTCACTTCTAGCTCCCGTACTTCATTGACCTTGCCCTCGTTAAAGTTCTCTACCCGTGCTGATCTGAAAGCAATATCTGCTGGGAGGACTGCCTCAGCGCCGTAAACCATAAAGTATGGTGAGACGCCGGTGTTACGACTGGGCTGAGTTCTGAGGCCCCAGACCACGGTTGGTAACTCTTTGAGCCATCTTTCTGGAGCTTTGTCATTTTCTCTGTACATCCTCTTCTTCAATGCGTCCAAAATCATACCGTTTGCCTGCTCAACCTGTCCATTAGCTCTAGGGTGCGCCACCAAGACGTATTTTACTACTATGCTCCTTTCATCGCAGAAGTCCCAAAAGGCGTTCCCGGTGAACTGAGTACCCAGATCAGTGATGATGCTGTTGGGTATGCCGAAGCGATGGATGACCTGGTCGAGGAACGTAACAACCTTTTCTGAGGATGCCTGTACCAGAGGCATGTACTCTATCCACTTAGAAAATTTGTCGATCAGCACAAAGACACATGTAAATTTCCTAGGAGCCAGTTTGAAGGGCCCAATCATATCCAGTCCCCAGCATGCGAAGGGTCAAGAGGCTGGTATTGTCTGGATCTCATGTGCTAGTACGTGGATTCTCTTGGCGAAGAACTGACAACCCTCACAGTGCCGGACTAGCTTCTCTATATTAGCTACCGCTGACGGCCAATAGAACCCTACTCGGAAAGCCTTGCCGACAAGCGTTCTTGAGGCTGCGTGGTTACCGCAGGAGCCGGAGTGGATTTGGTCCAGGAGACGTTCGCCATCCTCCTGGGTTATACACTTCATCAAGATTTCCTCTTTTGCGTTCTTGTGCCATAACTTGCCATCGACGAGCAGATACTGCTTACTACGACGCATCAAGCGCTCATTTTCTGTCCGATTAGTGTAACCACTGCCATCTGAAAGGTCCTAATATGGCTAGAGGGGGGGTGAATAGCCTATTTAAAAACTACAAATCAACTAGAGCAATTTGATTAGTAAGACAAATAGCGAAATGCAAACTTGCTCTAGCTCTACAAGGGTTGCAAGCCACCTATCCAACAATTCTAGTTGCAATGATCTATTTGCACACAATCTACTTGACCACTACTCACTAAGAGCTCTCACAAAAGCTACACTAAAGAGCTCCACTAGATATGTTTAAAGCACAAGGCAAGCTCTCAATTCTAATTACACTAAAGAGCTTGCTATATCTAGTTTGCGGAAATGTAAATGAGTAAGTGAGACGATTATACCGCCGGGTCGTGGAGTGAACCAATTACACGATGAATATATAGCCAATCACCGGGATAATGCAAATGACAAGAGACAACCAATTTTTCTCTCGAGGTTCACGTGCTTGCCAACACGCTAGTCCCCGTTGTGTCGACCAACACTTGGTGGTTCGGCGGCTAAGAGGTGTTTCACAAACCTCGTCCACACGATAGGACACCGCAAGAACCGACCCACAAGTGAGGTAACTCAATGACACGAGCAATTTACTAGAGTTACCTTTCGGCACTCCGCCGGGGAAGGTACAACTCCCCTCACAATCACCGAAGGCGGCCACGAACAATCACCAACTCGTGCCGATCCTTCACCGCTGCTCCAACCGTCTAGGTGGTGGCAACCACCAAGAGAAACAAGTGAAATCCATGAGTAAGAACACGAATACCAAGTGCCACTAGATGCAATCACTCAAGCAATGCACTTGGATTCTCTCCCAATCTCACAATGATGATGGATCAATGATGGAGATGAGTGGGAGGGCTTTGGCTAAGCTCACAAGGTTGCTATGTCAATGAAAATGTGCAAGCGAGCTCCCTTGAGCCGCCATGGGGCTATAAATAGAGCCCCCATCAAATAGAGCCGTTGTACCCCTTCTTTGGGCAAAAAACACGCTCGACCGGACGCTTCCGGTCATACCGATCGGACGCTGGCCCTCGGCGTCCGGTCGCCCGATGGACGCCACGCGTCACCGACTTCAAACGCTGTTCGTCGATTTCAAGCGACTCTGAAGCTGACCGGACGCTCGGCAAAATCGACCGGACGGCTGAAGCCCCAGCGTCCGTCCGGTCGTTTCAAAGAAGCTCCCCAAGGCATGTTTTTTCGGCCGGATGCGTCCGGTCCACCTTGACCGGACATGAGACCGCGTCCGGTGCTCAACCTTACCCATCATGTGTTGGTCTCGGCTCGACGGACGTAGTTTTTTCAGCGTCCGGTCATTGAGTGACTCAGCCGTCCGGTCGATGAGACCAACGCCTTGACATCATTTCGACCAACTCCATTTCAACTCTAACTTCTTCACCCTTCCTCAAATGTGCCAACCACCAAGAATTTTGCATCCGGCGCAATAGAAAATAGACATTTCATTTTTCCAAAAAGCGTCGAATCCTAAATGCATATGCAATGAGAGGGACCCAAACCCATCTCAACCCTGCAAACACCTTGTGCACATGTGTTAGCATATTTTCACAAATATTTTCAAGGGTGTTAGCACTCCACTAGATCCTAAATGCATATGCAATGAGTTAGAGCATCTAGTGGCACTTTGATAACCGCATTTCGATACGAGTTACACTCCTCTTAATACTACGGCTATCTATCCTAAATGTGATCACACTCACTAAGTGTCTTGATCACAAAAACAAAATGGCTCCTACATTTTATACCTTTGCCTTGAGCCTTTTGTTTTTCTCTTTCTTCTTTTCCAAGTTCAAGCATTTGATCATCACCATGCTATCACCATTGTCATGATCTTCGTCATTGCTTCATCACTTGGAGTAGTGCTACCTATCTCATAAACATCTTGATAAACTAGGTTAGCGCTTAGGGTTTCATCAATTAACCAAAACCAAACTAGAGCTTTCACCATCTGTCAGGTACCTGATGAAAGGTTCTCTCTAGTCGGGCTCTGTCATGGTCGGAGGTGGCTCAGTGGTGCTCGACGCCAGAACCATAGCCACCAATTGCTTGTCTAGAGGCTTGTCGACCGTGGGATCCTCCTCCTCAATGGAAGGCGTAAGCAGGTCTTGGACGAATACGCCATGTGGGACTTTGGCTCGGGATGATCCTAACTTTGACAGCGCATCTACTGCTTGATTTTTGTCCCAGACCATGTGTGTGTACTTGATGCCATAGAACCTGCCTTCCAGCTTTCTGATCGATTTGCAGTATGCGTCCATCCTTTCACTGGTCGTGTCCCAGTCCTTGTTGAGTTGGTTGATGACCAGAGCCGAGTCTTCGTAGACATAGAGACGTTTAACACCAAGCTCGACCGCAATGCGCAAACCATGTAGGCATGCTTCGTATTCGGCGGCATTATTAGATGCTGGGAAATAAATCCTGAGGACATACCGGAGCTGCTCCTTGGATGGTGACACGAAAAGGACTCCTGCTCCTGCGCTGTCGATGTTGAGAGAACCGTCGAAGTACATCTTCCAATACTCGTCGGGCCCCTGAGAGGTAGGCGTGCTTAAGTCTGTCCACTCGACGATGAAATCAATGAGTGCATGAGACTTGATTGTGGTATGGCTTGTGAATTCCAAGGAGAAGGGGCATAGCTCCATTGCCCACTTGACGATGCGTCCGTTCGCATCCTTGTTGCTAATGATGTCTCGCAGAGGGTACTCAGTCATGACCACCACACGATATCCGTCGAAGTAATGTTTCAACTTTCGGGATGTTATCAATATGGCGTAGATCAATTTCTGGATCTATGGGTACCTGGTCTTGGATTCATTGAGCACCTCACTAATGAAATAGATTGGTCGCTGTACCTTGTAGACGTGGCCGGGCTCATCGCGCTCGACCACCATGGTAGTGGAGACCACTCGATTAGTCGCCGCAATGTAAAGCAGGAGTGTTTCGTCTTCTCTGGGAGCAGTGAGGACCGGAGGTGACGTAAGGTATTGTTTTAGCTATGTGAAGGCAGCGTCTGCTTCCTCCGACCACTCAAACTTTTCGGATGCTTTGAGCAGTTTAAAGAACGGTAATCCCTTTTCGCCTAATCTTGATATGAAACGGCTGAGAGCGGCCATGCATCCGGTAAGCTTCTAAACATCCTTCACCTTTTTGGGCGGCTTCATGTCCAAGACAGCTTTGATTTTCTCTGGGTTAGGGCGTATGCCGTCGTGACTGACGACATTGCCAAGTAGTATGCCAGAAGGAACACCAAAGATACACTTCTTTGGGTTTAATTTCCATTGGAATCTGTTAAGGGCTACAAAAGTGCGTTCTAGGTTGTCAACAAGGGTATGTGCTTCCATGGTTTTGACAACTACATCATCAACATAAGCCTCGACGAGGTCATCTTTTATCTCATCTTTGAGGCAGACTTGTATAGCGCGTTGGTAGGTAGCCCCGGCGTTCTTGAGCCCAAACAACATGGTCGTGTAGCAGTAGGCGCCGAAAGGCGTGATAAAAGACGTCTTGATCTGGTCATCCTTTTTGAGAGCAATCTGGTGATAACCAGAGTAGCAATCGAGAAAGGAAAGTAGCTTGCAACCGGTGGTTGAATCTACGACCTCATCTATGCGAGGTAAGCCAAAGGGGTCCTTAGGGCAGTGTTTGTTGAGATCAGTGTAATCAACGCACATTCTCCATTCATTATTCTTTTTGCGTACAAGAATCGGGTTGGCTAACCACTCCGGATGATACACTTCTTTGATAAATCCGGCTGCCAAAAGCCGTGTAACTTCTACCCTAATCGCCTCCTTCTTGTCGCGAGCGAAACGTCGTAGCTTCTACTTGATTGGTTTGGCCTTGCCATTGACGTTCAAGGTGTGCTCGATCAAGTTTCGAGGTACACCAGACATGTCAGTAGGTTTCCATGCGAACACATCCACGTTGCTCCTCAAGAACCTGACGCCTATTTGGGATCCAGGTTGGCCCCGATAAGGGCCATTTTGCTGGGATCATCGTCGACCAGCTGGATCACCTTGTGCTCCTTGGACTTGGTGTTCTTGCGTGGAGCCTCGAGCTCTGGGATCTCCAGGTGGTCGACCGAGGTCTTCTTAGCGTCGAGCATGGTCTCGGCCATGCGAATAGAGAGGTCGTGAGCCTCTGCTACTTTGAAGCTGTCGTCCTCGCAGGTATAAGTTGTGTATATGTTGCCCCTGAGAGTTAGAACTCCTTTCTCGGTAGGCATCTTCAGCACCAGATACCTGTAAAGAGGTATGGCCATGAACTTGGTGAGCGCTGGTCGACCAAGGATAGCATGGTAGGTGCCATCGAAGTTAGCGACCACGAAGTTGACGCAGTCGGTGCGGAAGTGGTCTGGGGTCCCAAACTGCACAGGTAACATGATCTGCCCGAGAGGTGTAGAGCTATGTCCGGGGAGAACACCCTAGAACTGTGCCTCATATGGCTTGAGATCCGCTTGGGTTATCTTCAGGGCCGACAGACTGCTCTTGAACAGTATATCGATGGAGCTACCGCCGTCAATCAGCACTCTGTCGAATTGAACTTTGTTGATGCAAGGATCGAGGACCAGGGGAAAACGTCCTGGTTCAGGTATTGTGGCCTATTGGTCTTTTCTGCTGAAGGAGATCTCGCAGTGAGACCAAGGAGGGAGCCGTGGATCGGTGATGAGGTTGTCGGTGTTGGCCATGTTCAAACAAGCACGGGCGAGCAGCTTGCGTTCTCGTTTGGTCTTGCTGGACACTTTGCCTCCAATGATGGTGTGCACACGATCGGTTGGCTTGACATACTTGTGACGGGGATCTGTGTCTTCATCGTCGTTGTCTTCGTTGCGCTGTTCCCCTGCATCGTTAGGCTTATCGGACGTATCCGGAGCCTGTTGACACGTGTAGATAGACTTGAGAACGCGGCAGTTCTCCATGGTGTGGTTTGACTTGGGATGGAGTTGGCAGGGTCCTTTCAATGCTTTGGCGTAGTCTTCATCATAGTTACGACGTCCACCCCCTTTTTTGATGGTGTTGACCTCACCGTCGTCTTCCCGAGCACGCTTGCCCCTGTAATCGTCGCGGCGGTTACGCCGCTGATTACGTTGGTCACGGTGGTTGCGGGAGTCGTTGCGCCGGTCGCGGCGGTCAAAATTGTCATTCCGACCACGGTTGCCACGGTAGTCGTCGCGGTGTGGGGGTGGTCAGAGCGTGGAACCCTTGCTGCTTCTTCGATAATTATCTTTTTAGCGTCGTCGGCATCCGCATATTTCTTAGCGGTGGCCAGGAGCGCTGTGACTGATTCAGGCCTCTTGCGGAGGAGCTTGTCCCTTAGGGCGTCATGGAAGCGGAGGCCAGTGATGAAAGCCTCGATTGCCTCGCTGTCGGAGATTGATGGGACCTTGATGCGCATCTCCGAGAAACGCCGAACGTATTCGCGTAGCGGCTCATCTTTCCGATCTCGAATCCGCTGCAGATCATATTTGTTGCCGGGTTGCTCGCAAGTAGCAATGAAGTTGTCGATGAAAGCTTGCTTGAGTTCTTGCCAGGAATCGAAGTAGTTTGCCGACAAGCTGACCAGCCATTGGTGACCTGCATGACCAACAGCGACTGGAAAGTAGTTAGACATGACATGCTTGTCGGCCATGGCTGATCTACACGCGGTCTCGTAGAGCATGACCCATAATTCAGGGTTCTCCTTGCCGTCATACTTCTGAAGTTTTTCGAGCTTAAAGTTCTTGGGCCATATGACTTGGCGAAGGTGCGGAGTAAACTGCTTCAAACCCGGCAGGCCGTGGGCAGTATCATATTCCATACAGTGATAGCTTTCATGGGATGCACGATCGTTGGCTCTCTGGTTGATGCGATCGCGTAGATCATGTCCTCCGAGGTAATGGCGGAGATCGTTATTGCCATCGCGGTGATCTCGGTTGCCATCTAGATTAGCCCTACGACCGTGGTTATCGCGGTGATTATCATGGTTGTCTCGGCGGTTGTCGTCCCGGACGTTGCAGCGTTTGACCTCTCGACGGCGGTTGTCATCTCGACCACCTTCATTGCCACTGTTTCCGCCTTGATGGATGTCTGACGGGTTGTTGTTCCGCGAGCCACGTTGGTCGGGTGGCCGTGAGCGACTTGAGTACTGGCGGCTGTGGCTTGACTCGACTGAGACGGATGGAGCCCGAGCTTGATTTACAATCTCTGTGGTCTGTGCCATAGCAGCCATCAGATAGGCTTGTATTTCATCGCGAACTGCTTGAGTTTTCGGGGTATTGGGTAGCCGTTGCATTGTCGCCATAGCAACGGCTACGTTGGCGCTTGGAGTCCTGAAGACCTGTTTGTCCCCCACCCTGTCGAAGGCATTGTTGAGGTCACGTGGCTAGACCCTTATGCGTCGTGCCTCCTCTTCTGCCTCGGCTTCGATTTGTCGGCGATTAAACCGGTCAATATTGCGTGCTTCGCGTGCAATCCTTTCCTGTTCTGTTTCACCGACTACTGGTGGTTCGTCATTACTGACCACATTGATCAAATCCCCTCGTCTTGGTGGGAAAGACGGAATTGTGGGAACCCCGAGGCATGGTCTGGTATATCCAGATCGTATTCGATGCCTTCATCATCATGATGCTGAAGCTTAGTGTGGACGGAGGCATTGGATGCGATGCCAGACGAAGAGCCGGAGTCACCCTCTGGGACTGTGTGGACAGATCCTTCTTGATAATCTTCAATCCGGATCATGTTGACGAAGTTGCGTGGCTTCAGCTGAGGTCGATGTATGAAACATAGATCCGAGCAGCGTTGTACATTATACGCGTAGTTGGAGGCAGCGTTTCGCAGGCCGTAAGGCTGGGCCTGGTAGTTCTCCGTCGAGGCTTCATACTCGAAGAGCCGGAGACCCATCGCGGAGGGTGGCCGGCGACAAGCGGAGCGCCCTTCAGGAGTAGATATGACCACGAGATCTGTACCAAGTCGTGCAGGACGACTGGCCCGAGCTGGTCAGGTAGATCTGTTGTGGGAAGCGGTTACCTGCTCATTAGGCCCACTTTGAATTGAACTTACCAGAGCTAGGGTTTCAGCAAGTTTGGTGCCGACCTGATCGATGGAGTCAAGCAGGTCGGTGTTGTCGATCTGCTTCCCTTCGTAGCGGGGAAGCAGACGATGGGTTGTCGGCGTGGCTGAAAGCGATGCGGGCGTGGTCGGAGCTAGATTCACCATGGTCGGAGCCAGATCAGCCATGGTCGGAGCCATAGCCGATGCAGGTGAAGCAGCGGTCAACGCAGATTGAATTCGCACCTCCTCCGTGATCGTGGCGATGAAGTCATCGGAGCCGGTGGTCCAGGTGATCTGACCGATGGTGAACGTGAGGCCGTTCGGTGTAGCCATGAAGCCGGGGATGATGACCATCTTGTTCGCTTGGAGAGCAGTACGCACACCCCCTACCTAGAGCGCCACTGTCGATGAAATATAGTCGGCAGTCTACCCAGGGGTATGCCCAAGGTAGTAGATTGTCGGCAGACAGATGCGCAAGCCACAAACAAGACGGTGACGCAAGACAGACACGAGGTTTTATCCAGGTTCGGCCGCCAAGAAGGCGTAATACCTACGTCATGCGTCTGATTGTATTGTTGTATGTCAATGAGAGATGATTTTTAGAGGGGTCCCCTGCCCGCCTTATATAGTCCGAGGGGCAAGGTTACAGATATGGAAACTAATCCTAGCCAGTTACAATTGCCATAGGTGGTCGGATAAGGATTCCTATTCTAACCAACTAGGATCTTGCTTGATCGCCAAATCCATCTTGACTCCTTGCGCGGGACTCCGAACAGGTTGGCCGGGCCGCGCGTCGTCTTTTGGTGGACCGGACCCTCTGGTCTGGGCTGGCCCAAGCCTAGCCGTAAGGGTATAGGGGTTAATACCCCCATAGGGGAGTCTATAAATAGACTTTGGCCGACTTGGGGCTCTCTCTCTTGGCACTTTGACATACTTGACATCCTTGTGAGCCTAAGCAATCACCTCCCACTCACCTCCGTCATTGATTCATCATCATAGTGAGATTGGGAGTGATTCCAAGTGCATTTGCTTGAGTGATTGCATCTAATGGCACTTGGGTATCGTTGTGGCTGTGGATTTCTTGTTACTCTTGGTGGTTGCCGCCACCTAGATGGCTAGGAGCAGCGAAGGAGCATTGGCACGAGTTGGTGATTGTTCGTGGCCATTTCTCGGTGATTGTGAGGGGTCTTGTACCTTTCCCGATAGAGAGCCATAAGGTAACTCTATTGGATTGCTCGTGTCATTGAGTTACCTCACTTGTGGGTAGGTTCTTGCAGCGTCCATTTGTTGGACTAGGTGTGTG
Source organism: Miscanthus lutarioriparius (assembly GCA_904845875.1). NCBI lineage: Eukaryota > Viridiplantae > Streptophyta > Magnoliopsida > Poales > Poaceae > Miscanthus > Miscanthus lutarioriparius. The sequence goes on along the minus strand of CAJGYO010000011.1, from coordinate 43,030,684 downwards.
ATACCTATTAGCCGCTGGACCACCAAGTGTTGGTTGACACAACGAGGACTAGCGTGCCGGCAAGCACGTGAACCTCGGGAGAAAAATCTTGTGTCATCTTGTGATTGGATATCTCCTGATGATTGATTGGCTTTCATATTGTGATTGGTTCATTCCTCAACACGGCGGTATAATCACAGCACTCACTTCCTTACATTCTTTGCAAACTATTGTGTAGCAAGCTCTTTAGTGTAGCTAGTTTTGAGAGCTTGCTTGCTAGTTTAGTTTCACCTAGTGGAGCTCTTTAGTGTAACCTTGTTGAGAGCTCTTAGTGAGTAGTGACTTAGCCTCTTATGTGCCTAGAGATTATAACAACTAGAATTGTTGGGTAGGTGGCTTGCAATCCTTGTAGAGCTAGAGCAAAATTGCATTTCGTTGTTTAGCGTACTAACAAATTGCTCTAGTGATCTTGTAGAGTTTTTAATAGGCTATTCACCCCCCACTAGCCATATTAGGACCTTTCAACATGCATACCTAGATACTTCATTGGGAAGGAGACCATTTTACAACCCAGAGAGCTAACTGCCAAACTCTGTTCATCATTTGAGAGCCCAATTGTAAAGACTTTTCTCTAAGTTGATTTTCATCCCAGACATTGCTTCATAACAAGATAAGATCAGTCTAACATTTCTCAAATTCTCAGGGGAGTATTGTACCATCAGCATATTGTTAATGTGTGATTCCACCCTCCACTAGATGAGAAACTAACCCCTGAATAATACCTGCAGAGCTAGATCTAGATAGCATGGCTGCGAGGGCATCAACTACCAGGTTAAATAAGAGAGGAGACAGGGGGTCCCCTTGCCTAAGACCTTTTAAGCTTCTAAAGAATTCACCTCTCTCTCCATTAAGATCTATGCATACTCTGCCACCTCTAACAGCTTTATTAATTCACTGTATCCAAGTTTTAGCAAATCCCTTCCTTCTTAGCACTTCCTCCAAAAAAATTCTAGTTAACCTTATCATATGACTTCTCAAAATCTAATTTGATAACAACTCTAGATGATTTGTTACACCCTAACTCATGTAGTACCTCCTAAAGAATCACCACCCCTTCTAAAATATTCCTTCCAGGTAGAAAGGCTATTTTGAAAGGGCTAATCACCTTACTAACCGCAATAGTTAACCTCAAAGTCAAAGCCTTGGTGATGATTTTATAGATTATGTTGAGCAAGCAAATTGGTCTAAATTGTTTGATGGTTGTGGCTAGTTTGACTTTGGGCAGAAGAATTGTAACTCCATAATTCAGTCTCTAGAGCTCTAAGTGACCAGCATGTAAGTTGTCAAGCATCTCTTTGATGTCCCCACGAATCAGAGGCCAGAAAGCCTTGAAGAATTCTACAGTAAACCCATCAGGTCTAGGGCAATGCTGTTTTTCATTTCCTTCAAAGTAGTATCCACTTCTTCTAGAGTAAATGGCCTAGTTAGGAACTCATTATCTTCCTGTTGAATTTGTTAATTAGGGGACCACAGATCTTGATCTAAGTGCATGTCTACAACCTCGGCATCTCCAAACAGCTGTTTATAATAGCTTGTGATGTGCTCCTTCAAGAATTGAGCCTCCACCACCTCTTGACCCTTCACTGCCAACATAGTGATATGCGTTTTCCTCCTTCTGCCATCGGCACATTTGTAAAAGTAACTAGAATTAGAGTCTCCTGCCAGAATCCATTTTTTCACCACCTCTCCTTTGCCACTAGAGTTCCTCATCTACCAAAATTTGTTGTAAGGACTTCTCTAGTTCATACCCTATCATCCCATTCAATTTGGGCTAGGGGTCTTGAGTCACTCCATTCATCTAAGGTATCAATTCTCCTCATAACGCCCTGCTTAAATTTCTTCTGTTGGCTATCATTATTCTGACCCCACCCTTTAATAGCTCTTCCTAACTTTCCTGAAGTGATATGCCAATGATCAAGAGGATCATATTTGGATCTGGCAGGCCATTTGCCCTTATCCCAATCTTGAAAACCAGCTTGGTTTAACCAATGTGCACTAAATCTGAAGTAATGTTGCTACATAGTCGAACCAACACCAGTATCAACTAAAAGAGGGTTATGATCTGATCCCACTCTTGGTGCAGTCACCACAGTAGTTAAATCAAATCTATCTTCCCATGCATTTGACACAAGAACTCTATCCAAGACACATGATGGGAGGGTTTTGCTTGTTAGTCCAAGTGTATCTGCTCCCTGATCTATGTAACTCTCTCAGTGAAGTAGTGTTAATCATTTCATTAAAGGCATCCATCATATGTACATCAACATTACCTGTTAATTTTTCCTCCACTTTTCTAACCAAGTTAAAGTCACCACCATGCATAATAGGCAGCTCAGAGCTCAAAACTTTATTTTGGATTTCCTCTAGAAAATCTAATTTCCTCTCATCATGAGCAGGGCCATAAATGTTTACCAATATCCATTGGAAACCATCAGACTTCGTAGTAAGTGTACAACTTTGAAAGAACTCTCCTTTACCTTCATTAGTAATAGTTGCCAACTCCTTGTCTATCCCCATTAGCAGTCCACCAAAATGGCCAGAATAGGGAAGCCAAGACCAATGCATATCTTTTTGTCCCCCAAATTTATCTAACTCTCTCTGTTTGAAAGCAGTCTTAATAGTTTCTTGAAGACATACACAGTCAAATGAATGTTTATTGACTAACTCTAATAATAGCTTTCTTCTCCCTACATTCCCCAACCCCCTTATGTTCTAGAAGAGGATCTTCATCCTTGATCCACAGATAATAAATTACCTTCATCAAAAGCTCTGTCCCCTACAAACTCTAAATCAAGGGGGTATTGCCATGCAGTACTCTCATCCACTGTCTGATCTCTATCTTCTGTAGAACTCGGCAATTTTTTTGTTTTGTGTTCAAAAGGGCAGCCATTGCATCCTCTTTGGCTTGAATCAGGGAGATATTTGTAATTCTAGTGGCTTCCTCATTCCCCAAAGAAAAGACACAAACTCTAGCAATTGTGTCTATGGAGCATGAAGTATCAGAAATAGGTAGGGTGGAGGAAGAAGTAATACCTTTGGAAATAGCTTTCCTAGCCATGGCCTTCTCTTGGACAAGCACATCTCTATCTTGGAGTCTTGAGCTTTGTCTGGTACAATTGATTGACACCTTGATGGGTTCAAAGGGAACTAGAACTGGATTAGGCATATGCACTTGGCTAGGTTGAGAAGACAAATTTGGATCAGCTTGCATAAAGTTAGAGAGCTTCCTCACTAGCTAAGACGGTATCAATTGTTGTAGCGCTACCGTCTACTTTGGGTTGACACCAGAAGGACTCATCCCCACCGCATCTCCAACTATCTCATCAGTGCCAACAGTATTGACCACATGACGTAGAGTATCAGAACTTAAAGTGAAACTCTCAACATGATTGTGCAGTAACTTGGCCACTGGGGTCCCAACCTGATTAGCCCTTGTATAAGTTACTAGCTGCGTAGCTTCTAATTGATCATTGATAACTGAAGAGTTACTGTCAAACATAGCTTCCATAGCAGGAGAATCTAGAGCTGTGATCGAACTCTTTGGTGATGAAGGATGAGGTAAAGGCACCTCAGAAGACTCCTCACTCACCCCTTTGGATGTTTGCCCCTCAACTATTTCAGAACCTTTTTGATCAAATGTTCCATTTGGATTCAACTTCCTTGCCAGCTCAACCATCTCCTGAATTATATCTGTAGAATACATCAAGCCCTGACAGCTCTGGATATTAGCATCTGAGGCTTGAGATGTAGCTTCCTCCACTGCACTATTATTGGTACTAGGGTCAGCCAAATTGGCTTTCTTACCCTGGTACTCAGATGGACCAGCTCCATTGTTGTTTGAAGGCCCTTGTGGTGGTGGGTTTCCAGACTCCAACCAACCATGGCTCTCTTGTTATTCAGGGTCATCCTCATTAGTGATATCATCCTCCTTATCATCCAAGTCATCATCATCAGGCTTAGAAGGAGGGAATTTCTTCAACTTATCAGAGTAATACCGAGTAATCCTTCTACCCTGTTTGTTGATAAAGACCTCTGAAGTACAACCAATCTGATCAGGGTTCTTGCATGAGACTTTAACCCAGACCAATCTCCAGCTTAATGATGGTAGATGCACCTCTTCAGGATCCCCTACCAACCAGGACAATTCTACTACGACAAATTCTAAATGAGCATTGTTAGGAATCCCAATAGCTCTAACCCACACATATTGAAGAACTTGAAAAACATTAGGATCCATTGTTGATTCCTCTACAACAGCTAGAATGTCAGCAGTAATAAACTTAATCTTCCCCATCTTGGTAAGTATATTCATAACTGCCTTGGATGGAATGTTAACCATAAACTCACTCCTAGAGATGTGTTTCACATTCTAATCCCACTTAGAGTCCACTAGATACTGTAATTCAGTTTTAATTCTTGCTTGAGTGCCTCTCCCTTCTAAAACAGACACAAGAGCTCTAATTGGGGATTCCGAATCAGCTTTACCATCTGCTTTGGTTTCTGGTACATCTAGACAGTAAAATTTTTGCCCTGGCAACCCATATCCACATAGTCGTAGGCCTTTAGACTTCATCAGAGGGCACTGAGCAAACTTATGACCAGTATCTCTGCAACTATAACAGAACAGGGGCCTTTTGCAAGTATTTCATAGGAAGGCCTGAATACTGACCTGATCCTGACTCCCAATTCTGTTGTTGGTTGAAACCCCTCCTGCGATCTTCAATCTTGTGTCAAAGGTCCTCCTCCGTCATCTGCCTTACATCCCGAGCCTCTTGAACATCGCCTGCGCGCTTGCGACCTAGGAAATCCCTTGGGTCATGATCTCTAAACAACTGGCGATTCTGGCGTTGATCTCTTTCACCTTGCTCCTGGTAATCCCGACGCCCACGACCATCCTGACCTTGGAACGACTCACGGATGTCACGACGTTGATCTTGGAAGTCATCGCGCCTGTCTCTAAAGCGATCCCCCTCCCGGACCTCCGTAAAGCGCTCACCATCTCTGCTATCGCGTGACTGGTAGGGCTTTCTCTCCATAGATTCTTTGGCTACCTCCATGAAGGACTTCTCGTCGGTAGTGGTGGGATGCACACAACGAAGATGTTTTGCTTGAGCTCCAAACTGTCTAATGTCACTCACACTCAGCCAGGAATCGCTCCGCCGTCGGGTCCCAAACCCTAGCGACGGCGACCCCCAACGATGGCGATGGGTCTTAGGCTGGGGGCGACTAGATGGGGGAATGTAAGAGTGAGAAAATAACTCCTCTATGGATGGGCCATAGTAGGCCGGCCCAACTCCTTTACCTTTCTCAGCCTTTGTGAACTTTCTTGAATTTTGGGATGACCTGCTTGCCCCCCGCCACCCTGCTTCAGCACAGAAGACGCGTTCCTCTGCTCCAGCAATGGCGGCTTCATCCTTTGCAGTATCTGTTCAGTTGATCTTATGCATTCTAGCTCCCTAGTACCTATCGGCTCCTTGCCAGCCCAGGAGAACTGAATCGGAAGATTACCCACAGTAATCGAACGCGAGTCCACATCTACGATCGGAGGAATTTTGTGGTGTTTGAGCCTATTCACCCTGGTCGGATCATCGGGCTAGGAATGTTTTGGGAGTCCCAACGCCACAGTGGGGTTCTTCCTAGCCGAACTCAAAGGTGGAAAATGATCCGCATTCAACCAATCGTCCAAATCCATCTCTAACAATTCAACATCTGACTGAACTTGCTCTGACGATATGCCCTGAAAACGAATATCTGTGTTTCTACAGAATCTCGATCGAAAGTCACCCTGATTGGAGCCCAATTGCTTATGATTCGAACTCCTAGAACTATGAGGCGATAGCGCAAATGGGGGATAGGCAAGGGTTAACCTGCGATTCCCCATCAGACCTGGAAGAATTTGGTAGTGAACAACACGACAGGAACTAACTCTGAGAAATCAAGCTCAATTGCAACATGCAACCGAGACAAACATGCTTCAGCAAATATGGCACCCGCGCCGGGGGACTCCCCCACAAGCCCCGGCAGAACCGCACGTAGAGGAGACGAGATGAGAAGATACCACGGTGAATCGAAGCAGCGTCGAAACCCGAGTCGAGTCTCCTCCTTTTCGTCGAAGATGACCCCCGGGATCGCCGGAGTTGAAGCGTCTGTTCCGCCTCTAAGTCGCCTCTCCCCCTCCTAACCTTCAGAATCGGTCTGCCATCCCGGTCTAATACCGTTGTAAAAAAAAAATCGTCTAACCAGTAAGACAAGTATCGGACAGTGGCCAGTTGTGCCGCTGCTCTCGCCATGAGTAACGGGCCAGGAACAAGCTGAATGGCTGACATGTTGCACTACGAGCTTCAAATTTATGCGCAGGTCCATCTCAGATGTCCAGAATTCAAGAAATTTAAGGAACAATTTCTTAAAGGAAAAGAAAGGCGTGTACCGAAGGAGTGCATCCCTTGTGCGAAAAAAAAGCAGCGGACAAAACGATGAAACAAAATTTGACGATTTATCCAAAACATACAGATTAGAAGCCACAAATGAGACGCCATTGCTAGTAATTTTTCAGCAAGTAAAGACCATGTACGAGTACTACAGATTAGAAGCTTATGAAATATCACACAATCTGACAAGGGACATGAACTTCAAAATTATTTTCAAAGCGACAAGAAAAACAGATGACAGTCACAGTGTAGATTCCATATCTCAGATGCTTAACTAGCATAGGCCAAAAAGCCTGCCAGTGGCATCATGGGTAGCAACTCTTAAAGGATTAACCATAAAGACCACATAAATCACTGTGGAAACTATCTGGCAGTGGCACCATGGATATTGCTCTTCTTTAGAACGAAACCTGAAATGCTGCCTAAATTAAATAGTAGATTCAGATAACCAGATAACATAACACAAAATGCCTTCAACAGTTTGTAGGTGAATTATCCCTGCGGTAAGACTCAAGCCATTTAGTAGCCCATGATGTCGATATCACTATCAAAGGGGTCAGGTAGAGCATTCACAGCCTCTATACTGAACCTCTTGCGATGGACAACTTTCAGGCCCTCGAACACGACTTTGGCTTCCACAGAGGCCCTGTGGCATTGAATGAGATTTTGCTGTTCAGTAATCCATGCAGGGGTGTTGGACATGGCAGATTGAATCTTCATGATCTGCAGCACCTGTGCATTCGCAAGGAGAAAACACACAAATTCAAACATGTTTTGCTCCTCAACTTCGCCTATTAGGTTCTTAACTTTGCTTTCCAGCCTCACGGTCTTGAGATGGTTAACAATACATCCAATGGGTTCATTCTTCTGGTAGTAGCCGAAGTCAATTGTGTCAACCTGGCGTTCCCCGGGCTTGCCCTTTTACACAAAAATGAAGAATCAGAGGAAGTTCTTTGCGATGTTTAGCTAATGAGTAAAGTCCGATTCACCCCTAACTAGTCGTTGAATTTGAAAGACCCCCTCAAACTTGAATAACGGACAACATACACACTTCAACTTTAAAAAAAAAACCCAACAAAATACTCCCTTAACCATTTCAAAGTGGTTTTTTTGGTGGTTTTGCGGATGTGGCAGTGGGACCCACCTGTCAATTGGTCTCTCTTTCTTTTATATAAAAAACATAACCTTTTCATATGAAGTCATATGAATACAAACTTCATACCAAAGTTGTAGATCTCGACACGATCTACAAATTTGTAGTTGATAAATTTTTTATTTAATATATTTTAGCAGCTCAAATATTCGTTTTAAGTTACCAGATTTTAATTTTTTTTTAATTTGTCAAATGACCTCAAAATCTCAAATGTTGACATAGTCTATGCCAAAGTTGTAGTTTCAAGCAAGATCGACAATTTTGTAGTTGACAACTTTTTTATTTCAGACTGTTTAGAGGCCCAAATATTCATTTTAAGTTTTGTAACTTTGAAATTTAATTTATTTTTGAATTTTTCAAACGACCTCAGATGTTGACGTGGTTTACACCAAAGTTGTTCCTCTCAATATGTTCTACAACTTTGTAAAAAAGGGCGTACCTAGTGCAGAGAGCTCCCGCTCTGTGCGGGGTCTGGGGAAGGGTGTCAGTGGCAAGCCTTACCCTCGCCTGTGCAATGCGAGGAGACCGCGACTCGAACCCGGGACCTTCCGGTCACAGGAGGTAAGACTCTATCGCTTGCACCAGGCCCGCCCTTCATGTTCTACAACTTTGTAGTTGATAACATTTTTATTGGGGACATTTAGAGGCCCAAATGTTTGTTTTAAATTCTCAGATTTTGAAATTCAATTTCTTTGATTTTTTTCAAGCAATAAAAATATGGGCATCTAAACAATCACAAATAAAAAATTTGTCAACTACAAAGTTATAAATGTTAAGAGCTACAACTTTGGTGTAGACCACATATCAAAGGTCGTTTGCAACATTAAAAAAGAAAAATCAAAATTAGAGAACTTAAAACGAATACTTGGGTCTCAGATAAAAAATCTGTCAACTACAAAGTTGTAGATTTTACTGGAAACTACAACTATGGTATAGACTATGTCAACATCTCAGGTCCTTTGAAAAATTCAAAAACCAAAATTTAAAATCCGGTAACTTAAACCGAATATTTGAGTCTCTAAAATGTATTAAATAAAACAAATTATCAACTACAAAGTTGTAGATTGTGTCGATCTCTAGAACTTTGATATAAAGTTTATAGTCATATGACTTCATATGGAAAAGTTGGACCAAAGACCGGTGGGCCCCACTGCCACGATAACTGAAGAAACAATTTTGAAATGTCGGCAAGGGGGATGTTATTTTGTCTGGTTTTAAAAGCTAAGTTGTGTATGTTGTCCGGTATGGTAGTCCAAATTCAACAACTAGTTCAGTGGGTGAATCGCACTTTACTCTTACCTAATGGATAGTACACACACCAACAAAGCAATTGGCAATGGGTGGCAACCTCAAGCTCTAATTACCTGGATATGCAATGTCTCCAGGAAGGAAAAGCACTTGAGCAAGTTCATCGCCGTCGCCATGTCCTTCTTGCTCGAGAATGTCATGCTTATAGCTAGAATCTTCACGCTATTGAAAGGAGCACGCAGTCCCTTGTTAACCTTCTGCAATGTACAACTGAGCGATGCCTCATTTAGGCTCAGCTATCCAAGACGACGAAGGAGAACGACAATGAATTGAAATAAGGTAACTACCTCCTCAACAGAAGGCTTGTCGATGCCATGGAAGAAATTCCGGAAACCAACCACCAGATAGCCAAAAGCAGTAAGCTTTGGCGCGCCGATGATGGTGACCGACGCTCCCAGATGCACGTCGCCGAGCAGACACTCCGGGCGCAGGGCGTCCTCGACGGTGAGCTCCTCTAGGTGCTTGTAATGCCACACACCGAACAGCACGAGGCTGCGGCAAGAAGTGATGCGGATGCGGCGGGGGCCCTGGATGTGCCTGAAGATGACGTTACGCAGCGCGGGGCAGCCAGACAGCAGGCTCTGGAGTGCAGCCTCGGAGATGTGGGTGCGAGAAAGGGAGAGGTCCGTGAGACGGGATGCGGAGGCGGCGGCGGCCCCGGCGTCGGAGAAGCGACACTCACCGAGGGCGAGGGTCTCGAGCGTGGCGGAGGTGAGGAGTGGGTCGGCGAGCGCGCGGTGGCACCACTCGGGCGGGCAGATGTGCGAGACCTCGCGGGCGCGGCGGTCGCCGGCCGTGAGGCTGCGGAACCAGGCCTCCGCGGCGGGGACGCGGGCGCGGAGGGTGGTGCGGGCGAGGCGGAAGCGCGTGACAGGGCCCGGGTGGGAGGCGAGCGCGAGGGAGACGGTGTCGGCGCGCGCCGCCCAGGGTGCTCCCGACACCGACGCGGCGCGGGCGATGGAGGGGCGGGGCGCGGCGGGAAGCTCGAGGTCGTCGAGGCGGAGCGGGGTCCCACGCCACGCGTCGCGCCAGCGAGGGGAGAGCACGGCGGTGCGCGCGGCCTCGGCGGTATCGAGGCGGGAGATGATCGCTGAGAGGAGCTCAAACGGGAGGTTGCTGATAAAGTCCTCGCCGCCGACATCGCATCGCGGCGGCAGCGCCATCCCGCCGCCGGGATTTTGCGGAGGTTTGGGCGGAGAGGGTTTTGTTCACCAGCCGGTTGTTTATCAGTTTGGAGACTTCGGAGGAAAGGAAGTGCGGACTGGTCTGTGGAGATGAACGGGCTACAAGTTGGACTGAGCCAGTGACAGTGAGCTGAATCGGGTTGTCGGCCTGTTGCGCGCTGCATAGACAAACTGGGTCCGTATGGGCTGTCGGACTAGAAATATATTTTTAAAAATATCTAGAAATTATAAAAAATAAATTTTCGAAATGTATCCAAATATTATTACATAGAAAAGTAATACAATTAAAAATCCTAAAATCTGGTTTAATCTCAGAAAAATAATAGGAATGTAGTTTTAGCTGAGAAAACTATGGAACTAGTTTCAATTCTAAAATCATGTTCTATCCTAAAATCTTTTTTAATCTTAGGAATCTTGATGGACATAGAAGCTCTCGTTATCTAATAGTATAATTAGTCAATGTTGACGTAGCAGGTTAGGAAAATCACCATCAAAACCACATAGGGTGTAAAAGTCAGACGACCGCAAAAGTTAGGGGAGTGAAAAGTTCTTTTTCCTACTCCCTCTGTCCCAAAATAAACCAATTCCATAATTCACTCTAATTCAAACTATATTAAGTTTGATCAACTTTATAGAAAAAGGGTAATAACATCTATGACACCAAATAAGTATATTATAAAAACATACTATGATATATCTAGTGATACTAATTCGGTGTCATAAATATTAGTGTTTTTTTCTATAAAGTCAGTCAAATTTGAATAGTTTGAATCAAGATAACTCAAAAAGTTAGATTCTCTCTCTAAAAAAGTAAGATTATCTTTTTGTAATATTCTAATTTAATATACAAATTGTACAAATGCACTATCAATGAGTCATGGACCCAGAGACGAGGAGGGATGGTAATCGATATAAATCCAATGGATGCTACACCCTACTGTATATGATAGATTGTATCCATTACACCCGGTCGAGGGTACATATCCTCATCCATATACCCATGCCCATATTAGGTAGTCGATATCTGTAGGTATGGATGAAAACGGTACGGATATTTATTCGACCGTCCGTTCGATCGAACAAATATGAACACTTATCTGGATAGTTACTCGGATATCCGTTTTTTTTTTTCGGATACGGATACTAAAACGGATATCTTAGGCGGATATCAAATACGGATGTAATATCATCGATATCCGGCGGATATCGGATAATCCGGATAAGTATCGGATATATCCGGATATTTAAAAACGGATATTATCCGGATATTTATTCAAAATTTAAAAATCACAAATTTGAACCATCCAAACTATCTCAAATGGAAAGTTGACCAAAACAACAATTGTAGATCTTGATGAGTTGAACAAACTTGGTATTCAAAACTTTTCAATTTGAAGTCATTTAGACTTCATAATACTAGAGTCAAAGTGTTGTTTTTTCATTTGACCAAATTTGACTTGGTCAAACTTGCTCAAATGAGACACTAAATGACCTCAGATGAAAAAACTCTGAATACCAAGTTTGATCATCTCAGCAAGATCTACAATTGTTACATAGCTCATTTTCCCATTTGAGAAAGTTTTATCAAACACTAGTCATAAATTCTTGAATCTCATATAGACTTTCTGAAACTATGTCACACACTTGTGAAATTTGAACTACATTTTGTTCAAACTTTCTCAAATGAAAAAATAGCCTATATAAGGATTGTAGATCTTGATGATCTGAACAAACTTGGTATTCAAAACTTTTCAATTTAAGACAATCTAGGGTTCCGAAAACTAGTTTGTAAGCATTGAAATTTAAAAATCACAAATTTGAACCGTTCAAACTATCTCAAATGGAAAGTTGACCAAAACAAGAATTGTAGATATTGATGAGTTGAACAAACTTGGTATTCAAAACTTTTCAATTTGAAGTCATTTAGAGTTCATAATACTAGAGTCAAAGTGTTGTTTTTTCATTTGACCAAATTTGACTTGGTCAAACTTGCTCAAATGAGACACTAAATGACCTCAGATGAAAAAACTCTGAATACCAAGTTTGATCATCTCAGCAAGATATACAATTGTTACATAGCTCATTTTCCCATTTGAGAAAGTTTTATCAAACACTAGTCACAAATTCTTGAATCTCATATAGACTTTCTGAAACTATGTCACACACTTGTGAAATTTGAACTATATTTTGTTCAAACTTTCTCAAATGAAAAATAGCCTATATAAGGATTGTAGATCTTGATGATCTGAACAAACTTGGTATTCAAAATTTTTCAATTTGAGACAATCTAGGGTTCCGAAAACTAGTTTGTAAGCATCAAAATTTAAAAATCACAAATTTGAACCGTGCAAACTATCTCAAATGGAAAGTTGACCAAAACAAGAATTGTAGATATTGATGATTTGAACAAACTTGGTATTCAAAACTTTTCAATTTGAAGTCATTTAGAGTTCATAATACTAGAGTCAAAGTATTGTTTTTTTCATTTGACCAAATTTGACTTGGTCAAACTTGCTCAAATGAGACACTAAATGACCTCAGATGAAAAAACTCTGAATACCAAGTTTGATCATCTCAGCAAGATATACAATTTTTACATAACTCATTTTCCCATTTGAGAAAGTTTTATCAAACACTAGTCACAAATTCTTAAATCTCATACAGACTTTCTAAAACTATGTCACACACTTATAAAATTTGAACTACATTTTGTTCAAACTTTCTCAAAATGAAAAAATGGCCTATATAAGGATTGTAGATCTTGAATCCATGACCATGACTCCATGAGACCCATGAAGCAATGTGCTTGGCTATTTCTACTCATGCTGCGAAGATTGGTGCTTATATGATGTTTGATGTATGATGTATCTGTATCTTTATCTTATTTGTTGCTTTACTCTTTAGTCTTTCGGCTTAATCTAGATGGATTATGGACTCATAGAGTGGTGTAATGGTTTGCGCACGTATGATATATATATATATATATGCTGCTTTTATTCAATATCCGAATAGATATTTGTATCCGACCTTCTCCGAATCCGATTCATACCGTATTCGATACTCATTATTCGTATCCGTAACCGAGTCAATCCGTATTCGTATATGTATCCGAACGCTATCCGTGTCCGAATCCGAATCCGAACAGAAATATGAAAACAAATATAATATGAGTGATATCCGTTCGTATCCGATCCGTTTTCATCCCTACCTGTAGGTTGCTCATACTAGAGAAAAACTACAACATTACCATTATCAACACAGGAGCAGACATAATTTCAGTATATGTCATTACGACCATATGAGCTAATAATATATATTGAGTATATGTCATTACGACCATATTAATAAGCATATCAGAGAGAGTCATATAAAGTCATGCATCAACGCAACTCAAGTTCATTAGCTCATAATAGAACACTATTCAATAATTTTTAAGTTTTCAACTACAACTCAATTGAGGACATAAAAAACCAACTCATCTTAACACCAGATAACTAGATCAAGATCACAACACCGCATATAACAGAAGGTTTGCAATATTATAGATTAGGCATAAAGAATAACACAAAATATCAGGATAGAGGATTTTTTTTACACAATTTGGAAGTTTGTGTAAAATATAACCATACCCGTATCCACCTATCCGACGGGTATGGCATTCTATCCACTATGAAACCAACAGATTTAGAAATTAATTCATCCATACTCTATTGGGATAAAAATTCCATTAGATTTCGATACCCATTTGCCGTCTCGTTAGACGGCTTCGTTTCTGATTGCTGCATAGCCGCTGTGTATGGACAACTGTTGCTGCTAACATGAACAGAGCCGTAGGTAGGGTACACAGAGCATATGCACGAGACGTAGTTACGCAGACGTCACCGTATTGAAAAATAAAGCACAGCAGCACGCCGAGGTTTGGTATGGTAGCAGTTAGCAAAAGACCAGATTTTCACTGGCTTATTAACACAGCTAAGCAGTATAACGTAAATGATTCATTCAGAGAGATCAATGATACGATGCCTACTGATGCCATATGTACAAAACCACATGGCGTGCGCGGTCCATTTCCTTCACCAGTCACTCTGAAAGCGAGAGCTCATCGATAAGCTAACCTATCCACCTGAATAGCTGATCGTCCTGCCACGCGGTCTCGAGTGACGACATCCGGCAGCATCGCGCGTGGTCGCATCTCGCAGTGGTGTCAGGCCACCAGCAGTACATCCCTGAAGTTCTTCCCCAATAACCGCTGTTGTGCGGTTGTGCGCCCTATTCGTCCTCTGCACCTGCAGGTGCATATACGACGGCTGTTCTGCTGGGTGCATAGACCGAGAAAGAACACGGCCTGTTGTCATGCGGCCAGTCCTGTAATAAGCATCAGAAAATGGGTCGTTATCTTAGATGATGTAGGGGGGCAATAAAATAAGAGAAGCAGACTGTGTGCCGCAATACTCAGAACCAGGACTTACAGCAGTGAAGTACTCAGCATCATGATCAAGCCGACTAAATCCAAAGAAAAGGCCATCGTCAGAATCTAACACGATCTGACAAGGAAAAAAGAGAAAAGCCATCAGCATCCAGCACAACACATTTGTGTCCCCAAGTGGGCTGATTTGAGTACATTTTGGAAACAAATTTCAGTATTACAGAGTTCGATGAAGAAGTAGATAGAAGTTCATAATTTAGTGAAGATAAAAATAAATTATAGGAGTGCTAAACTGCTACATGGCTACAGACCACATAATCTCCAGCAACAGATTTATCCATGCTGGAAAAATATTGTTAGAACCCCAACAGTGATGAAACATGCTGATGTGTTGGTGTGTGTTTTGTAACTGGGTATGGGCTACCCAAACCCGTTTTTCTACCTTAATGAAATGACGCGCAGCTCTCCTGCGTAGTTCGAGAAAAAAAGGTTGGATAACGAAAATACAGATGCATGCAAAAGAGTTGCATACCTTGTACTTCCCAGGCTTGAAACAACCAACACGATAGTCAAAATAGCTATTGCTCCAGTGGAAGTTGAACACAAAGACCAAATCTCCTCTCTCGAAGATGATCACCTTATCCTCCTCATGTTTCCGTGATACATATGAGTGATCAGATGTCATGAACTGAAATCATATTGCACATTTCATCAGTAAAATGCACCAATCACCCTCCTACAGAGAGAAATTCCATATCCTCCTCTCCAGCAGTTTTCCTCAATTTATTAATTTGTTTTAGACTCCCTACTAATATAAAAAAATTAACGAGATAGAAATTCAACAGCGAGCCTACCCCAACTTGCGTGGGACTAGATGCTTTGTTGGTGTTGTTGTGTAGAAATTTAGTGGTAAGTTATTGTGCAACAGAGATAAACCAGTGACATACTTCATATTTTCCCTCAAGGTGTTGCATTGCCTGATCAAACTCTTGCATACCACGATATCTAAGATAATCTGCATCTCCCTAGAAAAAAAAAGATGGATTAAAATTGTATTCAACAACAATGATAACATATGGTAGTATTAGCTTATATAGAACATTCTTGATCTTTCCCAAGCAAGATTTACCAAGAAATATGTGGCCAATCCAGATATGTTGAAAGAATATAGTAGCACAGTTAAACTTACAAGGTCAAATCTACGACGGCATTTATCAAAGCTATAGTTATTCCCAGGAATGACAGAGCCATTTGGAAGACTTTGAGGACCTCTTGGAAAATCTATCCATTCTGCCACGTAAAATGAAACTAGTCATAACTTCCTCCTCTGATGAAGTAGGCTACATGCCAGACAAAGAAGAAACACATTATAACTCGTAACTATGCAACATGCAATAAAAATGAAAAGACTAACCGGGATGCCCAAACTCATTTCCCATGAAATTTAGATAGCCTTCACCTCCTAAACCCATTGTGACAAGCCTAATCATTTTATGTAATGCTATCCCACGATCGATTTGAGGTGTTGAAGGCCTGTCCAGAGCCATGAAATCATACATATCCTGCAGGAAAAGAAGTCGAGATGTTCATGTCATTCTGTTCTATTGTGAACCAGCAGTTTACAGCACAATACTACACTTCTGCATGTACTGAGTATCAACAATATGTGATGATATTTAAGTGGAAGTGTGCTTTTCTAGGAGAAACCAAAAAGCATAAAAAAAATTATCTTCAATGTGCAACCATAGAAAGCCCTTCAATACTCTGGGTAACTAAAGATAAAACATACAAGGACACATTAATGAATAAACAAATGCTGTTTACTAGCTCGCTGTAGCTTAGCCCGTTGTTGCTTTTACTCCCTCTTGTGGTAGTAGCCGGGCTTCGTCGTAGTTTTCCTTAGTTTTTTCGCTTCTGTTTTTCTTCTTTCTCCTCGCCTGGGAAACCTTTGGTTACCTAGTGTTGAGCCGTTTGTTGTTTGGTTCGGTGTTGTCTACTTCCTCTTAATGAAACACGTGCTACACGGCACGTTCGAGAAAATAAACAAATGCAAGATGGAACACCTAAATGTCCTTTGGTCAAGAAGTCATCAAATAACACAGATCATAGTTCCAAATAGCGGGATTTAGCGTTTGGGAAGCTCCACCGCTAAGCTATGTCACTTTTGGCGCTAAATGGAGTTTGCCGCTAATAGCGGCTAAAAGCGCGCTAAAGAGCGCTAAAACGGAGGCATCATAGCGCTGCTATCAAGCCAAACTCAGCATGAGCTTTTAGCACCGTCCGGCCCAAATCACACACCAGCCCAAAACCACTCAAGACGCGAGGTTTTCTTCAGACGACGGTGGCGGCTGCTGCTGCTGCTGCTGCAGTTGGCGGCGGTCCCAGCACAAGTAGTTGCTTCGACCGGCGGTGGCGGTCCCGACGCGAGGATTTGCTTCGACCGTCCGCTGCTGCTGTTGCTTCTACCGGCAACTTCCTTCTTCCTTTCCCGCTTTAACACTTCATTAATTTGCTTCGATCAACAACACATTAATGCTGTGAATGCCTGGATTTACTTAGGTCCAGTTTGGCAACTTAGGATTTTTTTTGTACTGCGCTACTACTGTTGGTATTTAGCCTCAGCTATCACTTTGTTCTGCACATGTCTTCATCTTCTTATGTTTATTATGTGCAAAATTACCTGATGTTTGACATATTTTTTGCTCAGTCACTAAATGGCTTAGCCCGCTATAGCCTTTCTTAGCCTTTGGGAGAGGCAGCCGCTAAGGGGCTTAGCCCGCTATTTAAAACATTGACACAGATAGATCTTATGTGTTTCTCCTGATAATATTAGTTTAGCTATTTCCTTTAAATAGGAGGGAGCATAGCGCCTCGACCAGTAGACCTACAAGATCTACGCTCAAGGGACTCCTAGATATTTCAGAAGCAGTTACAAAAAACAGATCCAGTTGGCAAAAACTGCAACCAGATTGATTTTAATTGGGTAAAACAAATTTCTGGTTTCTCCTCAGCTATCAGCATAAACCAATCTGATAGTTTTGATTGAAGCTGCCAATTTGCAGAGTTATCATTGGTGAGTTGAACTCATCCTTGCCCTGTTTTCTGTAATGACTTTCTTAGCAAAATATTTGATAGATGATTCATTAGTCAGTTAAGTTTTACTGACTGAAAAGTATTTGCAAGAAGATGTGTGTGTTCAACTGATTAGCAAATCACCATACACACTGCTCTTAGCAATCATTGCATTAGTATCAAGTAACGTGCTCAGTTTGCCCATGCGACCAATGACTAGTGAACGAACAAATCACTATCCCAAGAAAGACAAGTGATCTGATAGAAAAACATGAGTAACAGCTAGTACCTTATCCATCAACCAGAATGCAATTGTCTTGTCACCAACTAGAGCTTGATCATGACTTTCACAATAAGTGACACACTTTTCTAGCCACCTTCTATTTGTTAAGGTGTGCACGATATCATCCATTTTCCAATATTCATCACTTTGCCTGTGGTAATAGAGAATGTTGAAATTTGATCATATCATATGTTTATTTGGAACTACCCAGAATATGTATGAGGTACTAACATTCCAGCTCAAAGTAGGAAATATGTACATGAAGGACACATATTTTACTTGTCACATAAAATACTGGCATGGTCCCAATACACCTTTGACCATTGCATGCTCTGATTGTCGTTATATCTAAAACTAAAAAATATTATAGACATAATGATAAGGAAGTACTAGCTTTTCCATTTGATGATAATTCTACTAATATCTTTTCCCTGCGACAAACCTAAAGCATTTTTTTTAGATATTTGGGGCAAAAAGATTAAACGGCGACTACATGTGTTTTGGGACAATAAAAGAGAATGAAGGTACTATGTTATTGACACTTCTCATATTGAACCTGATACCACAAATATCATCTAAAGAATAACATAAATGTAGACTTGAATCAATTAAGAACTCAAATATACCATTTTGCATATGTAACCACTAATATTCGACCACTTACTTCAGAAGTTCAATCCATTTGTCTGGGACAGCCATATGAAGGCGATAATCAAAACCAACACCACCATCTTGGACAGGAATACAAAACGTAGGCATTCCGCTGACCTGAACATAATTAGACAAGTTGAACAATGAATGCTGAAGATCTGGCTGAACCTCCTATTTGCATGCGACTGTCATGTTGATGTTCAAAAGCCATATTTTTAGAACCTTAAACCCACAGAAGTTTAATAATACTGGTATAGGCCCAGGCATGTGTACAGTTGGAGTCCATAACTACTTTGCATGTATGTTAAACCTTGTTCCTTTTGCAAAATCTACCATCATAATAGCATTCCAGGTCAACATTCTCAAGATATCTATGAGGATTGCGGTCAAAAAAAGATATTTATGAGGATGACCTTTTCTTTTCACCAATAATATCAAATCAATTGACACTTGCATATTATGTTAAAGAACTAAATGCAATCTGAGAACATGCGTGCAAGGTAAATAGGAATATAGACTTCCTTCCCAAAATGAATAATACTAACCTAGTCCCTCAGGGGGGACAAAAGCACCAACTAAATTAATTGCTTTGAGAAGAGTATTTACAAAAGAAAAACACCAAAATATCGTGAGCACTTACATCTTCACCAATGGAAACAGCTTCTGGATAAAGCCCATGAATAAGATCGTTTACCAGCATTAGGTAAACTACTGCATCAACATCAGTGGCAAATCCAAAATACTCACCATAGTTCCCAGTGAATGCCACCTACAGTAAATAACAGCAATTTTAGAAAAGTCAAATATCTCTTTCATCATGTACAACTAAGGTAAGCTATCTTGGACTTGGTAGTTGGCCTAGGAGACATGATACATGTAATTATGCAGAGCAATTATTTCAGAAAACGGACAGCACAATGCAACCACTGGAGAACTGTGAAATCAAACTACCAGAATCATCTGGTAAACTTACTTGTAATCCATGGTGAGTATACATCATGGAGGTCACCCCATCAAATCGAAACCCATCAAACTTATATTCTTCAAGCCACCATCTTGCATTTGACAGCAGATATCTCAAAACCTGCACAAAACATAATGTTGCGTATGTATGTATGGAAAGATAAATAGGAACTATTAGCTAATACATTGTGCACATTACATACTTCCCAACTCCCATAATTGAATAGGCGAGAATCCCACATCCAATGATGGCCCCGTGGACCACCATGGAAGTAATGTGTATCAGTGCCATCGAAACCATTCAAACCGTCCAAGGTATTATTTGATGCATGACTGCAGGATACACAGAAATATTGGTAAATCTATGCAATTCAAAAGGACAAACCAATTGAGACATGGAGTATGTTGAGTTATCGTCTTATTGAGAATACAAAGGCCAGAATACGAATTTCAACTGGCTAAAGCAGGTGGATTTCTTAAAGCCCATTTGACTGCCTGTACAACTCTTCCGTAAAGATATTGGCAAGTGTCTACGTTGTGTTCCTTCTTTACGTCCCTTACGAGAAATATACCAAGTATGGATTAAGCTCTATGCAAACATGTGTAAATGGAATGAGGATGATAAGTGGCGCCTAGGACCATTTATCCATAAGAAACCAACTATACTTTCCCAACTCACAACTTCTGTGTAGCAGTGTAGCATCACCTAGAAAATTTCCAGGTAAATGAGTTTATTGCATCTGAGCTTCTCTGTCCATATGCACACCATCTGTGTGACTATTTATAAAGCAAGGTTCCAAGAAGTATCTACTCATAGGTGTCAAATACATTTAACTTCCAACTGAGTTAATACATCTAACAGAAAAATCAATGGTGCAATTCTACTGCATGATAAAAATAGGGCCATCCAACGAGGCAACCTATAAAAATAGACCCAGTCTAGAATAACTGAACAGACATACCTATGAACAATATCCATGAGCACTAGCAAGCCAAGCTCATGAGCTTTGTCAATCAGAGATTTTAGGTCGTCTGGAGTCCCAAAACGGCTACTTGGTGCAAAAAAATTTGTAACATGGTACCTGAAAATGGAAGTATACAGTAATCATATAAAGTAAGAAAACTAAGGATTGTTGTATGGCCTACGAAAATAATGAAGCAGATCCAAATGTTTATGTTTGTACAAAGCATTTAGGATGCAAGAGTTCCGATGGATGAAAAAAAAAACAGAAACAATGAAGAGAAATGGATGGATCATCCATTGAAAGTGTGAATACCCAAAGCTTGCATAATAAGAGTGTTCCTGGATTGCCATTATCTGTACTGCATTGTATCCAAGCCTTTTAATTCTTGGCAGCACCTCATCTCTGAAGTTAGCATACGTATTTATCTTTGGTTCCTGTGTAACAGATCATCTAAAATACTCAGTTTATCTCAAGTATAGATGATCATAGTTTCTAGTACTGAAACTTCAATTACCCAACAGAATGGTACAGACAATCACCCATAAGCTACCTTTATTTAAAATGGTCTTTCTTATCCTTACAAATAGTTTGCACAGCTTTCTATTCTGAAACTACTAACATGGCAATACTTATTACCACAAAGACAACATTCACATATAACTAGGTTCTGGAAACAACAAACCATGTTTTCCATTTATGTTAATATGGAATGTCTTTACGGAAAAAAGGAATTTGGAATCATGCAAGAAAATAGAAGAAGACCTGATATACACATATTATAATCTTTATGCAAATTAAGTTCCACATTAACCAATTTAAAGATGTACCAAAATCTGACTAGCTGCCACATGAATTCAATGTGTCTGAGAGAGTAGCTAAGTGAAGAACAAACAGAGAGCAGCTAAGTGAAGAACAAACAGCTTTTCTTCCTTTCTCTTTTGCAGAAGAAATATGAACAATTGTATGTTAAAAATATTACAGAAGTGGTACGGACTACAAGGGACTAAACAATAAACACAGCAAAAAATAAATAAATTATAACTTATTGGCATACCGGGCTACTCATTCCAACATGTGATTCGTATATCCGCAGTGACTTTGGCCGCTTAGGTTGAGGGTGTTTGAATACATATTTCTCCTGCATTGTGCATGAAAAAAACCCTTAGTAAATGGTCATAAAAAGTTTAAAACAGAGAAGCGAACCAAAAAAAGAGTAAGTAGACATCTCTAAGAGGCTCAAGTGGAACAAAGACACACAGAATCCTTTCCACTAAGAAGACATATTGTATGTGTCACTACCAAAATTCAAAATATTGTTCTGTATCCACATGCTATAAGAAAGAAGTTGAAAATAAAATGATACTAAGCAGTGGTAAGCATCAAAACCAATGCTATTAAAAATGCAAGACAAAAACTAGAGCATATACCTCTTCAGGTGGATCATAATATATACCATTGTATGGTATTTCACCTGGAGCCTGCACAGAAAACTTGATCCACGCAGGAATGGAATCCTTCACACCAGATGGTGTATCCATCCGTATCTAGAAACAATAGGAAGGAGAAAAAAAACAAGTCCCTTTAGCAGACACAATCTGAAGAATGCTTTCGCTCCCAAACTAACCAATCAGAAAAATCCACCTTTACACGTGAGCCATGAGGAATAGCAGGGGAACCATCAGCATTATTAGGCAGGAAAATCTCCCAAACGCCATACTCATTCTAAAAGTGATAATTCCATATATCAGGATAAATAGAAAAAAACAATACTTATCAAATGGAAATGTGTTTGTATGCAATGAAACCTCATCAGCTTATCTCACATTAAAATGTGCAAAAATGTTCTACTGATCATTAATAACACAACCACATCCATGCCACCTTGCATCAATTTTTGGATTTAGGATTAAATGATATGATGGTTGATTGATGGTTAAGCAGAAGTATAGAACCAAGGAATCAGTGCATTCATTGTACTGAATTTATACAATATTGTTAATCTGAGAACTTCAGGCTCAACTTGAAGGAATGTGTGAACAAGTCAAATAGACACAGTAGATGAAATATATCAACAATTACAAGGCAAACACGGAATATCGCAGAACTGTAGACATACTCTGGTCATAGCATCAGCATTTGGATTCCAGTTGTTGAAGTCACCTACTAATGCTGCAGACTGCAGTAAGATGTAAGAATCAGTTCTTAAATCTTAATGAGTTGATCAGCAAGATAAACTATCACTTTGAAGAGAATCACGATATTCGTGTGAACTATCTATATAAGTCTTGTGCACAAGGTCTCAAGTGAACCATGAACATTATCAAGTGTTAAAAAGTTGATTGCCAAGACGTGCTGAGACATACGTATGCTCCAGGAGCCCATTCTCTGTAAGTGATACCTTCAGCGCTGGAAAAGGAAGGGGAAACAAGTAATAAATATTTGCTCATATGATGTCCAGTTTACTAAAAAGAGCATATTCATGTGGCTGTAAATTTACCTGCGAGTAAATCCAAGCTTTTCGTACCCGCGTGAAAATGCATCCAAACCACCTTCATGTTGATCAATAGCCGCACGCATTCTCTTATATTCACTGTATCTGTTGAATCCACCAAGGCAAACCAAGCAAAAAATGACAAATTTGCACTTTTCCCAACAAAAGCAATAAATATTGGAGCTCAACTTGTCCAATTGTTGGCGCATCGGTAGAGTAAATTGCACACCCCGCTTACCAGTTACACATTCTTGTCAGTTTAGTTGCTCTGTTTGAATAATGATAAGCAGCGATGAAAGTAATTTATATTGCATTATGAGTTTCAAATATAGAAGTTATGTTTTTCAGTCATTAATTCCAAACTGCTTTCTAATACAGCCACTGATGGGATAAGTCTCTATGGTCTTTGTGGGGCTGCAACAATTGCTGCCCAGCATCTTGACTGGACAACATCTTAGAGGCATCTTAGGACAGCATCTTAGAGGACAGCATATTAGCATCTTAGACTAGCATCTTGGCATATGCTTGGTTGGCTAGCAGCCTATAAATATGTATCCCCAACCCCTCAGGTTGATATGGCATTGAGAAATAAACCAGAAAAATGCTCCAACTCCTAGTGTCATCCTCTCTCGATGAAAGTAAGAATTCTACTAGTACCAAGAGTAAGAATTCAGCGACTAACAAACACAAAACCATGATGAATGATCCCATTAAGAGGGGAGCATGATTTCAGCAGCTTAGCTCAGGGTTAACAGCTTACCGGTAGTCAAGGTGGCCCCGAAACCCTTCCAGCATTGGGTCAATCTCATATATTCGCTGACCATCTCCTGGTGGGGAGATAACTCGTGGTTTCTCCTCCACGAGTGGTGCTTTGGCTTTGATGGCTGCCTCAACTTCGGAGCTTGCTTCAGCCGCTGCTGAGGTTGCTTTAGCTGCTGATGAGTATGCCTTCTCCTCCACAACCAGTTCTGCGTCAGGTACCTACATCAAAGAAATAGATAAGTTGTATATAGACCAGCAGAAATAACCAAAATGGTGTATTCCTTAGTGATCTTCTTGCTAGGTGTAGGTGGGATCACAAGCTAACATGTCAGTAGCCCAAGAACCAGCACGGTGTCCTAACCAACAATGCACGAGGCTTTGCACAATGCCTGATATGAGGAGCGCAAAAGCTGACCACCCCCCATAATTTGATTTCATCAGACATTTGGGCAAGCGTATCATCATGAAGGCACAGAAGGGGGACAATCGAACCTGTAGTTCTTCATGCTGCTCTGGAGTGTCCACGACAGGTTCCGCGGAGGAAAGCAAGTCATCACTGCCACCTCCAGGCACCAGCACCTTTCCAGGAGCACCAGCGCAGCTCACAACGGTACCTGCAATTTCCAAAGCCAGCTCCACTGATAAGAACTGAGAAAATAACACCACCAATTTCGTTCCAGGCTGCAACGATTGAGAAAACAAAATAGGAAGAAAACGAGGAAACGCATTGGCTCAGACGTTGAAACGATCGCTGTAGCAACTGGTAACACTAACGCATATTGGCGTAACAAAATGCAGGTTCCAGGTTCAGGAACCGCGCTCGATCGCTTCCACCGGTCGGAATGCAGACATAGGAAAAAAAGAAAAAGTATGCGTGCGCGTATGAGAATCAGAACCACTCAGGATCCAGGGCACTCCCTCTTGAAACCAGCAAGCACATACGCATACGCCACACGAGTGCAGAGAGAGAGAGAGAGAGAGAGAGAGAGAGAAGCGAGGAGAGCCGGCGACCGACCGACTAAGAATAGAGGGGGAGGGGGCAAGAAGCGAGAGCGAGCCGTACGAGAGAAGGCGTCCTTCCTCCTGAAGAGCACCGACGGCAAGTCCACCCCACTCCTCCGCTCCCCGCCAGATCGCGCCGAGCCGCCGGGCCGCACGACCCCGAGCCTCGCGCCCGCGCCGGACACAGCGAACGACGCCATCCCGCGCGCACCCAGCCGCAGATCCGAGTCGAACCGCCCGCACGTACGCACCCACGCGAAGCGAGTGCGCGCGTGGAGAGGAGTGGCGGCAGCCGAGGCCGAGGAGGAGCGGCGCGAGATATTATTAGCCCGCGGCGGGAGCGAGCAGGGCTGGGGACTGGGGAGGGAAGGAGTGCTGGAGTGGGGGAGCAACGTGTGCGGCCGAGGTGGAAAGCAGTGGCGCTGCATGGGGATGGGTGAGGGAAAAAGCCAGCAGGGTGGGGGCCCGCGCCGGTGGTGGCAGCGGACGGACGGAGACACGTGCCGTGGGAGTGGGGCAGCAGCGGATCGCGAACCAACGGCTGGGAGCGCGTTCCCGGCCATCCGTTGAGTAGGCCTGCCGCTAGCACGCTACCGCCTACCAGTAGTCCAGTACCAGTAAAGTCCCGTAAGCTACTGGCTCTCCGTTTTTCTCTGGGAGGGGAGGCTCGCTCGTAAAAAAGGTGATGTGCTTAGCTCCTTCGTTCACAAGAGTCACGGCTATTCGCGCCATGTTTCCATCATTGCGTTCATGTCGCCTGGTGACGGCGATTGCTCGTGCCCCGTAGACCGTGTGTCGTGCCCTGGCGTTCGCTATCGTGCCCCGTCTATTAGGTTTCTAGACTAGACGAATTTGCTTGGATGTTTTTGTCCGCAGGTGGAAAGATCTTCCAAGAGACTAGAGGGCGATCGTCCGAGCGAATGAAATGAAGGGAGCATATTCTCATCCCTTGTGGGATTTAATGCGTATCCTTAGCATCACGAACGGGAATACGAAATGTTCCCAGCATTTTATATTTGATTTCATAAAAAAAAAGATCTGCTATATTTTAGGTGTCTGAAATATAGCAGTTGCTCAGGCGACATATTCCAACTGTCAGATTTGAATGTAACGTCCAGGTTCTGTCTTGTTCTGTTTATGTTAAGCAAAATCGCCTCCATTTCTTGGGATCCCCCGATTCCTCTCCTACACTACATATGCGCTTTCAGAAAACAGTGTCCGAAAGAGAAAACCAGTCAAGGTAAGTAGCGACACCACGAGGGATGAGTACCTATGAGGTTACAGCACTGAGTTTTTTACGGCATGAATCACATGTCATCCGAACAAAAGAAGAATTTCAGGTGACTGATGCAAAGGAAAGGTGTAAAAAAACATGGTCAAAACCTCATGCTGTAACCTTTAAACAAGACTACTTCTATAACAGCGAGATCTCACTCACCACGGCGGACACAGGAATTGAAAATTGGGTGTAAGGTTATATATATATATATATATATATATATATATATATATATATATATATATATATATATATATATATATATATATATATATATATATATATATATATATACACCCATGCTGAATCAAACCATTGTGGCATATGTAAAGCTAAATGTCCATCAATTCAAAGCAAACAGTACTAGAACTAGAGCAGAGTACATTAGTATAATTAATTAATACATACAATATTTTTTAAGTCTCAACTAATAAAGGAACATTACAAATTTATTCGACGAGGCGGCTTTTGAAATCAAGAGATGATGTCTTCATCAGCAACACATAGAAAAAATTGCTTCTCAATGAATGTAAGTAAGCAATCATTCAAGTACTGATCCCCATGCTATTTCTTAGCTTGTTCTTTATGAAGTTCATCGCTGAAAATACAACCGGTAGCAATAGGACTAATTTCAGAAGCTTGTAAACATATGAGTGTAAGACATGCTTATTTGTTTCAACAAGCAAAACTGAAAGCTCGGCAATACTTTTCACTTTGCTAAATCTTTCATCACCATGCATATCAACAATAAAGTTACCAAGCTGATAGGTTTTATTAAGCTATCCTTGTCAAAAGAAACCTCAAGCACTTAAGTGAATAACTCAAACGTGCTTTGTACATAACTTTCTCTTCTATGGTTCGCTTCACTAAAGTGTTTGCTATTGATGTTCCAATTATAGAGAAGGAATCAAATTTCTCTTTGAGCTAGACGGTGTGACTTGCAAGCAGCATGCTTATCAAATTTACTTATATGATTCCAAAGCCTAAAGCCTCCATTCACAAAACTATTCCCACCTTTAACTATTTTATTCTTGAACAAATAGCAAATAAAGCAAAATGCAGCATCTAGTTTTACACTGTACTCAAGCCAACCATATGTATCAAACCAACTATGTACAAAGCGACGTTTACCTCCAATATCTTTTTTTTTGGAAAATCATGTCCTCGAGGTTGACTTGCCCCAATGCAATATATCCTTTTCTCACATCAGCTTGATCATTAGGATTATAACTTGATATGGTAATCCTCTCCCCAGGATCATGTGGAAGCCATAACATCATAAAATGCCTCTTCATTGATATCATAATCATCAATTTCATTATCAATTCCCCCATGTTGATCTTCTTGTATTACCGCTATTGGCACTGCATCTCCCATAACTTGAGGCTCTATGCTTGCTACCTCGGGTTCCACTACATCTCCCATAACTTCAGTCTCTTTGCTTGCTACCTCTGGTTTCACTGTTTGCAATATCGGCGTCGAGTTACTAGCTATAGATGGTTTTGTTCTCTTTGCTGCTCTAGTCCACAAAGACTTCAAATCAACAACTTTTAATCTCTTTACTTGACTAAATCCCTACAATTAAATATATATATGCTTAATTAAATAAATATGAATCAATTGCAAATTTGCAACAACCAATCAAAGATGAACTAATACTATCTACTAAGGGCTAGATGTCTAGAACACCAACCTGTGATGGTTGTGGCTCTCAACTTGCTGTTTGAACTGTTGCCACTGCGTCTGCATGTGGGTGCGGCGCCGGCGCGGCTTGCTCCATCTTGTCCTCGATGACTGCGGTATCTTCCCCCAATCCGGTCGTAGCCTCCGCTTCAGACGCCTCCGCGCCGGCCATGGGTTCTTCTAGGCGCATCTCGTCTTCAGAGCTCAGATCCGCGCGACAGCGACCGGCACCTGGTGGTGCCATAAGCGACGGCGCAGCACAAGCGAGGAACTACGAAGGAGATTTTTTTTTGTTCGAGTCGATGCAGCAGGGGGCGACGAGCACTGGAGCCTAGAGGCGACCACGGTGCTCTGGTTCCCTTCGTGACTTTTCTTCTTGGGCTAGCAGGCCGGCCCAGCTAGATGGTGCACGGGAGGAGGCAAGAAACTGGCCTTTTAACACTTTTTGATCAAATATACAGAGTTTGGTCTACTTACATGTATTATACATGTATATACATACAACCTATTCATTTCGGCTGAATTGACTTATAAGCCATGGCTGAAAGTACTGCTGGTTGGTTTGGTGTGAGAGAAAAACATTGTTCAAGCCGTGGATTATAAGCCAGATACGAGCGAATAAGCCGAAACAAACAGGCTGATAGTAGCTGTAAATTTTTTCTCAAAATTATTAGGTGTACAGATGTACACAAAATTATTAGCTGTACAGATGTACACCCATGTACACCTATTGCGTCCGCCCATGCTCACCACTGTCATCTTGCCTAATGCACAAATTTTAATTACTTATTATCATTCAATACTAGAAAGCGTGCAACCATGCAACCCAAACATAGGCCCCGTTCGTTTCGCTGAAAAAATAAATTGAAATATTATTTCGACTGATTTATTATGAAAGAAAAATATTATTTTAACTAAAAAAACAACCTGAAAAAGACGAATATAGTTTAATACATTAATCACTCGTTGATACGAGGGAGATTTTTCTATAGCTTGTCGACTGGTGCTGACTAGTAGGGGATGATAGGAACCGTCTCAAACTTTTTCAGTCCCTATCGGTGATCGCTTTCTGTCGCCCGGGCACATCGCCGCACAGTATCAGAAACAAACGGACGAAAAGGCCCGGCCGGGGTACGATGGGGCCTACGAGCAGCCGCGCTCTCCTCCTGACCGTCAATTCGGCCGAGCTGATATTTCGCTGATCTACCGCCAGAAATTTTCACGGCGCAAAATGGCAAGCGAGCCTGCACCGTGCTCCGTGCACATGCCCCTCCCTTCCAAATCTATCGATCAAGAGAGGGACAGCATGTCATCACACATCATGTTACAATAGGAAATGTGCTGACGTGTAAAAGAAAAGTTTTGGTGATGTTCGTTTGTCTTATAGTTCGTACTTCTCAACTTGTTTTTTTTCGTTGAAACAGTGTTTTTCTCTCACAACAAATCAGCTGGAACAGTATTTCGACTTATTTTTCTAGTGAAGCGAACGGGGCCATGTCATAAACTCACACAACTAACAAGTATGTAAAGTTTATTGCTCTACTAGATAGCATGCCCGTATGTTGTTATGGGACAACTAAACTTTTATACTAAAAACACACGGATCACACAATAAGATAACAATACTGTCTGACAAAATCATTCCCGGTCCAATATGATGTTCAGCCCGTGCGTTGCTACGGCTTTTTAAATTCACACGATCCTATATATTTCAGCTAATACATATATGAAAGAAATGACTTATGTGCACCATGGTTTTGATTTGAGTACATGCGTAGGCAACAGTTACACTTTGTATAGACAAATGTTTTACAAGAACAGCTTGTAGTTCACTTCGCTAAGCACCACCTTAGAAGCCAATTATTGTCCACCATCAATACCTAAGCTGTTTAGATTGCAGGGAGATATGACCTTTGTGAATTGCAAATGGTCAAGTAAGTCCAATCTGTAAGCTACGATCTTTTTACCTAGACCATGATCAATCTCTACAACTAAATCTACTAAAAGCAATTGACTTATAAAAATGGCCCAGTAAATCCAATAGGAACCCATGCAAGGGCAAAACTGTTTCTTGAAATGTAGCAATTTACATCCGGAACATGCTCATTCAGCTTTTCTCTTCTTATTTTCATCACTTTTTTTTTATTTGCACCCACCAATGGACAGATATTACATACATGCAAATTTGAGAGGGCATCACTGAGACTGACGGAGCTAACATATGTTTTGAACATTCAGAGCGAGTAGGAAAATCAGATGATTCTTTTTGAGTTCCGAACATGGATGTACCCATAGGGTTATTTTTGGCTGTACTAACCAAAAATCTTACGATGGTCACTACTTTACTACTATGCATGGTTGTTTCACTATGTTTTGGACATTCGGAGCCAGTAATAAAATCTAATTTTGGCTGTACTAACAAAAAATCTTATGAGTTCTGGATACAACAATGCATGGCCGTTTCGCTTCGCAATTCCATAAAAAATGCTTTACAATTCCAGGAAACAAAGTCAGGAATGAAGTTATTACTTGGTTTTCGCATCTCTGAACATTCCTTAAGTACACTTTAATCTTTGGTTCAAGTGATTTTTTTTATTGTTTGCAATGCACCACCATAGCACCATCATTTTGTGGCGTTTGTTGTTTGCAAATCAACCGCAATCAAGGATAAGGTACCCTTAATCTAAAGGAAAATATCACAAAGTATTGCAATGTGCAGCTTGTGAGCAATTCTCTTGCACTTCTTACATTTCACACCGAGGCACATTAAGGCTAATGCAATTGTATTTCACAGTTTCAAAGCACCTATACTACTCATTCTGATCTAATATAGCTCGAAGAATAGTGGTTAGGATATAAACATCTTCATCGGACGTTGATAATTCCTAAATTATGCCATTCAGCTACAACGTTGCTACATCATTTGATTGTTAAATATTTGTCTGCCCTGACTAACTGTGCACTGATTACACAATTATATTGTACCAGAAAAAATAGTTCTAGAATAATTGACATGTCCATGAAACGTAGATCGATGGCATGGATGTAAATCAGAGAGTTGAATGGATGAGAGAAAATTCAAAAGAAAGATACGATAAAGCTATACAATGTATGAGAACAAACCACCATGGCACCATAATAGATATTGCCTTATTCAGTCTGCTCATTTCAAATGTCACAAAATATCATTTCTACTAGGGTTTGCATGCAATGAAATGCTCACTTAGTTTCAGTCTAATTTTAGTTACCGAAGATTGTGCCATTCCTTCTTTTTGAGCAGAACTTCAACAGTGAAGACCTTAAGAAGGAGTTTGATGACATTGACGATCTTACTGAAAATAAACTGGAGGAACTGTTGAATAAGTTCCTAGAGGATTTTAAGGCCAACTTAGTAGAGGCACATGGGTGGCCGACAGGTGGATCTTCAGTCTATAAAGTTGCCAAAGCGGCACTTAATGCATATACTAGGATTCTTGCCAAGAAGTATCCTACATTGCATATCAACTGTCTGACACCTGGTTATGTCAAGACCGATATCTATATGCACATGGGAGTATTGACACTTGAAGAGGATGCTCACAACCCTATGAAGGTTGCTCTCTTGCCTGACGATGGACCAACTGGTGCTTATTTTGATCTGAATGGCGAGGCGTCCTTTATGTGATCATGTTATATGTCGTATTTCTTTTACTCAGCTTCTGACTAATCCAGATGTCTTTTGTATGATCTCTCTGAGATGTTTGCATATTATAATTGGTGTGGTGTTCAAGGTGTGGGTGATATTTAGATGTCTGGGAATATTGCAAACGCCGAAAGTTCTAAAAAAGTTGCAATAGACAATGTCGATGTGGGTGATGGGTATCATCTCCATCTAACAGTAGCAAGTAGGGATCCAGTGGATTTGACCCTACATGTCGCAATTGATTTTCAGGGAGACTACTAACTACATCCCAAACCCCTTCTAGTCCCTCTAGTAGTCTATGTGTTTGGCAAAGTAGGGACTATTTGGGACTAAAATGGGCTCACTAGTCTCTAGTCCCATCTAACCAAACAGGCCCTTACTCTCTTTCTCTCTCCTCTCCCTTTCACCTTTTAGTCATCTTTTAGCACCTAGATCAAACAGTTATCTTGAGCTAAACTTTAGCACCTTTTAACAGACCAGTATGTCAAGCTTTGACATCATCCTCGTGTTGAGTAGTTTGCTTTTTTTGTCCCAGAGCTCGTATGATTTAATCTTTTTTTCTCTCTGTGTCAGTACTAAGAAGCGTGTGAAAGGTTCTAAATGGCTAGAGGGGGGTGAATAGCCTATAAAAATATTCTACAAATTCACTAGAGCAAAGAGTTAGAAACCTAAATAGAAAAATGCAATTTTGCTCTAGCTCTACAAGGGTTGCAAGCCACCTATACCAACAATTTTAATTTCTATGATCTCTAGATACAAACAAAGGCTATGTCACTACTTTCTAAGCTAGTGAGCTATCAAAGACTAACTAAAGAGTCTCACTAACTGTTGGTATAAATTAATGCACACAGAATAATTCGCAAGCGTACGGATATTATATCGATGTAGCACTTTACCAGGAGTACCTAGTTTTATATCGAACTCAAGGAAACATGTGTGAGAATAACTAAATCTAACTTAACCCAATTTCACAATCAAGGCTAGATAATAGGAGCATAGAGGAGATCGTAGAGGTCTTCTAGTTCTAACTTCGGTAAGCTTTGTCTTCTATTGTTCAATTCTAAGGATATTACTAGAGAAAACACAGGCAAAGTATGTTTCGTATAGCAACAAGGTCCTGCTAGGCCTACTAACGGGAGGTGGACTACAAAGAAGTCAACGAGGCTATAAGAGTCACCGTCGCGGGCTACCACCAATCCAGAAAGTAGGATACATCCACGAGTAACCGAGTCCAAGCACCACGCTTACACTATGAATACTACTCTAACCCAGGAGATACAAGGATTAAAGTACTCAAAAGAGAGTCGCAAACCTAAAGAATAATATGAACAAGATGCTTACTTGAATTAGAAGTCGATTACAAGAGAAATCTCAGAAGCAAGCTTAATAAGAACTTGATTCCACCAGGGTACAAGCCGTAGAGAGAGCACCGACAGGCCGAGACTCCTCCGAAACTCCTCCCTCTCACTCTATCTCTCTATCTCTAATACAAGACTAGATCCTATCGAGGACTGATCTTCTCTTGATTGCTAGCTCTGATCCTGGTGGAAATATGGATTAGGGTTTCTGGCCCTTAGGCTCTCAGGATCAAATGCATTATGAATGCCCTACAGAGGGGGGTACATGCAGGTATATACAGGGGCCTTGAAGCATCCTGGACCCTCGGATCGAACCGACTTGAATGGATGGCGTAGATGTGATCCTTAAGGCGATGGAGAACCAACATAGCAACACGGAGACTGACGATGGGGCCCATAGGTCGGCTAGCCTGCATGTGGGACCAGCCGGCCCCACCTAGTAGGGCTCGGGCTCCGCTTCGGTGGAGGAGCTCCTAGAGTCTTCTAGAGTCCTCCCACGTTGTTTATCCTATGGAATTACGTGATTTCCTTTGACGAATAGGTCATCCTTGGCGGTTTTCTGATTAAATCCTACTGAAAACACAGATTCACCAAAACTCATGGAATTTGTTAGTTAAAACCCCTAAGTCTATGTTGGTGATCCATTTTAATCATTTATGCAAGGTATATTAATGGTTTGTGATGAATGCTAACTACCATCAATACTAACCCAGCTAACAAGCTCTCAAAACTAATTACACTAAAGAGCTTAACTACACAAGTATGAAAGTAAATACAAGAGAGTGAGTAGGGTGATTATACCGCCGTGGTGTGGGAGATGATCAATCATAATATGAATACCAAGTGAATCATCGGGAGAATGCCAAACACAATAGACATAAGATTTTTCTCCTGAGGTTCACATGCTTGTCGGCACGCTAGTCCCCGTTGTATCGACCAACACTTGGTGGTTCGGTGGCAAATTGGAACCATGCCAAGCCCACACCAGGGCACCGTAAGAACCTACCCCAAGTGAGGTAACTCAATGACACGAGCAATCCACTAGAGTTAACTTTCGGCTCTCCACCGGGGAAGGTACAATACCCCTCACAATCACTGGGAGATGGCCACGAACAATCACCAACTCATGCCAATGCTCCTCCGCTGCTTCAAGCCATCTAGGTGGTGGCAATCACCAAGAGTAATAAGAATCCGCAGCCACAACGATCCCCAAGTGCCACTAGATGCAATCACTCAAGCAAGTACACTAGGAATCACTCCCAATCTCACTATGATGATGAATCAATGATGGAGATGAGTGAGAGGTGTTTGCTTAGGCTCATAAGAATGTCAAGTATGTCAAAGTGCCAAGAGAGTGAGCCCAAGGCCAGCCAAGCTCTATTTATAGAGCCCCCAAACAAATGGAGCCGTTAGGGTCAAGGAGGAGCTGACAGCGTGGTGACCGGACGCGCTGGTCAGGGTGACCGGACGCACCCGAGCCAGCCTTTGGTCCACTAGATGCTACCATGCGCCCCCCTCGTTCAACCTCCTTCGCTGATCTCCAACGGTCAAACAAACTTGCACCAACGATTAAGTGGAGACTGGATGCACCAGCGGGAGACCGGACGCACCAACCTTGCGTCCGCTCGTGCGTGAGCCCGCGCCAGCGACGCCAAGACCGGACTCGATGCCCAACGACCGGACATACCACCAGAGTCCGATCGACTCCAATAAGCACCTCGATAGGGTTTTTGATGACCAGACACGTCCGATCGGGGCTGACCGGACATAGGCAGAGTCCGGACCTCTCCAACCCCCACGCGCCACGCCACGTTACCATGACCAGACATGGGAACAATGTTCCCTACATGTCCAGTCGTAGAACCGAGCTACGCCCTTCTCTGCATGTGATGACTGGACATGGGGTCAGGGTCCGGTCCGGAGTCTGGTCCCTGCGCAGTTAGGGTCCAGTCACTGACCTTCACCACCTCTTCTTTTTCTATCTCCTCAAACACTTCACCCTTGCTTCCAAGTTGCTAACCACAAAGTGTACAACTCATGTGCCCATGTGTTAGCATTTTTCAAAGCATTTTTCAAGGGTTAATTATTTGCACACTAGGTCCCTAAATGCATATGCAGAAACACTTCACCTAGTGGCACTCGATAACCGCTTAGCCAAAGATTTCCCCTCTATTGTACGGCTATCGATCCTAAACACACTCACACCCTCTATGGTGTCTTGAGTGCCAAAACAAAAACCTATTTGATACCTTTGCCTTGATCAACACTTGGTTTTTGTTTTTTTCTTTCTCCTTTTTCAAGTTGGAACACTTGATCATTTCTTTTGGTCACCATCATCACCATGACCATTATCTAGCTCCACCACTTGATCTGTACAACCCTATCTCAATCACAACACTTAATGACAAGGGTTAGTACACTAGGTTTCATCAATTATCCAAAACCAAACTAGGGCTTTCAATCTCCCCCTTTTTGGTAATTGATGACAACCCTTTCACAAAGATATTCAATAAAATCTTTTTGAATTCATGTTGCTTGCTCAAGCATTTTACCTTGTGTAAAGGATATGGACAAGTTTCATAAACCCTAATTGGTAGCATTAGCTCCCCCTACATATATGCTAAGAGTTTGGATTTGAAAGCTTGCACATATGCATAGAAAGGAAATGTGGGAGAGTAATGACTACCAAATGATGCTAAGGTGTAAAGAATGGACCTTTGAAGCGTGATACCAATTGGAGTTGCCATTTGAACTCCATCCTTAGCACCATGGTTTCCTAGATACCACTTGAAAAGCAAAACATTAGATACCTCATGAGATCAACATTATAAGCAAGGCTCTAGTACCACTAATAAAACCAATTCAAGTGTCTAGCTATCCTATGCATGCTAGTTTTTCATTTCATCAATCAAATTCTACAATTCTAGCATACACCACACAAGCAAGGATATGGAATTAAAAACTTGTACCATGCAAGAAAGCATATGTAATGCACATCCAAATGCAACATATAAGTTTATGAGCTTGGTCCCCCTACTTGTATGCTTCAAATTTTAATTTTTGATCCCCTTCCTTATCTTATCTTTTTACTTTTCTCCCCCTATCTTTGTGAATTACTTCTCCCCCTTTGTAAAAAATTAGCACAAAAGGTGAGCTTAAATTTTAGATAGGTGAGGTGAGACCATGTTAAGTGAGGATCATTTTCCAAATTTGGTTCAGTCTAGATCACTTGCAAAAGATATTTAACTCGGTTTGATCCAATGGCAAGCTTCTTCACACCTCATTTTAAGGGTTATCTTGACAATGTTGAGTTAAACACTTATAGCTCATTTTCTAGATTAAACACTAGGTTCACAAGCCCACAAACATGTCATATGCTACCACTAGATCATTTCAAGCATAGAAGCAATAGTAGTAACATACAAGCATCAAATTCAATTGACTTTCATGAATGAGCCTAAGACATGTGAGGAATGACTAGATGCACTAACCATGTCCTTAGCAAATAATGAATGACATATCAATCAATTTTACCTTGCTTTGCTCGAAGGAGAGGCATGCCATATAATGGGGGTGCATCAACACATATTTGAGAAGTCAAGTATGTTCAATTTATTTCTTAGCTTGCAAAACCTTTTCTCATCAAGTGGTTTGGTGAATATATCGGCAAGTTGATCATCGGTGCCCACACTCTCAATGCAAATGTTCCCTTTTTGTTGATGATCTCTTATGAAGTGATGACGGACATCTATATGCTTTGTTCTTGAATGTTGAACGGGGTTGTTGGTGAGCTTCATGGCACTCTCATTGTCACATAGCAATAGCACTTGTTTGAACTTGGTTCCAAAATCACTCAAAGTAGCCTTCATCCAAAGTAATTTAGCACAACAACAACTGGCCGAAATGTACTCCGCTTCGATGGTTGAAAGTGCTACACTATTTTGCTTCTTTGATGACCAAGACACAAGTGATCTTCCTAATAATTGACATGTGCCCGATGTGCTCTTCCTCTCAACTTTGCATCCCGCATAATTGGAATCCGAATATCCAATCAACTCAAATCTTACTCCTTTGGGATACCATAATCTAACATTTTGTGTATGCTTCAAGTACCTCAATATTCTCTTGGTTGCCTTCAAATGACTTTTTCTTAGAGAGGATTGAAATCTAGCACACATGCATACACTAAACATCACATCCAGCCTTGATGCGATCATATAGAGTAGGATTCCAATCATAGGCCAATATATCTTTTGATCCACCATGTTGCCACTAGCATCACTATCCAAGTTTCCATTTGTTCCCATTGGTGTACTAATTGCCTTTGCATCATCCATTTCAAACTTCTTGAGCATGTCTTTAATGTACTTGCCTTGACTCACAAATGTGCCATTTTTCATTTGCTTGATTTGAAGACCAAGGAAGTAGCTAAGCTCTGCAATCATGATCTCAAACTCATTAGCCATCATCTTTCCAAACTCTTCACAAAAATCTTGATTGATTGATCCAAAGATAATGTCATCCACATAGATTTGCAACACAAACAAATCATTGCCTATCTTCTTGGTGAAGAGAATGGTGTCAACCTTGCCTATCTTGAATCCCTTAGAGAGTAGAAAATCCCTTAACCACTCGTACCATGCTCTTGGTGCTTGCTTCAAACCATACAAAGCCTTCTTCAACTTGTACACATGGTTGGGCTTCTTGTCATCTTCAAAACTAGGTGGTTGCTCAACATAGACTTCTTCATTGATGTACCTATTCAAGAATGCACTCTTCACATCCATTTGATAGAGCTTGATGTTGTGGGCACAAGCATAGGCTAACAAGATCCTAATTGCTTCCAATCTTGCAACATGGGCATATGTTTGCCAAAGTCAAGACCCTCTACTTGAGTGTAATCTTGAGCTACTAATCTTGCTTTATTCCGTACTACTATCCCATCTTGATCTTGCTTATTGTGAAAGACCCATTAGGTTCCAATCACATTGTGTCCCTTTGGCCTCTCAACTAACTCCCATACTTGATTTCTTGCGAAGTTGTTTAGATCTTCGTGCATAGAATTTACCCAATCAATATCCTTCAATGCTTTATCTATCTTCTTTGGTTCAATGGATGACACAAATGTGAAATGCTCACAAAATGATGCCAACATCGATCTAGTTTGCACACCTCTAGAAATATCTCCAATTATAGAGTCCAATGGATGATCTCTTACAACATTGGTTGGTTGGAG
This sequence comes from Miscanthus lutarioriparius, assembly GCA_904845875.1. Lineage (NCBI taxonomy): Eukaryota > Viridiplantae > Streptophyta > Magnoliopsida > Poales > Poaceae > Miscanthus > Miscanthus lutarioriparius. Next base: position 42,992,719 of record CAJGYO010000011.1, on the reverse strand, counting down.
CAGTTGAATTTGATTGCTTACACTTGGTTGGTCATTCGGTTGAGATGATGAACTAGCCACTTGTTGTTGATCTTGCACTTGAGCACCACTTGTACTAGCTTGATTTTGATCTTGAGAACCACTAGCTTGCACATTTGAGTTAGAGAGCACTTGATTCTTGTCATCTTCAACATCAATCACCTCTCTAGGCCTTATATCACCAATGTCTATCTTCTTCATTGCATTGACTAATTGAGTGTCTCTCACATCATCTAGATTCTCATCTTCCTCTTGGGAACCATTGGTTTCATCAAATTCAACATCATGAACTTCCTCAAGAGAACCACTAGCCAAATTCTAAACTCTATAAGCCTTGCTAGTAGTATAGTAACCAAGTAAGAAGCCTTCATCACATTTCTTCTCAAACTTGCTCAATCTAGTGCCTTTCTTCAATATGAAGCATTTACAACCAAAAACCCAAAAGTATGCAATATTGGGATTTCTACCTTTCAACAACTCATAAGGTGTCTTCTCCAACATTGGGTGACAATAGAGGCAATTGCTATAATAGCAAATGAAAGGTCCTTAGTTTGGTTTTGGTAATTGAGTAACAACCTAGGTGGACTAATGTGTTTAGACGTGAGATACACAGGTGATTAGTCCACAGGTACATTTGTGTGAGCAACTCATGCCATGATGGTGAAGATGGCTTGGATTTGTTGCAAGGCTCACGCATGTGATGAAGGAGCTCATTGCATTTGAGACATGACATGGAGTCATGTGACTAAGGTGGAGAAGATCAAGACAAGACTTGGCTTGATGGACCGTATAACATCCTAGATGTTAAAAAGAAGTTAAAACTTGATCATGTGCATCATCATAATCACCAAGCATTAAGTCATAAATGAAATTTAGGTTTCAAGTATAATATTCATATGTGGCATAAGTGATGTTTCCTACGTTGCATAAGTAATGTTTCATATGTTGCATAAGTGATGTTTCATATGTTGCATAAGTGATGTCTCATATGTTGCATAAGTGATGTTTCATTTATAGCATGTCCATGTTGCGTTGTGGTGTTTCATATGTTGCTTATAATATGTTTCACATGTTGCATGAAATGATGCCAATGTTAATGGTTAAAGAAACTTTGTGATTATATATATATATGAATTTGCTTAAACAATTAAAATTTTATTAATATAAACTTTGTGGTGCTAAGTGTGTGCTTTCATATGAAACCAAAGTTTGATAAATATTTATAAGCCAAGCATGTTTAATCTTGAGCTCAAAAGCTGGACTTGATACTGAAACTCACACTTAGCCATTTTGACTAAGCCCCTGAAATAAAGTTATTAAGTTCAATTTTTGTTGAATTATTACATGAATTTTCATAAATAAAATTTGTTCAACCCTTGTTCCATTATTTGGTACTTTGTTTGTACTTTGTTAATGTGTAATAAGTTGTAATTATTTATTATTGTTTGTGTTGGTGCGAAATGTGACCAACAAGTAAATACTTATAGTTTTGCCGTGCGTTGTGATCGGATGTGGTCTAGCACTCAATGACACAGGATTTATACTGATTCAGGCAACATGCCCTACGTCTAGTTGAGGTCAGTCGGTGACTTTATTCCTTAGCCTAAGTGCTCGAAGTTTGCTGTGGGGTTACAAACGAGTAAGGAATGAGAAGGGGGGTGTTAGAGGCCCGGTCGGACTCTGAGCTGAGTGGAAGAGAGTGATGGATGCTCAAATGTGCACTAAGTATCGGAGCGTATGCTCTGTATGTCCGAGCTTATCAGCTATTGAGAGTGTGTAGACTGTGTAGCTGTCGAGCTCTAGAGCCATTGTGCTGTTGTCCTCGAGTCTTCAAGTCTTCAGGGCTTCGAAGCTTCTATCCTTTTGGTAGGAGAGAGCGCATCATGTTTTATAGTTGAAGGGGACGGCCTTACAAGTCAGAGAGAAAGAGAGAGTTCATACGGGCGCTGCCTAGTCTTGTTGTCCACATCATCAGGTACGGGATGGCTGTCGGCGCCCATAGTACTGTTTATGTTCAGACACGTCTGGTAGGCTCTACCATGTTCACCTGTTATGGCAAACGACGACACCCACAATACTGTTTATGCTCTGATGCGTCTAGCAGGCTCTACCGTGTTCGCCTGACATGCCCCGATGGCACCGTCCTGTAGGTGCGCAGGGCGTGGCAGGGTATGGTTCTCGGTATTGCGATTAACTTGAGCGCCTTACCTTATCTGCTCCGCCTGCTCCCCGGGCCCATATTGAGCGGGCATCCCCGGTTGGTTGCTCTCAGTCGTCCCCGACCGTGTCGGTTGGGAAAGAGCAGCGAGCAGAGGTCCTGCCATATTCTCGGTCGGAGAAAGGGGGTCAGAGTCAGACTGTGGTCCCACCACGGCCAGGCCTTCTAGTCACACCTCCAATCAGATCTCCTGGACAAAGGTGCTGGTCGAGGACCGGATCGTGGTCTTGACCTATCATTGTGTATCTGTTCCAGCCTAGGCACGTGCGGTCGCTGCGCCGCCTGTTGGGCCGAGTTTTGCAGGGAAGCGGGTCCATTGGGGACCCCGAGTTTATGAACCTATATGTGAAGCCATGAAGGGGCTGTTGAGTTGCCACTTTTGAGGGCGCATGGGAGTATGATGCTAGAAGATCTCTCATAAGGAGAGAGCATCGTACGTCTCGAATGGGCCCCTGTCCCAGATTCTGGATCAGAGAATGGAGTGTGGGAGGAGAGTGTTGTAGCAAGAGAATAATGATCTTGGCTCCCTTGTTCCGCTTCATGCCCCAAGGTGCAAAGCAGTCCTAGGGTTGTTCACACATGCTTTGTGTGTTATTGTAAAAGCCTAGGGCTCTTGTCTTTGGCTTAATGAAAGCTTGGATTTGCTTTGTAATTCCTGTGCCCATTGCGCCGTGGAGGCGGGCTGAGTGAATACGGGCACCCAGCCTCCATGGTGAGGACTGGCGAAGGCCACGGAGGCGCGTCGGAGGGATATTGGCGCCCAGCCCCTAAGGAGGAGACTCGCTGGTAATCTATTTTCCGCCGGGTGCATGCGAGCGCACCCGGTGGGTGTAGCCCCTAAGCCTATGGCCAACTAGGGAGTCGGTCGGAGGCTGAGCATCTTGGTACTCTTTTTTGGGGCTATAGACTCTTGTGTCTCTTCCGGTTGGGGTGTTCGCCCGTGTCCGTTCCGACCACAACCTGTGCGGTCGGTTGGGTTCCTGAGTTGGGACCTAGCAGCTCGAGCCCCCGAGCCACTAGGGGTTGATCAGGGTCGGTCGCATGATTTCCTACATCACCCCATCCAAGGTTTCTGCAACCAGGGGGGTTGAGCTGACGCCACTTGCCTCAATGGCTCGAGTGATGAGCTTCGGTGAGCTTGCTAACAGGTATGTCCAAGTGGAATCTGGATCCATCGTTCATGATGGGGTCAGTATAGCCCTCATGTGGCACTCCACTTCTCCTTAACCTGCCTCCCGACAGATGCCCGAGTCATTCTGGAGAGCGACTTAGGTGGCCCGATGGCCTCCCCTCGATGGAGATTCTATGGGAATGGCTTAAGGTCAGGATCGAATGAGAAGGTTGAGATGACCTTGTCCGCTCTTGAGCAGGTCGGGAGAGGGCCGTTGTGGCTCATCTATGTTTTCTCCTATGGCTTCATTTGACGGGAGGTGGCCTTGAGCCCTTCGTAGGCCAACCTTCGAACCTCAGTCGGTCGCCGCTCATACTGAATGAGACGACTCCTGCTTCGTGACGCGACGCGAAGCATTGTGATGCATCAATTGCATATGCAATGTTTGGATGTATGGGATGAATATATGACTGAATGTATGAATGCATGCATGAGAATGGATGAATGTATGCTCATGCACTGGAAAAGTAAAATGGGGGTCGGTAAAGTTACATCGATGGCTGGAGTGATGGTTTTGGGGAGCTTCTATTGGATATGTTCGAGTGAAATTTGGGTCTGTTGTTCATGACAGAGTCAGCATAACTAGCATGGAGCATCCCACTGCTCCTTACCTATCTCCTGGCAGCCGCCTGAGCCATCTAATCGACTCGAGTGACCCGTTGGCCTCTCCTTGATGGAGATTCCATTGGTGGGTCCCTCCAAACCCTACCTAGGAAGGTGGAGGGTCGTTTGTGTGCTGTTGCGCCTCATTTCCCATGCCTAGGTTGTGGTAGTGGTGGGCCCTACCTAGGCCACATCCCATTAGCCAGGCGACATTCTGTCAGGCAGGCCGTGTCCTGTCAGCTAGGGTCACGTCCCGCCGCACGCCTTTCTGCATTAAATAGGGAAGGGGAGGGTTTTCCTCCTGTTCTTTCGCCTTTCTTCAACCGCTGCCATTTCTTCTTCCTCCTTTTCACCAAGCCTGTTCATGTGCCATGGCGGTTTCTAGGAGAGAGGAGAGCAGAGCGAGGGAGAGGAAAAACTCATAGATTGATTCGTAAATCCAAGGTGCGATGTCGAACTTGAGGCCTTCCAACGTGGATGAGGCCATGCTAGCTGACTTCGCCATGAAGGGGCTGCTTCTGTCGAAGGAGGTGACACACTAGAGGGCTCTCACACTGGGAGAGGTTGTTCTGTGGCATTGGGATAACGAGGTCATCTCCTTCCTCGCCTTCCATGAGTGCGGGCTCGGGTACCCCACGCATTGGTTTCTGCGTGGTCTCCTCAATGAGTGGGGCCTAGAGTTGTAACACCTCAACCCAACTGGGGTGCTACACATTGCTGGCTTCATCACCGTTTGTGAGGCCTTCCTCAAGATGGAGCCGTATGTGGATCTATTCCGGTGAGTCTTCATCGGGTTAGCCCTGTCCGAGGGGAAACCGCCCAGAACCGCACCAGTTGGGGGTTTGCCCTGCAGAAGAGGCCGAAGCTATCGGTCCCCTACCCCACATACTCCCCTAGTGACTCCAACCAGGGGTGGCATGGTGAGTGGTTCTATATCAGGAACCCGATGGAGGGGCCGTTCCCGACATTTACCGAAGGGAGGCCGGAGAAGAGGGAAAGTTGGATGTGGGGTCCTTCCCGTCAACAGAAAAAGCTGGCGATCATCAAGCCAGAGCTTCAGAAGCTCGTGTGCAATGGCCTCGATGGGTTAAGGGTCTTCCACACCTTCTTCTGCCATTGGGTTGCCCCGCTAGGGGAAAGGATGTGACCGGTGTGGGAATACTCCAGCCCGATAGATCCTGACCGCGCATCGCTAGAGGAGTTGTCGAAAGATGAAGTCCGGGGTTACCTTGGTCGGGCACTACAGTTGAGGGATGAAGACTCCCTCGAAGGGACACCCAGACCCCTTCATGCCGCAAAGCTGTCCAATTTGGTATGCTTTTTTCCCATGACCTTTTCCTTCTTGTTTTGATGTTTTGATTGATTTCGAGTTGCCCATTTTGAAGGGACTCGTGAGCTATAAATCTCGGCCACATCATCTAAGAGGGCCAAAAGGCGCGGTTCGACAAGCTACCTAGAGGGAGGCTGTGCTTGCCAAGAAGAAAAAGAAAGCCAAGAAGGTCCATAGGAGGTTTGATAAGGAGAAGGAGATCAACTGGCGGGTCCGGGGTGGCGAGAGCCAGAGTGACTTGGAGGCGGAGCTCGAGTCGGAGGAGCCCACAGAGATGGGTGACGACATGAGTGCCTCTAAGGACAAGGGAGACAGGGGGTGCTATCGTGACCTTGGTGGAGCACTGTGAGCCCACAGCCACGCCCATCGGCGGCGGGCGTGGTACGAAGACGCATGGCGATGTTCCTGAGTCAAGGAAGCACACCGTGAGTGAAGACACAGCCCTCGAATGAGAGGCAAAGCGGGCGTGGTCGCTGCACCCTTTGGAGGCGCTGTCGGCTTCTTAGCCCCCTGCTCCGAGTGTGACGGAATGCGCCGGTAGGTTGGGGGAGCGCGATTGTCCACCTGTTCCCTCGGGGTCACCACGTGTGCATGGCCCTCAGCGGGGAGATGCTCCACCGATTGCTCCGGTGGTCTCGCCACGAGCTAGTGGCCATGACCGTTCACGAGCTGAATGAGGACCGGCCATGTCATCCCTACCCTCGGTCGGTCTAAGGGGGAGCGAACTACGACCCCCGAGCGATTCTCGTTTGGTCGGGTCATCGTCAGTCGGTCGGGGTTTCAAGGTTCTGCCGCTTTTGCTAGGTATGTATTCATGCTTCCCTTTGCCCTCATAGTTGAGTTTTTGGGTGTGACTAACATGCGCTTGTCCCCTTTTCTTGCAGCGGCTAGGAGCCGATAGGACTGGGGATCTCCCCACATCTCGTGTGAGAAGAGTGGAAACCCAGCCTACGGTAGGTTGCGATGAGCGAAAGGGGAAGCAGGCTAGTGGCGGCATGACCTTCCTTAATAGTGGTTGCATCTTCCCGACCGGTGGTGAGCACGGCGAGAGGCCGTGATGGCGGTGATCCCCATGGTGACGGTGGAGGCCGGGTCGGAGGTGACTCCTGCAGTCCCTCCCTCGCTAGTCACGGAGGTAGAGAGAAGGGAAACTGGGCTCGCTGTCTCACCCAGCGGAGGGGCGCATGGTTCGCTCACCTGGTTAGAGTTGGAGGGGTCCGGAGGAGCCACGGCCAGGCTGGAGGTAGAGCAGCCATCGGCGAGGAAGTCACTGGGGTGGAGCCGCCAGCCATCCCGCCATCCCGGGAGTTGGTGATGATACGGTCGTCGCTTGATACTACGATGGCTAGATTTTTAGCAGGTCAGGGGCGACCTATGAACTGGTGTGGCCTTACCCCAGTGAGTCAAGAAAGGCCGGGTTTGTCCTTCACGATGAGGAGGAGGTAAAGCTTTGGCACCTGCTCAGGGAGAGAGGAGTGTTGATGGAGTCTGATCTCACCCTTACCAAGGCGAGGCTCAAGGAGGCCTTGGAGAGGGTTGAGCTTGTCCATCAGGCCATGACTGTGGACCTACCATGCCTTGTAGAGGTAAGTTTTGTGCATTCCTGGTGTTGTTTTTGATTCCTTGGCATTTAAACGGTTGTCTCAGCACGCCTGCTTCTTGTCTCGTAGGACTTGGAGATGATGTCGATCCGTAAGTCCTGGTTTCCCCGAGAGGAGCACGGTCGGATGGAGCAAGAAGTGGTGGCATCACGGCGGGTCAACGAGCTTAGGCACTAGCTGGAGTCCACCCACCATGAGTCCCAAGACTAGGCGGCCGAGGCAATGGGATCACGAGTAGTGGAGATGCGTGCAGTTGAGCGAGTGACTGCTACCGAGCAGAAACTCGACGTGGCAAAGGCCCACTTGGTGAAGACCGAGGCGGCACTTAGGAAGTCCCTAGAGGCTTTGGAAATAGAGCGAAGGCTGGTCGGACGCTGAGCGAGAGGTCATCGTGCTCCGGAGGTAGATGCTCGGGGCAGAGGAGTCGAACACTCGACTGCTCGAGAGGGTGACTCGGCAAGAGGAAGGGCTCTCCATTCTCGAAAGCGCCCACCTCGGTATGTACCTATTCTGCCCTCGGTTGATGCCTTGAATTTTTCTTTTCCTTGCTCCTCAATTTGTTGGCTCTCTTGAGCAAGAGTTGGAGACGGTCAAAGCGGTAGTCAATCGGGGCACGGAGGCGCTAGCCCAATCCCTTGAGGAGCAACACGCTCTCGAGGGAGAGCTCGACCAGATTTGCAACATTGCACAGGTGGTGGTCTCCGAGGTGTTCGGGTCAGGACCGAGCACCACTACACCCGCCGTCCAGCTGGCGGAGGTCCCGAATGAAGTTCAAGTGCTCACTCCAATGGCATGTTCTACAGGACATCAGGGGTGCTGACCTCGGTGGTGACCCACTACCCCGATCTGGACTTCATGACCATCTACAGAGGATATGCCGATGGGTGGAGCGCAGATGAGATCCATGCGCTGGGGGAAAGTCTGGTGCCGCACGCATAGATGGTCGCTGAGCAGGTCACCGTGTAGTGGGTGATGGAGGCTCGCCGTTCGACCATGGCCACAGATGTGCGCTGGGAAGACGTCGTCCAGCCTACGGAGGCAGCGAAGGATGGGTCAGAGGCGAGCGTCGTCCTGCCCCCTATCAAGCCGAACGTCATCCCGACCACAGCTAGGCCAAGCGCCGCCATCCTGACCACAACCGACCTGCCTTTGTCCTCGCCAATCGCACCATCAACCGATGCTGTCGGGGGGCCACAATAGAGTTTAGAGTAGAAATAGTCTGTTTATGTAAAAGATGAATTCATGGGGGAGCCCCCGTGGGAACAGTTTTACTTTCGTAAATGTTTTAAGTTCATTTTTGTGATGAAATCACTTGTGAGAGGAAGCTTGTCCCGTCCGCCCTTGTTTTTATCCTTGCATAATTTTGTGTTTTGTCCTTTCTTTTTTGCACCTGCATGTTGACCTGTAGGTTGCAACCTTAAGAACCTAGGCGTGGCCCATGAGGCTCAGCTGGTCGTAACCGTAGGTTGTGGCAGGGTGTGATCATTCGGGAGGTTAAAGCACAAGTTACATAGGGTAATCAAAGGAACAGAATGCCCTTTCATTTGAGCGATGCCCTTTTGTTTGGGTGAAAAGTGTTTACTATATGATAGTAAAAAAGAAGATGGGTGGTATCACACCCCCGTGGAGCTCTCGAGTGACCCAGGCCGAGAGTGCTCAGGCTGGGGCGTTGTAGGAGCCAACATTGAATGGAAACAAACGGTAAGACCGAGTTTTAGGGAAAGAAACAACGTAACTATTCGATGTTCCATGTGTTAGTGAAAACGTTGCCGTTGTCGTCCTTCAGCCGGTAGGCGCCTGGTCGGATCACCTCGGCCACCGCATATGGTCCTTCCCATGGTGGAGAGAGCTTATGTTTGTCCTTGGTTGACTGGGTCCTCCTGAGTACGAGATCACCGACCTCAAGGATCCTTCCCCTAATTTTTTCTTTCATGGTACATGCAGAGAGTTTGCTGGTAACAGGCGGAGTGGATGATGGTCGTCTCACGAGCCTCCTCGAGCAGGTCGACCGTGTCCTGCTGAGCGTCCGAGGCTCAGTCTCGGTCGAAGGCCTTTACTCTTGGGGCGCTGTGATCGAGGTCGAATGTCAGCACAACTTTAGCTCCGTATGCCAAGATGAAAGGGGTGAACCCCGTGGATCGGTTTGGGGTCGTTCTTAGGCTCCAAAGGGTTGCAGGGACCTCTACAACGCAATGCCCATCATACTTTTTGAATCAATCGAAGATGCGGGGCTTGAGTCCTTAGAGGACCATGCCATTGGCCAGTTCGACCTAACCGTTAGTACGTGGGTGTCCAACCGAGGCCTAATTGATCCTGATGCCGTATCTATCACAAAAGTCCAAGAACTTCTTCCTAGTGAAGTTTGTTCCATGGTCGGTGATGATACAGTTAGGAACACCAAACTAATAGATGATGTCGAGGAAGAACTTGACCGCCTCTTCTGAGTGGATATTGGTGATGGGCTTCACCTCTATCCACTTGGTAAACTTGTCCACCGCCATGAGTAGGTGAGTGAAGCCACCTAGGACCTTTTTGAGGGCTCCGACCATGTTGAGGCCCTAGTCCACAAATGGCCAGGTGATGGGGATGGTCTAAAGCTCCTACGCTGGTAGGTGAGTTTGCCAAGCGTAGAACTGACATCCTTCACACCTGCGGACCACCTCCTCTGCTTCTCACAGCGTAGTGAGCCAGTAAAAACCTTAGCGAAAGGCTTTCTCGACCAGCAACCTTGGGGCCGCGTGATGTCCACAGATTCCGGCATCGATTTCAAGGAGAAGTTGTTTCCCCTGGTCGGTCGGGATGCACTTCATGAACACTCCCGACGGTCTTCGCTTGTAAAGTTCATTACTAATGGTGATGAACATCTTGGCGTGTCGAGCAATTTGTCGCGCTTTAGTCCTTTCTGGTGGGAGAACCTCCTCGAGGAGGTAGGTGAGCAGTGGTGCTCTCTAGTCGGCCGGATTGGTTGCCATCACGGCGATGTCGCCGGGCAATGTTGCCATGGAGGTGCCAAGGTCGGAGCCCCTGATCGCTCGGTCGGGGTTGGGGCACGTCGGGGGGGGGGTCAGAGCCCCTGAGTGCCAGATTGGTGTTGGAGCGCGTCTGGGTCAGATCCTCTTGGATGTGGGCAGACGGCTCATGGAGATCAATTACAAAGACCCCATCGGCGGGCGGTTCCCATCTAGCCACCCATTTTGTGAGGAAGTCAGTGGCGTCATTGTCCTTTCGAGGGACATGATATTGTTCGATCCCTTAGGACTTGTCCTCGAGCTTGCGCACCTCCTGGCAGTATGCCGCCATAAGAGGGCTCTTGCAGGAGGACTCCTTCATGACTTGGTCGACGACCAACTTTGAGTCGCCGCGAACATACAGCTGCGTGTCGCCAAGCTCAATGATGATGCGTAGTCCATTGATGAGGGTCTTGTACTCCATGGCATTATTCGAGGCTAAAAAATGGAGACGGATCGTGTAGTGAAGCCTGCTCCCATCCGGGGAGATTAGAACCACTCCAGCGCCCGAGCTGGGCACCATGACCGACCTGTTGAGGTACATCGCACAGTACTCGTGGGTGACGTCCGGGGTCCGAAGCTGTACTTTTGTCCATTTGGTGATGAAGTTGGCAAGAGCCTGAGACTTAATAGCAGTGCGGGGGACGTACCTGATGTCGTGGCCCATGAGCTCGAGAGCCCACTTAGAGATTTGGCTAGCGGCATCGCAGTTACGGACGACCTCCCCGAGTGGGTACGAGGTGACGACCATGACCTTGTGGTCAGTGAAGTAGTGCAGGAGCTTTCGGGTCACTATCAACACGGCGTACAGAAGCTTCTGAACCTGGGGGTAGCGAATTTTGGCGTCAGTGAGTACCTCACCGATGAAGTACAGCAATCATTGGACCTTCAGGGGGTGTCCCGGCTCCTCTCTATCGATGACGAGGGTGACGCTCACAACGTGGTTGCTTGCCACGATGTGGAGGTGAGGGATTCTCCCTGTTTGGGAGTGACGAGGATTGGGGCCGACATCAGTGACATTTTGAGGCTTTCCAAAGCCTATATGCCTCCTTTGTCTAGACGAATGCGACTATCTTCTTAAGAAGTTTGTAGAGAGGCATCCCTCGTTCGCCTAGTCGGGAGATGAACTGACTCAGGGCGGCCAAATAGCCGGTGAGCCTCTGTACGCCCTTGACATTGTGTATAGGGCTCATGTTGGAGATGGCCATGATTTTTTTGGGGTTGGCTTCAATGCCACGCTCGGACATGATGTATCCAAGCAGCTTCCCCTTTGGCACCCCAAAAACACATTTTTTGGGATTCAATTTGACGCTGAACCTTTGGAGGTTCGCGAATGTTGCGGCCAAGTTTATGATCAGGTCACTAGCTTGAGCCGTTTTCACCACTATGCCATCTACATAGATGACAATTGTTGGTTTTGATCGCTCGACTTGGTTAGTTGGGCGGGTCGATTTGGTCGGTGAAGCATTGCGGCATGCACAGTTGATAGGTGGTGCTAGAGTTCTTTAGACCAAAAGGCATGGTTACATAACAGTACAAACCATACGGGGTGATGAATGAAGTCACGATCTGGTCGGACTCTTTCATCGCGATCTGGTGGTAGCCTGAGTAGGCATCTAGGAAGGAGAGGATTTCGCACCCTGAGGTGGAGTAGACTATCTGATCTATGCGTGGTAAAGGGAAGTGATCCTTTGGGCATGCCTTGTTGAGGCCTGTATAGTCAACACACATTCTCCACTTCCCATTCTTCTTTTTCACAAGAACAGGATGAGCTAGCCAGTCAGAGTGGTATACCTCTTTGATGAATCCGGCTGCCAGTAGGTTGGCGATCTCCTTGCCTATGGCCCTGTGCCTCTCATCGTCATAGCGACGTAGGCCGAATCTCCCTCGGTATGCCCGGCATGTCGAAAGCCTCCCATGCGAAGACATCTTGATTTACATGTAGGAAGTCGGTGAGCTCGCTTTCCTATTTGGCCATGAGCTTAGTCCTGACCTGAACCGTCTTGGTTGGGTCAGTGGGGTCGATCTCCACCACCTTGGTTTCCTTAGTCGGATGGAAGGCACTCGAGGAGGTTGGCCCATTGCAGTCGAGGACTGCTGGAGTTGCCGAATTCCCGAGCTCCAGGAGCTCGATGGAGTTGATGACGGTAGTGGCGAGCTCGTAATGTTTGCGGTCACACGTGTAGGTGTGCGAGAAGGTGCTACCTATGGTGATGACGCCATTCGGCCCTCAGCATCTTCAGCTTGAGGTAGGTGTAGTTGGGGATCGTCATGAACTTGGCGTAGCATGGCCGCCCCAAGATGGCATGGTAGGACCCTAGAAAGTCCACTACCTCAAAGGTTAGAGCCTCTGAGCGGAAGTTCACGCTGTCGCCAAACATGATGGGTAGGTCGATCTGCCCGAGTGGATATGCTTGCGTCCCTGGTATCATGCCGTGGAAGGGAGAACTCACTGGGCGGAGCTCCGACCGGGGGATGCGCATGGCGTCGAGGGTGTTGATGTAGAGAATGTTGAGGCCTCTGCCTCCATCCCTCAACACCTTGGTGAGGTGCTTCTTGCGGATGATGGGGTCATCAACGAGTGGGTAGCAACCTGTTCGGGCGATGTGGGAAGGATGGTCTCTCAGATCAAAAGTGATCAGGGAGTCCGACTAGCTAAGGAAAGAGTGGATGGCTAACTCGGCGATGCATGCCTCTCTGTAGCATACCTTGTGTTGGTGCTTAGAGTGGATAGCGTCGGATCCCCCAAAGATCATGAGGTATTCCTTGGGGTTGGGGAAATCATCTTCATCCTTGCCCACCGCGCCTCCTTTCTTGGTCGCCTCCTCCTTGCCTTTCCCTTCCTTTGGCTCGGTGGCTTACCGCAGGAAGTGCTTGAGGAGCTCGCAGTCCTTGTAGAGATGTTTGATGGGATAGGCATGGTTGGTGCATTGACTCTCTATGAGCTTGTCGAAGTGGTTGAGCTGGCTCTACTAGGGCTACTTGCCTGCTCGGTCAGCCGTAGTGACCAAAGCTGGGTTGGCCTGTTGGTGCCAGTCCTTCTTGTTCTTCTTGCCCTTTTGTGTGGAGGGGCACTCGCCTTGGTCCTCGTGCTTGGCCTTGCCCCTATCCCGACCACCGCTAAAGACTGCCCCGACCACCTCCTCACTGGAGGTGTGGTTCATGGCAATGTCGAGCAGGTCACGGGTGGTATTGGGCTTCACACAGCCGAGCTTGTGGATCAAGGACTTGAAGGTTGTCCCAGAGAGGAACGTGCTGATGATGTCTGCGTTGATGACATCAGGAAGGGAGTTGCACTGCTTTGAGAACCTATGGATATAATCCCGTAGGGACTCATTGGGGTCCTGTTAGCAGCTCTTGAGGTCCCAAGAATTCCTAGGACTGACATACGTCCCTTGGAAATTTCCAACGAAGACCCTCTTGAGATCCGCTCAGTTGTAGATGCTGTCGGGCGAAAGGAATTCAAGCCATGCTCGAACATGCTCCCCCACATAGATGGGGAGGTAGTCATCGTCCACTCCTCCAGCTCGGCAGGCGAGCCGAAAGTCTTCAAGCCATATACCGGGGTTCATCTCCCCGGTGTACCTAGCGATATTGGTGGGCGGTCAGAAGCATTGTGGGAACGGCACTTTCTAGATGCGACGACCAAAGGCCCATGGCCTCGAGCCATCAGGGCTGGGCCTCTAGTCGTTTGGTCAGCCACCATGCCTAGGGTGCGTGTCCTTGCACTCCTCGATGGTCAGGCTGGGGCCTGCGCTGCCTACTCTCGCCGCCATTCAATGGGTGTTACCATCGTGCCGGGCGTGGTGTTGATTGTTGATGACGTTGCGAGCATCACAGTTCGGCCCGAGCCATTAGCTCACATGTGGTTAGTGTGGAGAGGGCACCGGGTTGGGCTGGGGTGCAGCCGCGGCTTCCTGCTCCACGCTCGGCAACTGCTGTGGTGAGTGGATGGAATGATTCGACTGGTGCGGCCCCAGTCCCCCAGTTGGGGAAGAGGCCGTGAGCTGGTGTTACGATGTGGAGCTCTTCGCCTGCTGAACGGTGGCGGTCTCCACCAGCGCCTGGAGGTTTTGGTGGATTGCCTGTTCCTGGGGGTCGGCTGGCTCGGGGAGGCCACATAGAAGCATTGCTGCATCAGCGATGTTCTGGCCAGCCTGAGCAAACCAAGGGGGTCGTCCCCTCCATCTAGTATGTTATGCTAGACCTGATGGGCATGACCTCGAGCACTGCTCACCGAGTTACACGCATGTGGCGCAGCGTGATACGCTGGATGTTCCGGCGTAGGCGGCGACTGGGTCTGCCCCCTTTGCTGTAACTCCTCGTCGTGCTGCTACGCACGCGCCAGGGCCTATGCCCTAGGGTCTAGAGGGGTGTGAGTCTATAGAGACTCCACTACCTCTAGTGGCTGTCCTAGGGCATCCACCATAGTGCACTCCTAGGATAGAGAGTGGCCAGGTGCCATGATGTCACCGATGCTGGAGCCATCGCTTTCAACCTCATCATCGATGAGGTCATGGAAGGAGGCAGGAGCGTAGCCCGCCATCCCCACAAACTCAGACATGAGAGGGGGCAGTGTCAGGATCCTTTGGAGTCCCCGCGCGCACATGTCCATGGGGGACGCGAAGCCATAGGGGAACCGGTCGCTCAGCGGTCGCGGTGGGGACAATGGGGTCCCTCCGGAGAGTTGGCAGAAGGTGTTAAATAGTGAGTAAAGAATAAAATGTACATCACCGACCATGGGGTTGGAGCCCAGCATGGGCTCGAGGCAAAGCACGGGTGTCTCGACATTGAGGTCATCGAGTGGCCTAGGGCCGGTGGAGGGTGCTCCTCCTCCAGTGGGTGCTCCTCCTCCAGTTGGTTATGGACCTCCCTTAGGCCTTGTGGGTTTGACCCATACTTGATACAAATCATGGAGCATTGCTCCTTCCTGAAGGTGAATTTTACTTCGTTACCATGGATATTGAAGCGGATTTCTCCGGCTCCAACATTAATTTGAGCTCCTGTAGTGCTCAAGAAGGGTCACCTAAGGATGAGGGTCGATTCTTTTGCGACATCCATGTCGAGCACCACGAAGTCGACAAGGATGTAGCAATCCTGGATTTTCACTGGAATATCGTTGGCTATCCCTGCCAGGTAGCAGACCATCGAATCGGCCAACTGAAGCATCATTGGTGTTGGCGTCAATTGTGTGAGGTTCATCTTGCTAAAGACGGCCTTGGGCATAACACTTACGTTGGCCCCAAGGTCGCATAAGGCTTGGTCGAAGTACTGGATCCCGATGGAACATGAGATTGTGGGGTACCCAGGATCCTTCTTCTTTTTTTAGGAAAGTCGAGTATAGCAGCGCTACACTCTTCTATCAGCTTGACGACCTCCATGGATGGTAGTGGTCGCTTTTTGTTGATGATGTAGCACCCGGTTTTAAGAACAAAACCAGATACGTACCATATGTGAGCCTAGGAAGTCAAATCTCACATATAGCTACAAATAAGGGTAATATCAAAAGACAATGCTGATTACATAGCATATTAGTATAAAGAATACAACCTTAGAGTATAGACAGCGGAAAGACAACTCTGATCTTTAGGTGAAGACTCCACTTCCACAGGGACAACTGACTAGTTGATCACAAGCCTAATTCCTCCAAACTCTAGCAATCTGGTACCCATCCAGGATTTTTATCCAAATAATTGAAAAATAAAGCAAGCGTAAGTACATGTCGTACTCAACAAATATAACATGGGGTTCATGAGGCTCAAAAGGCTAACACTGGTTTAACTACGATTAGCTTTTAATTGTCACAATTTTAGCAAAGGAGTAGCAACAAGTTTATCACAAGCCCATATAAACACATGATTAGGTAAACATGAATAATGAATAGCATAAACAATTAACCATTAGTGAGCATCTTCATCATCCATATCATTAGTGTTCATCATCTATTCCGTAAGGGTTCCAAGGCCGCTCGTGACCGTGAGCATGGCTGATATACCAGTTTTACACTCTATAGAGGTTGTACACTTTCACTGTGAGTCATGATTTACCCTTTCGCTCAAGGTCGCGAGCCTCTTAAGCCACTACCAAGGAAGGTCGGCAGGGTTCACTATGAAGCTTTTCAAAGGTTCGTCTAACAAGTTAGGGCCGCTAAGGTTTCCCCATCAATAAGCATGAGCCCCCCTCCAAGGAGTGACTAACAAAATACCAAGAAACCAAAGTGCACCCTCTTGGCAGGCCGAGATCATACAAACCAGAGCCCCTCTTGCGCCATAAAGGTAACCACTAACAAGCTAGAAAAGGTCCTCATATTGAACTAAAGCCAGAGCCATATAGCCCTCACAGCTGTACTGTAAGTCCTGGATGATCACTTACAGATAAGTCCTTAGGGAGAGGAATCTAGAGCCCCATAAAAATAGTCCAATGCTCTAGCCCCCTTGTTCCATGTTGCTAAAAAGCATCTTTTAGGGTTTATTGCATATGCCATTAGTCAAGTTACAAGATCATGGTTGTAGTTGAGCACTAGCAAAGCTACCCAATGCATATCCCATAGGTGTCAAGGTACAAGATATCAAATATCTAGGATATCCTTATTGGCAACAAGGTAGACACATGCAATATGAATTAAGTGATTAAAGGTGAATAGGTAACAAGGATGGTCCCATGCTATACTTGCCTCAAAACACTGATCCTTCGGTAAGCGTTAATCTTCAACGTTCTTCTTTTTCTTGATCACCACGTATATCTCACCGACTGGACGTAATCATAAAGCACCACACAAGCATCCATACAATTATACACGAAGCAAACAATAGAACTAAATTAGAATAGTACACCAATCATAGAAAAATAAGTAAAAGAGTTTGAAACACGATTCTACGCATCGCTACGAACACACAGTCGTGAGAAGCACTCTAATCGGAGCTACGGTTGAAAAGATACAACTACCGAGAGATCTGCTTTATACGCGGAAAAGAAAACTATAAGCTTCATTTATTTTAACTATATAAAATCATATATAAATTGAATTAAGTCAAATTTAGATTCGAATTATAAAACTAAAGTAAAACAAATCATATTTTATTTACAAAACCCAGTTGCATAATTATTAATCAAGATATGATTTAAACCATGAAATTTCAGAAATAGTAATATGGTAACCACTATTACTAACGCGTAGATCTCATTGCTATGAATCTAACGCAACTTGAATGGGTCAAAACGGAGCTAAAACACAGAAGATATGAAATAAACAAGATTTCCTTTATTAAAATAATAGATTAAATCTAACCTTGAATTTTAAAAGTTGAAAACATATCTAACAGTAGTATGAACATGTAGGTTATCAAATTACGAACCTAACGCAAGTGGAACGGGTCAAATCGGAGTTAAAAAGGAGAAGTTATGGCTAAAACAAAATTACTGACAAAACTGTAAATAGGTGAAAACGTATTTTGGATATAAACCGACGAAACTACTCTTTCTAAAGAAGAAAACGTAATATGTGACTACGCCTTGGACCGCGGGTTAATTTGCCAAAAATAGATGGACTCTTTAGCAAAAAGAACAGCGAAGGGGTATGTTTTAATCTAGGCCATAGATCTTAGATTGGACGGCTCAGCATGATCATGTATTTCTATTGTATTTCAGGATTTGTTTTTCTATAAGAAAATGGCCATAATGTGTGGGTGACGTGATGATGACGTCATCAAGCTAGAAAGAGCAAAACTAGGCATGCATGGCTGCTCTGCTGGCTCGGTACGCTCGCGTGATGTCGCGCGCTGGGAAGCAGGATGCAGGGACTGGCGCGCTCATCTCGGTTGTGGCCTGTGGGTCAGGCACGGTGCTGCTAGATCAGTTGGCACTGGTGTGGGAGGCGGTGGCACCATTACTAGCGAATTGGAGCTTGGAGGACAGCGTCACAAGCATGAGGAGAGACGAGGAAGCACAGAGTACTCACCTAGGTCGTTCGTGGTGGCTCGGAGGAAACGGGTACGTCCTAGTGCTCGATGGGGTGGCTCTGTCGTCCTAGTTGCAGGACTCGACAATGGTCTAGGCATGACGGTGAAGCAACAGAAGGCATCCGTGGCGGTGGCTCGAGCGAAGGGCGGCTGTCGATGAGAAAAACGGGTACGGTAGGGGCTCAGGTCGGCTTTTATGGGGCAGTTAGCATGGAGAACACGGCAAGGCGACGCGATGTGGATGCAGCAGACTCCCTGGTGGCATCGCTCGATGTGGTTATGACGCGAGGAGGAAGAAGACCCCGTTGACAGATGGGGCCGGGGTGGCAGCGAGAGAGGAGAGGGAAACAACAGCGGCTTCGTTGGGCTTACTGCATGCGGCTGGGCCGGAACGTGAGCTGGGCCACGCAGGAGAGTAGGCCAAGCCGGAGTGGAAGAGTGGGAAGTAGTGCAGTGTGGGTAGCTGGGCCGAAAGGGGAGGAGACGACGAATTCTTTCTTTCCTTTCTTTTTTTTTCAAATCCATTTCTAAACCAAATTTCAAAAGCAATTGAAATTATTTTGAATTTTGGACAAAACCACTCATTATAATAAATCAAATGCACCGGCATGTATGCACAACCATGTTGCTAATCCCCATGATAAATTTTAAAATAATAAAAATTATTATTTTCCTATGTTTCATGAGCACAAAAATATGAAATTAAATCAATTTAACTACATTTCCAAAAGGACCAAGTTTTAGGGTGTTACAGATGATGTCCTTTATGTATTTGGCATAGGAAGGTACATGCAGGACGTCCATCAGGGGGACGCTTACATGTATCTTCTCAATCATCTCAACAAAATGGGCAAATTGCTTGTCCACGACCTTGTTGTGATTTCTTGTGGGAAACGGCAGGTAGCTGGTGTCGATGAAGTCTTTTGGTGCCTTCTCCTCTTCTTGTTTTTTTTTTTCTCTTGTTGAAGGTTCGGCCTCCTTTCGCTCTTTTGCCTTTCCTGCAGACTGGTTAGGATTTTGTGAATCACGAGTGGTCTTACCACCCCTCGTGGTCAATGCTTTTACATTTTCACAAGAATTTTTAGGTTGAGCAGGAATGTTTCCATTACTGTCAATAGGAATTGCAATAGCTATTTGAGCTAGTTGTGTTTCTATCATTTTATTAAAGCTCAATTGATTTTTACCGGCACAAGTTAAACCTTCGATCTGAGAATTTATATTTCCAAGCATTTTATCGTTTGACATTAATTTCTTTGTAATATTTTCATTAATTTTTACTTGGCCTAATACCAAGTCTTTGAAAGAAGGTTGATTCGAATTGTAATTAGAATTGAAGTTCAAATTACCTTGCGGGCGGGATTGGTTATTCCACCCATTATTACCTGATGGTTGGTGAAACCCATTATTGATGAAGGCAGCTTCTTCGTGGGTTTCAGGGCAATCATTCCCCGAATGGCCAATGTTTCCACAGACCTCACATGTTATGTGTGAGTCCATGGCCTGGATGGTGCCCATCATGGCGTCTTTATCTTGGGCCCATTCATCTGGTCTTTTCATCAATAAATCTATTTTTGTAGAAAGTATATCCATCTCCTTCACGGTATGCATTCCCTTTTTTGTTTTCCTTTCCTCCTCCTAGCTTTGATTTGACACCATTTTATTGATGAGAGCCTTGGCTCCATCAATGGTGATGGAAAGGAAAGCGCCTCCAGTAGCAGCGTCAAGGTGGCCCCTAGACATGGGTATTAATCCATCATAAAAATTTTGGAGCACTAACTAATTTTTAATCCCATGGTGCGGGCATGCTTGGATGTAGTCTTGTAGCCTTTCCCACGCCTCACGAATGGTTTCCATGGGGCTTTGCTGGAAGTTCGAAATTCGTCCCCTCAGGACATTGGTTTTGCCCATGGGGAAGAACTTGGAGAGAAACACCGCAGAACATTTGTCCCACGTCTTGACAGCTTGCTTTTCCTTGTAGATCCACTGCTTCACCTTCCCCGAGAGGGAGAAGGGAAACAAGCAGAGCCTGATGCTCTCAGGTGTGATGTCCTTGATGACGATAGTGTCGCACAGCTCGAGGAAGTGTTGGAGATACATGTTTGCGTCCTCGCTAGGCAAACCATGGAATTGGTTTGCCTGCACCATCATGATGAGGCTAGTATGGAGCTTGAAGTTCCCATCCCCAATGTTAACAGCGCGCCCAACGGGCACCTTTGGCAACAGCGGGGGTGGAGTGGTCGCAGAGGGTCTTGGCCATGCTTGGAGTAGCGGATGGTGAGGGGGTGACTGGTTTGACTATCGGAAGAAGAAGCAGCACAAGACCGTTTCTTCCTTAGGAGTGCCTTCAGATTTTGAGTGCAGTTGTTCGGCAGGTCGAAACTGGTCATAAACTATCCTGTTTTCATTCACAACAGGAGAAAACAAGCAAAGTTAGCCTGCATAAACAATGGCTACCTTACATGCATATTATCATGAACATATCCTACTAGATTCTTTAATCAATATGCCTTCCCTGGCAACAGTGCTAGAAATGCTTGTTGACACTTCTTAGTGTAGCTACTTGGTTTGTATCCCCAGCAATTACGCCAGAACTGCTTGTTGGTATTTCTTAGCATCATTACTAATATTTAGCAATACCACTAAGTAATAGCCTTGATAGTTTCTTAACAATTTTATATATTTATCCGCAAGCACACGGAGGTATCATTGTAGCATTTCACTCGGAAGTATTTAGGGTATCGTTATTTATATTTTCCCAAAGGAAGGCATTTGTTTAAGAGTCTAGTATGGATACGAACTTGAATAATAATGCTTGCAAGTACACCAATTGTTTATAGCAGGGGTAAAAACAGTGATTTCAAGATAGTGGACACACACTTGGCATTCCTCAAAGGATAAAATAAGGAGAAAGAATAAAAGAATAATCCTAAGTTGAGCAGGCATTGGTCAGTATAGTCATACAAAGATTAGTTAATGATCATACAAATTACATAATTAGTTTTAGGGCTAAGTGTGAAGCAGGTCGAGAGGCCACCGAGTACTGGTCTGCCAGCAACCTCATGTGACAATTTAGACTCCTACACCCAGTCGAACGTGGGGGATTACAAAAGACGGACATGGCTGTCACCACCTGCCACCTACCCCTCAACTGTGGAAAGTGACAATGCATTCACCTATCTCTCCATACCCAAGCACCACGCTTGCATATACAGAAACTACCCAAATCTCCCTAGGTCCCTGACCCTACGGATCGATAGGTAAAGGACTTGGGCACACCTAACAACACGATGAACTGCCACCTCTCCCGATTATATAAGCTATTTGAGTGTTTAAGCATAAAGTTAAGTGTGCTACTCTCATAACACATAAACTATAGACTAGTTCATATATCAAGGTCATAACACAATAACTATACTCTAGTGTTTGATGCATTAAGTTATAGGCATTGGATGTAAACACATGTTGCATATTTACCTATTCCTTGTCCAGTAAACGTACCCTGAACCCTATCTAGGTCTAGGAGCGAATCAAAGCTTAGCCATGCTTAGACCGATAAAGTCAGGTGATTTCCTATCACCTGCAAGATAGGATGATGTCTGGTCACGGTTGGCTATATTTGCTATCGTGGAAATAACCATGTGTTAATAATGAATGGAGACCGGGCGGGATGTCGATAGAGAAGCAACAAGGCAAGGAGGTCTTGGGTGTGGATCTATCCCCATCTATGTCGGTTAAGGACCGATTCGCTGTACGTCCTCATGTCATGTTGAACGCATGCCTATCACTTTGTTGGCCAAATAACTCGTTTCAACCACGAAGCTGAGTAGCTCAACTTAGGCCGGAAGCTAGGAAGTGAAAGTGCGCACTCTGGCGGTAGTAAGGATGTGCAGGAAGCCATTGGCGTAAGTCCAAAGGTGAGATTGGCCACCTAGCAGAGTGGATTCCCAAAGAGTGCGGCGCTGCTCAGACCCACGAATTTGTTCCTAAGTTGTACCAAAGGTGACCCAAGGCAACCACTAATCAGGTTGATTGGGTTTGTGTTAGGAATAATTCCCCAGCTGGGTAGGAATTGATTTGAGTCGCCGTCTCTCCCGGATAGTGAGAACTTGACTGAGCAGCGGCAACGTCGAGACACTTAATTGAACTTGATGGTTAAAATGATGATGATGATGATGTTACAACATTATACCGGATATGGTTACTAATGTTTGGAGTATAATTAAGTGCTTGCTCTAGTACAAGTGCTAATCTAGATGATAGGTTAATATTGATAACTTGCTGCTTAACTAATAATTTAAATGATGCTCTTGTATCATTAAAGCTTTTATGCAAAATGGTTGTTGTTTACACCAAAATTTGGAAGGAGAGTCACAGGGACTCGGAGGCTCCCAAGATCATGTCATCAAAGAATCAATTGCATGTTGATCGGAACCAGCTGATTTAGATACAGAAATTGGAATCGGCTTTCCTCAGATAGCGCCAGCGGATAACAACAAAGGCTACATTTGGCGCCAGGATGAAACATGCCGGACTCTACGAAAAGGGAAATATTAGAGTCCAAGTTATCTTAAATTAGAAATGTTTTCTCTAGGGTCAAAATTTGTAATGAGTCATGCTTAGACAGGAGTCATGCACAGGGCCCGGGTATAAATACCAAACCCCAGCTATTGTAAAGGATAATCAATCAATCCAATATACAAGCTAATTACTTTTTCAGCTTCGGCCACCCCTTAGGAGTAGGAGTAGAGTAGATCTCGGTGAGTTCTTCAGCAAGTATGGCTGCATCGATCCGGTCGACCTCCACTGCTTGTTGTAAGTACCATCATGGCTTATACCTCTGTTCGTACGGCTGCATCGATCCGGTCAACCTCCACTGTGACTCTGGCATAAGGTAGTTATCGACTCTTGTTTAATTTAAGTATGGCCTATGTGATTCTGCCTCACACCCCACTGCTTGAATTAAATCAAGGTCAAGTTATTGGCTCTACCTTAGGATCGCAGTCTTTGGTAGATTCATTAAGTTACCGATATTGCTTATTGCTTTCATTATTTATCTAATTACAACAATATCACTCTGCCCGATTGGGATTGATCTAGATCGACCTTATATCTTGTTTAGCCCATCGTTTGCTAATCTGAATTGATCTAATCTGCACCTTAAACGATAAGTTAAGTTCTATCGGCTGTTTTATGTCAATCCTGACCGTGCATAGCGTGCGGTTAAGGCGTGTTGCGTCTTGAGTAGATTTATTGGCTAGCAAGAACCGTTCCATGACCCGTTATCATGGCCTATGTGATTCTGCCTCACACCCCACTGTTAGCACCGTGGAGTTAGGATCGTTCTTTAATAGATCTATTCCTAATAATGCATGACTTTAGCTGTGCGCCATGCCTAAATCGGCTGTTTTAGCCGATATCGAGTGCTTTCACGAAAAATTCGCATCACGAGACCGTTGAAGTAAAGATAGGTTGAAAGATATGTTAGCCCCATGATCTTATTATTGTATTATGGCCTGCATGATTCTGCCTCATGCACTACTGATATTAGTAATGAGTTAGGGTCGTCGAGTCTATTGTTATTTCTACGGCCTGCATGATTCTGCCTCATGCCCCACTGGTCATAATGATAGATGAGATCTAACATGTTCATTAGATTTATCTTTGTTAAATGGTTAAATGGTGTTGAATTGTTTCTTTATATATAAAAAGGGATTCGGTTACTTATAATCATTGGCTCAACACAAACCGATCATTGTTGACATCTTATTGCCATTGATTAATATCTGTTTGATTAATGATATTTGCCCTGAATGATAACCGATTCTTCTTATACAACCCAATGAGCTTTAATAGATTTATTCTCATGAATATGCTGGAATCGACTATTTAGTCGATCTCCTTTCATATCGGCTTTCATAGCTGCATATTCGGGACTGTCTGGCAACACCGGCAAGTTCCACCCTTAATTACTGATAAACTTTCTCTCCTTGTCAATTGTAGGGTCAAATTGACTGGCATATCTCAGGAGGATTGTGCAGGATCGACCATCCCTATGTTGAAGCTAGGTGCATCTGCTCCATTGAGCGGACCCTTCCGGCTTGCTGCATGTGTCCTCGGCACGGGACAAAAATTCTGTGTCAACACACGTTTCTGGCATGCCCGATGGGACACCACAATCGTCATGGCGATTCACAACAACAACGACATCCTTATGCTACATTATGAAGATCTACCTGATGGAGATAAGGGTATCATCAGCAAAGCTATAGAAGAGTTTCAGAATAAATGTTTGTTGTCCTACACCAAAACACGTGACAACACAATTGTTCAGAAATTTCCACTACCAAGAGTTCTATTACACGGGCAGACGGACACAACTGAAGCTCAAGACAGGCGTTTCTTTAAAGAGGTTGTGGACAAATCTATTCATGGTGCCATGTTGAGCCATAACGAAGCTTTCATGGACATATTCCATAACGCCTTGAAAG
Source organism: Miscanthus lutarioriparius (assembly GCA_904845875.1). Taxonomy (NCBI): domain Eukaryota; kingdom Viridiplantae; phylum Streptophyta; class Magnoliopsida; order Poales; family Poaceae; genus Miscanthus; species Miscanthus lutarioriparius. Next base: position 42,968,324 of record CAJGYO010000011.1, on the reverse strand, counting down.
AGTCGATTCATAGATTTTTAGTTGGCCAAGGTGGACCGGCTTATTACAACATTCTAGATCCGTCGACCCAGGGGACCAATCAAGTCGGTACCAGCCATCAAGAAGTAGCGTCGGCTGGTAGTGGTGATGTCTAGACAGTCCAGGGTTCATCTGAACAAACTCAAGGAACTACTGCAAATTAGACACAGTACAATCCTAGACCACCAGTACAGCATGTGCAACAGCCAGCGGGGCAAAATCAGAACCAGGTGATCAATTTTGGCACATCAGGCCACATACCGTCATCGGCTCAAAAAATAGCACCATCAGTTCAAAGGATCCATAGAGATATAGATCCTTATATCTATAATCAGAGACTTCAAGCAGCAAGCCAGTAAAGGACCCAGCAGATTAAGATTCCACAAGGGTATCACTATGGCATAGATTATAACACCCTCCACATGATGCCAAATCTAGGATATCAAGGCACGTGGGATTTCAATCTACAGATGGGTCAGCAGGTGCAGAGGAATCCAAATCCGCAAGCTGATGAATTATTGCTGAGGGTGACTGAGATGATGAAGAATCAATTCAGTCTGAAGCCAAAAGGGCTGACCTTTTCATACAAATGCCTAGATCCATAATGGTATGATTTGGTCGCTCTTTCAACAAATTACAGTCTCCCAGAATTTGCTAAGTTCACTGGCTAAGACAATACAAGCATGATAGAACATGTCAGTCGGTATCTTACACAATTGGGCGAAGCGTCAGTTGAGGATGCCCATAGAGTTAGTTTCTTCTCTCTGTCCTTATCAGGGCTAGCCTTTACTTGGTTTCATCATTGCCAGTCAATTCCATTGCCAATTGGGCTGACCTAGAGAAGAAATTTCATACAATTTTTATACTAGGACTGGAGAAAAGAAGATTACCGATCTGACAACTATAAGACAGAATACTAATGAATCAGACATTGAATTTCTTTAGAGGTTCCGAGAAACCAGGAACTTGTGCTTCTCCTTAAACTTGACCGATGATCAACTAGCTGCTTTAGCTGTTCAAGGAATGCTGCCAATGTGGAAAGAAAGTTGCTAGGACAAGAATTTGATAACTTGGGACAATTGGCTCAACGAGTAGCAGCGCTTAATAACCAATTCCAGAGTATGCGCAGAGATACCTAGTTCCAGAAGAGCACCTCAGTAGCCAAAGCTTATGATCCATACTCAGTCGATGACGGCTATGAAGATGAAGAAGAAGAGGTTGCTGCAGCTGAATGGAATTCGGGCTAGAAGGCAGTGATGGTGTCAAATCCTTGGGGAAGAGGAATCGAGGAGAGCTATGACTTTGATGTCACCAAATCAGATAAGCTCTTCGATTTCTTGCTTAAGAAAGGGCAGATCAAGTTGCTCGATGGTCATGTCATGTTGCCCCCGATCAGTTGAAGAATAAGAAGTTCTGCAAGTTCCATAATGCTACTTCCCATTCCACTAATGAATGCATAATTTTCAGGCAGCATATACAGAGAGCTATCCAGCAGGGGAGGCTCAAATTTGATACGCCTCGGAAAATGAAGGTCGATGATAATCCTTTCCCAAGAGATCAAAACATGGTTGATGCTGGGCTATTCAAAGGAAAAACTAAGCTCCTAACATTAACCAAAAGAAGCTAGGATAGTCGATCCCAAGATGCTAATATCGGCTGACGAGTATAGAGAGATTAGAAGACATCGTGCCGAGCAAAAGAGCCGATATGAGCAAGGGAAGACATCAAAATCAGAGACAACAAAGCTGCGGGTCACATCTCGGATTCTATTGAATAAGTGGCAGCGGTAGAAGGAAAAGGATTATTAGAGTTGGTTAAAAGATCAAGCGTATCAGCATCAACTGAAGCAAGAGAGGTATGAAAGGGAACAAGCCGAATTACATTGGAATTGTCCTTTCTTCAGACATTGCTAGAATGAAGGTTTGAAGTTGCCTACCAGACATGACTGTCCAGAATGCAACAATCAATATTGGGAGTATAGGCAGTCTCAAACCAACTGCCGTCTATCCATGCTCAAGATGCATATCATCATAATAACATGGATCGGTGCTTAAAAAATAAAAGTGTTCATGATTGGCTTGGAAAAAGAGTCATTGATTAGGACTGGGCTGATCATGAAGAGGAAGGCACCGAAAGAAGATATGTGCGGTAGGAAGGCCATTGGTGCCCAGGAGGTTTAACAAGAAGCCAGAAGAGAAGGGTGCAACACCTAAGGAATAAAGAGATGGAGCAAGCTCAGGCATCCGGCAAAACTCAAGTATGGCGTACCAAGCAAATAGCCAATAGAAAGCAACCATCGGTTAATATCCAAATGGCTTTTCTATTGCCATCAGAATTCAAAGCTCCGGTCGATCAAGAAATTTATTCGGATTTTGATGAATCAGAGTATGAGGAGATAGTTGCCAAGTTGACGGTTGTACAACAAGCAATATTTGACAAACCAGTCAAACATCGGCACTTAAAAGTGTTATATATGAAAGGTCTTGTCGATGGGAAGCCGATGAATAAGATGTTGGTGGACGGAGGTGCTTCTGTCAATCTTATGTCTTACACTACTTTTCGTAAACTTGGCAAAGGACCAAAAGATCTGATGGAGACTGACATGATAATGGGAACGGGGATCCCGATCTTCCGTCAGGTAGAGGTAACTATCGATGTGACGGAGAATGACACACCGATCCGGCTTCAGATCGAAAGATCGAACCCTGCAATCTTAGCACCATAGCTCCTCTGGTTATCAACCAAGTCACAGACCAGGTTGACCTCGCTAAGAAGGCTAATCCCTGCCTGCGCAACGAAGAACACAAGCAAGAACAAGAAAGAACACAACCAAATTGCAGATGAATGATTAATCTCACAAAGTTGGGGTCTGACAAACCGATGAACGGTGAAACTGTTCTTGACAGAATAATCTAAGCAAAACTCAAACCCTAATGGAGGGGTGGCGGCTGTTTATGAAGACTCTAGGATTGTGCAAGACCCCTAGACGCGCCCCTAATGGGCCCAAACACGATACATGGTCCAACGGACCAAAAGACGGTGTCGCAGCACCCTGGCAGATTCTGGACGCTGACTTGTGACCATGATTCCCGTTGATTCTGAACTGGTTTTGACGTGAGACCACTTGGATTTACTTCCTTATCAAATTAGCTTGCCATCCATATGTGGATCGTCGAAAACGGAGTCCAGATACATCCTAGGTGACCAGTTTAAGACAGACTGGTCTTGGAGGCTGAGGCAGACTCGAAATCATGTTGGACCGGGCCTCCGGTTCCTGTTGGACGTCCTTGGTGGTCATCATTGCCTCCACCTCTTCCTCTAAGTCCCTCATGACCCTCTCCAATGTTCCTAATCAATATAACATCATTAGGTAGCAATCTATTCTAAAAAATATGAAAAGGATCACTTAAGAATGAGCTCACCTCTAAATTAAGTTGTCGCCTTCGAGCTCGGGTCATTGGACCTTGCATAATGGTTGGAGGATCAGCGGGTGCATCTAAAGGAGTGATGTCCTCATCACATGATGCTTAAGGATTTTGGGGGTAATACGTCTAAGACCCGGGGGGGGCAATAAACGTCGAGCTAACAATCGGAAGCAAAACTCTGCTCACCACATTCTTCATCATCGATGGAAAAGGGTCATACAGTTTGCTCCTCGGTCGTGATTGGATTCATGCGAATTGCTGTATACCATCAACCATGCATCAGTGTTTGATTCAATGGCATGGAGATGACGTCGAACTGGTTCGCGCTGATGAGTCCGTAAGCATCGCAACAACTGATCCAGTCTTTTGGGAACTAGGAGACTTTGAATGTTTTTCTAGCAAGTCATGGGAAGGAGGCTTCATTAAGATCAAAAATGAAAGCCAACAGCCGATGCAAGCGATCGGCTCTGAAAGCTTGTTTTAGCAGAAAAAATCATGACTTCACGTCGGCCATTGGATTAAAGGAAAAATAAGCGTTGAGTCTTGGAGATGGATTTAGGCCGATGTATGTGAATGCTGAGTCAAAGTGTGAGTGCGATTCAAAGTTAATGGATTTCTTAAGAAGTTCTGTTTCACTTAATAGGATGTTCGACCTGGGTTGATTAATCATTTGACTTTTGATATGAAAAGTTTTGTGGTACATTATCCTGACACCCGGTCAACATTTGATAATCAACTCGTTCTTGGCTCTAATAGTCGGTACCAGGAGGGTATCGCCTCTAGTTCAAAAAATGAAAATCTTCAAAGACAATAAAAACCGATATGATATGTATCGCATATAGAGCAAAAACAAAAGGCAAAAGCAATCATATACAAGGGCATTGCACTAAGGCACATTCATGAAAGAACAGGAGTCTTTGTTCATCAGATTACCCTAAGTACAAACTAATCAAGGACCTTGTTCACCACATCTTGAGCGGATGTGATGTCAACTATGGCCTTCGCTACCATGGTGAATTCTTTGAGCAGGTCCTCGTGCTCCTCGGGGCCATCGTCCATTGGGAAACCAATCTCCATGGCGTGGAACTCGTACCCAGTTTGGACTTGTGCCGCGGTCAGCGCCACCGCCGCACCATGACGGACACCGTGAAGGGCGATCTCCCGAACACAGACCGAGACATCCTGGAGACGAGTGGCGATAGGGGAACCCCTGGCATTGACAAATCCTGCCGCATGGTCCGTAGCCAAACAAAGGCTTTCCAGCTGAGTCGATAGATTTAGAGGATTTGAAGAAGAGGTGAGCAGGATCTTGAGGAATAAAAGTTGAGGAAGAAACAGAAAATAGTGGTAAATGTCTCACCAGCAATTCTGGCTTCAGCCTTGGCCAGCCTCTCCCATACCGGGTTGGCCTCAGGAGGTGATCGGCCTTGAACTATGGCCAGAGCCGACTCCGCAATAGAAAGATAGTTGGCAAGTTTCTCACCAGTCCGATCAATAGAAGCGATCAGGTCATTGTTATCTCTCGACCTCCTTAGGTAATAGGGGAGCTGACGACAAATTGGTGCTGAGGATGACCCCAAAGGCTGAGTAGAGTCGGCCCTCTGCTCTAGGAAGACGGAAGCATTGCAAGTTGCACCCTCTTGGCGGTGGATGCGCTGGCGCGATGATGTAGATCCATCAAAGGCCTCCTCAGCAGACCTCTTGCTGTTCTCCATGATCTCAAACCTACTAAAGAACAGAAGCTATACTAAGGATGCAAAAAGTTTGAGGCAAAGCGGGTTGTTGTTCGATCCACGACCGTGGCCTGTATATATATAGCCCAGGAAGGCGAAAAGATAGATTTCACCGGGGATATGAATTTGGAATTAGAAACGGAAGTGGAACGACACTCTGGGAATTCAGGGGATGGATAGCGAAGAAATAACAGATTCAAACTTAGTGCTTTCCCCAAATTACAAAATATCGTGAAACGGATTCAAAGATTTTACATTGACCAGAGATCAACCTATCAAAGCTTCTTTGGATTGAAGGGAGTCCGAGCCCCCACAAGGCCAAAGGTCATCATGGAGTGAATCGACATTGGCCCGATAAAAGTGTGCCCGAGAAGAGGAAAATCGCCCGCCTAACATGTGCTCAGCCGATTGCTTGGTAAATCGAGAAACTATGGGAAAGAAGCCTGTGGCTTTCCCGATGGGTGTTTAGTGGAACAAATAAGGGAAAGGTGTCCACATATTTTAGCCCTTGCAAACACTAGAACAGCTTTGCGAGCATGGAGAAAAGACTCAGGTGATATCACAAGAATTCTTCTAATCGCAATAGCTGATCCTCTTGCTCGACAAGGCGCTAGAATGAGCGACACAATCACCGTATACACAAGAATTCTCCAAATCGCTCAAGACTTTTATAGCAGAAGAATAGACCATGGAGGGTCCAACAGAATTGGGAGGGCTCGTGGAGATGGATAGAAGGAAAACATGGCTGAATTGTTGAGTTGCTCTTGCTAGGGTCGAACAGGCATTTTATAGCCGACTCGGGAAGATGAACCCAAGTGCCCGTGAAGCAGTGACGTTCTTGTAAAAAGTTTTGAGGCATGGGCTCATAAGTGGACGCAAGCAACAAATAGTGGACCCCAGATCAAGGTTCTCTACCCGTGACTGTGGACCAATCAGGGATATAGACATGATAATTTTGGAATAAAATTACTTTTATCCCAAAATTGGGGGGCATGTGTTTACACCAAAATTTGGAAGGAGAGTCACAGGGACTCGAAGGCTCCCAATATCATGTCATCAAAGAATCAATTGCATGCAGATCGGAACCAGCTTATTCAGATACAGAAATTGGAATCGGCTTTCCTCAGATAGTGCCAGTGGATAACAACAAAGGCTACATTTGGCGCCAGGACGAAACATACCGGACTCTACGAAAAGGGAAAGATTAGAGTCCAAGTTATCTTAAATTAGGAATGTTTTCTCTAGGGTCAAAATTTGTAATGAGTCGTGCTTAGACAGGAGTCAAGCACAGGGCCCAGGTATAAATACCAAACCACGACTATTGTAAAGGACAATCAATCAATCGAATATACAAGTTATTTACTTTTTCAGCTCCGGCCACCCCTTAGGAGTAGGAGTAGAGTAGATCTCGGTGAGTTCTTTAGGAAGTACGGTTGCATCGATCCGGTCGACCTCCACTACTTGTTGTAAGTACCATCACGGCTTATACCTGTGTTCGTACGGCTGCATCGATCCGGTCGACCTCCACTGCGACTCTGGTATAAGTTAGTTATCGACTCTTGTTTAATTCAAGTATGGCCTATGTGATTCTGCCTCACACCCCACTGCTTGAATTAAATCAAGGTCAAGTTATCGGCTCTACCTTAGGATGGCAATCTTTGGTAGATTCATTAAGTTACCAATATTGCTTATTGCTTTCATTATTTATCTAATTACAGCAATATCACTCTACCCGATTGGGATTGATCTAGATCAGCCTTATATCTTGTTTAGCCCATCGTTTGCTAATCTGAATTGATCTAATCTGCACCTTAAATGATGAGTTATGTTCTATCGGCTGTTTTATGTCAATCCTGATCATGCATAGCGTGCGGTTAAGGCGTGTAGCGTCTTGAGTAGATTTATTGGCTAGCGAGAACCGTTCCATGGCCCGTTATCATGACCTGTGTGATTCTGCCTCACACCCTACTGTTAGCACCATGGAGTAGGGATCGTTATTTAATAGATCTATTCCTGATAATGCATGACTTTAGCTGTGCGCCATGCTTGAATCGGCTGTTTTAGCCGATATTGAGTGCTTTCACGAACAGTTCGCATCACGAGACCGTTGAAGTAAAGATAGGTTGAAAGATATGTTAGCCCCATGATCTTATTATTGTATTACGGCCTGCATGATTCTGCCTCATGCCCCACTGATATTAGTAATGAGTTAGAGTCATCGAGTCTATTGTTATTTCTATGGCCTGCATGATTCTGCCTCATGCCCCACTGGTCATAATGATAGATGAGATCTAACATGTTCATTAGATTTATCTTTGTTAAACGGTTAAATGGTGTTGAATTGTTTCTTTATATATAAAAAGGGGTTCGGTTACTTATAATCATTGGCTCAACACAAACCAATCATTGTTGACATCTTATTGCCATTGATTAATATTTGTTCGATTAATGATATTTGCCCTGAATGATAACCGATTCTTCTTATACAACCCAATGAGCTTTAATCGATTTATTCACATGAATATGCTGGAATCGACTATTTAGTCGATCTCCTTTCATATCGGTTTTCATAGCTGCACATTCAGGACTGTCTGGCAACACCGGTAAGTTCCGCCCTTAATTACTGATGAACTTTCTCTCCTTGTCAATTGTAGGGTCAAATTGACTGGCATGTCTCGGGAGGATTGTGCAGGATCGACCATCCATGTGCTGAAGCTAGGTGGATCTGCTCCATCGAGCGGACCCTTCCGGCTTGCTGCGTGTGTCCTCGGCATGGGATGAAAATTCTATGTCAACAGTTGTCAAGCGAGATCCACTGATAAAGCCTTGCATACTCCTTGGTGTCATTTATTTTGGTTTACGACAGGTAAGTCTAGCTGAGTACATTCTCGTACTTAGGGCTTATTCCCTCTTGTTGCAGATGACGTGCTCTATAATGGCTACTGCAAGTATTGTCTCCACACTGTGGGGGATGAAGACTAGATCATGGGCATGATCTTCTATGTTATCTTATCATGATGCTTTTGCTGGATGTGACTATGGAACTAGCTTGTATTTGAACTAAGTGTGTGTGATGATCTCAAACTACTTTGCTTCCGCTATTTGTGAACTCATGTTGTAATAACTATGTGAACTCCGATATATGAGGTACTTGTGAACTACTTGTGAAATGGATGTAACATGTGGCTTGTTATGTTGAATCACAACAATCTTGGTTGTATGCAAGTTGGTTTGAAATCCTTCGTGGTTTTAGTTGACTACCGGGTTTATATGGGTTCAAGTATGACGGTTTGATCACTCCGGTGATTGCTTTCGTACTTGTGCTCTTATAAATTGGCCGGTTCTGTTACACCCTTATGAAATGAGCATAGAATATAATTGTGAAAATGTTTCTTTGGGTATTTTTGCCACTAACCATTCTAGGTTTGAAGCAAAAAGAATGAAGGATGACGACGTAAGGTACGTCCAACCAATTATCATGCAACATTGAATCACATTCACACATGAGAGTTCCATCCATCCAAACTTGATTCTGCCTTGCAAAATTCAAGTGTGGGGGATGAACTTCTCTGAAAAATCTTATGACATACTGCTAATTTTAGTTGTCTCTACCTTTAAGCCATGCTCAATTTGCTAAACAACAATCATGCTCTTTCATCTCAATTTGAATAAATCTCTACAATACTTTCATGCTACTTTTTGTTTACTATAGTATGCGTAGGTTTTGAAGTATTTTCATACACCTTTTAAATTAGGCATGGTGTTTAGTTTAAATTGTTTTCTTAAATTAAATTAGACGCGGTGTCAAGTTTGATTCTCGAACCAAAAGGTGTGCTGATTTTACTTCCAAAGGCTTTTAAATTAAGCATGGTGCTTAGGTTAAAATGCCTTCCTAAATTAAATTAGTCGTTGTGTCTAGATTGATTTTTGAGCCGATAAGTATGCTATAGTAGACACTTGATATTTTGTTACACTAACCCCTATAGAAAACTCTCAAATTAATTTGGGTAAGTCACAAGATGAATTTAAATCAGAGACGAAGCAAGGCACATGATGAACTCCAATAACGCTGCGCAAAGAAGACACAACTCATTCATGGTCATTCACTTTGTCCTTAGCTGCAAGTTACCTTTGCCTTGAGCCATGCCTGTACAGAACATGATAAACAAAAACTATGCTAAAATAATTCTAACACCATCTTTTCATTAGCATCAATGAAAACTACAAAATCCTGGACAAACAACCCGTGTTTCAAAATTGTATATTCCTTCGGGTATGTGTTGTCCACTAATCCTTTGCATGCATAAAATAATGAGTGAGGCGAAAGGTCTAACAGGGTGTCAAAAGATTGAAGAGCAGAAAGATGGCATGACAAAAGGATAATAAAGGAGTGGAACCTAGGAGATAAGAAGCTCATGAACAGCTTAAGCTACGAGGCTAGCCGAACATGGAAAACCTCAAGCAAAAAGGAAAGGACCATCACAAGTCATCTACCCTTCATCATATGGTGCTACCACACCCCAATGACAAAGGTAACATCCAAAGGTAAATGACCATTATTTAAAAAAAGTTTTCCCTTGATTCTGGTAGGCACATAAATAATAAACAAACATGTTTGAGTCACCACTTCCTCGATCCAATTTGACTAACTCAACATGTTTAGTTCTTCAAGCTTGTTCCTAGCACCATTTTCTTGATCTCATAGCCTTAACCAAATGATCTAAAACTTTGCACATCTTATCTCTGGAAGATGATAGTCATAATCATGTAAAGATTTATAGATAGACAATCCTTCCAAGGTTAAGAAACTCAACCCTTTTCTGCCAAATGAACTTAAATGCTACATTCATGCTCAACCTTCTGATCTTACCACCTATGTTATAATTGAACAAAGCACATAACATCAACTTCATCTGGTTCAACGTGCCTAAGGTTAGAGAAGAATAAGTAAAGTTTTGATTTGTTGGTGTTTTCCCACCAACAGAGACCATCTACTTGATCTCTACCTTATTTTATAGCAGGACACACTTCAAGCAAAGTGTGGGGAAATCGATTCCCCAATTTCTGTAAGTGAAGGTCCTAAACCTGTCAAACCAAAATCAAAACTCAAAACCAAGACAGGTTTGGCGAAAGAAGGTGACATCACCATTAGAGGCATCATCACAAGAATCTTCGTCTTCAGAACAAACCAAGGTATTAATGAACTTCACGAGGAGAAGTCCAGTTCAAAGGACTTACAACACCAAACCCTCACCGAAAGATCTAGCTTGGGGGAGAAGCACCTCTGTGTATCTAGGTAAGTATTCTTTCCCTTTTTAGTTTTGGTTTCTTTTTAATAGTTAAGAAAATGTTGAATGAAACAAAATAAAAAGTTATCTTTATAATAAATATATATAGCTATAGTAATAATGTGTGATCTAGTAAAATTAAAAACAAAATAAAAGGTGTGTCTAGTTTGCTTTAATTTATTTTTAAGAGTTGAATAAATAAAGAGGACTTAGAATAATCTATTAAATGGAAATGATGAATAGTTGCTCTGTTGTAATTTCTTCCAACTACCTAGCTTTCAGCCTCGAATTCTCTCGAGTTTTGGATAAGATTGTTTTGATATAAGGGTTTGCTCTGAACTTGAAACTCGTGGGTAGCATATGCTTGATATAAGTCTAGGTAATTGATGGATATGATATGAGAAGGTCTGAGTTGTTGTTTAGCTTGTTCCAAGTGACCCTAAAGTTCTAGAGATTTATCTTTTAAAAAATACAAAAATGTTATATGATGAGTTCCTGTATCACAAAGCTTGAATTCCCACCGGAGCCATACATGTTATTTAGGCTAGGAAAACTTCCACATATATGCTGCTTGCTTTTGCATTGAGGTTTGTCAAGCTTTGTTGACCCTTATGAGAGGTTTGTCATGCTCTTAAAAATCAAGATCACGTACACACCACCCACATATGCCCTACTCCTACACTGGGGGTAGGCGCAAAAACATGCCTTCCATCTAGATCCACCCAAAAATGTTCTACTCCTACACAAGGGGTGAACACAAAACACATGTTTATTAGGTTTTCCATCCACCAAATAAATGCTCCAAATTCTTGTTGCTATCTCTCAAAAGTTTTGTTGCAGAAAAGAGGCATGGGGCTATGCAAAAGTTATTCATAAAAAAAAAGAAGAAAAGAAAAAAATGAGTTGAAAAAATGGACAAGTGTCCGAGATATCTAAAACAATGGGTACTTAGATGCCCGCCTAAAAAAAGAGATGAATAAGATAGCTCCTGCTCTCTAGCAAATGTTTTCAAGTTTCAAAAGAGAGATAAGTTTTCAAGGAGCAAAGTAGAATTAGGATTAGCCACCATATATATCCACCACATATTCCGCACACATGCACATCTTGATTTGATTGTATGACTCAACTCTCTTTGGATCCATTATTTGACATTACAATATATGCATTGCAAGTATACTCTAGCTTTCTCCCTACCTATGAACTCCACATAAGCCTTAGTAGTAGGAAGAGAAAAAGGCATAACGTCTTTATTGCCTTGGTGAGGATCCACAAATACCACATATATTGAGAGACTTGAGAGTGTCATACAATGGAATCTCTGAGTTTTATTTTGAAAACTTATAAAAACTCTGGAACAATGGTGGAATAAAGAACTTGAGACATAGTGCTTGACTTGATCGTTCTGTCTTTTAATTGCTCAAGACCCAAGTTAAGGTTAAGAAGCCCCATGGTTGATGGTAATACGGGTAAGTTTGAAAGTCAGATCAGTTTATTCTAATTCGGAGGAGAATTTTAGATTGAACACATGTGTACTTTTGAGGCGTGAAAACATTGTACCAACTCCTGATCCATTGCTGAGTTTAGCTTTGCTTAGGGACTGGCAAAGGTTAAGCTTGGGCGAGCTTGTTGACGGTCACTAACATCAATTATAAACCATCAACATAACTTGTATTTATATTTAATTCCATCACCAAACATAGGTATAGGGGTTTAAACTAATGAATTCCATGAGCTTTGGTAAATATTTGTATGTAGGAGGATTTATCCAGAAAATAGCTCCCGGGACCACTGTCATACACTACAAACAAGCAAACCAATGACAAGTGATTCAACCCAAGAAAACAACAAAAGACAATTCTAGAATGTTCCAGAAGACCCCACGCCGAAGCTTGGGCCAAATGGCCACAATAGTGGGCCGGCCGACCCACTAGGGAAGCCGACCGACCTACCACGGAGCCTGTTCGCCCTTCGCCGCCTCGTACTTCTTTCTATGATCTACACCATTGATTTTAAGGCAGTTTTAGGTTGGTTCATCTAACGGTGACCGAGGGAGTTGACGCGGATCGATGATGTGGCGATTCCTTGCCCCCTACTCCACCTCGATTCCTTGCCCCCTACTCCACCTCGATACCTTGCCCCCTACTCCACCTCAGCCTATATATAGCAGCCCCTCCCCCCCTCCCCTGGAGGCCATCCTGAAACCCTGATTCATATTCTCCTCGTCAGGATCAGAGCAATCTATCAAGAGAAGATTAGTCCTCCATAGGATCTAGTCTTGTAAATAGAAATAGTGAGATAGAGAGTGAGGGGAGAGTTTGGAGGAGGTGCCGGCCTATCGGTGCTCTCTCTATGGCTTGTACCTTGGTGGATCCAAATTCTATCTGAGCTTGCCTCTGAGATTTCTTTGGTAATCAACTTCTAATTCAAGTAAGCTTCTTGTTTATATTATTCATCAGGTTCACAACTTCTTTGAGTGCTTTATTCTTTATCCGGGAAGAGTAAAGTAGTAATTATAGTGTAAGCGTGGTGCTTAGACTCTGGTTACTTGTGGATGCATCCTGTGCTAGTGTCTTTCCCTAGTAATGTCTCCAATTGAATAGAAGACATAGCTTACCCAAGTCAGAATTAGAGAACCTTAGTTTTTCTCTCTACGCTCCTATTTATCTTAACCTTGTTGCTACCCTTAGTTAAGTTAGACCGTAGTTAGTCTCACACGTTTCCCTATGGATACATTACTTGGAATACTTCTGGGTGAAAGCTACAACGTTATCCGTGAGCTTGCGGATTTATCTGTGTGTGTTAAATATACCAACAACTATCAAGGAGGGCTTGGCTCCTTGGAAGAAGAGATACATCTTGGTATGAATAATATGAAGATTTCTTCCAAAGTCATGCTCGCATATCATTTATATAGTTGTGCTATAGAACTAGAATATAGTTGTCTTGTTATAATCATGATATATGAACTAGCATATAGTTTGAGTGTCTTGATCTTAATATGTTCAACTTCATGCTTAATCATTCATATGATTTGTATGAGTAGAAGTAGAGCTAGGATTGTGGTGATGGTTTATCGTTCCTTCGGGTTTGCCCATATTTTTGCTTGTCGATCCATAGGGTCGGAGTTCCGAGGGGATATGGGAAGTTTGCTTGTACACGGGAACCTTCGAATATGACAGTATCCCACGGTTGAGTGGTAGGCAGCAGGTGGTGATAGCCCTGTCTGTCCCTTGTAATCCCCCACGTTCGGGTATTGTGTAGGAGTTTTAAAGTCTCTCACACTTGTTGGCAGACTAGTGCTTGGAGATCTCCCCGTCCATCTCACACTTAGTTCTAACCCTAGTCATATAACTTGTATGATCATTAACTGTTCTTTGCATGACTATATTAGAACATGCCAGCTCCACATAGAAATATTCTTTTATTCTTTGTTTTTCCTTTTATCCTTGAGGTTGGCCCAGATGTGTGTCCACTATCCATGAAATACCATTTTTACCCCTATCATGCACTATGGTCTGCTATGCAAGTATGTAATCATGTTTATGCTCATGCTAGACTCTTCATACCTTGCCCTCCTTTGGGAAAATATAAATAACGATACCCTGAATACTTTCGGATGAAATGTTACAACGATATTCTCTGTAATTGTTAAGAACTATTGTAGTTGGTGTTTTTTGGTGGCGTTGCTAAGATTAACTCAATCTTAGTAATGGTGTTAAGAAATACCAATAGGTATTTCTGGCGTCGTTGCCGATGATGGACTCAAAACTCCTCACTTGGTGATTGCGCTAAGAAATGCCAACATTCATTAATCAGGTTAATAAAGATTGGGATTGCACCAAGGAAACCATGGGTGCCTACTGTGTAGAGGTACGCAAGTTGGAAAAACACTTTCAAGGTCTGGAAATCCATCACGTGGTACGTGATCTCAACGTTGTAGTAGACGTCTTGGCCAAACTCAGATCAGACAGGGCACAGGTTCCAGCCAGTGTATTCATTGAAGAACTATCAGTACCGTCCATCAAGCGAGATGAGGCCAGTATTTATCGATTATATCCGAGAGTAGAAATTGCTAGCCAACAAGGGAGAAGCTACTCAAGTCGTTCGTAGAAGCAAGAACTATGTCATAGTTGGGGACAAGCTCTACCGACGTGGCGCATCTTTTGCTGTCCTGCTCAAATGCATTTCAGCAGATGAAGGCAAAGAAATCCTCGATGAAATCCATTCAGGCTGCTACGGTAATCATGCCACTTCGAGGACTTTAGTCCATAAAGCTTTTTGATCCGAGTACTACTAGCCATGGCTCTAAAGGATGCCAAGAACCTAGTCAGACATTGTAAAGGCTACCAATTTTTCCAAGATAGGCTCATGTCCTAGTGCATAATCTTATGTGTATCCCTCCATCATGGTTGTTTTCATGCTGGGGGCTTGACATGGTTGGACCTCTCAAGCGAGCCAAGGGTGGCTTCGAGTACATCTATGTGGCCCTTGACAAGTTTACAAAGTGGATAGAGCATAAACCACTTGTCAAGTTTGGTTTAGCTAAGGCAGTCGAGTTCATACAGGATATCATGCATCGCTTTGGTATGCCCAATCGAGTTATCACGGATCTAGGTTCCCCCTTCACAGCCATCGAGTTCAAGATCTAGGCACAGGATTGTGGCATCAACATCGACTATGCTTCAGTCACGCACCCCCAAGCCAACGGACAGGTTGAGAGAGCTAATGGCCTCATACTAGCCGGACTCAAGCCACGGTTGTACGAGGAACTCAAGGACTACGGTTCAAAGTGGATAGACGAGCTACCTAAAGTAGTCTAGGTGCTACACACTGTTGGCGGTGCTTAACTCATATTTCTACCACCAACATTTAAACAAAATAAAACAAATATAAATGCCAGAAGTTAGAATTAGAGTTTACAACTCACATTTTCCATGAGTTTTGGTATATACATGTTTTGCAGGACAACACATAAAAATACATTAAAATGCGCAACCGAGAAGGCGCATTCAAGCAAAACAGAAGCAAAGCCCAACCAAACTTCAGAATTGGGCCAGAACACCAGTGTGGGAGCCATCCATGCCCAGCCAAGAGCCCACATGCCGAAGGCGGTGGCCAGGCATGCAGCCTAGGGTGTGGCCGTATCTCCCCTAGCTCCGCCTAGCCCTAGTTTTCTCTGGCGGTGAATTTAATGCATGGGGAGGCGGTTGCATGCGGTGTTTCCTAAAATACCTAAGCAAACTGACCATCCTCAAGCTATAAAAGGAGGCCCCCCTCTTCACATTCGGAGTCAACACACAAGAGAGCAAGAGAGAAGAAGAGCTTTATTCCTACCTAGGCTTTAGCTAGATTTAGAATTGGGAGTGAGTGAGCTATGAGTTGGAGGAGTACCGGAGTGTCAGCTACCTCAACTTCTTATGGACAGAGTGCTAGGGTTTTTGGCTCCCTCTACACTTATACCTCAATGTATCAAATACTACTTGAAGTATAAGGTTCGTGTTTATCTTTGATGTTGAGTTCTTAAGAAAAGTTATCTTTGATCACTATATTCTTGAGGGTTCATTATCTATCCTCGTGATAGATACTCTAGTAGAAGGGCCCTAATAAAGACGGATAACCCTTGCATGCACGCTAGAGTAGTAGTCGATAGCATAGACGTGGTGTCTAGGCTAGAGGCTACCTTCGTTTGCCTTGTTCCCTATGGTTGAGGGGTAGGCGGCAGGTGGTGATAGCCATGTTCAACCCTTGTAATCCCCCACGTGTGGGTTTGGCATAGAGCTGCAAGCTGGAGGTACTTGATAGACCAAGTATAAGCCGGTGCTCGAAGGAAGTCTATAGTGGCAAAGCTATCTTAACTTAGGACCTCTATCCTTAGAAAAACATCACTACCCGAGCTATCCATCTCCTAGTTATCTTGGACAAACTAGCTAAGAGACTTTACACATCCATTCCTTTGGGAAAATACAACACCCTGAATATTTCTGGGTGAAGTGCTACGACGGTATATCCATACGCTTGTGGATTCTTTTGCTTATGCTAAGAAATACTAACAAGCATTTCTGGTGGCATTGCCGAGGAACGGTTGTCATAATTATCTCTGAACCTAGTTTGCCTGTGTATCCTTTTTTTACCTTTCTTTTCTTTTTATTCTTTTCCAATGGAGCACAAAACAATTCATCAACTTTCTGCTCCCAAGAGCGAGTTCTTAGAGCCACCACAATCCTTGAAGCCAATCATAGCTTCTAGCTATGAACTCTGCCCTAGCTTTATAGCCATGGTTCAGGAACAAACCTTCTCAGGGTTAGATTACAAAAATGTGTATCATCACCTACGGGAATTTGAGCAGCTTTATGCATGCCTAACCATTTTGGGCATGTCACATGAAACTCTTTGGTGGAAGTTGTTTCCCTTCTCTCTTGATGAGAGGGCAAAACAATGGTACGCCCATAACATAGGGAAGGTAAAAGGAGATTGAGAAGAATTGAGGAACAGACTCTGTCTCACGTTCTTCCCTATATCTCAAATCTCTTCCCTATGATAGGAGATTCTCAATTTCCAACAAAAAGAGAAGGAAACCATAGGTGTAGCTTGGGCCAGATTTTCACTCCTAGCACACTTTGGCCTAGACTTTTCTATACCAAACCATGTGGTGTTACAGCATTTTTGGTTAGGTCTTAGCAAGGAATCTGCCCTACAGCTTGATATCGCTGTCGGAGGTTCGTTCAACCATAAAACCATAGCGGAAGGAGAAGCGTTACTAGACCACATTCTAGAGAACACTCCTCCCCTAGAACCCCTCCGTGTAGAGCCCGAGTCAAGCCATGAGGAAGTCTCTTTGGCCGAGTCCGAACCCATAACTTCCATCCAGAGACCCTCACCTGAACCAAAAACTCCGGAGGAAGGTTTCCAACCTTTGGAATTTCCATTTTTTGAGGACGAATTTCATGTAGAATTCAGAAATACCTCGAAATACCCATATCAAAAGAGACCACCAGTTCCTGTCACTCCCCTTGAGCCTCTAGATAAAGAATTCCTTAAGGAATCCATTAGGGAGTTGACTCTCATCATGAGCAGCGAATGGATAGAAGAAGCGGAGCTCTCTTCTGAAGAAATTCATATTTGCACCCCTTCTTTAACCATTCAATGCAATATTCATGACGATTTGGTGGATGTGCTATACAATCCAACTGTTGGAGCAAATATCATGTCCGCATCCTTTGCGTCTGTCTACTTTGGCAATGAACCTCTTGCTCCAACAAACAAATCTCTTAGAGTTGCCCCACGTTCCAGCCTGAACGGACGTGGAATTCTACATAGTGCAACAATATGTCAAGGTGATGTCATTATGGCCCTTGATTTCCCCATCTTTGACATTCAGGGTTTCAACATCATGATAGGGCATCCCCTAGAAAAACTCTTCATAGAGCTACCCAAATTAGGGGACTTGGACATAAAGCTGGGGAGAGACATTATTTCCATTCCTATCACTCAAGCCAAAAACTCAGTGGCAGAATCTCTCCTTTATCCACAACTGCCTAAGGAGGTCATGTCTGTTTCACCCTTTGAATCTCCCGAGTTGGCCTTAGAGAAAGATGCCAAACTCTTCATTGAAGGGGAGGATGACTTAGGTGAGACCATAAATCTTCCCAATGAGGAAGTACCGGCACGACCTCTGATTGAACTTAAACCCCTACCCGTTGGCCTACGTTATGCTTTTCTTAATGGCGACACCAAAACTCCCTAATCATAAGTGACAAACTTACTGATGAGGAGACAACCAAACTCATCGCCATCTTAGAGAAACATAGGCCTATTTTTAGGTATTCCCTTCAAGATCTTAAGGGGATAAGTCCAACCCTCCGTACCCATCGCATCCCAATTAACCCATCTAGCACACCGTCTAGAGAACCTCAGCATAGGCTGAATAATGCAATGCGGGAAGTCATGAAGAAGGAGGTCCTCAAACTTCTTCACGTCGGGATAATTTATCACGTACCACATAGAGATTGGGTTAGTCCCGTCTAAGTGGTACCCAAGAAAGGAGGAATGACGGTCATGGAGAATAATAAAAACAAATTGATATCACAACGAACCATCATGAGGTGGAGGATGTGTATAGATTACCGAAAACTCAACTGGGCTATAAAGAAAGATCACTTCTCGTTGCCTTTCATTGATGAATTGTTATAGCGGTTGGCGAAGCTAAAAGCTCTAGTTTGGTTTTGGTGAATTGATGAAACCCTAAGTGCTAACCTAGTTTATCAAGTGATCATGAGATAGGTAGCACACTCCAAGTGGTGAAGTAAATGAAGATCATAGCATGATGATAATGATGGCATGGTGATGATCAAGTGCTTCAACTTGGAAAGAAGAAAGAGAAAAACAAAAAGCTCAAGGCAAAGGTATATTTTGTAGGAGCTATTTTGTTTTGGTGATCAAGACACTTAGAGAGTGTGATCACATTTAGGTTTGATAGTCATACTATTAAGAGGGGTGAAACTCGTATCGAAATGCGGTTATCAAAGTGCCACTAGATGCTCTAACTCATTGCATATGCATTTAGGATCTAGTGGAATGCTAACACCCTTGAAAATGTTTGTGAAAATATGCTAACACATGTGCACAAGGTGATACACTTGGTGGTTGGCACATTTGAGCAAGGGTGAAGAAGTGAGAGGTGAAGAGGAGTTAGTCTTGCTGGTCACTGAGTGACCGGACGCTGGTCTCAGAGGAACCGGCGCGTCCGGTCAAACGTGACAACGTAGACGCCAGCTTCGGTCAAATGACCGGACGCTGGGTCTTGGACTGACCGGAAGCTAAAAGGCTGCGTTGGCAGCATAGTGGTCAGGGTAACTGACCGGATGCTGTCAAGGTCTGGTCAAGCATGATTGGACGCGTCCGGTCGAAGAAATTTGTTTCTGGAACCATACTGGAAATGACCGAACACTAGAGGCTGAGCGTCCAGTTAGTTTGTGCGCTGTGTCCGGTCAGCAAACGACCATTGAAATCTGATGAACAGTATTTGAAGCAGGAGACACGTGGCGTGAATCACGTGATCGGACGCTGAGGGCCTGCGTCTAGTCGATCGGACCGGAGCGTCCGGTCACCCCGCGCTGTGCCCAGTGAAGGGGTACAACGGCTCTATTTCATGGGCTTCTATTTAAGCCCCATGGCCGGCTCAAGCTCACTCTCTTGGCCATTTGCATTGACATAGCAACCTTGTGAGCTTAGCCAAAGCCCTCCCACTCATCTCCATCATTGATTCATCATCTTTGTGAGATTGGGAGAGAATCCAAGTGCATTGCTTGAGTGTTTGCATCTAGAGGCACTTGGTGTTCGTGTTTCGCTACGGGATTCGCTTGTTACTCTTGGTCGTTGCCGCCACCTAGATGGCTTGGAGCAGCGAGGATCGTCGAGCGGAGGGTGGTGATTGTCTCCGGCTCCGATCGTGGTGATTGTGAGGGGTTCTTGACCTTTCCCCGGTGGAGCACCAAAAGGTACTCTAGTGGACTGCTCATGGCTTGTGTGATCCTCATCTTGTGTTGGTTGTGCGGCACCCTATTGAGGGTTTGGCGTGTGATGCCAATTAGCGCGTGAACCTCCAAGTGATTGAATCGCCACAACAAGGAGTAGCTTGCCGGCAAGCAAGTGAACCTCGGAAAAAAATCATTATGTTCATCCATTGATTCCAAGGTGATTGGTCTTCATTGTTATTCACTCTTGTGATTGATTGGTTCCTTCATCTACATGGTAGTATAACTATCTTGATCACTCTCTTTACATTACCGCAAACTAGTTGTCAAGCTCTTTAGTGTAGCTAGTTGTGAGAGCTTGGTTGGTTGGTTGGTGTGGCTCTTTAGTTAGCCTTTGAGAGCACACTAACATAGGGTAGTGTTATAGATATTGTGTGAATAGATACTATCTAAACTAGAATTGTGGTAGGTGGCTTGCATTTTGAGTAGGCTAACGCAACTCTTACTTCGCCTCATAATTGTCTAACCATTTTGTTAAGTGTTGTTGTAGAAATTTTTATTAGGCTATTCATCCCCCCTCTAGCCATTAGGACCTTTCAAGTGGTATCAGAGCCGAGGTCACCATTATTTGAGGCTTAACAACCTTCGGTGTAAAAATGGCTCAAATCAACAACACCAAGAAGCCACCCCAATTTGATAGCTCAAATTATCCCTATTGGAAGGCTAAGATGACAACGTATATCAAGTCAATCAATAGGAAGATTTGGAAGGTGGTAGAAACAAAAATTGAGATTGAAGATGAAGATGCTCCCACCGCCGCCGAAGAAATACTTCTCCAAAACAATGACATTGCTCTTAGTGCCATTCATGATGCTTTGGATGAGAGAACCTTTGAGCAAATCAAGAACATTGAAAGAGCTCATGAGGCTTGGAAGAAATTGGAGGAATCATTTGAGGGCACTCAAGCCGTGAAGGGTGCAAAGGCATATATTCTCAAGGAAGAGTTTGCAAGCTTCAAGATGAAGGAGGATGAAAGTGTGCCAGACATGTTCTATCGGATGGAGGTGATTGTCAATGATCTCAAAGCACTTGGTGAGAAGATAGAGGACAAGGACTTCTCTAATAAGTTCTTGAGATGTTTACCCGCAAGATTTGGCATGTTGGTCGCCTTGCTAGTGAGGACCGGGTTGGACACAATGACACCAAACCAAATCTTGGGAGATATTATGACCGATGATGCTTATAGAGATGATGATGAGAAGGAAGAAAAGAGGGAGAAGAAAGATGAGAAGAAGGATGACAAGAAGAAGAGCGTGGCATTCACGACCACATCATCCAAGGGCAAAGCCAAGCAAGAAACATCAAGTGAAGAAGATGATTCATGGGATGATGATGATGATGAGAAGATGGCTCTCTTTGTCAAGAGATTTGGCAAGTTCATGGTGAAGAAGGGCTACCGTGCTAGAAGAAAAAAGTCTTCATCCAAGAACAAAGAAGAGTCAAGAAGGTGCTTCAAATGTGGAAGCAAAGATCATCTTGTTGCTCAATGTCCATACAATAGCAACAATGATGATGACAAGAAGAAGAACAAGAAGAAGGACAAGAAGGTAAAGAAAGAGAAGGATAAGATGACCTTCAAGAAGAAGAAGGGTGGTTCATATGTGGTCACTTGAGATAGTGATGCTTCCTCAAGTGATGATGATGATGATAGTGATGATAACAAGACCACCAAGAAGAAGGTTCTTGCAAGCATTGCTATCAATGAGAAGCCTTCTCTCTTCGACTCTTCATCATGCTTCATGGCTAAGGCCACTAAGGTACAAACTTGTGATGATGAAAGTGATGAAGAACATAATGATGAAAATGAAAATGAAAATGAAAATGAAAATGAAAATGAAAATGAAAATGAAAATGAAAATGAAAATGAAAATGAAAATGAAAATGATAGTAATAGTGATGATGATGAACCTACTAAGGATGAATTATTTAACATGCTAGAAGATGCTTGAGAACACTTTGACATCAAGAGAAGGGAATGCAAAAGCTTGCATAAGGAACTAAAAGCCCTTAAGCAAGCCTTTGATGAGCTCAATGCATCTCATGAGAGGCTAGAGGAGGCCAATGAGAAGCTTGGCAAAGCTCACAAAAAGCTTGAAAAGGCTCATTCCTCTTTGATTGATGAGCAAAATAAAAAGAAGCATGTTGATACTTGTGATGTAGGCTTAACTTGTGATTTAATTGATGAATCATCACCTATGCCTATCATTGTTGCTCCCACTAACCCTTCTTGTAGTACTTCCACTTCCACCTCATCTAGTGGTGATGGTCTCACTTATGATGCCTCACTAGTGGTTAAGAATGAGAATCTCAAGAAGGAGGTTAACAAGCTCACTCACACTTTGGCTAAGGCCTATGGTGGTGAGGACCGCTTGCTTATGTGCTTGGGTAGCCAAAGAGCTTCTCTCTATAAAGAGGGATTGGGCTATACCCTCAAGAAAGACAAGACAGCCTTTGCTCCTCACAAGACTAGTTTTGTGAAGAACAATGGTCGGTTTTGCATTAGTTGCAAGCAAGTGGGTCATAAAGAGCATGAATGCACCAACAAGAGCAAAAATGCTAATGTATCCTCCCTTAAGCTTGATTCATGCTATATGCTTATTAAGGGTACAAATGGTGTGAAGGCTAAGTTCATTGGTAAACCATGGATGGGCTCAAAGAAGAAAGCCATTTGGGTACCAAAGAGCTTAGTGACTAACCTTCAAGGACCCAAGCAAGTTTGGGTACCTAAAAAGAATTGATCTTCTTTTGTAGGTCAATTACAAAGCCGGAGGAAGGCATTGGGTTCTTGATAGTGGGTGCACTCAACACATGACCGGTGATGCAAGAATGTTCAACTCAATCAACACCAATGGCAATGATGGTTATGATAGTATCACATTTGGTGACAATGGTAAAGGCAAGGTCAAAGGGCTTGGTAAGATCGCAATATCCAATGACATGAGCATATCCAATGTGTTGCTAGTAGAGAGCTTGAATTTCAATTTACTATCCATGGCTCAATTGTGTGATCTTGGATTCAAATGCATATTTGGGGTAGAAGATGTAGAGATCATAAGTATAGATGTCTCTAACTTGATCTTCAAAGGCTTTAGATATGAGAATCTATACTTGGTTGATTTCAATGCTAGTGAAGCTAGATTATCTATATGCTTGTTCACTAAGTCTAGTATGGGTTGGTTATGGCATAGAAGGTTTGGTCATGTTGGAATAAAACAATTGAATAGATTGGTTAAGCATGACTTGGTTAGAGGCTTGAAAGATGTTGTGTTTGAAAATGATAAGCTTTGTAGCTCTTGTCTAGCCGGAAAACAAGTTGGAAACACTCATCCTAAGAAAAGCATGATGAGCACTAGTAAAGCATTTGAGTTATTGCATATGGATTTATTTGGGCCAACACAATACACTAGCATTGGTGAAAATAAATATGGCTTTGTGATAGTGGATGATTACACTAGATACACATGAGTATTCTTTCTAGTAGACAAAAGTGATGTGTTTGCAACATTCAAATCATTTATCAAGGGCATTCACAATGAGTTTGAAACAACCATCAAGAGAGTTAGAAGTGACAATGGTAGTGAGTTCAAGAACACTAGAATTGATGAGTTGTGTGATGAATTTGGAATTAAACATCAATTCTCGGCCAAGTACACTCGACAATCAAATGGCCTTGTTGAGAGGAAGAATAGAACACTTATTGATATGGCAAGATCTATGCTTAGTGAGTACAATGTGAGTCAATCTTTTTGGGCCAAAGCTATCAACACGGCTTGCTATTGTAGCAACCGCCTCTATTGTCACCCATTAAAAGAGAAGACACCATATGAGCTCTTGAATGGTAGAAAGTCCAACATTGCATATTTTCAGGTCTTTGGTTACAAATGCTATATTTTGAAGAAAGGTACTAGATTGGGCAAGTTTGACAAGAAATGTGATGAAGGATTCCTACTTGGTTATTCCACTACAAGCAAAGCATATAGAGTTTGGAATTTGGATAGTGGTACTCTTGAGGAAGTTCATGATGTTGAATTTGATGAAACCAAGGGTTCACAAGATGAGAATGAGAACTTAGAAGATGTTAGAGGCATTCAACTTTCAAATGCCATGAAGAACATGGATGTTGGTGAATTGAGGCCTAGGCAAGTGAATGATGATGAAGATGATCAAGTGCAAGTGCTCTCTAACTCAAATGTACAAGATGATACAAATCAAGCTAGCACAAGTGGCTCTCATGATAATGAACAAGATCAAGTGGCTAGTACATTATCTCAACCCAATGATCAAGCAAGTGCAAGCAATCAAGTTCTAATCCTCCAACCAACCAATATTGCAATGGGTCATCCATTGGACACTATCATTGGTGATATTTCAAGAGGTGTGCAAACTAGATTAAGATTGGCATCATTTTGTGAGCATTTCTCATTTGTGTCATCTATTGAACCAAAGAAGATAGATGAAGCATTGAAGGATGTTGATTGGGTGAATGCTATGCATGAAGAATTGAATAATTTCACAAGAAATCAAGTATGAGAATTAGTAGAGAGACCAAAGGGACACAATGTGATTGGAACCAAATGGGTCTTTAGAAACAAGCAAGATCAAGATGGGATAGTAGTAAGGAACAAAGCAAGATTGGTAGCACAAGGCTATACACAAGTTGAAGGTCTTGACTTTGGAGAAACATATGCCTCGGTTGCTAAATTAGAAGCAATTAGAATCTTGCTAGCCTATGCTTGCGCCCACAACATCAAACTCTATCAAATGGATGTTAAGAGTGCATTTCTCAATGGTTACATCAATGAAGAAGTATATGTTGAGCAACCTCCTGGTTTTGAAGATGACAAGAAACCCAACCATGTGTACAAGTTGAAGAAGGCATTGTATGGCTTGAAGCAAGCACCTAGAGCATGGTATGAGAGATTGAGAGACTTCCTACTCTCTAAAGGGTTCATGATGGGTAAGGTTGACACCACTCTTTTCATCAAGAAGATTGGAAAAGATCTATTTGTATTGCAAATCTATGTTGATGACATCATATTTGGATCAACCAATCAAGACTTTTGTGATGAGTTTGGAAAAATGATGGCTAATGAGTTTGAGATGTCCATGATTGGAGAGTTAAGTTACTTCCTTGGTCTTCGAATCAAGCAATTGAAGAATGGTACATTTGTGAGTCAAGGCAAGTATATCAAGGACATGATCAAGAAGTTTGGATTGAATGATAGTAAAGCCATTAGCACACCAATAGGAACCAATGGCAACTTGGATAGTGATGTAAGTGGAAATATGGTGGATCAAAAGTTGTATCGGTCTATGATTGGAAGCTTACTCTATGTGACCGCATCAAGGCCGGATGTCATGTTTAGTGTATGCATGTGTGCAAGATTTCAAGCCTCACCAAGAGAAAGTCATTTGAAGGCTACAAAGAGAATATTGAGGTACTTGAAGCATACACAAAATGTTGGTTTGTGGTATCCCAAAGGAGCAAAGTTTGAGCTAGTTGGTTACTCCGACTCGGATTATGTGGGATGCAAGGTTGAAAGAAAGAGCACCTTAGGCACATGTCAATTGTTGGGAAGATCACTTGTTTCATGGTCATCAAAGAAGCAAAATAGTGTTGCATTATCAACCGCCGAAGCCAAATACATATCCACCGGTAGTTGTTGTGCTCAAGTACTTTAGATGAAGGCCACTTTGAGTGACTTTGAAATCAAGTTGAAGAAAGTGCCATTGCTATGTGACAATGAGAGTGCAATCAAGTTAACCAACAATCTGGTTCAACATGGAAGAACAAAGCACATTGATGTCCGCCACCATTTCATAAGAGATCACCAACAAAAAGGGGACATTTGCATTGAGAGTGTAGGGACTGAAGATCA
Organism: Miscanthus lutarioriparius; assembly: GCA_904845875.1. NCBI lineage: Eukaryota > Viridiplantae > Streptophyta > Magnoliopsida > Poales > Poaceae > Miscanthus > Miscanthus lutarioriparius. The sequence continues at coordinate 42,942,448 of CAJGYO010000011.1, read as the reverse complement.
ACTTGCCGATATGTTCACCAAGCCATTGGATGAGAAAAGGTTTTGCAAGCTAAGGAATGAGTTTAACATATTGAATTTCTCAAATATGTGTTGATGCACCCCCCACTTATATGACATGCCTATCCTTCGAGCAATTCAAGGTAAAAGTTGATTGGCATGGCATACATCCTTGCTAAGGACATGTTTAGTGCATCTAGTCATCTCTCCATTTTATTAGGCTCATTCATGAAAATCAAATAAATTTGATGATTGTATGATACCACTATTGCTTCTATGCTTATTTTGATCTAGTGGTAGCATATGACATGTTTGTGGGCTTGTAAACCTAGTGTTTAATCTAGAAAATGAGCTCTAAGTGTTTAACTCAACATGGTACAAGATAACCCTTATTTGGAGGTGTGAAGAAGCTTGTCCTTGGATCAAACCGAGTTAAAATATCTTTGGCAAATGATCTAGTGGGAACCAAGTTTGGGAAAATGATCCTTACCCCATTGATTGACATTGATAATCTCGACCCTACAAATGGTATTATCTATATTTTTTGAACCTTTGTGGTCATTGATGATAAAGGGGGAGAGAATAATGTACAAAGATAGTGAAAGGGGGAGAATTTCACATAGGGGGAGAGATATGACAAAGGAAAGGGATCAATTAAAATAGGGATCAATTAAAATCTTAAGCACACAAGTAGGGAGAGCAAGCTCATAAACTTGTATGGTGCATTTGAATGTGCATTTCATATGTTTGCTTGCATAACACAAGTTTTAATTTAAATATCCATGCTTGTGTGATGAATGATAGTCGTAAACTTGAATGATGAAATGAAAATCTAGCATGCATAGGTTTATTCACAAGTGGTATCATTTCCAAGTATTATCAAGTGATATCTATTCCAAATAGATTTTCAAGTGGTATCTTTTTACAAAGCTTTACAAGTGGTATCTAGCTATCAAAGTTTTTAAATGGTATCTAAGCTAACCATGATGCTAAGGATGGTATAATGGTGCACTCCGATTGGTATCACGCTTCAAAGGTACATCTCTTATACCTTAGCATCATTTGGTAGACATTGTCTCCTATATTTCCTATCTAATAATATGTGCAAGCTACAATCCAAACTCTTAGCACATATGTAGGGGGAGCAATTGCTACCGTATGGAGTTCATGAAACTTGTCCATATTCTCTTACACATGGTAAATATGCTTGGACAAGCAACATGGATTCAATTAAGTTTTAATTCATATCTTTATATAAGGGTTGTCATCAATTACCAAAAAGGGGGAGATTGAAAGCTCTAGTTTGGTTTTGGTGAATTGATGAAACCCTAAGTGCTAAACTAGTTTATCAAGTGATCATGAGATGGGTAGCACACTCCAAGTGGTGAAGTAAATGAAGATCATAGCATGATGATAATGATGGCATGGTGATGATCAAGTGCTTCAACTTGGAAAGAAGAAAGAGAAAAACAAAAAGCTCAAGGCAAAGGTATATTTTGTAGAAACTATTTTGTTTTGATGATCAAGACACTTAGAGAGTGTGATCACATTTAGGTTTGATAGCCGTACTATTAAGATGGGTGAAACTCGTATCGGAATGCGGTTATCAAAGTGCCACTAGATGCTCTAACTCATTGCATATGCATTTAGGATCTAGTGGAATGCTAACGGCCTTGAAAATGATTATGAAAATATGCTAACACATATGCATAAGGTGATACACTTGGTGGTTGACACATTTGAGCAAGGGTGAAGAAGTTAGAAATGAAGAGGAGTTAGTCTTGCTGGTCAATGAGTGACCGGACACTGGTCTCAGAGGAACCGGCGCTTCCGGTCAAACGTGACAGCGTAGACGCCAGCTTCGGTCAAATGACCGGACGCTGGGTCTTAGACTGATCGGACACTGAAAGGCTACGTCCGGTCCCAGCTAACGTGGCAGTACAGTGTAACACCCTAAAATTTGCCTCTTTTGAAAAATAGGATAAAATAATTTATTTCTGAATTTTGGTGCTCATAAAATATAGGAAAATAAAATTTTTATTAATTTAAAATTTATCATAAAGTAGAAACGTGTTTGTTGCATTCATGCCGGTCGCACCTCGTATTTCTATGTGCAAAATGTGTGTTTTTATACGTTTAGGAGACGAATATCTATCTCTAGGAATTTTCCAGCTTCTTTCTGAAATTTAATTCCTACCTCCTTCACCTTAATCTTTACGTTCCAAGTTTCCAACAATCTTTTCATGAGCTTCAAATACTTTATTTGGGTTCATCATGTTCCAAAGTGTCTATGAGAATTTTCCCCAAATTTTCGGAGGTCTCGGAGTATTTTTCGTGGCTTAAATATCAATTCTGGACTTTTCTAGAATTATTTTATCCACAGAATTAATTAATTCCGAAAATAATAAATTTCTCATTTATCCCAACGCTCAAAGCCCATGTACAATAATCCTAGTAAATCTCAAAGACTTATGTATTTATTTACTAATGGGCTTTAATGTTTATTTAGGTCCATTCGCGTAGGCGGATGGTGCAACGTCAATTAGTATCATATCGCTAGTTGACGGGGATGTGGGGAGTTTTTCTCTCTATATATATCTACGGAAAGCCGCTAGTTTAGGAAATCCCTCGTGTAGTAAATTATATTTTTCCGTCTTTCCCTCGCCCTCGCCATCGCCGCCGTCGCCGCCGCGCTGCCCGTTCGTAGTTGTTCGTGGGTAAGCATCCCACGTTCTCCTTCCTCTTTGTTAATTACACCATGCCCGCTGATTACCTGTGCTGCATGCTGTTTTTCCATGTGTGATATACGTCTACATGGCAACCATGATCTATACCGCATATAATACACAAGCAATCACGCCACCATCTCTGCCTTGCTGCCGGCCATGCATGCATGTTCATCACGTCCAGGCCGTTCTTTGGTTCATCTCAATCTCTTGTGGCATATAGCACTGATCCCACCTCCGCCGTTGCAGCTCCTGTGCCAAGCCGAAGTAGCGGAGCCGCCGGCCGTGCGTTGCCTAGCACCATGGGGACGGCCCAGCCGGGCGAGTGCGGGCTCTTCCTCCGGTTGGCCAGCAGGCCAAGCTCCTGGCCATGGCCCTTTTTCCTTCCATGCGAGCTCCCTGTGCAGCAGCCGCCATGACCATGGAGGCCACGATCTGCACGTGATAACGTAGAAGACGAGGTAATTACGAAACTGCCATTAGTTCGTAATTCTTATCATTTATTCGTTTTAATTCCGTTTTGCTTCATTCAAATTTCGTTAGGTTCGAATCGAGATGATGAATCTGTCGACGTTTCCCTTCCTTCCTCTTTTTGCCCTGTAGCTCACACAACGCACGATATTGCCGAGCTCTTGTAGAAGGCCGTCGTCACCGTTACCGTTGCCAAGGTTGGATGAGCCTGCGAGCGGTCAGCTGCTGCGGCGTTGGTCTAGCTCCAAGAAAACACCGCTGCCGGCGAACCTGCCCGTCAACCAGCGCTGGTGATGAGCCTTTACAAATACTTCTTGTTTCTTTGGTCCCGGTGTCGTTTTAGCCGTTGTTGCTGCTCGTGGGTCATCTAGTTTGGCCATAACCGTGTGTAGTACTGCAAGTTCTGTAAGGCATGCTACCGCTCTGCTGCATTGCCGCGCACCGCTGTTTTCTGCTACCGGAGTATACGAGCCCAGGTAGCCTATCCCTTGCCCTCTCAGTTTGATCAGTTTGAGCGAGCTCAGCTGCCCTTGCTCCTGCTGCTGCCGAGAGACCCGCCATCCACCATGTGCACATATGTATGCCTACGTACATCACGCTAAGGCATGGAGGCCTACATGCATATGAGCAATTAACGTCATCCGTGCCCTGCTCCAGTTAGCTGTTCCAATTAGCTCGATGACATCACATGACATCACGTATATGTTTTATGGCCGTTTTCTTATAGAAAAACAAATCCAACAATACTATAGAAATACACCACTTACAATCAATAATGGATCCGCACCGTTTCTTCGTTCTAACTCCGATTTGATCCGTTCAACTTGCGCTAGGTTCGTAATTTCATAACCTACATGTTCATACTACTGTTAGATGTGTTTTCAACTTTTAAAATTCGTGATTAGATTTAATCATTTTAGATTCATTTTAGTCCATTCAAGTTGCATTAGATTCATAGCGACGAGATCTATGCGTTAGTAACAGTGTTTATCATGTCACTAATATTGGAATTTCATGGTTTAAATCATATCTTAAATAATAATTATGTAACTGGATTTTATAAATAAAATATGATTTGTTTCACTTTAGTTTTATAATTCAAATCTAAATTTGACTTAAATTATAATCTCTATGAAATATCTTACATGTTTTTATATATAATTAAAACACATGAAGCTAATAGTTTTATGAGTAGATCTTTCGGTAGATGTATCTTTTTCACCGTAGCTCCAATTAGAGTGCTTTTCGCGTCTGTGTGTTCGTAGCGAGACGTGGATTCGTTTTACCAACTTTTTATCTTGATTTTATGATTGGTGTACTGTTCTGATTTAGTTCTATTGTTTGCTTCGTGTATGATTGTATGGATGCTTGTGTGGTGCTTTATGATTATGTCCAGTCGGTGAGATATACGTGGTGATCTAGAAGAAGAAGAAGAACGTTGAAGATTAAAGCTTACCGAAGGATCGGTGTTTTAAGGCAAGTATAGCATGGGATCTTCCTTATTGTCCTATACACCTTTAATCACTTAATTCATATTGCATGTGTCTACCTTGACTACCACTAAAGATTTCCTAGTGTTTTGTTACCTTGTGCCTTGATACCTATGGGGTATTGCATTGGGTAGTATGATGCTAGTGCTCAATTAAAGACCATGATCTTGTAACTTGACTAATGGTATATGCAATAAACACTAAAAGATGCTTTTTAGCAACATGAAACAAGGGGGCTAGAGCAATGGGCTGTTTTAGGGTGCTCTAGATTCCTCTCCCTAAGGACTTATCTGTAAGTGATCATCCGGGACTTACAGTACAACTGTGAGGGCTATATGGCTCTGACTTTAGCTCAGTATGAGGACCTTTTCTAGCTTGTTAGTGGTTACCTTTATGACACAAGAGGGGTGTGTTCCGTGTTGGATATAGTGCGGCCTCTGTCCATCAGTGTATAGGCTGCGCGTCATTGTGCCTGTCGGAAGGGGAGCTCTACATTCGCAGGCCACAGAAACCTAGCGGCCCTAACTTGTTAGACGAACCTTTGAAAGGCTTCATAGTGAACCCTGCCGACCTTCCTTGAAAGTGGGTCAAGAGATTAGCTACCTCGGGCGAAATGGTAAATCACGACTCACAGTGAAAGTGTACAACCTCTGCAGAGTGTAAAACTATTATATCAGCCGTGCTCACGGTCACGAGCGGCCTTGGAACCCTTACGGAATAGATGATGAACACTAATGATATGGATGATGAAGATGCTCACTAATGGTTAATTGTTTATGCTATTCATTATTCATGTTTACCTGATCATGTGTTTACGGGCTTGTGATAAACTTGTTGCTACTCAATTGCTAAAAGATGATTCATTAAAAGCTAATCACAGTTAAACCAGTGTCAGCCTTTTGAGCCTCATGAACCCCATGTTATATTTGTTGAGTACGACATTTACTTACGCTTGCTTTACTTTTTAAATCTTTGGATAAAAATCCCGGATGGGTACCAGATTACTAGAGTTCGGAGGAATTAGGCTTGTGATCAACCAGTCAGTTGTCCCTGTGGAATTAGAGTCTTCACTCGAAGATCGGAGTTGCCTTTCCGCTGTTTGCTATCCAAGGTTATATTCTGTATACTAAGTACGTTATATATTGAGCATTGTCTTTCAATATTACCCTTATTTGTAGCTATATGTGAGATTTGACTTTCTAGGCTCACATATGGTGTGTATCTGGTTTTGTTCTTAAAACCGGGTGCGACACACAGTGGTCAGGGTAACTGACCGGACGCTGGCAGGGTCCGGTCAAGCATGATCGGACGCGTCCGGTCGAAGAAATTCGTTTCTGGAACCTTACTGGAAACGACCGGACGCTAGAGGCTGAGCGTTCGGTTAGTTTATGCGCTGTGTTCGGTCAGCAGACGACCGTTGAAATCTGACGAACAGTATTTGAAGCAGGGGAGGCGTGAATCACGTGACCGGACGCTGAGGGCCTGCGTCCGGTCGATCGAACCGGAGCATCCGGTCACCCCGCGTTGTGCCCAGTGAAGGGGTACAACGACTCTATTTCGTGGGGGCTTCTATTTAAGCCCCATGGCCGGCTCAAGCTCACTCTCTTGACCATTTACATTGACATAGCAACCTTGTGAGCTTAGCCAAAGCCCTCCCACTCATCTCCATCATTGATTCATCATCTTTGTGAGATTGGGAGAGAATGCATTGGTTGAGTGTTTGCATCTAGAGGCACTTGGTGTTCGTGTTTCGCTACGGGATTCGCTTGTTACTCTTGGTGGTTGCCGCCACCTAGATGGCTTGGAGCAGCGAGGATCATCGAGCGGAGGGTGGTGATTGTCTCCGGCTTCGATCGTGGTGATTGTGAGGGTTCTTGACCTTTCCCCGGCGGAGCGCCAAAAGGTACTCTAGTGGATTCCTCGTGGCTTGTGTGATCCTCATCTTGTGTTGGTTGTGCGGCACCCTATTGAGGGTTTGGCGTGTGATGCCAATTAGCGCGTGAACCTCCAAGTGAGTGAATCGCCACAACGAGGAGTAGCTTGTCGGCAAGCAAGTGAACCTCAGAAAAAAATCATTGTGTTCATCCATTGATTCCGAGGTGATTGGTCTTCATTGTTATTCACTCTTGTGATTGATTGGTTCCTTCATCTACATGGCGGTATAACTATCTTGATCACTCTCTTTACATTACCGCAAACTAGTTGTCAAGCTCTTTAGTGTAGCTAGTTGTGAGAGCTTGCTTGCTTGGTTGGTGTGGCTCTTTAGTTAGCCTTTGAGAGCACACTAACATAGGGAGTGTTATAGCTATTGTGTGAATAGATACTATCTAAACTAGAATTATGGTAGGTGGCTTGCATTTTGAGTAGGCTAGCGCAACTCTTGCTTCACCTCATAATTGTCTAACTATTTTGTTAAGTGTTGTTGTAGAAATTTTTATTAGTCTATTCACCCCCCCTCTAGACATTAGGACCTTTCAGAAGCACTCTTTCTTCTATTTTCTTGATGGGTATTCGGGGTATCATCAGATTCCTATCCAACCCGATGATCAAAGCAAGACTACATTCACTTGCCCGTATGGAATGTATGCATGCAGACGAATGTCTTTTGGGCTGTGCAATGCACTAGCATTGTTCCAACAGTGTATGATGTCTATTTTCTCAGACATGATTGAAGAGATCATGGAAGTTTTCCTGGACAACTTTTCAGTCTATGGAAAAAATTTCGATCGTTATCTAGAAAATTTAGACAAAGTCTTGCAATGATGCCATGAGAAGGACCTAGAACTTAACTGGGAAAAGTGCCAATTCATGGTCCGAGAAGGCATCATCCTTGGGAACCTTGTGTTCAAAAGGGGGGTCGAGGTAGACAAGCCAAGATCGAGGTTATCGAGCAACTACCACCCCTTGTGAACATGAAAGAAATCCATAGTTTCCTAGGTCATGCGGGGTTCTACAAATATTTTATCAAAGATTTTTCACAAATCTCTAGACCCCTCATGAACTTGCTAGCTAAGGATGCACCTTTTGAGTTCACCGATGAGTGTTTAAATGCTTTCCATACCCTCAAGAAAGCACTCATCTCAGCTCCAATCATCCAACCTCCCGATTGGTCACTGTCGTTCAAGATCATGTGTGATGCTAGTGACTATACTATTGGGGTGGTCCTTGGGCAAACCAAAGAGAAGAAGCATCACATGATCGCTTACGCTAGCAAAACACTGACTGGAGGACAACTTAACTATGCCACCACCAAAAAAGAGCTGCTAGCAGTTGTTTTTGCTATAGATAAGTTTAGGTCTTACTTAGTAGGAGCAAAAGTTATTGTTTACACTGATCATGCTACATTAAAATACTTGCTCGCTAAGAAAGATGCTAAACCTAGATTAATTACTCCAAGAATTTGACCTTGAAATAAAAGATAAAAAAGAGTAGAAAATACTGTTGTGGATCATTTGTCGCGTATGCAAGTCACTAACATGCAGGAGTGACCAATAAATGACTCCCTACGCGACGACATGCTACTAAAGGTGACGGACTCCAACCCGTGGTACGCAAACATAGTGAACTTCATGATCACAGGATACGTACCACCGGGAGAGAACAAGAAAAAGCTGCAAGTGAAAAGCAGACATCACCTTTGGGATGACCCATACCTGTACAGGGTGTATTCTAACGGGCTATTGAGGAGGTGCATACCAACAGTAGAAGGGATGCAAATCATTGAAAAATGCCATGCAGCACCGTACGGAGGCCATTATAGAGTATTTCGAACACAAGACAAGATCTGGCAGTGCGGGTTCTTCTAGCCTATGATGTACGAAGACACCAAAGAATTCATCCGAAGATGTCGAAAATGCCAGCTGCACGGGAGCAACACCGCTCGCAACACAATGCCCTGCACTATAACCTTCAAATAGAGATATTTGACGTTTGGGGCATTGACTTTATGGGACCATTCCCAAAATCCCATGACAGCAAGTACATATTGGTAGCCATTGACTATATATCCAAATGAGGGGAGGCCTTACCATGTAGAGCTGCTGATGCCAAGCATGCCCGAAGGATGTTCCATGAAGTGATCTTCCCTTGCTTTGGAACACCCAAGATGGTCATAAGTGATGGAGGGTCCCATTTCATTGATAAGACCTTCCGAAACTTCCTGAAGGAGCTTGGATCAAGGCACAACATAGCCACACCCTATCATCCTCAAACAAGTGGTTAGGCGGAAACATCGAACAAACAGATCAAAAACATCCTACAGAAAACGGTCAATGAGATGGGGAAAGGCTAGAAAGATAAGCTATATGATGCACTTTGGGCATGTAGGACAGCTTTCAAAACCCCCATCGGCATGTCGCCATACCAGCTCATTTATGGAAAAAGTTGCCACTTACCAGTCGAGCTAGAGCATAGAGCTCATTGGGCAATAAAGACCTAGAACATGGACGTAAAACTAGCAGGCAGAAACCAACAAAAGCAAATTGCCAAGCTAGAAGAATGGAGGGAGAAGGCGTACCATAGTGCCAAGCTTTACAAAGAAAGAACCAAAACATGGCACGATCACCGAATCATGAAAAAAGAGTTCAAGGAAGGAGATAAGGTACTACTATTCAACTCCAAATTCAAGCTATTTGGTGAAGGAAAACTACAAAGCAAATGGAAAGGACCGTACACCGTCGTCAACACGTCATCACATGGCGCGATCACAATCAAGACGATGAAGGTAACATTTTTAAGGTAAATGGTCAATGATTAAAAGTTTTTCTAGAGCCTTCATATAATCCCAAAGAAAAAATAGGTGTAATAAAATTAATTGCTTTTAACAAATTCTCTAACTCAAAATAAATACATCTCAAATTCAATAAATATTTTTAGTAGAATTGTTGTCTACACTTGTTTTTTTGTGTGTTTTCTTTTGTTTACAAATAAGACAGGTACAAAAACAAGTGTGGGGGAGGCACCACACTCATCTCCAACAAGTTGCACAAAAGATGGCCAAATTCAGAACTCGGTTTGTGCAACTCTCTCACTCTCTCTCTCTCTCCATATTTAATAAAAAGATTTACAATTGAACAAATTTTAAGAAATGCTCCATCTCCATGTCTTCCTATGATTAAAAAAAGTTTGCATACTCTTTATTCCTTGCTGATATTCCTATAACTTGTGAACACTTATCATAGGGACCCCATTTTATCTAAGTGATTGGTAAATGAGATATAGTAGGATGACATGACCCTTGCTCGTTCTTGCAAAGTACTTGGGATTTATTTACAAAACAAAATTCAAATAGCATGTTCCTTGAATGACAATTAAACACCTACCAAGGCCATATATGATCATACATGACAAAAACCTTAAATATATGCCTTTTACTTTGTGTTGAGTTTGGTCAAGTTTTGTGACCCCTGTTGATAGATTTTTCATGCTCCCAAGACCAAAACTCACGTACACGCCACATAAAACAGCTATTCCTACACTGGGAATACGCTAAAACATGTTTCCATCACCAGCAAATAAATACTCCATGCTCTAAAATATGATCTCCCTAGCATATTTCTAGAAAGAGACAAAAAGGCTATGCAAAAAGAATTGAGAAAAAAATGGTTCACATGAAGGTCCCAAATATTGAAAAAAATAGGGACACATGAAGGTCCCAAGATATTTGAGAAAAAAATGATGAGCACATGAAGGCTCATAAGAAAATAAGCTAGCCATGTCTCAAAAATAAAAGCTAGAGATCATATCAAACAAAGGAGTATAGTTCCACCAAATTCCACACACTTGCACAGTTTTGATCTAAGAGTATGACGCTTCTCTCCAGTGAGGTCCGGAATTTGACTTTACAACATATGCAAGGTAAGTGTGCCTCAATATTTTTCATCCCTACCCAAAACTTTAGATAAGCTTTTTAGAAGTAGGATGATCAAAGAGAAGGCAAACTTTCAAAATATGCCTTGGTAAGGAACCACTTACAAATTTGAGTGACTTGAGAGAATCATTGAAGGAACAAAAGCTATCTTTATGTTTTCAAAATCATACAAAAACCCAAGTTTCTAAGCATGAATTGAGTAAGAAGATTTGAATCCAAGCTATTCCATTTTTCAATTACCCATGATATTTTGGTAGACACTTGGAAGTTCACAGGTTCAGGTGAAGCTTGGAATAACTTGTATGCAGATTTTCAAAATCAAGGAGATGAACCCGCTTAGTCCTTAGAACTTTACTCGAGTATGAGCAAAGGACTAAGTGTGGGGGAGCTTGTTGGCAGTGCTTAACTCATATTTCTACCTCCAACATTTAAACAAAATAAAACAATATATAAATGCCAGAACTTACAATTAGGGTTTACAACTCACATTTTCCACGAGTTTTGGTATATACATGTTTTGTAGGACAACACATAAAAATACATTAAAATGCGCAATCGAGAAGGCGCATTCAAGCAAAATAGAAGCAAAGCCCAACCAAACTCCAGAATTTGGCCAAAACACCATCATGGGAGCCATCCAGGCCTAGCCAAGAGCCCACACGCCAAAGGCGGTGGCCAGGCACGTAGCCCAGGGTGCATTCAATGCATGGGGAGGCAGTTTCATGCGGTGTTTCCTAAAATACCTAAGCAAACCGACCATTCTCAAGCTATAAAAGGAGGCCCCCTCTTCACATTTGGAGTCAACACACAAGAGAGCAAGAGAGAAGAAGAGCTTCATTCCTACCTAGGCTCTACTTCTTGTGGATGGAGTGCCTGGGTTGTCGGCTCCCTCTACACTTGTACCTCAACGTATCGAATACTACTTGAAGTATAAGGTTTGTGTTTATCTTTGGTGTTGAGTTCTTAAGAAAAGTTATCTTTGATCACTATATTCTTGAGGGTTCATTGTCTATCCTCATGACAGACACTCTAGTAGAAGGGCCCTAATAAAGACGGATAACCCTTGCATGCGCGCTAGAGTAGTAGTCAATAGCATAGACGTGGTGTCTAGGCTAGAGGCTACCTTTGTTTGCCTCATTCCCTACGGATGAGGGGTAGGCGACACGTGGTGATAGCCCTGTTCGTCCCTTGTAATCTCCACGTGTGGGTTCGGCATAGAGCTACAAGCCAAAGGTACTTGGCAGACCAAGTATAAGCCGGTGCCCGAAGTAAGTCTATAGTGGCAAAGCTATCTTAACTTAGGACCTCTATCCTTAGAAAAACCTCACTACCCGAGCTATCCTTCTCCTTGTTATCTTGGGTGAACTAGCTAAGAGACTTTACACATATGTTCCTTTGGGAAAATACGACACCCTGAATACTTTCGGGTGAAGTGCTACGACAGTATATCCATGCGCTTGTGGATTCTTTCACTTACGCTAAGAAATACCAACACGCATGCAAGTCAGCAGAGCAATAGGGTACCCACCCTTCTTTTTGGTGTATGGTTCTAAAGCCATATTGCCTGTGGATTTGATCTAGAACTTGCCAAGGATAGAGCAGTACAATGAAGAAGAAGCAGAGCACACGTAATGGCTTGAGCTAGATAGTGCGGAAGAAGTCAGAGTCAATGCTACCCTCCAATCAGCTCGTTACCTTTAGGGTATACGCTGCCACTATGACAAAAGTATTCAGCCCCATACTTTTCAAGTCGATGATCTCATCCTTCATCGCATCCAAAAGACTGATGGTCGACACAAGCTACTTAGCCCTTGGGAGGGCCCTTCATTATCTCTAAAGTTACTCGACCCGGCTCCTTCGAGTTGATGACTAAAAGTGGTGATCCAGTCAAAAACTCATGGAACATCAATCAGCTTTGGAGAATTTATGCTTAGTAGTAATATTAGTATTGTCTAGTAGATTCAGTTTCATGCTTGTGTAACTTGGGTTCCTGGTTAATATAATAGAGTTTTATATTTTTCACCAGATTGAAACTATCTCTTACTCAACCTACAAGGTACACAACCTAATGGTTGTTCACACCTTATCCGGGTAGTCATGCTACCCTTCCATGAGATACGCCGGCTACTCACGCTGGTACACATCTCTGACTTATAAAGTCACCTAACAGGGATACGCCGACTACTCAGTTGGCTCACATCTCTGTGACTAAGTACTCTATTGCACCCACGACATTTAGCCCTATGCTAACACATGTCAATCCAGAAAGGGGTTCTCCGGAAGAAGGTGACTGACTAATCCTTCTGGCATGTGAGCCTCAAAGAAGATAGTCACCAAGGTCCCTTAAACACAAGTGCCCACGCACTTAAACATCGACTACCCAGTTGTTCATAGTTTTTTACAACTGTTCCAACTACGCCGACAATCTTAACTCAGATAAATTGTCTTAGGCGTCCACATACCCTACCAAGATGCATCACATCTGATAACCATAGGCTAAAAGTTTTTCATTAAAATAACAGCCTAAATAAGCAAAAGAACATTGTTTCCCACAAAGTGCCTACTCGGCACACAAAGACTGAAACAAGTTTTTTTACAAACTTGCACAGCCTATTCCTTAGGCTTCTGCATCAGCAGGTCTAAGTCATTCGCTATGGTGGTGGCTAACTCATCAAGTTCTTCCTTAGCTCTCTCCACGGCGGCTAAGTGATCTTCACTATCATACTTCGCAGTTACCTAGTGAAGATCTACAGCTGGATATAGCACTCGGAGTGTACTGAGTACATTCCAAACACAGACTTTGGTGGCTCCATGTACATAGCCCTTGAAGCGGCTAGGAATCTGCTTCACTATATCAACCCATCTTTTATCACCATCTTTTGGAGTGCGGAAAAGGAGGGCGAGTGGCTTCATAGCTTCCCAGAGTTTATTTCGCTCCCCTTGCACCATCTCTAGTTGGGTTTTCAAGTTGTTTATGAACTTTAGAGCCTGCATCAGATCTCAATTAGCTCCACATTTAATCAGCTTAGCTCGAGCAAGTTCTTCACTCACTCGATCTGTGCAGTCTTTAGGGCTTCATTCAGCTCCTTTACTTTGCGTTCCAGCCACCTAGTTTTAACTTGATCATCTGCAAATAGGAACACACATGATCATCCTCATGGTCACCAACTACTACATTCAACTACCACAGGGAAGCCATACTATTCTCTTACATTTCTGCTTGGTATTGAAGAGCTCAGCCTTCTCTGTCATCTTCAGCAGAGAGTCATAGGCATCGCCTTTCTTCTTCTCGGCAACTACTTTTTGGTGCTCTGCCTCATCAATCTGAGCTCGGAGGATGTAGAGTCTCTTCATGGCGCTCCTGCACATATTTCCACTGAGCCTCCTTCTTGGCTTGCTCCTCCTTCAGCCTAATGAGCTCCGCCTAGACTTGCTACACCTTATTGGATGCCTTCAGCTCTACGTCCTAAGCATATGACTGTTTCAAGAATTAGAACTCAAAAAATGCCAACAGCAAGAAATGACGAAGTGTAATACATACCCTCAATTGGCTGTCGAAGACAGAGGCCTAGTTCAGCAACCCCGACCATGACCTCATCAACCTAGCAAACTCTAGACTATATGCCTAGAGCTAGGTGCTTGGTCTGATAACTAGGATGGCTTCCTCCTCCTCCGCAGGCTGTGCACTTGTTGTTAGTGCACTTGGGATGAGCAGGGTTGGAACAGAAGAATCTAGGATGGCTCCCATACTCTGTCCATCTTCAACCATAGTGGACTCCACCAGCTTTGGTCCCAGCGGTTGGTGAGCTTCGCCATCAGCAGACACCGCCACTTGTGGCTGTGAAACCTCCACATGATCGGTGGTACTCGGCTGTTCCACTCCACCATCAGCGGACGATAGATTGTGCGGCTATGGTGTTCTAGTGGGCTCGAGTGGGGACATAGGCCAGCCTAGCAGGCCTTCTTCCAATTGGTCACCTTCAACATGTGGGTTCTCCTCAACCCGGGGTTCTTCGCTCTGTGGCCAGGTACTCGGTGTTTTTTGTACCCTGATATGTATAGAGTCAGTTGCTATCTCCAAAATGGTGCAAGCATATAGAGAAAGCTACAACACTAACTTGACGGAGGATCTCTTCTTTAGGACAGGTCGCCCTAGCGTCATGCCGCTAGTTGATCGATCCAGCTTCAAGCTCGACACTGGCGTGGACAGCAATCAATCGTCCTGCTGGCGCATAGCATCTAAGTCCTATCCACGTGTACCCTCATCACCTTGGGTCGGCACTCGGGTACTTAATAGGTCTGGTGGAGACATCCTATGAAGAGCACACATCATCAAGTATACCCATGACAAAGTTTGGTACAGAATTTTACTCTGAAGCATACTTACTGCCTAACAAAAAATGATGTGTCTTCTTCTTCCTCCTCCGGCTGTTCCTCAATAGCGTCACGCGTTGTAGCTATTCAAGATTGGATTCAGGATGAAAACAACTTTCAGACTACATAGAGTTACCTCAAGATTACTCTTACCTGATCTCAATGTGCAAGTTCGACGAGGCCTCTTAGGCACTGTCCCACTCGCATTAGCAGTGACATCGGCCTCTAGCGACCGTTTTCCGCTAGTGGCTCCCTGCCTTGCACTCGGGATTGCTTGGACTATGAAATCATCTGGATTCACTTCAGAATCACCGTCGGCTTCTTGGTCCACAGGGATGGTGGAGGCAGCGCCTCTTCTGTCTACTCTGGCAGATGTAGTTCCACTCCCACCGACTCCCCCAAAGCCAGCACGTGGGGGCAGAGTGGGCAAGTCATTGAAATTTTGTCCCAAATACTGCATCAACAACCAACAATTTACAGGAGTCAGTTTCCACTATATCAAGTTATTTCAAGATCACACAAATAATTATACTTACATCAGCAGGTACATTCTTGTGGTCATGTTCTGGGTATTGGCATGGTATTACCGATACCGCCTGGAGTACACCCTGAATCCTCTCTAGGACTTCATCTTCGCTCAATTCAACATTTGTCACTCGGGTAGGATCTTCTGGCCCGGTGTATTTGAAGCCATAATGCATCCTCTCTTGAAGTGGCTACACTCGACGCCTGATGAAGCCAGCGACTACTCCAACTCCATTCAGGCCCTGGTCCTTCATGGCGGTGATTTGTCTTAAGAATGGATGGATTCCTTCCAGCTCCGTAGCATTCACAGTCTCCTTTTCCCAGCGAGCATTGGGCACCGGTGCGGCATTGCTATGTACCTCCAGTGGTGGGTACACATTCCCCGCATAAAACCACTCGGCTCTCCAATTCTTCACAGAATCAAACAAGGTGTAGTGGAGATATTCATTTTTCTTCCCCACCCAAAATTGGATACCGGTGCCCCCTAAAACACTAGGATTTGTTGCGTCCGGATGTAGTTTTAGTCTAAAGAAATAGCGAAATAGAGTTATGGAAGGGGGATGACAAGGAATGTTTCATAGAGATGGACGAAGATTGACAGATGCAAGATGGAATTTGGGTTCAAATGGTTCAGGGTTATGCCATTGTAATGCAAAAACCCATGCAAAAAGGGACAAGCCGGCAACCCTAACCCGTGTTGGATGAAAGGCACAAAGAGAACAATCTCACTCGGCTCAAGGTTTGAAATTCAGTGTTCTCTAGGCGCCTTCCATTCCCCAAGCTTTTGGTCTGGGGGATACCCCTACTCATAGAGCTTCTGGAGGTGCTTCGACATTGTGCTCAGCATCGGCCAGATCTAGGTGGCGACAGCCATCTCTAGCACTTCTAGTGCCCTCTTCTTGGCAGTCTTCCTGGCGGTGGCACTCAAATTATTGCCCTTACCCATCAAGCAGAACACTCATAGATCTAGGGTTTTGAGGATACAAGATTGGTGACCCTCTTACTGGCACGGGGGCTTAAGCAGCAAGCGAATGGAGGAGTGGAAGATGATGCTCAGGATTGGTTACCTTTTATATAGGGTTCCCATTATCGTGTGGTCGATAATCACACTAACGGGTGCTGCATTTTGGTTTCCTTATCACTTTAATGACGCCACGTGGTTTGATATGACGGCTACATGCCCCTTTTTCTCGATTTACGATGCGTCACACTGTGTTCAGATTTATCCTTTGTATTCACACCTATTGGGTACTTACCATGATACGACCATTGATTGCATGGTCACATCATGATGTACTCGGGTGATTTATACAGTACTCGGATACTTGCTCGGCAGTATGAGTTAAGCCACATAGTACTCGGGCAAAAAAAATTTATTCAACAACAGTTCAATGGATACAGGGTTGGACAGTTTACAAGATTCTGACTACTCGGTCTTAGTAACCATTTTCCATACCCAAGCTCCTAGTTACTACTCGGCAGGACACATCTGACTTGTTGCCATAGTTTTCATTATGACAACGCAGTGCATCCAAGATTGGTGTTAGTGGTACAAAACTTCCTGGTCTACCGAGTTTGGGCGGCAACAGCACTTCTTCTAGCATCTGTCTACCCAAGCTGACTATGCCACTGCCACTCGAACCAGCAGCTAATCGTCAATGGATAGGCATTGATAGGCATGCTCGAAGAACTGACGTGGGACTACTAGATGAGGGAACATGTCTCTCATCACAAGGCTTCTTCTACCTGCCTCAATAGACCATTCTATTTTGCACCACTGTGAGACTAGCCTGCTTGTAGTCTCTCTCACAAGACTTCTAACTGTAACAAGATCTACCACTTCTATCAACAAAGCCTAGGAGCTATTCTACTTCAAATACCACCATATTTCTTGGCTACAAACTCAAAGTTGCTATGCTATTCCTCAGCTGATATGCAAGAGCTCACTAGGAGGGTTTTTATAGGCCAAACATGGTGTTCATGGATAGGGTTCATGAAGTGTGGAGCTGACAGTTCCTGCTATTCAGTACAGGCTTAGTTACTACATTACAGGGTATGGTGCATCCCACTACACCTTTACAGTGCATCTTGCCAGTGCATGTGAAGCTATAGTACACTTGGACGGCATATTCAGAGCATATCCTGCTCCCGCGTCAGCCTACATTTACTCTTCACGAGCACTGTACATTGCCTCACCTACTTTCTGACAAGTAGTCTAGCAATAACTGCTTCAGCATCCTTGAGTATATTCTTTTCAGATCCTAGTGCCGACTACTAGTACTCAGACACAGGCTCATGGGCTGCGGGATACATATCCTCAGAGGATGTTTTTTATTCTTTTTCAAGAATTTGCAGAAAAGACCCTCCAACTCTTTGTTCCAAATAGCAAGAGGCTCAGGGGCTACACTCAATGAGTCACATCACCCAGAGTTTTCAAGAGCACTCCATGGTTTCTCTACATAAGGTACTCAGACAATACTTGTTTCTACCTGGCATGACCTCAAGGAGCAAGAAGACTTCCAAGTTCAATCGTGAAACACTCAGGGGCTTATCGATGCAAGACCCTAAGGGTTACCTATCGGGTCGACTTCTACAGTAGGCCCATGGCTGGCCCATGATCTGCTTGAAGGACATGAAGTAAGGTGGCGTGGACTTTAAGCCATCAAGGACCGACCTAGATGGCTTACTAGGAAGGCTAGATTCTATAATAGAATAAGGACTCACCAAATTGTAACAGACTAGGACTAGAACAAACTGCCCTGCCCTCTGCCCTATATAAAGAGAGGCAGGCGGTACCCCTTGTACACACAATCATACAAAGCAATCCAACGCAAAGGCTAACGCCAACTAGACGTAAAGGCTTTTACTCGATTATGAGGGCCTGAACCAGTATAAAATCACCGTCTCTTGCATTACCGATGAGTTCCTGAGTTCGTCGAAGCCCACCGAACACCGTCCTAGGTACCCCCATGATGGGTTGTCAGTCATCAAACATCGACAAGCACCTATACAACTCATTCTGATCTACTATAGCTTGAAGAATAGTGGTTAGGATATAGACATCTTCATTGGACATTGATAATTCCTAAATTATGCAATTCAGCTATAATGTTGCTACATCATTTGATTGTTAAATCTTTGTCTGCCTTGACTAACTATGCACTGATTACACAACTATATTGTATCAGAAAAAATAGTTCTAGCATAATTGACATGTCCATGAAACGTAGGTCGATGGCATGGGTGTAAATCAGAGAGTTGAATGGAGGAGAGAAAATTTGAAAGAAAGATACGATGAAGCTATACAATGTATGAGAACAAACTACCATGGCACCATAATAGATATTTCCTTATTGAGTCTGCTCATTTCAAATGTCACAAAATATCATTTCTACTAGGGTTTGCATGCAATGAAATGCTCACTTAGTTTTAGTCTAATTTTAGTTACTAAAGATCGTAACATTCCTTCTTTTTTAGCAGAACTTCAATAGTGAAGACCTTAAGAAGGAGTTTGATGACATTGACAATCTTACTAAAAATAAACTTGAGGAACTGTTGAAAAAGTTCCTAGAGGATTTTAAGGCCAACTTAGTAGAGGCACATGGGTGGCCAATAGGTGGATCTTCAACCTATAAAGTTGCCAAAGCGACACTTAATGCATATACTAGGATTCTTGCCAAGAAGTATCCTATATTGCATATCAACTATCTGACACCTGGTTATGTCAAGACTGATATCTATATGCACATGGGAGTATTGACACTTGAAGAGGATGCTCACAACCCTGCGAAGGTTGGTCTCTTGCCTGACGATGGACCAACTGGTGCTTATTTTGATCTGAATGGCGAGGCATCCTTTGTGTGATCATGTTATAGGATCATATTTCTTTTACTCCTTAGCTTCTGACTAATCCGAACGTCTTTTGTATGATCTCTCTGAGATGTTTGCATATTATAATTGGTGTGGTGTTCGAGGTGTGGGTGGTATTTAGATGTCTCAGAATATTGCGGACGCTGGAAGTTCTAAAAAAATTGCAATAGACAATGTCGATGTGGGCGATGGGTACCATCTCCATCTGACAGTAGCAAGTAGGGATCCAGCGGATTTGGCCCTACATGTCACAATTGATTTCTAGGGAGACTCTACCAACTACAGCCCAAACCCCTTCTAGTCCCTATAGTAGTCCATGTGTTTGGCAAAGTAGAGACTATTTGGGACTAAAATGGGCTCACTAGTCTCTAGTCCCATCTAACAAAATAGACCCTTACTCTCTTTCTCTCTCCTCTCCCTTACACCTTTTAATCTTCTTTTAGTACCTAGATCAAATAGTTATCTTGAGCTAAACTTTAGCACCTTTTAACAGGATAGTATGTTAAACTTTGGCATCATCCTCGTGCTTTGGCATCATCCATGTGGTAGATCGTGGATGTGACATTCCCATTGAGTCCTTTGTAGTTCACTCCCCGAATATAGGACAAGTAGGATCTAATTATGAAGGAAGACAAGCTCTGTTCTTAATCTTTCTTAGTAATATCCCTTATGTGTAGATATGAAGTTGATCTTAACCATGATCACTAAGTGTAATTGCACTAATCAACATATGCTTTGACTTATAATTAAGAATGACTTAGGAATTATTCCTCTAATATTCTACTTAGCCATGCTAATGCCATAGAAAGGAGTACTCTGAGTGATCAATGATTAGTTGTTACTTACCATTCATATACTTTTATCTCTTGACTTAGCCCTGTTGTGAGCAAAAGTTGAGTTATGGTTTATTTCTCCATCATGTGTATAAGTTATCAATTTATTCCAACTGTCTGTCCTTCCCTGTGGTAAAAATATAAATAACGATACCTGAAATACTCCCGGGTGAAGTGCTACAATGGTATATTATTTGTGCGCTTGCAAATTCCTTTTCATATATATATATATATATATATATATATATATATTCTTTCTAGTAACATAAAATATTAAAAGTACTTCTTAGTGTCATTCTAGAAGTGGCTCTAGGTAGTAACAACAAGCATTTCTGGCACCATCGCTAGGGATGACAACTTAGTAAAAGTGATGCTAAGAAATGTCAACAACATTAGGTGACTACTTAAATAAGTGATAAGTTAATAAATACCAACAAAAAGCATAGGGTCTTGAATGGCAAGGTCAGGGCCAGAATTGACTAGGTCATTAAAACCCATGCCACACCAAGAGATTCTTTTTCTTTTTGTTTAAAAGATAGAACCTCTATTCGAAGGTAGGTGACTACTTAAACAAGTGATAAGTTAATAAATACCAACAAAAAGCATAGGGTCTTGAATGGCAAGGTCAGGGCCAGAATTGACTAGGTCATTAAAACGTGCCCATGCCGCACCAAGAGATTCTTTTTCTTTTTGTTTAAAAGATAGAACCTCTATTCGAAGGCTAACCACTCCAGAGATGGGAAAGAAGGATAAACAAAATCTAGAGCATAAGGCTTCCCAATCTCCTTGTACACTTCCTACGGTTCGGGTATACCAGTGTTTAGCTCTTCTCGTTAAAGAGAACTAAAATAGCTTCCACTTTAAAGTTTCATGTGACATGCCCGTGATATGTAAGCATGCACAAGTCTGCTCAAACTCTCGTAGGTGGGTGTATGGGTTTTCATCACCTTCTCCTGAGAACGATTGTTCCTGGACCAAATTTATTAAACTCGGATGCAACTCATAGCCAGATGTAAGGATAGGTTTCAAAGATTCTGATGGCTCTAGTTGTGCGCCCGTGGGAGCAGCGAATTGATTAATATGCGTGATGTTATCCATGCTTAAAGATAAAAGATACAAGGACAAACTTGGTTCGACAAAATCACAACAACCGTTTCCCCGGCAACGGCGTCAGAAAACTTATTGACATCTGTGGAGGCACACAGAGACAAAATCCGTAAGCGCACGGGTATCGAAGTAGTGTTCACCCGGAGTATTATCGAGCATCGTATCCATAGGGAAACGTGTGTATGTCATCTAAACACTAGTTCATCCTGGGATAGCAATCAAGGTACATAAGTGCATCTAGCCCTTTAGTGGGTTTTAGTAAATTGAATGACAACACAATTAAAGGTCTAATAAGTTTGCTAAGTGTTGAACAGGAAATTGAGTCTATTGCATATACTTGTGGGTTGTGTATTAACAAGTATATACAAGGTTCAACTTGTAGGCAAACTTGATGATATGCCACATTGTGTTAAAGTGAATGCCAAACTGTGTATTGTTGTATTGGAAGTTTATGGAAGCAATCTAGTTCAAGCAAAAGACAACAATGCAAATGGAATCAATGAAATGGCTTCTATGTTGCGAGATATCATAGCATCATGTGAAAGCAAACATACTTTGTAAATGACAATGTATAGTGGATATAAGTCGGTCTCTATATTGGTTTGCTTACATGGATGAATATATAAAAGATCAATTGGAATGTCAAGCCAAAATGAGAAGGGAATAAGGAATCGTGAATTAACTTGACCATATTGATGTTGATCCATGTATGTCTCTATGTGAGACAAACTGAAGCTTGATTGATCTCAACATTCATATCTAGAAAATATTCAAGCAAGGATCAAAATATTGAAGAAATGTTTTTCAATGGATGCTTAATATAATGTGACTTAAGTATGGCTTGATAGGGTGAAGATCGCAAGGAAAGGGCTTTGAGGTACTAAGCGAAGGCGAAGGGCAAGCGACCGCTTGGCGACCGAGGTACCATGGCTAAGGTGAAGAAGAGAGTACTTGCATTGAGTCGAGGTACTAATCAAGTTATGAGGAGTCATATTATGTTGAGGATCAAATCATTAGTGGAAGTGACTTGAAGCCATGAAGGTGAACTCATATATATAGAAATGGTTCAAGTCACATAATCAAGGTATAATGAGAATGAGGAAAACATATTCGATAATAGAAGTCCTCAATTGTCAAATGAAGTGACAACCAGCTCAAAGGCATTTACATTCTTTTATGCTTTGAATTTGAGTTTAGGAAAAGCCATACTATAAAGAGGGATTCTAGTATAGTTGGTCAACTGTGCAACCAGATGCTCAAAACTATAGATCTATATCCTCTTACCTAGCCAAAGTAGCCAGCCAAAAATCTCCAGATTCTACCTGTTTTGGCTAGGGCGGCAGTGCCGCCCATAAACGACCGTTGGGACCCAAAAGGTATAAATACCATTTTTGCCGGCCCACAACGGTTATCCTTCTTCTCCAACGGTTCAGTTCGAAACTAAACAGATCAAAGCTCACCTCTCTCTCCTCCATTGTTGCTCCTTCATCCCTCAAGCAATCCTTGATTTCCACCATCAAAACTTGAGAGAAAAGGCAGCAAAACTCAATTGGAGAGCAGATCCACTGATTCCCAAAGTCTAAGAGCATTTGGTTCACGTTTGGCCAGCGGTTCTAGGGTTTGTTACTCTTGGAGTTTGCTCCTAGCCGGCTAGGCGTCGCCCTTGTGCTTGCCAACTCGTGTGGCAGCCTTGGGAGGTTTGTAACCTTATCCTGCAGCTAAGAAATCACCCCTCACTTAAAGAGTTCATTCTTTTGATTTGAGAATGAGGGCAAGGCAAGCCTTGGTGGCGAGCCAATCCTTTTGTGGATGCCTCAACAACGTGGACTTAGGCAAGCCTTGGTGGTGAGCTGAACCACGAGATAAATTTTGTGTCTCGCGTGCTTCACTTTGTGTTCTTGCTGATTCAGCTCTTTGCTAGCTGTTGTTAGGGTTTGGTAGTTTGATCCTCTCTTGCGTGAGATTTCTATGGTATCCAGTCTTCGAACTGGATTTTGTCTTTCTGTTACAGGATTGAGCAGTTGAGAGGGTCAGGTTACTATCTGTGAAATCTCAACGTTGTCTGTTTTATTTTTGAAGAGCGGCAGTGCCGCCGTATAAGGCCGGCATTGCCGCCCTCTGTTCTAATAGAGTTTCGAGTTCATTTTTTACAGGCCTATTCACCCCCCCCCTCTAGGCCTAGGCCTCCTAGGTGACATCAAGGTCCTTTCAATTGGTATCGGAGCCTGGCTCTCAATTTCGGGCTTAACCGCCTTGAGAGAACGATGTCGACAAGTGAGGAGGTATCTCTAGAACTTTTACTTTTAGATGGCTCAAATTATACATCTTGGTCTGCTAGTGTGCTTGATGTTTTTAGGACCATGGGAGCTCAAATAGAGCAGATTGTAGATGTGAGCATTTCACCTCCTCATGATGATTTGATCTACCTATCTAGAGAGGAAGTGAAATGCTTACAACTCAATGCTCAAGCTGCTAATGTCTTATTTAGTGCTTTGAGTGAAGATGTACTTGATGCTATCATATTTGGAGATGGTAAACCACTTGGTGATGCTCATATCATTTGGACCACGCTCAAGGAAATGTATGGCAACTCCAAATGTGAAGAGAGCAACCTCTCATTGAAAAAACCACTTGAGGAATGCTCAACTTCATCGACAAATGATGAGCCTCAAGTGATTCTCTCAAAAGGCCTATTTGATCATGCCACATCCACTTCCTCGCCAACATATGACTTATTGGATGGTAATGAAATAGTTGGTGAGAACAATATTTTTACATGTGGTACTTCTACTTTCTTTAGTTCTTGTGAGACTAACATTTTAAAGGAAGAAGAGGCTTGTGATCGGTGGAAGCCAAATGATGAATCCACCTTACCAAGAAGCTCAACTCTCTATACCACTTCACATATCGGTCTCATGGCAAAGAAAGAGAAGAAAGTGCCAAGTGAGAGTGAGAGTGACAGTGACAATGGTAGTGATGATGATGAGATCAATCAACACCTTGCACGTCTAAGCAAGAAAGACAAGTTGATAGTGATCAAGTTCATAGAGAAGATTCAAGAGCAAGAAGAAGATCTCTACAAGCAAGAAGAGCTTCTCGTTGAAAAGATCAAATGCTTGGAGAAGTTGACCAAAAAGCATGAAAAGCTTAAGTGCTCTCATGCTAGCTTGGTCCAAAGGTATGAAAACTTGTCAATTGAGCAAACTCATACTATTAACTCTCTATCTTGTGTTGCTCAATTAGAAGATCAAAATTATATGCTCAAAGACAAGTTGGAAAGGCTTACTAGCAAAAATGAGACTTTGCAAGAAAGTCATGATGGGCTTTTGTGCTCTCATGAGAAGCTTATGGAGTCTCATCTCATGCTAGAAGTTGCTCATGAGGTTGTGGTAACAACGGTAAAATCATACCAACCTCACACTCACAAATGCACATATACACAAGTTTCATCTATTTTATCATGTGCTAACAAGTGTTGCTCTCAAACAAGTCAACCTTCCGTTGAGCATGTAATTGTAGAAACTTGTGATGATTCCATTGCAAAAGAAAATGAACAGCTCAAGGAAGAAGTTGAAATGCTAAAAGGGGACTTGATTCAATGGAAGGGCAAGTGCAATGCTCAACCTTCTCAAGATAACCATGAAGACATGGTGAAGAAGCTTGAGAAGGGATCAACCGATGCCTGCATCAAGCCTTATCAAAAGGGTTACAAGTCCAACAATGGCAAAGTGAAGGGGATACTTAAAGAAGTGCAATCTGTCCAGAATGTTGTAGTTCAGCCAGCTGCATAGACTGTGGCAGTGCCGCACCCCAAGGGCGGTAGTGCCGCACCTAGACAGAACAGGAAAGTTCCCAAGGCCATCAAGGTGCAACGTCAATCAAAGAAGACTCTCATCACTTGCTTCAAGTGCAAGAAAGACGGTCACCATGTCAGAGATTGCCCCTTAAAGAAAGAAGAGAAGAGCGTGAGCAAGATCTAAGAGAAGAAGAAGATGGCTCATGTCAAGTTCTCCAACATAGGACACAATGCTTCTATGTGTTCCAACAAGATCGATGATCAAGCCACACTTCCAAAGAACAAGACAAGAAGAAGCAAAAGGAAGTGTTATGGTTGTCATGAGAAGGGACATGAAATTGACTCATGCCCTAATAAGAAAAGTGAAGGCCTATCATCATCAACAAAGAGGTTCATTAGCAAGGTAGCAAGCAAAGTGCAAGAAGAGAAGGCTAGAAAGAACAAGAACCGCCTATGCTACACTTGCAAAGGAAAGGGACATTTAAGTAAGGATTGTCCTATGGGTAACACTTCTAAGCTCAACTTGTCAATTGATTTAAATATGCTTAGGAGGCCCAAAAATGACACTTGTGCTAGAAAGGTGATTGGTTCACATGTGCTAGCACAAAGGCCATTTGGGTGCCTAAGTCTCTTGTGACTAACCATAATGGACCCAACATAGTTTGGGTACCAAATTGTGCTTAGTAAGTGTTGTAGGTACTTGAAGGTGATATGAAGCTTTGGGGTGCTTGAGCAAGTTGATTGAAAATATTCACTCAAGGTATCAATCAATTCACATTGCATATTCTTATATGGTTTACCCGAAGTTGAATCAATGGAAATACTTCAAACTTCATAATCACCTCGGTAACTAGTACCTAACCCTTGCTAGCTAGCCACTTGACGTGTGTAGTCTCTAATAGTTCACAAATATATGTGTGTTTGTGAATTATTAAGAGTGGCTAGAGTACTTCAAGTCTAAATGAATCATTTGCCATATGATGCTTTTAATGGCTCTCTAGTAGAGCAAGATCTTATTCATGTTGGAGGCTATTGCTGCACAAATTTCTGCTGACGTACTCCATCGACAAGGGCAGCACTCACCTGCTGAACATTAGCAGGGCGGCAGTGCCGCCCCATCCACCTCAGCAGCAGCTCCTTCAACTCCTACTCCACCACTTCAAGGGCTCAACCTAGAGCCTATCTTTGAACAAGAAGAAGCTAGAAGTCCAAAAGAAGAACAAGGAGGTGTTGAGCATCCAAGGCTACGTCAAACTATACAACGGGATCACTACGTTGACAACATCCTTGGGAGCATTCGAAAGGGGGTAACAACTCATTCACATTTAGCAATTTTTTTTGCCAATATTACTCGTTTATTTTCTCTTTAGAACCTCTCAAGGTAGAACAAGCACTTGGAGTTCCGGATTGGGTCATGGCCATGCAAGAAGAGCTCAACAACTTCGAGAGAAATCAAGTGTGGAACTTAGTAGAAAGGCCCAATACCAATGTCATTGGTACCAAGTGGGTCTTCCGCAACAAGCAAGACGAAAATGGCATGGTGACAAGGAACAAGGCAAGATTGGTGGCCCAAGGCTTCACTCAAGTAGAGGGCTTGGACTTTGAAAAAACATATGCACCGGTGGCAAGACTTAAAGCAATTCAAATGCTTCTAGCCTTTGCTGCCCATCATGACTTCAAGCTGTACCAAATGAATGTCAAGAGTGCATTCCTCAACGGCCCAATACAAGAGTTGTTGTATGTGGAGCAGCCACCGGGGTTTGAAGATTCTAAGTTCCCCAACCATGTCTATAAACTCCAAAAGGCGCTCTATGGGCTTAAGCAAGCACCAAGAGCATGGTATGAATGCCTTAAGGAATTCTTGCTCAAACAAGGCTTTGAAATAGGCAAAGCTGACCCTACACTCTTTACTTACAAAGATGGAAATGATATATTTGTATGCCAAATATATGTCGATGACATAATATTTGGTAGTACTAACCATGTGTATTGTGATGAGTTTAGTAGGATCATGACTAAGAGATTTGAGATGTCCTTGATGGGGCGGCAGTGCCGCACCCAAGGGAGACAGTGCCGTCCCTCCTACATAGTAGCAGCTAACTCCACTCTAGTTCGTGGACAAATCTACAACCTTCATATGTGCAAGATGAAGATGAAAAGACCACCTCATCCATCACAATCAAGAAGGGTGGTAACATCTAAAACTCAAGTGCAATTTATTTGAAACTAAACTCCTTTGTGTCTTATGTAGCCACTTAGGATAATAGAAGCACATGAGGATATTCATTGGTTGCTGGTCATAGAATAGAAATATGATCAAAATTGAATTGATCATCCACACCAAACAACATAGATGACTTGACTTTCCTTAGTGGACTTCAAACCAAGAAAAACAAGATGAAGCAAGTTTATGTTCGTGCACATTATGAGTTGGTTTGATGGATTTAGAATCTTGGTACACATTGGAGGATACAAATAGATTTCAAAATGGCCAAGAATAAAGAATCAAGCTCAAGTCAAGTAAAGGGACTTATTACTCACAAGTCAAGAACTTCCTACTTGATGGAATCTTGTCATATGTTAGATTGCCAAATTCTCATTCTCATCTTATAGGCATCTACATGCTATAATGGTTGTGAGTATCTCTTGGCATAGTTCAAATTGATTACACTATTGTTGCCATGGCCTAGACATTGAGTGAAAATCTCAAGTTCTTAAATGAATAAAGTGTTATATGAGAAATTCAAATATTTAGAGCACTTATAAAAGGAGACTTTAATCTATGGCTAGGGTTGTGAGACTAATCTTTCTCTCTAAGTGATTTATGTAGTCTCACTAAATAAGAATGTGTTTCTTAAATAGAGTATGCTATTATTTGAAGGCTATCAATCCAAAACCATGTGATGTATTTTCTCTCTAGCTAATTTGGATTAGATTTGTCTATGTTAGCCACTCACCATAATATGGCTTAAATCTGCCCTTTGGCCTTAAATGACCAACCATGCACATTTACATTTCCATTCCACTCAAAAGAATGTGCATGAGACATCAACGGAGATTTAGTCCATGTTATGAGGTTTCTCCATTTTGGTAACCCACTTGTCATCCACATATAAATGGTTACTAAATGGAAAACTAGTGCTTGTGTTACTAATGTCTTCTTGTGATTGAGCTTCTTCATAGAAAATCAATAAGAATATGTTGTGCTAATTTATTATTCTTCACCAAAAGAAAGATGTTGCTGCTAAAGGCCATTTAGATCAAAAGTTTCAGTTTTGCTTGAATCAAGTTTGAGGTTGATCTGAATAAGCTATACAGGAAGAATTCACAAGATTATGAGTGTTGATGAGAGTATTGAATGGATATAACATCTTGTATGTATTCTCAACTGAAATCACCTCAAAGATTGGACAGGAAAAGAAGAAGAATCATTGATCATCAAATCTGTCCAGAAAATTACAAATCTGAGTTGACTGCCTTCAAGCACGGATTTGGAGATTCAAATACTGATAAATTGACCTGAAACTTTGTGAGCATGCTATACACATCTAGTACTTGTTGCTGTACAATTGGTATGAAGATTGGTTTTGAAGAAAATTAGTTTTGAGTTGGTTTCTGTCAGCTTCAATAGTGCAGTTTCAGATTTGAGCAGTTCTAGTAGAAAATTATTTTCACTGACCAAATGGAGTTCAAATGAGCCAAATTTTTTAGAGATGTTAGAGGACTCATATATGAAGATCTCTACCAAATTTCATGCATATTGGGCTAGTGGTCTGAGAGATATGGATTTCTTTTTTTCTGAGGATGACAGAATCTGAAAACTGACTGAATGGAATTGGATTGCATTGTGGCAACAAGATTGAGTTAGCTCTCAAGTTGGTCATGAAGAATCAGTAAATATGAGAAATATAAATTTGGTCTAAAGGAGTTTCAATGAAAGAAAAGAACTCACACAAGGGTCCAAATAAGTTGCAATCAGAGTACAAGCAGCAGCAAGTGATTGCAACTAGTTGGAACAAGAAGTAATCAGCTGAGACTATTGAATTGCAAGCAGTTTCAAGGAGTTCAAATCAGTTGAAGTATAGTGCAAGTCACTCCCTTAACCTCATATTGTTAATATGCTTAAGTGAACTTTATGTACTCTTGTATGCACAAATTTAGGGAGAGCTTAGCCTATATCTTGTGGGATTATTGGTTTCTTTCAAGTGTTTGATGTGTCGTCCCACACATGGAAAAAGGAGGATGGGTAGTTCCTTTGAATTCTCTAGGTGTTTCACAATTATTCTAGGAGGTCTTGATCTTTATAAACCAAGTGCTCCTGGTTTAAATGTTGAATGTCCCAATCCTTTAAATGGACCTAGATTTGGATGAGATGGAGAAAATAATTGAAGAGTGGGCTTTCATTGCTATTTCTTCTCTCTAGGTGCTCATCAAGTGCTTATGATCCATCCCATTGATCTCCCAAGATCTTATCAACAAAAAGTGGTAACTCCTAGTTCATAACTTGCAAATTTCATGAATTTTACTTTTGCTCTCTGTGTGAGTTGCTTTAGGTAAAAAAAGAACTAGGAAACTAATATGGATCTTGGATGATCACAAAATCTCTAATTCACCACATTTCATCAAGAGAGAACTATAGCCATCCAAATCATTGAAGTCTAACTTATGATGGTCATATCAATAAAAATATGTGTGGTGATCTATCTACCTTGGTGGTGGTATGTTTCCTTGGCATAATTTCAGTTGTTGCAAAATTATAATGCCTTGATCAAGATATAGGATGAACTCCCCTCGACTCTTAAACTGATTCTAGTGCATTTCACAAGTAATTCAAGCACTTGATGCACATATTAAGGGGAAGCCCATCCTATGCCTTGTGTATTTTAAGACTAACCTTTTCTTCTAGTGAATTTGTGTAGTCTCTTGCTGAGAATGAGTTTCTCATGGGTATGCTACATTAATTCAATCCAAATTGCACCACCTAGATGACATTATGAGATACGGGCATTCATTCCAATTGGCATCAACTGGTGAAGATCCTTTCAATAGATCAACACTTGCACTTGTTGATATTGAGATTTCTCTTGGTTGGGCTGGATAGCTCTCGAAACAAGTTTTCCAGAAAGTCCAAGATCACTAAAAATGGAGTTCGGAGTAAAGAGATATGACGTTTTCCATGAGGTGACCTGTGCTATTTCTGAGAGCTGCGGCAGTGCCGCACCTGTATAGGTCTTGATGGCTAGTTTTTGAACTCCAATGGCTAGTTTTGGTTTTGGGTGTATATATACTCATCCCTCGGCCCCTGGGCTAGCTGCTGACGACCAAAACATTACAAAGCCTTGTGAAGACTCTCTCAATTGGTGTCAAAATTATGAAGATCATATTTCAATTGGTATTGATTGATAATCTTTAACTTGGTATATCAAGAAATTTGTCTTCAGCTGATATCTCAATATGACAACAAGAGCTAGCAATGGACTTTCAATTGATATCAAGCACAAGTTTATGATATCTCCTTGAAGATGATGATGATGAGAGATGGGCACAAACGAAATTATCTTACATAAAGAAGTACTAGTCCCATCAGAGCACTAAATCCAAGTATTGAAATCATCTTCATGGTGGAGATTATGAGGCTTAGAACAAAGGTATATAGCTCCATGAACTCATGTATTACCTTTGTGCATCTAGGCCTTTACATGCTAGTGTGTGCATGTGTATGCAATTTTTGAGTCACACCATAAGTTTCTTCTTGTGGTGGCGATTAGAGAATTCTTTAGATATTTGGTTGATACCTCTTGTGGTGATGGCATGAGTTTGTCTCATGTTATATTGTCATCTAAGTGAGGTATGAGCCAAATATGCTAACCTCTCAAGAATCTTGACCTAAAAGTTGCATACTTTGTTTGGTAGAAAATAAGTGAGAAATCCCATATGCTTAAACTTTTACCTACTCTTGCCCTAACTTGTCGACCATCATTTCTTCCTTTTGGTGGAGAGATTCTTTTTGGAGATTAATGCCAAAGGGGGAGAAATATTGGGGGAGAATGTAAGGGGAGAGAGATTGATATGGTAAAGGAGAGGCATACATATAAGGTTTAAAAAAATTGTGGTGTGTGTAAGGATGGTTTAAATTGATGCTCTTGATAAGGACCATTTATGCTAGTGTGTGGCATTGATGCCTTGAGTGATGCTTGTTTTCTCCTGTGTTAGTCAGGCAGGTGCGGCAATGCCGCTCTCTAGTGTGGCAGTGCCGCCCTCTGCTGGTCAGCAATCTTTGAGTGCATGAACTGTCATGAGCATCATGGTTATCATGTTACACCTTGCACCCCATGGATGCTAAGATATAGGGGAGTTCCCATACTTCATCTTAAATATGTGCATTTGGCATCACGGTTATCATGTTACACCTTGCACATATTTAGGGGGAGCTCACTATATAATAGGATTCAAAATCTTAATGTTTATCAATCTCTTGTAAGCTTTAGTTGTGTTGTCATTAATTACCAAAAAGGGAGAGATTGTAAGTGCATCTAGCCCTTTAGTGGGTTTTGGTAAATTGAATGACAACACAATTAAAGGTCTAATAAGTTTGCTAAGTGTTGAACAGGAAATTGAGCCTATTGCATATACTTGTGGGTTGTGTATTAACAAGTATATGCAAGGTTCAACTAGTAGGCAAACTTGATGACATGCCACATTGTGTTAAAGTGAATGCCAAACTGTGTATTGTTGTATTGGAAGTTTATGGAAGCAATCTAGTTCAAGCAAAAGACAACAATGCAAATGAAATCAATGAAATGGCTTCTATGTTGTGAGATATAATAGCATCATGTAAAAGCAAACATACTTCATAAATGACAATGTATAGTGGATATAAGTCGGTCTCTATATTGGTTTGCTTACATGGATGAATATATGAAAGATCAATTGGAATGTCAAGCCAAAATGAGAAGGAAATAAGGAATCGTGAATTAGCTTGACCATATTGATGTTGATCCATGTATGTCTCTATGTGAGACAAACTGAAGCTTTATTGATCTCAACATTCATATCTAGAAAATATTCAAGCAATGATTAAAATATTGAAGAAATGTTTTTCAATAGATGCTTAATATAATGTGACTTAAGTATGGCTTGATAGGGTGAAGATAGCAAGAAAAGGGCTTCGAGGTACTAAGCGAAGGCGAAGGGCAAGCGACGGCTTGGCGACCGAGGTACCATGGCTAAGGTCAAGAAGAGAGTACTTGCATTGAGTCGAGGTACTAATCAAGTTATGAGGAGTCATATTGTGTTGAGGATCAAATCATTAGTGCAAGTGACTGGAAGCCATGAAGGTGAACTCATATGTATAGAAATGGTTCAAGTCACATAATCAAGGTATAATGAGAATGAGGAAAACATATTCGATAATAGAAGTCCTCAATTGTCAAATGAAGTGACAACCAGCTCAAAGACATTTACATTCTTTTATGCTTTGAATTTGAGTTTAGGAAAAGCCATACTATAAAGAGGGATTCTAGTACAGTAGGTCAATTGTGCAACCAGATGCTCAAAACTATAGATCTATATCCTCTTACCTAGCCAAAGTAGCCAGCCAAAAATCTCTAGATTCTACCTGTTTTGGCTAGGGCGGCAGTGCCGCCCATAAACGACCGTTGGGACCCAAAAGGTATAAATACCATTTTTGCCGGCCCACAACGGTTATCCTTCTTCTCCAACGGTTCAGTTCGAAACTAAACAGATCAAAGCTCACCTCTCTCTCCTCCATTGTTGCTCTTTCATCCCTCAAGCAATCCTTGATTTCCACCATCAAAACTTGAGAGAAAAGGCAGTAAAACTCAATTGGAGAGCAGATCCACTGATTCCCAAAGTCTAAGAGCATTTGGTTCACGTTTGGCCAGCGGTTCTAGGGTTTGTTACTCTTGGAGTTTGCTCCTAGCCGGCTAGGCGTCGCCCTTGTGCTTGCCAACTCGTGTGGCAGCCTTGGGAGGTTTGTAACCTTATCCTGCAGCTAAGAAATCACCCCTCACTTAAAGAGTTCATTCTTTTGATTTGAGAATGAGGGCAAGGCAAGCCTTGGTGGCGAGCCAATCCTTTTGTGGATGCCTCAACAACGTGGACTTAGGCAAGCCTTGGTGGTGAGCTGAACCATGGGATAAATTTTGTGTCTCGCGTGCTTCACTTTGTGTTCTTGCTGGTTCAGCTCTTTGCTAGCTGTTGTTAGGGTTTGGTAGCTCGATCCTCTCTTGTGTGAGATTTCTGAGGTATCCAGTCTTCAAACTAGATTTTATCTTTCTGTTGCAGGATTGAGCAGCTGAGAGGGTCAGGTTACTATCTGTGAAATCTCAATGCTGTCTGCTTTATTTTTGATGAGCGGCAGTGCCGCCCTATAAGGCCGGCAGTGCCGCCCCCTGTTCTAACAGAGTATCGAGTTCAATTTTTACAGGCCTATTCACCCCCCCTCTAGGCCTCCTTGGCGACATCAAGATCCTTTCAAGGTATAAGTATGAGTAGAGAGGATTCCTATGATTATGACCCTATACAAAGTAAGGCTTATGATTCTAGTATTCACTTTGAGATGTCGCTTAGATGGTAAAGCACCGCTAATAGATAACTCTACCGACGCGACTATGGTCCTAGTAATTTAAGAACCTGCTCAATTCGGTGTGGACTACAAATGATAGACGGGGCTGTCATCTCCCATTGCTACCACACAACCAAGAAATAGGGAGCAAACACAGGTAGCCGATAGCCTAAGCACCACGCTTATGCTGACGATTACTACTCTAATCTAGAGATCTAACAAGGACTAGAGCACTCAAAAAAATATGAACTCATGAACAAAAGAGCACAAAACTTACTTTAAACAGAAATCAATTACAAGAGGTATCTCAGATGTAGACTTAGAGAAGCCTAGATCCACCAAAGTACAAGTGGTAGAGATAGAACCGACAGGCTGGTACTTTTCCCAAACTCTTTCCTTACTCTCTCTCTATTAGTGTACAAAGAATATATCCTAACTATAGGACTAATCTCTCTTGAATGCAATGCCCTGATCCTGAGATGAGGATATAAATTAGGGTTTTAGGATGGCTCCAGGGAGTGGGGTAGGGGCTGATATATATAGGCCATAGCATCAATTCTGGACCCTCGGATCAAACCGACTTGAAAGGATGGCGTAGATGCAATATAGGAGGCAGTGAAGAACCAACATTCGAAGGAGACACTGAGCCGTGGGTCCCACAGGCTGGCCGGCCCCCACATGGCAGCCCCTCGTGGTCTTCTTCGGTGTGGTGTCCTCTAGAACCTTCTGAAGTTATTTATGCCACAGTTAAGCACGATTTACTTTGGCGAATAGGTCTATCTTGACGGTTTTCTGGACAAACCCTGCTGAAAGCACAGATTCACCAAAACTCGTGGAATTTGTCAGTTTAAACCCCTAAACCTATATTGGTGATCATTTTTATGCATTTATACAAATTATGTTGACGATGTATGATTGATGTTAACGACCGCCAACAACATGTAAACAAGCGTACTCACTCCGTCCCAAATTAACTGTCGTTTTAGGTTTTGGTACCGTAAGTTTGATTAGATTCGTATAAAATACGTGCAACATTTGTATCTCTAAATAAATTTATTATAAAAATAGATTTAATGATTTATCTAATGATATGAATTCTGTATCATAAATATTAATATCTTTTTATATAAAATCAGTCAAAGTTATTTTTTGGAAACGCGATTATTTTTGGACGGTGGGATCGGGTCATCTACTGCGCTGCTGCCGTAAAGCAGCCCAGACCGAGAAGAAACATTGGGCCTTGGTGCGCACCCTCACCGTGCCCTGGGCTCCTGAACCGGGTCACCTTTCGGCTGCATAGCCCAAAGCTCTAGCAAGAAACGACGGGGAAAAGCATGCACGCACGTGCTTGCATTGTTGCATTAGCACTTTGGCAGGCCGCGAGCAGTTTGACAGCGAGAGCCTGATGTATTTTTGGAAAGAAAAAAAAAAGGTGCGGACTGTGTGGACTCGTGAATCCTCTCCAACTCAAGGAAGGCTATGGCACCGCACTCGGCATTCCGCATGCCCGCACCGCCCCGAACCGGAGAGTTGCCATGGACGCGGCGGCTTCGAGCCCCTCGAGCAAGAGGTGCGCCGAATGAATCCCCCTCCTCACCCCCTTTTGGTCTATGTGCCACTGAGCATTTAATCCCATAGCCCACGTCGAAGCAGATGTCAAGGACCGGACTGTTCTCACAGGCGACGGTAGCGCTGTGTAAGACTGTCTCCAACGAACGACCTAAACGCAAAAATGCGTTCGGCACATTGTTTTTTGGTACCAAAACACTCCTCCAACGGAGGACCGAAACCAGGTACCCATTCAGGGTCCTCTGCGATTGGTAAGGCAAATCTGCGTTTCGAATAGAGACAACGCAAATGGTGGGAGCCGTTGGGGCAGGGCGCGGCCGTCGGGGCAAGACGACGCAAGAGCTCCGCCGAGCCGCGGGCGCGAAGAAGGAGAAGGCGCGGGCGCGAGCTCCGCCGGATGCGAGCTCCGCCGAGCCGCGGGCGCGAAGAAGGAGAAGGAGAGGGAGGGGGGCGGACGCGGGCGCGAGCTCCGCCGGGCTCGGGGAAGAAGAAGGAGAGGGAGGGGGGCCGGATCCGGGCGTGAGCTCGGCCGGGCCGCAGGGGCGAGCTCCGCCGAGCCACGGGCGCGAGATCCGCCGGCGCGGGCGCAAGCTCGGCCGGGCGCGAGCTCCGCCGGACGCAGGCTCCGCCGAGCCTCGGGCGCGAAGAAGGAGAAGGAGAGGGAGGGGGCCGGACGTGGGCATGAGCTCCGCCGGGCTCGGGGAAGAAGAAGGAGAGGGAAGGGGGGCCGGATCCGGGCGCGAACTCGGCCTGGCCGCGGGGGCGAGTTCCGCCGAGCCGCGGGGGCGAGCTCCGCCGAGCCGTAGCGCAAGATCCGCCGGCGCGGGCACGAGCTCGGCCGGGCGCGACCTCCACCGGACGCGAGCTCCGCCGAACCGCGGGCGCGAAGAAGGAGAAGGAGAGGGAGGGGGGCCGGACGCGGGCGCGAGCTCCGCCGGGGTCGGGGAAGAAGAAGGAGAGGGAGGGGGGACGAATCCGGGCACCGCGCCAGCGCCAGAGCGCGGCCGTCGCCCCACGTCGTCGCCGTCGCCATGCCCGCGTGGGAGAGAGAGGACCGAAGATATTTTGCCTTCGCCATTGGAAACCGAGGAATTTGGTTGCTCACTCATTCACTGTGCGTCACCTAAATCCCGGAATGGGTCTTTGGTATGGGTCTTTCTCGGTGGAGATAGCCTAAGGGTGGGGAAGGGGTTCGGAGGTTTTCTGGTCTGCGTCTTGATGCAAGGGTGGTCGCACCCTCGTAGGTCCAGTTTTTTTTTCTTGCCGGCGCAATCAGGATCGCGCTAGTGACTGGATGGAACAAGGGGATCGGGCTGAAGACGTGCCGTCAGCTGGCGTCCAAGGGGCTCAGGGTCGTCTTGACGGCGAGGAATGAGGCGAGGGGT
The DNA here is from genome assembly GCA_904845875.1 of Miscanthus lutarioriparius. Classification (NCBI taxonomy): domain Eukaryota; kingdom Viridiplantae; phylum Streptophyta; class Magnoliopsida; order Poales; family Poaceae; genus Miscanthus; species Miscanthus lutarioriparius. The sequence continues at coordinate 42,905,849 of CAJGYO010000011.1, read as the reverse complement.
TTGGAAGCGGTCGAGCGCATCCGGTGCACCAGCGGCGACGCCGAGGTTTACTTCCACCAGCTCGATGTCACCGATCCCTCCAGCGCCACCCGGCTTGTGGATTTCGTCAGGGATCAATTCGGCAGGCTTGACATCCTGGTATGGCAACCCCTTCTCACTCGCTTCTCCCTCTCTGTCGGTGCTTAGTGAATTTGGGTACGCAGAAAAGTGATACTGTTCCGCTTAAGATTTTTGGGGTGAGACTGACGGAGCTAGCATATGTTTTGAACATTCTGAGCCAGCAGGAAAATCACATGATTCTTTTTGAGTTCCGAACATGGATGTACCCATAGGGTTATTTTTTGCTGTACTAACCAAAAATCTTATGATGGTCACTACTTTACTACTATGCATGGCTGTTTCACTATGTTTTGGACATTCGGAGCCAGCAATAAAATCTAATTTCAGCTGTACTAACCAAAAATCTTATGAGTTCTGGATACAACAATGCATGGCCGTTTCGCTTCGCAATTCCATAAAACAATGCTTTACGATTCCAGGAAACAAAGTCAGGAATCAAGTTATTACTTGGTTTTCGCATATCTGAATATTCCTTAAGTACACTTTAATCTTTGGTTCAAGTGATTTTTTTGTATTGTTTGCAATGCACCACCATGGCACCATCATTTTTGTGGCGTTTGTTGTTTGCAGATCAATAATTCTGAGCCAGCAGGAAAATCAGATGATTCTTTTTTAGTTCTGAACATGGATGTACGCATAGGGTTATTTTTTACTGTACTAACCAAAAATCTTATGATGGTTACTACTTTACTACTATGCATGGCTGTTTCACTATGTTTTGGACATTCGGAGCCAGCAATAAAATCTAATTTCGGCTGTACTAACCAAAAACTTATGAGTTCTAGATGCAACAATGCATGGCCGTTTCGCTTCGCAATTCCATAAAAAATGCTTTACAATTCCAGGAAACAAAGTCAGGAATCAAGTTATTACTTGGTTTTCGCATCTCTGAATATTCCTTAAGTACACTTTAATCTTTGATTCAAGTGATTTTTTTTGCATTGTTAGCAATGCACCGCCATGGCACCATCATTTTGTGGCGTTTGTTGTTTGCAGATCAATAATGCGGGAATTTCAGGTGTTGACCGTGATCCAGTTTTGTTTGCCGCAATCGAGGATAATCAGGGGTAAAGAGTCATTTCGCATTGTTTTTAACACCGTTACCTTATCAAACTAACGGAAGGACCAAGAACCCAAACAAAATTTGTTTTAAGGCCAAATAAGCAAGTTCAATAAAAAAAAGGGCCAAGAAAAGTTTCTCTTATGGGAATGGCATGGGCATGGCCGTGTGGTCCGTGGGCCGTGGCCATGTCCAGCTTCTTGTATTATCTTCATGGAACTCCCGGCTTCGGCGCTAGCATTCGTCACACCCACGCCGCCTAGAATGGGAGAAGGAACAATGGACGCCGCCGTCTCGAATCCGTGGAGCAATAGGTACGCTAGTGGAATCTATCTACCATTTTTCTTTCGATTTTTTTTCATTTTAACACTTTTTTGAAACTAATTTTAAATCTAACACTCTCGTTTTTTTTTAAACTAACACTTTTGGTCGCGCCTATTTCCCTGACGCGGTCAAATGCTTGTGCCGCGCCATGCATGGTGGCGCGGCAGGGAGCTGACGTGGCAGCGACCAGAAGTGCTGACCGCTGACGGGGCAGGGCTCTGCCGCGCCACCGATCTTGGTGCGGCAGTGCCGCGAACTGATCCATGGCGCGGCAGAGCCGGGTATATCCTCCGCCGCGGCTAGTCCCGCTGCCCGAGCAGCAAAGCGGACTATGCGTCGCTCCCGCTCTCGCCCGTCGCCAAGCATGCCGGCGGCCGCGCCACGAACGGCGACGGCCCAGCCCTCCATTGCCGTCTCCCTCCCTTCCCTTCCATTCCCCGGCCAACTCCCTCCCTCCTCGTCCTAGTCTAAGGTAATGATGCACATTTTATTTTCGTTTGAATGATGGATAGGATATTATGTTTAGTAGGAAAATTATGTTTGGAACTATGGTGAACATATTAGTTTGATTTTGTCAATGTTAAGGTTAATTATTTAGTTAGAAGTATATTTGCCATGTATATTTTTGTTGCTATACTTGTTGTTTATAATATTTTAGTTGCATCGCAAATGATTACATTTTACATTAATTTGTGTTATTTTGATTGATGTTTAATTTGAACCATTTTATTAGATGGAAGACATGTTTCGGGAGCAGTTATGGCGAAAACGGGGTCGTCCTAGAGAAATGTACCCCGACGAGTCTAGCAAAAATGCCCCTGTCCCTCCTGAACTCCCTGTCCCTAATTGTGACTGTGGTCGTCCGGCCGACGTGTTTCAATCGAGACATCCGGACACAGTGGCTCGTTGCTTCTACACGTGCAGTCGTTTTAATGTAAGTAATTATTTCCACTCTTTTTCTTCTTCATTTGTATTACTAGATTACTATTATTTTTATAAATTTTTTGTTGTGTAGGACCATGAGAGGTGCTTTTTCTTTCAGTGGATCGACGGTGCAGACAAGTTTGACCCTAAGTACCTCCTTTTCGATGATTGGTGGAGTGGACGACATCCACGAGAGCACTTCGAGCGGTGGGTTCCACCTCCCCCTAACCCCCCTCCAATGACGGCTAAGGAGAAGCACTTAGCCGCAGTTAGACGACTCGATGAACCTCCTCTATGCCATTGCGGAGACTGAGCCGTGATAAACCCTGACAATACGTTGGAGTTTGTGTGTCCAAACAAGCATGAAGTAAGTGCAAAGTGTATGTGTTGAAATATTGAGCTATATGTGTCATGTACTAATGTCACGTTATTTAGGTGTATTCAATGGCGAAGTGTCGTTTCAAGGAGTGGTTGTATGGTCCTAAGAACGCATGGCCCGAAGAACCTCCAAAAGCAAAACAAAAGAAAAAAGAAAGGTTAATTTACAAAGCACCACCAGTCAAGTGCGAATGTGGTGTTAATTCTAACTATGGCCTAGTCCCTTCAGAGCTTGGAATAGGCCATTATTACGGCCATATGGTTGAGTACGAAGAGGTTCATTTTTTTGTGGTAAACATGAAATCGTATTTTGTTTCTTTTGCTCAGACAAATATGCTATAATATTTATTTTGAACAGATCACTAGGAAATGCAGGTGGGAACGTTACGATGGTCAAGCTAAGTTCTTGGATGAACTGAAGAAGAGGCAACTAATTGCAAGGAAGAGAGGATATGGACCTGACTACGTCAACCTATTCGTTAAACATCACAAAGAAAAGATGTGTGAGTTTGCTAGACAGCGCGGTATTTGTAACCCGATCGATGTTGGGCTTAACAAATAGGGATTGGAGAGGCGGATGACGTTAGAGGAGGAGAGGGCAAGGAAGGAGGCAAGGTAGGAGACAAGAGTACAGATGCAGGTCTTGAACGAACATGTTGCTGTATTATGTGCCAGTAAGTGCTTGAACGCCTTTTTTCGTTGTCTGGTTTTAAATGTAATATAATCACGTTACTAACTGATTACATTTTATACATGAAGGGATTAGATGCAGCGAGGAACATGCTGCAGAGGTGGCTCGTGCAAGGTACGAGAAAAAGAAGTTAGATGAGCATAGAAAGCGAGCTGATCGCACCATTGAATCACCGATTGTGTTGTCTGATGAGGGGGGCGATGATGAGGACGACACTTCCAGACTTAGTGAGCTAATTGCTCTAGCAGAGGCGGGCTTGCTGGCGGAGGAAGATGAGGACGACACTGGCAGACTGAGCGAGCTCATCGCTCTAGCAGAGGCAGGCTTGCAGGCGTAGGAGGATGAGGACGACACTGGCAGACTGAGCGAGCTCATCGCTTTAGCAGAGGTGGGCTTACAGGCGGAGGAGGATGACGACGCGTTCTTCACTCAGGCCGCAGCGGCCGCAGATGAAGCCGCATGAACCATGGCCGCGGCGAAGGATATACCCGGCTCTGCCACGCCATGGATCAGGGCGCGACACTGCCGCGCCAAGATCGGTGGCGCGGCAGAGCCCTGCCCCATCAGCGGTCAGTGCTTCTGGTCGCCGCCACGTCAGCTCCCTGCCGCGCCACCATGCATGGCGCGGCACAGGCATTTGGCCACGCCAGGGAAATAGGCGCGGCCAAAAGTGTTAGTTTTAAAAAAAAACTCGAGAGTGTTAAATTTAAAATTAGTTTCGAAAAAGTGTAAAAATTAAAAAAAAATCTTTTCTTTCCCCTCTGATTTCGTGAGATCGTTGGCTCTCCTGTGCTGGGTGCATCCAGGATCACGCTGGTCACCGGGGGAAATAGGGGAGTCAGGCTAGAGACGTGCCGGCAGCTGGCGACCAAGGGGCTTAGGGTCGTCCTGACGGCGAGGAACACGGCGAGGGGGTTGGAAGCGGTCGAGGCCGTCAGGAGCTCCAGCGCCGCCGCCGAGGTTTTCTTTCACTAGCTAGACGTCACCTGGCTGGCGCGTCATATGTTAATTGAACATATGTAAAAGTGAGCAAAAAGACCTATGACATCGGGCCCTAAGCACACCAGATGCCATACACATACACTCGAGCATCAAAGGAGGAGAGGACCATGTTGCTCTCAGTTCTGTTTTAGACATTCCATCGGCAATTCAGCATTCCGAGCAAGCAACCTTCATGATTGTGCCATTCTTCTAAACTCTGCTGCCGGTATAGAGTCCGTTTTGTGTCAAAATCAAGAAAACAAAAAATCTAATGAAAATTTTGTGTAGCTTTTGCGTCTGTGAACTTTCCTCATTATTACATAGTGTTTGGACAAAGTGATTCTTGTCTGAATCATTTGCAAGGCATCACCATCATTTTGTTACTCTTGCTGTTTGTAGATCAATAATGCTGGTGTTTCAGGTGTTGATCGGGATCCACTTTTGGTTGCCAAAGTTAAGGACCAGGTACTCTTAAGTCTTAACTAAATAAGATATTATAACGCACTGTTGCTTTGCAGGAACAGTTTGTGAGCAATTCCTGTGTAATTATACTTCACAAGAAGAAGAAAGCAAAGTTAACGTACTCCTGTTTTCTTGTGAAGCTATAATAACTACTGTCTTCTTGTGAAGCTATAATAACTACTGTCTTTCAAGAATTATAGCTTCCTGTTTCTATTGTTGTTTGCTGCTGTCTTTCAAGATGTTGAGATGTTATGTGGTAAACATCTTCTTTTAAGATTAATGTCCTTAAGTTATGCAATGCAATCACAATATAATGTTTGAAAAGTGAGTTCCTTGTTAGATTGTACCTTCTCTTACAACTTGGTTGTTTACTGATTACATGAATATCTTTGCATACAACAACAACAACAAAGAATTTAAGTCCCAAACAAGTTGGGGTAGGCTAGAGTTGAAACCCATCAGAAGCAATCAAGGTTCAGGCACGTGAATAGCTGTCTTCCAAGCACTCCTATCTAAGGCTAAGTCTTTGGGTATATTCCATTCTTTCAAGTCTTCTTTTATTGCCTCTACCCAAGTCAACTTCGGTCTTCCTCTGCCTCTCTTCACATTACTATCCTGGCTTAGGATTCCACTATGCACCGGTGCCTCTGGAGGTCTCCGTTGCACATGTCCAAACCATCTCAACCGGTGTTGGATAAGCTTTTCTTCGATTGGCGCTACCCCTAATCTATCACGTATATCATCGTTCCGAACTTGATCCCTTCTTGTATGACTGCAAATCCAACGCAACATACGTATTTCCGCGACACTTAGCTGTTGAACATGTCGTCTTTTTGTAGGCCAACATTCTGCACCATACAACATAGCAGGTCTAATCGCCATCTTATAAAACTTGCCTTTTAGCTTCTGTGGTACCCTTTTATCACATAGGACACCAGACGCTTGCCGCCACTTCATCCACCCTGCTTTGATTCTATGGCTAACATCTTCATCAATATCCCCGTCCCTCTGTAGCATTGATCCTAAATATCGAAAGGTATCCTTCCTAGGCACTACTTGACCTTCCAAACTAACATTTTCTCCTCCCGAGTAGTAGTGCCGAAGTCACATCTCATATACTCAGTTTTAGTTCTACTGAGTCTAAAACCTTTGGACTCCAAAGTCTCCCGCCATAACTCCAGTTTCTGATTCACTCATGTCCGGCTTTCATCAACTAGCACTACATCGTCCGCGAAAAGCATACACCAAGGGATGTCCCCTTGTATGTCCCTTGTGACCTCATCCATCACTAAAGCAAACAAATAAGGGCTCAAAGCTGACCCTTGATGTAGTCCTATCCTAATCGGGAAGTCATCCGTGTCTCCATCACTTATTCAAACTCTAGTCACAATATTGTTGTACATGTCATTAATGAGCCCGACGTACTTCGTTGGGACTTTATGTTTCTCCAAAGCTCACCACATAACATCCATTGGTATTTTATCATAAGCCTTCTCCAAGTCAATAAAAACTATGTGTAGGTCCTTCTTCTCCCTATACCGCTCCATAACTTGTCTTATTAAGAAAATGGCTTCCATGGTTGACCTTCCGGGCATGAAACCAAATTGGTTCATAGAGACCCGCGTTATTGCTCTCAAGCGATGCTCAATAACTCTCTCCCACAGCTTCATAGTATGGCTCATCAACTTATTTCCCCGGTAATTAGTACAACTTTGAATATCCCCTTTATTCTTGTCGATCGGTACCAATATACTTCTCCTCCACTCATCAGGCATCTTGTTCGATCGAAAAATATGATTGAACAGCTTGGTTAGCCATACTATAGCTATGTCCCCGAGGCATCTCCACACCTCGATTGGGATACCATCCGGTCCCATCGCCTTACCTCCTTTCATCCTTTTCAACGCCTCTCTGACCTTAGATTCTTGGGTTCTCCGCACAAAGCGCCTATTGGTGTCATCAAAAGAGTCATCTAACTGAAAGGTTGTGTCCATATTCTCACCATTGAACAATGTGTCAAAATACTCTCGCCATCGATGTCGGATCTCATCCTCCTTCACCAAGAGATGCTCTCTTTCATCCTTAATGCACTTAACTTGGTTGAAGTCCCGTGTCTTTCTTTCACGAACCCTAGCCATCCTATAAATGTCCTTCTCTCCTTCCTTCGTACTCAAATGTTGGTAAAGATTCTCGTACGCTCTACCCTTTGCCACACTTACAGCTCGCTTTGCAATCTTCTTTGCCACCTTATACTTCTCTATGTTGTCCACACTCCTGTCATGGTACAAGCGTCTATAGCATTCTTTCTTCTCCTTAATAGACCTTTGGACTTCCTCGTTCCACCACCAAGTATCTTTAGCCTCGCCTTCACTTCCTTTGGTTACTCCACACACCTCTGAGGCCACCTTTCGAATGTTGGTTGCCATCTTCTCCCACATGTTGTTTATGTCGTCTTCTTCCTTCCAAGAGCCCTCTTTGATAACCATTTCCCTGAATATCTCTGACGTCTCCCCTTTCAGTTTCCACCACTTTGTTCTTTCAATCTTAGCTTGTTTATCCCTACGGGCACGCACCTAAAAACGAAAATCTGCCACCAAAAGCTTATGTTGAGAAACAACACACTCCCCTGGTATCACCTTGCAATCCAAGCATGCTCGTTTGTCCTTTCTTCTTGCGAGGACAAAGTTAATCTGGCTACAGTGTTGTCCGCTACTGAAGGTCACTAGATGAGATTCTCTCTTTCTAAAGAAAGTGTTGGCTATCATCAGGTCAAAAGCTACCGCGAAGTCCAAAACTTCCTCCCCCTTCTGATTCCTACTACCATACCCAAAACCTCCATGAACTGCCTCGAAACCTGCGTTTGTAGTACCTACATGCCCATTAAGATCTCCTCCTATAAAAAACTTCTCACTACTAGGTATAGCTCTAACCAGGCCATCTAAGTCTTCCCAGAACTGTCTCTTAGCACTCTCGTCGAGGCCTACTTGGAGGCATACGTATTAATTACGTTCAAGACCATATCACCAACGACAAGCTTGACTAAGATAATCATATCTCCTTGCCTTCTCACTCCCACCACACCATTCTTGAGGCTCTTATCAATCAAAACTCCTACTCCATTTCTATTCGCGACTGTCCATGTGTACCAAAGCTTGAAACATGTATTGTTCACCTCCTTCGCCTTCTGACCCTTCCATTTAGTCTCTTGAACGCATAATATATTTACACGCCTCCTAGTCGCGGTATCAACTAATTATCTTAACTTACCTGTAAATTAATATATCTTTGTATGCAGGTCTAGTAAAATAAAAGGTATCTGTTTAACTTTGGACTAATTAATATGTTTATGCAAGGATAGGTTGAAGGTATGGATGTGAACCAACGAGTTGAATGGATGAGAGAAAATTCTAAAGAGACATACGAGGAAGCTAAACAATGTATGAGGACGAACTACTATGGTGCCAAACTTGTCACAGAGGCACTACTTCCTCTTCTTCAGTTATCATCCTCCGGAAAAATTGTTAATGTTTCTTCCGGCTTTGGACTGCTGAGAGTAAGTTCTGCAAATCCCAAAGCATTCGAACTGGAAATTTAAATAATTAATGTAATTCCTCACAGTTCATCACCAGCATAGTGCTTGCCAGAATATTTTTTGCAGTAGCATGCTTGAATTCCCGCCTTTTGTTTTGAGTTTTTTTTTTGTTGCACAACAACCAATAGCCCTTCGGAGGGGCATTCTTGTTTGTCTCCACATTCCACTTTCTTTCAGTATACAGAAGAACTTAAAATGATGTCACCGATCATTATTTCTACTGGGAGTCTCATGCATAAAAATGTAACTTTGTTTCAGTTCACTTGGCTTCCCTTGTTCTTGTTCACTTTTAGTTACTGAAGATCAAATGTTATCCTTTTGAGCAGCACTTCAACAGTGAAGAACTAAGGAAGGAATTTGATGACATTGACAACCTTACTGAAAAGAGACTGGAAGAACTATTGGATTTGTTCCTTGAAGAATTCAGGGCCAACTTACTAGAGGCACATGGGTGGCCAACAGGTGGCTCTTCAACCTACAAAGTTGCCAAAGCGGCCCTTAATGCATACACAAGGATTCTTGCCAAGAAGTATCCTGCATTGCGTATAAACTGTCTGACACCTGGTTATGTCAAGACCGATATGTCTATGCACATGGGAGTATTGACACTTGAAGAGGGTGCTCGCAACCCTGTGAAGGTTGCTCTCTTCCCCGGCGACGGACCAACTGGTGCTTATTTTGATCTGAATGGCGAGGCATCCTTTGTGTGATGATATTTCTATTTCCGGCTTCAGAATAAAAGAAAGAGCTATAAAACAGTTAGTTCCAATAAGTATTATAGTTCGACTTGTGTACTCAAACTAGCACCATAGAGCGCAACACCAGGATTCCTCTTTTGTATAATATCTATGGTGATGATTGCATATTTGCAATGAACCATGCTTGGCAAATTTGGTCACGCTAGGTTGTGTTTGGTTGGCAAAGTGTAATGGCAACGGGAATGAAAATGGATTGCTGGGGGAATCGATGGTGGGATTTATTTACAGGATTTTGTTTGGTTGGACAAAGCAATGGCGCATAATCATAATGTAATGTAAAGTGAAAAGGCGCTGTTAATCATTACAAGGGGAAAAGGCGCTGAACCAAACGTCCTTGAGAGGGCATTACTTAATATGTTGTCGCTTCTTTATTTTGGGTTGTTGTCTCGATATCGATATCCTACATGGTACCCATGCGAATGTGGGCGTGTGGCACCTACAAGCTGCTCCCTCCGTCAAAGTGTTGTTTTTTTACTTTACTTCTTATTTAACTGTTCGTCTTATTTAAAATTTTTGTATAAATGTTATTTATTTTATCATGACTTATTTTATCATTAGAAATACTTTAATAATGATTTATTTATTTTATTATTTACATAAAATTTTTGAATAAGACGAACGGTCAAATAAGAAGTCTAAAAATAAAAAACGACACTTTCAATGGAATGGAGGGAGTACTTTGGAGCATACTGATGCATTGTTCTTTTGACTTCTCTTGGGTGAAGGTGAACATGTTCACAAGCAGAAAAAAGGTGAGAAGTTACATGGCCAGTTCTTGCTTGTTTTCCTCCAGAAATTGGTTGAAATTGGATTCAGAATCAAGATGTAGTGCTTCTGAGTTGTTGAATATACACAAGCAAATTGTTGGGTACTCACCAAACTTTTTACAAGGGGCGTACCCAGTGCAGAGAGCTCCCGCTCTGTGCGGGGTCTGGGGAAGGGTATCAGTGGCAAGCCTTACCCTCACCTGTGCAATGCGAGGAGACCGCGACTCGAACCCGGTACCTTCTAGTCACAGGCGGTAAGACTCTACCGCTTGCACCAGGCCCGCCCTTCACTCACCAAACTTTTTACATATATACAAATGTCCAGCTTCACACTACATGAAAATTTAATTTAAATTGCTCCTCATCTTAATGACCACTAGTATCATTTCAATTCGGAATATTCAGAGCTATGTCAGGCTTTCCTGCGTTCTATCTTGGGAACATTGTTTTCATGCTTTTGGTTCTGCATCGGTGATCGCTTTCTGAAGCCCGGGCAGATCGTCGCACACTATCAGAAACAAACGGACGAAAAGGCCCGGCCGGGGTACGATGGGCCTACGAGCAGCCGCGCTCTCCTCCTGACCGTCAATTCGGCCGAGAGCTGATATTTCGCTGCTCTTTGCTCTACCGCCAGAAATTTTCACGGTGCAAAATGGCAAGCGAGCCTGCACCGTGCACATGCCCCTCCTTTCCAAATCTATCGATCAAGGGAGGGACAGCATGTTATCACACATCATGTTATACAATAGGAAATGTGCCGACGTGTAAAAGGAAAGCCTTTGCCTTGAGACCTAGTGGGAATCTGGAATGCACACAGGCTGCTCGATAGATTGACAGTATCAAGGTACAGTATAACATAAGTTACACAACTGACAAGTAAGCTCACACAACTGACAAGTATGTAAAGTTTATTGCCCTAATAAAGAGGATGTACAGTCTCTCGTCCAAGTTGACAGTATCAAGGTACAGTATAACATAGTTACACTTCACACTAGTGACTAAACATGAGAAAACGCAGGTCTGGTTCACCAACTTATTTCCTTTGGAGGTTTCTTCCTATTGTCGTTTGACATGATACATGAGTTATGAGTACATGACAACAATTATTACAAGAGAAAAAAAAAAGTGCACCTCCGTGTTCGCTGCTCCTGACGATATCTAGATCAGCTCTGTGATGTGGTTCCCACTTCCTCGGTACTCGCTTCGCTGAAAAGACAAGCTGAAAAGTACTATTCGCTGATTTGTTGTGAGAGAAAAACATTATTCCTTCGCTGAAAAAATACGGCTGAAAAGACAAGGAAAAACGATTGCAGCAATAGATTAGTCTTCATAACCACCGTCGAATCGGAGGCCGTCGATGTGGAGCTTCCCGTGGTGACCACTTACAATGATAGTCTGCTTGCCAGTCAGATCCTGAAAAACAGATGTCCATGATACATTTCTGTTCAAGCTTCAACATAAATACAATGGCGATCATGACTCATGAGGGCTAATGAGGTCACATAACGTGATACTGTGCACTACCCTACATTCAGGACAGGTCATATAGGTACAATAGGTGTCATGTGTATCTGCCGTGAACAGAAATCATGTCTAGCAATGTTCGTATAGGCAGCCCATGCACATGCACTGATCCCATACACGTGCACTCATGCTTCCTTGTTTCAAGTTTCAACAAAAGCAGAGAATCACAGAACATGTAAAAAAAGACAAAGCTTGCAGCCAGAGGACCCACACACCCGGGCCAGGTTCACCAATTTATATGACAGAAGCAGAGATTTTCAAGAAATATATGTGGGTGTTGTAGTGATAAGTACATAGGTGTATCGAATTTGGATATCACAATGTAATGATGCAATTAGCACTGAACTCATGTGTTTAATTTTATCTAATAATGAAAATTCTGCACCTATAACATATCCATATTGAAGTTTCCAGACAACATTGCTAAGAAGGAACTGGTAGTGTTTCTGCATGGTGCAACCGATTACATTCTACAAGGGGACAAATGGTAATTCAAAATAGCATGACGACCAGAGTAATGCAGACATGCCAATGAATATTGTGTTGAGAATACTAGAGAATATACAAGACATACTATTGGCCTGTCCTGTTAGTGTTAAATATGAGCACATTTGAAACATTACGGCAGTTGTACACTTGTACTTGATTTGCAGGCATGTTATGCTAGTTTCATTCTGTATACAAATATACTCCATACAAGGTTAGGCGAAAGACTGATTTAACAATGTGAGAAAGATAAAAGACGGGACCGGAACCAGTGTCTTTAAAACTCTTACAATTTCATACCTTATCAGTTATGTTATACTTTTAAAAGTAATTTGTTCACCCAAGGGATGATGAGACTAAAATTAAAATATGCACAGATCAGTTTTCTCAACTTCAAAAACTGGAAAAACGAAGATCATGGAGTGGGTGGGATCAAGAGTCAAGACTTAAGAGAGCAGGCTCCACTCATCTCAGCAGTATATATAATATCAGCTCTGATAACTCCAGTAAAAAGGTTAGGTTTACTGCCACCAGCTCTGTTAAAACGATGTCACATCAGCTCAACGACATGAACTAACACATCATGAGCCAATAATGATGTGCAAATGATGTGTCAAGTGCACTGTACAATTATACATTTTAAAAGCATTTACAGATGCATTCTAAAGACCAAGATGGTCTCTTCCCTAAAACTCATGATACAGAAATAAGCATTCGCAGAATCATTCTCACATTCTGCAGAGTATATTGTCTCACCAAGATGGTAAATATTAAAAACTAAGAAACTATGCTTCTTTTCTGGTAAACTAGACAGAAATAAGATGCAGATTTTTTAAACCTTGGGTGTGTCCCAAACATCTTGCCTCCCACTAAGCATTTGAACCTTTGGCACCCTTGTGTCTCTAGTTCTCAAAACACTAAGTTGCTCATTCAAATCTATGGTCCTCTCTAGGCCAGTATGGACTGCAATCAGATTGCAGATTATTTGTCCTTCATCTGTATCAATCCGCACCTTTTCCTGTCATAAAACCATAACTTGAATACCTTAGGAGCAACACCTCTTACTTGAATACTAACAATTGACACGATAAAAATAAGGGAGTTGCTATATTTCAGGTGCCTGAATTTTCAGGCATCTTTGACAATACTAGTACAATTAAAAAGACAATTCATAATTTTATTTTGTTTAGTCAAACAATGACAAAATTACATGTTGCCTCAACAACAACAAAAAATCAGGCACCTAAAATATAGAAGTGTAAAAATAATACTCACCTCTTCATGTATCCAAACCAAGTCATGCAGAAACCTCTTGTGCTCCTCTGGCACAGCCTTTCCGAGTTCTGTGAAGAAATTAGAACCAACAGCAAATTAGAAGATGATCTTGTTTGAAATAGGGAACTGTTTGCTCAAAATTAGAAATTGTTTGGTTATTTCTGGCAGGAGATTATGTATGATTATATGCTTACACAATCTAGTCAAGAGTACCAAATTCCTTGTTTCGTATCTTAACATAAATGGTACTAGTACCTTGCTTTATCAGTGAATAGCTTGCCAAGTTTTACTGTGTTAAGTGTTAAACATAAAACTCCATTGAAGCAGTCATTCTCATCTTGTGCAGAAAATTTACATTATCTGGCTTGCTTTGCGCAACTGCTGTTGGATGGCAGATCGGCTTGCCAAGGGAGGACTCCTCATCCAGCAGCCTGCCCTCTTTGTGATCAGGAGGAAGAATCAATTCAGCACCTGTTGCTTTCCAGTGTCTTTGCTCAACAGGTTTGGTTTATAATTTTCCAGTGGTTGGGCCTCGCTGCCATGCCATCACACCACAACCTTCCACCAGCAGATTCTCAAGTTGGTGGTGCAAGGCAATGAAGGAGGTCTCAAAAGAAGGTCAAGAAAGGACTTATTATCTCATTATCTCATTATGGATGCAAAATTGACTGAAGGTGGATCCAGAAGGTTTGTAGTTCACAAAGGTGATATCTTCACTGCAATCTAAACAACTTAATTAGGTGTTGATGGTAGACTTTAAATCATTGGTTTCCAAGGAGGTGATTAGCTAAAGTGAACAATAATCTGTGCTCGCAAGATGTTTGACCAATGACCATACAAGATGTTTCGGTTGCCCATGCCTATAATAATATCAAAACCATGATGCACATAAGATATTTTTTCATGTGTTAGCTGAGAAATACATAGGAGTATGTGGATTTTAAAACCTATAGCAACGCACGGGCACGAACCTAGTACAGTATAAATGTGACACTGAGAAAACTAAAGTCCAACGCTATTTAACATATAAAAAATTCTACTGGAAAGAAAAGCACAATGCAAAATTAATGACGGATTAAAATTCAACAACTGTATTGTGTATAAGGGAAGAAAATCTTAAGCCAAAGATCATACCTTTAGGCTCATCACAATAATCTTGTTTGGACTGCTTGAATCTTTGTTCCACGTAGAAGGTCAAAAATGGATAGCTAGAGCAGTATCGTTTCGGCCCCCGCGTCGCCCCCACGCAGGCGATACGGGAGGCGACCCAAACCCTAGCCGCCTCTCTTCCTTCCCTCCCTCTCTCCAACCGCGCCGTCGCCGGAGCAGGCTGCCGGCATGGCCGTGCAGCTTGTCGTGAGGGCGGCGGCGAGGCTCTTCTTCGCGGTGGAAGCTGCGACGGTCGGGGACGAGCTCGCGTCCTGGGGCTCGGCGTGGTCACTGGGGCAGGTGGTGGCGCCGGCGTCTCCAGCGCCTGTCTGGGGCAGCCTCCTCGCTTCGCCGTCCAGATCCGGTGGTCCGACGGCCGGGTTCGCGCGGATCTCCGGCGGGCCGCGCCTCCTGTCCAAGACACCGCGGATCCGCGGGTTCGGCGCCCGTGGTGGCGGCTGCGTCGCCCAGGGCCGGGTTTCTTCCTCTTCCTCGCGCTTGGTGGCGGCGTGCACAGTAGTGGGGCGGCGGGGCGTGCCCTCGCGCGAGCCGCGTGGGGCTCGGCGGGGCCGCCTGCTGCGGCTGCGGCGCTGGCCAGTGCCCGTGCAGGCGCCGGGCGGTGGCGGGGGGCCTTTCTTCCTCCTCTGCTTCCCCCTTTCCTCCTCGGCCTTGGCGTGGAGGTGGCGGCGCCAGCCGGGGTCACTGGGTCTGGCGTCCTAATGGCCAGATCCGGTGCCCCCAGGGCAGGGGGCGGCGCCCGAGGTGGGGCATGCGCCTGTCGGAGGCCGGCAGCGTCGACGGCAGGTGCTTGTGCCGGCGACGACAGCTGGCGACGGCTTTGGCGTGCGGCAGGGTGACGCGCGTGGCAGGGTAAGTCCACCTCTGCATGTTGCCCGGTCGGAGGGGGTGGCGGCCGACGCAGCTATGCAGCTGTTGTGAGCAGCCGGCGCGTCGAAGCCCCTCTGGAGGGGCTTCTACGGGATGGCGGTGACGATGACGGTGGCGACAGACTATGGTACGGCATCTTGGCTCGACGTTTGTGCTAGGGGCACCTCGGACGAAAGCCTTGGCGACGGCGACGCCTGTGGGCGCCATTTTCCTTGTTGGGGGCGTCGTGTTCTTGTGACCCCAGCCATGTCTTCCACGGGTGGAAACCCGGTCCATTCCTGGACAAGCGACGGCGACGCTATCTGCGTCGTACCCTTCCTGAAGGCGTCGCTGTGGAAATTCGTCTCGGCCACGCTCGGCAACGATGACTCATGGTAGTGTGTACTCTACCGCGTTGCGTGGGTGGGCTAACCTTTCGCGGTGTTTGGCACCACGCTTGGTTACCTTTGCTTGTATATAAACTTCATTCGTTTTAATTGAAAGGCAAAGCTCCTGCTATTGTTTCAAAAAAAAATCTTTGTTCCACGTAAAGTGGTTCATGGTAGCCACTCCTAACCTGAAAAGGTAAAACGAACTGACGTCATATACACGAGCCAAGAAAGCATATAAACAGGATAATTTGTTGTCATCAGTGCCAACTGACCTGGTGAAGGTTGAGTAGTTCAATGTATTACTGGACAGCTAGTTGAATAGCTCAAGGAGGATCAGACAGCAAACTGGATTTTTGCATGATTATGCAGCAACATCACTGGCTGACATGTGCTATTTGCTGGAGACATTCCAGCATACAGTCAAGTATAAGAGAAACTTCATAGAAAGTCTCACGCTTACAGTACCCCTCCCAGAAAAACATCCTAACTAACGAATTAAATAAGCAAACATCTAGCACAAGACCTTTAGAACGCATTGCAGGAAGCAGGGTCAGTACATATTTCCATCTTTTTGCTTTTACCAACCAATTATTCAGGCGAAAAAAAATGATCAGGAACCAAACATCCTTCTGAATATTCAAGAAAAACTTCAATTACTGCACCAAACTCTTGCGCTTTGCAGAAACTGTCAATTACCATACCAATGGTAAAGTTGTTTGGAGAAACATTTCTACTGGTCATATCCATATAAGTTTGCAACATTTCATGTAGATCTCCAGCCATGCACAAACCATGAATCAAAGTATTGAATGCCACAGCATCATATTCAATTCCCTTATTATCCAATAGGCATTTTGCCACCTTGAATTTCCCAGCCCTACAGAGGCTCCGGATTGCAATAGTGAAACTAAACATATCTGGCCCAATTCACTTCTTTACAGGATCAACCAACAGCTTCAGGACTCTAGCAAAATCACCAGCGTCGCAGAGCCTACTCATCAGAGTGTTATAGCAGAACACATCAACATTCCAGTCGAGCTCTTCGCTGTATTCCAGCAAGGACACTGCTTCTGAAAACATTGAATCACGGCGCAAGCAATCGAAGAGAATATTCACTGTCTCAACGGTCATGGACACTCCTCTGCTAAGCATAACATCTACTTGCCTGAATGCCTCATCCAAAAAACCCATTCTGCACAGGGCAGACATGTAAATATTATAGGTAATAGCATTCGGCGTCCACCCCTCCACCTCACTCTCCCCTAAAATTCGTTCCACCTTTCCGAATTCCCCTACACGACAAAGCCCCTGGATGAGCACACTGTATGAGATGACATCCGGTGCGCACCCGACTTGGGTCATGGTATCAACTAACCTCTCTGCCTCGAGGACCCTGCCCTGCTTACAGTACCCGTGCAGTATCGCGGTGTAGGAGCGGACGGTGGGGCTGACGCCTTCCTCTAGCATGCTGTCAAGGACGCCCCATGCCTCTTCCAACCGCTGGGAATCGCAGAGCATCCAAATGAGGCAGTTGTACGTGGCAGCGTCAGGGGCGCACCCCATGGCGGCCGTGGTTCCGAAGAAGGCGCGGTACACTGACTCGGATGGGGCAGTGTCGATGGACTTGAGCAGCGCGGTGAAGGCGGAGGTGGTGGGTCCAAGGCCGGAAGCAAGGAGGGAGAAGGCGTCCAGCACGGCGCTTTTGCTGCCGGAGGCGGCGAGGGAGGAGATGAGCGTGGTGAAGAGTGGTGCCGTAGGCGGGAAAGGAAGGGAGCGGAAGAGGCGGAGAACCTCGTCGTGGCGGCCGACGCGGGAGTAGGCGGACATAAGGGCGTTGTAAGCGGTGGGGTTGAGAGCTGCAGTGTCACGACCCTAACCAGATAACGATATTTAACTTTTTACCATCATAACGGATGGCCACTCCTCGGATAGTAGGTTTAGAATTGACGCTACAATTTTAGCAGCTGAGAGAGAAAAACGATACATTTTTACTATAATTACTGGCCACGCCACCTCAGCTGACCAGCGTGGCAGGCGACTGCCCCTGCCCTCTCTATCCCTCCCCACGTGCGGCCTGGCCCACTTCAGCATGCGGTGTGCATGGAGCCGATGGAGTGGGTGGCGATGTCCCCGTGCGGCCACCGCGAGGCCTGCGTCCGGTGCGCTGCCCGCATCCGAGTCTTCCACAACGACCGCCGCTGCTGCATCTGCCGGTCGCACTGCGCCACCGTCGTCATCACCAAGGCCAGCAGCACAGCTACGACGACCCAACGAGAACCAGGAGGAGGCGGCTTCCCGTTCCTCTGGCCACCGCCGCCGCCCGCGCCGGCGGCGTTAGGCGGGGCGCAGGGGCTGGTGGTGGGCGTCGACTACTGGTACCACCGCGGCATGGGCGCCTACTTCGACGACGTGTCTCAGTATCAGGAGATGAGCAAGGTCTGCGTAGCAGCATCGTCGCCGACGAGCTCGACCAGCAACCAGCAACCAGCAGCAGCAAGCGTGAATGTGGTGGATGTCAATGAAGTATCGTCGTCCGCCCCAGCCGCAAGACAAGCAGATGCTGCTGCTCCCTTGGAGTTGGAGCGGCCATTGCCATGTAAGGCAAGTAATTTTTATAGTAGCATACACATACACTATCTTTTATGTATTCATATAACTAACCTTGGCCTGCATATGTATGTGTACTGGATCATTGTACGTAGGATACATACGGCAGCGTTGGTTGTTCTTGCTGTCGGTGGGGTGTTGATCTTAGGGGCTCCATTGTTATATATGATGAATACCGACCTAGCTAGCTACCTAGCACCCGTACCAAGCACTCGATCGGCGTGCTAGGAGTAGTACATGCAAGGCGTGATATTATCTGTGCATGGCGCTGAAAGATTCACAGTTTGCACGATCTATACATGCATGCCGCAAATCCAGCAACCACGGCCCCTGATGCCAATTAATGGTGACGGATTGAATTGCTTTTATTAGCAGCAGTTTTATTTACAAGACTTTTCACGTCTCTTTCTACTTTTTTATTACACGGATATACTAGTATACACGTATGTATGTAGCGAGACTGCAGCAGGCAGGCCGAGTATATGTGTTTTTTTTCTTCTTTTTTGAGTGGATGGCCGAGTATATGTGGCCTATTGTCGTCCACGCACTCCTAGCATGGTCGGTCCAGTCCAGCACACACAAAGCGCGCGCGGCCGCCCAAGGCCGAGGAATGCTGGTGGATCGTGTTGAGCATGCACATGGGCCGGCCGGGATCACCGTGCTGGTTCCTCGCAACCAGGAGGGATAGACGTAGACCGGCCCAAATGGTCGAGTACTCATATCAGCATTCAATCCTATCTATCTACCCTATTAATGCACCAAGTTTTCTTCGCTTGATCCACCCAGAAAAACGTCCCCCGCTGAGATGGCCATCCTAAATACACCCTAAAAATTGTACACACAAAACCAACCACATCCGAATCAACCGCCCAGACCTGTCCTCAATATTCTCTCTCATTACTCACGCACGATCCAACGATAAGCATATTTTGTATGGTATTCCTCCTCCCCTCCATACGTCGCGGAAAAAGGAATATTGAAGAGAGAAAAATTGACGCACGAGAAATCCGCGGCTCTTTCCACGCGGAGTCCGCCTCCGCTCGATCTCCTGCCTCCGCACCTACGAAGCCTCGCCGCAGCACGTACGTTGCCTCCGCATACGTTGCTCATCCCTCCTCCATTCCGGTGCTCATCCTTCCTACGTGATTACCCGCTGCCTCCGTCGTGGACGTGCAGGCCGGCACCATCATCGACGTGCAGGCCAGCCCGTGCGGTAGGCGTGCCTGGCGGCGGCGGCGTGTGGCCACCCTCTCCACGGCCGGCGGCCCGACCTAGATCTGCGCGAGGCCTCCACATCAAGGGACAGCAGCTTCGACGTCGGTGCTGGCCGTGCTCGCGTCCGTGCCCCTCCCCATCCGATGGCGGCGGCGTCAGGCTCCCACCACCACCGATGGCCCTGGCGGCACGCGGCCTAACCTGCGGGCACGGCGGCCCCACCCCGCTCCTTCCCCGACCTTCGACGGCGCGATGTCGCTCTCCATCCGCGCGACCGACCCGCGAGCATGGTGGCCTGTGGCCGGTGCCCCCTCCCCTGGTGCCACGCCGCTTCCCATCCCGCGGTGCCCTCCCACGCCTGCAGCCTGCCGATCCAGGTATGTTGGTTATTGATTCGCAGGGGGGTCCAGGTCTGTTGTTGATTTGCAGGGGCTGGTGGCGGATTCACGTTGGAGACGTTGTATCCATGTTGAAGCTCGCGGATTCAGGGGAATTTTTTCTCCATCTTGAGTCTGCAGGGCAAGGCCTGTTCTTCACGGCTGTCCTGCAAGTTTTCTATTTTGGATTGTTTGTGCGTATATCTGATCCTATCTCTAATTGCAACGCATGATCATGGTCATGGCCTATCGATCTGGTCTTTTAGCTCATTCCTTCTCAGTTTCTATTTGGTTGACAGGTTGCACGACCTTCTGAATTTCATGGAGCCACCGGACATGAATGGAACGCTACTTCTACAACCAACAGCAAGACCTCTATGGCGTAACACGGCAGACGAAAGGAGCACTTCGCCGACAACTTCGACCGGTGGATGAGCACAGATTACTGCCACCTCCACATTCTCTGTCTGTTGTCATGTATGCACAGAGCATGTATATGCACAGCGTATGTACACATAGACGAAGCCAGAAAAAAATTTAGGAGAGGCTGAACAAAAGAATAGAGGTTTTTTTATCTTCTCTTAACTTAACCTCTCCTATTTAATATATATATGCATAAAATTTGAAGGGAGAGCTTAGGGGGGCTCCATGTGCCCAGGATCGGTAGGTCATTGAATACATGAAAGGAAAAAGTATAGATCATAAACTCGTCAGAATCAATGATGCTTGGGGATGCAGGGATGACCTAGATTGCCTTTTTAAGTCGAATGAGCAAGTCAATGGCGCGGTAAGCATGTTTAACACTGCTTCTGCATTACATAGTGTCCATACAAACTATCTGCCAATCTTTTAATGATAAATTAAAGGGACTTGCTATATCCCAGTCGACTGAAATATAGAGCTTTTTTCAGTCGACGAGCACAACCCTTGGACCTGCATCCAAGGGTTCAAATGGTCTCTGTTGTTTTTCTTCTTCTGCCAAGGCTAACGGGTCCGCGAATGAACCCACAAACCCAACACATGTGGCTACCGGGCCTGCCAAACCTTAACGGGCGCATGATCTGATACCCGTTAACTGAAGTTGGTGCTTGTTTGACCCAAAATGACCCTATCGGTCCAGTAAACAGACATAGAAGCACACCAGACAATTACAACTCTCATTGCACCCTCCAGGAAGAAAAAAAACATGGCCGATTGAATCACACACCACTTTGCAAGAAAATCAGGCATGGGAACTCCCCTCTGTTGTGTACAAATTCCATAATTGTATTAGTGTTCAATGCCTTGTAGGCCTTATAGACTGTAGCACTACCATTGTGTATGTGCTCAAATCAGATTGTACTATTACTGCCTTAGCTAAGACCGCACAAAAATGCACCAAAAACCAAAAACTACTTGATCTGCTAAGGGAGACACATTTGCCTAATGTTAGATCAGCTGCATGGAGACACCAGTTTAGCTGGTCAGTTCCCCTACTACTTGCTCCAAGTGCTGAATGACTTCTAGGCCTTATAGATCACAATTGCACAACCTGATCAAGTGGCCAACCTAAGAAGAATTCAAATCGTGCAAGAACTGAACAGAGCGAACACAGTGAATTACAGACCTCTTCTTTCTCTGATGATAGTGAACAATATAAGCTGCATGCATGTGAAGCATGTTGTAAGTAGATTTAATGCCTGATCTATATCTAAACAAAAAACAAACTAATCAGTGTTGGCACAAACACAAAAAATCACAAATCTAATCATGAAAATTATGCATTCCAACAAATGCAATTTCTAGTATTGAAAAATGCAATTATAAATAAAGACATTAGTATTTCATTATGATTTGTTGGATACACACACTCAAGTCTACGGAGAAGAAATTATGAACTGCATAACAACAAAGGCATAATAATTTCTACTGAGTAAAGAATGAACTAACTTGCAGTAGACTAGGCAAGTAGACTACTGCATAACTAACTTGCAGTAGACTAGGCAAGTTACAAGAACCAAAGGCCAGTCATCTGGTACATATAAGGAGAAAACGCTTCCATCTAATTGCCCTGCAAGCCCAAAAATCTTTCGCCAAAACACGAGCTAGGACAATATTTGTTGCTGGTGCCTTTTATTTTTCTTATTTTCTTTATTCAGATAAAAACTAACTTAGATCTTCAAATTTGAGAGCTATGACAATGTTGATGGGATCACACCAGTCATCACCTGGTTTTCTTCAATATCCTAGAAATCACAAACACCAACAAAATCGCAACTTTGATATTGAAAATGATATGTCACCATCCAAGTTGTTGGAAGGAGAAGTCCCTAAACGCAAAAGGCAA
The DNA here is from genome assembly GCA_904845875.1 of Miscanthus lutarioriparius. Classification (NCBI taxonomy): domain Eukaryota; kingdom Viridiplantae; phylum Streptophyta; class Magnoliopsida; order Poales; family Poaceae; genus Miscanthus; species Miscanthus lutarioriparius. Next base: position 42,883,574 of record CAJGYO010000011.1, on the reverse strand, counting down.
GTTTGAATAAAAGCACTGTATGCTAAAACCTACTGGCCACAACCACAAATAAACATGATACTCGAAGTTCAACTTACATCCTCAATGATGAACAAGCGCCAATCTCATTAGTGATATATCCGGATAGCCTATTTGAATTCAGATTGCTGAAGATAGATGCAAAGGACACCAATTAATAGAGGTCAGAAAACTAAAAATCCAAAGTAGTGAGCACATGGCCCAACACAAGCGCAGATCAAGAACAAATATTAGCTAAATTTACTCCTACAGTTCAGCTAGTCTTTGAATATAACCATTGAAGGGACAAGTACTGTCACAAAAAATTGCGTTGGCACAAATCACAAGAAACAAGCACTGTGCAACAAGAACTCATACAGACAGAAGGTTTATCTATAGTTGTTAGCTGCTTCTAGGGCGGGAAGAGAGAGAGACAGAGAATGGTTGAGAGGGTGGGTGGGGAATAAGAGAACCAGACAGTGATCTAGGTCCAGGCAATGGCAAAATTCACAAACAACAGAAATACAAGGACAAAAATGTGGTCTATATTGGCACAAATCACAATTAACAAATTATAATTTTTTCTATAGAAGGACAGAGACAAATGGGTTTTTATTCTTGGTATCGAAAATTGTGCATTGCACCTATACAAATTGCAAATAAGGAAATTTGCAAGTTTAGTACAAAATGTGTGCAATAACCGTCAGAAACAACAGAAACACACTTCTCTATTTGGTCAGTAATCAGTTCACTCAAATCCTAACATGTTCAGACAACAGGCAGTGGCTAAAAGCATGAAAACCGTAGCAATGGCAAATACATGTTCAGACTAGATTGAGCAAACATACACTCTCATCTAATCTACAGGTGCTGAAACCCATCAATACCTACGACCAGTATGAGGCAGATACTGGTAAACTCGGTACCAGAAGCAGTGTCATACGCGCTTACATTTTTTTCGAATGCTGCACCAGTCTGTAAAGTTCTTACCGAGCATGGTAGAATGATTGCGCCTAGCAAAACAATGCAAATATAGTATCATTCATGCCATCCGTAGGCAAGTTTAATTTGGAGCCACAACTAACACTATGTTGTCCTATGCCATCTAGCAATGCTCCTTCAAATCTGTTGGATCCCCTACTTCACCTACATCTAATATTCTATTAGCACAAAAAGCCTATTAACAAATTAGTTTGCAAGGCTACAACAACGTTTTGACAATGAACAGGTATGTAATGAAATATGGGTCCATTGACTGTGCCATTCAGCCTAACCTTAGGCCCTTACTCACCCTCCGTGAACAAACTTGTGGCAATCAATAGAGAAACTACTATGTTGTAAATTGTGTATGCTAACAACTAAAATTGTGGTGCCCGACTTGTGCAATTTACATTATTACAGATAGCAATTAATTAATTTAGTATTTTATTTGTATTTTTTATGAAGAGGAGAGATTAGCAGGAACAGAGCACTTCAACTACTAGGAAAAGAACAACAAATAGATGGAATGAATGTGAGATTAAAAATCAAGCGCAAACAATCACATGTATTAGATGATCTAAACTAATTGTTGCCTCAAGAAACGAGCACTTCAACAATCACTTTAGAACTACTATGTTCTAAAGTGTCGGTCAACGCACCGCATAAACTAGCCCTTTGGAACACAAAATAACACAAACCCAATTCTATGTGATTTGGTCGAGTGTTGTATCCATCGGGTAGTTCTAAATTTATAGAATAGCTTAATTTGGAGCACAGGAGATTCACCGGAGTGCCCATCAAAGGTCACCCTCTCCCCCCACTCGCATCTCGCTATAGAATATGTTATTCATTTCGCATTCTTAACAAAGATTGAATAACAAAGATACAAGCACCTATTTGGCACACTACAACAACCATTCTTGCATGATCCTGTCTATATCAACATGTGTGAGTTGCCACAAGCACATCCTGCTATTGGAGATGCAATAGCAGGATCTGTACTAATGAGAGGTTTGTGTATGAACAAATCACAAATGACAGATTCCAACTAGTTTTAACACAAAATACAACAATTTTTTTCTATGCAATCACAATAAAAAATCAAAAGAGAAAAAAAAATCCTATACAAGGACAGCTTACAAATTCTTTCTATGCAAACACAATCACAAATCACAAAGAAACAATTATTTTCTATAGAAGGATAGATTACAAAATTTTTCTATGCTAACACAATCACAAAACACAATAAACAATTTTTTCCTATACAAGGACAGATTACAAATTTTATCCATGGAAGCACAATCACAAATCACAAAAAACAATAGTTTGTTGTCATAGCTAAGGTAATCATTAGATTGAATGATCGGAAGACTAAAGAAGTCTAGAAGATGAAACATGTTGCTGACATGGTTAAATTGAGGACCAAAACTCGACTATTTAACAAGTGCGCCATTATTCGGCACTTGCCAGACTCTAATGATTAATAAAGCATGATCAACATTCCTAGTTCTGACATCGATAGGCCCCTAAACTTCACAGTTCACAACTGGCAAACTGGAATGGTTCCTACGCCCCAAAACAATTATGCCCACTAGACCAGAGTTGCGACCCGGTTCCATGCATCTCAATCTGGTCAAACCCTCCTCAAAATTCAAAAACCGCGAGAGGGAAATCGCGAGTTTATGAATAATTATTTCAAGTGGCATGGTGCCTGGATATTAAGTGATAGCACAACAGGTTTGCCTCATCTTAGTACAATTAACATACATGGGTGTTGCTACATGCTTGGTGAGAGGAGCTTCAGTATTATGTGATGATAATATAGAACTTATATGATTCTAGTAAATATTACTTTTTGTTGGCCCACAACCCAATTTGGTTATTGAAAAAAAATCTACAATGTAAATGCCAATTATAATCATAAGGTAAATCAAAATTCCACATATTGCATATTATGACACCTACAATTCTAAGACTTTAAATACTTGCAATCTACACTATTCCTAATTGCAACTAATGAACTTAGTGTTTTATTTGTTTGTTTTTCATGAACATGAGAGTTTAACGAGGAACAGAGAACTATGGAGAACAACAACAAACAGATGGAAGGAATGTGACATTCAAAATTCATACCTCATTTATCAAAAATAAGATTTGCTTGCCATTACCAAGATGAATCTTCTATATTGAAGTTCCTTAGCCACACACGAATGTGAATGATAAGTACAGACTGCAGCGTGCAAAATAAGCAAAGATCCATTACTTTCAAGTTAACTAACAATATACATGAATTGTCCTGCCGCAAGAGAAGAGAAAAGACTTATGAGGATCATAGCGAGATGTCCTTACCAACATAGAAATCTCTGAGACACTTTGGATTCTTAGGACTGAATTAGCAACCATCCAAAGCAATAATAATCATAAGCTTCTTGGTTGTTTGTTCTAAAGAATTGAGAAGACTTGCCATCATTTGACAAGAACAACTTATAGTATGCATGCTTGTAGAACCTAGGCATGATCACTTAGTCAACAATAGTAGTCGCAGAAACAAGTACAGAGAGTAACAAAAAGACATGATCTCTAACGACACTAAAACAATTAACAAATCTGAACCGTGTTGGCACAAAGACAATTAACAAGTTCCAATTTTTTCTATAGTCACACAAGGATAAAAATCCTAACTGTGTTGGCACAAAGACAATTCAAGTGGTGGCAAGGCATGGTGTGTCAGAGCTGCATCATTAGTATTTGAATTGGAAGTCACAAAATGTTAATCATGGAGTGGAGTTGCTTAGTTAGCACAAGATGACGATGTTCTTCTTGTGAGACACAATCACGTAACAACTAGAGTTTCAAATATTAAGACATGCACGTCTCTACTTCTTCAGTCCGAACGATGTACGACCGAAAGAAAAACCGAATGTGAACGAGTATTAATTGAAATGGAAAGTGAGCTACCCGAGTAAGTTGGGTGAGGAAATTGGGCGTCTCCCGATGTCGAGGCCGATCCGGCCGAAGGTGAGGGCAATGAGCACGACAGACCCGGGAAGTTAGTGATGGAGAAGTCAAGGGACTGTCTTGCGGCAGTGCCCCGCCGCGCTCCAAAGACCGCCGGGACAACCGCCAGTGCCTAGGAGCACAATCGTCATCGCCATCACCGATGCAATCGCTAATATCCTTCACCGGTACATCTTGCCATCTCTTCTTGTCTTACTGACGGGGACGGGACAGAGACGACGTCGAAGATTGTAGGACCACAGGACCAATCAACAAACTGATGCAAGAAAAACTTTTTCGGTCATGCTTATCGATCTCAATTCACAAACTAAATGCAAGAGATGCATGTAGCAAGTGTGGGCCATCGCATCCATGAATCCGTAAGTCGAGGACGTGGGTCTATACTCTAGTGAATTTCGCCCTAAAGAATTCAATCAGCTCAACTGTCAAGAACAAAACAAGAACACGTATAACAATAAGCTTATCTCTTTTCAAATTAAAAAAGTCACTACATATTGATAATTGATTGCACAAACATGCTGTTTCTAGATCTAAGATCCCTCTTAACGCTGCTAGTAGAAGAACAAAATATGTCAAGTTGAATTTCCTATATAATCTGTAAAATGCACCACTCAATTGCCTGTCGTTTTGTTAAAGAAACGCTGAAACTGCTTAGGAAGACAAAAGGAGATAAACAGAGAAACCCCATAACTCTGAATCCAAAATATATACATATATGACTTGCTATTCAAAAGGCATATGAATGCACAGTTACAAGCCTGCAACTCAAAAAGTGTTCATGATACAACAGTTTATTGTAAGTGCAATAACACAGAATATTTTTTCAGACACGATGTTCAGTTCTGTAAAAACCAATCTGATGTCCTATAGTTGACAATGCGCCACTAGTACAACACATACTTAAGAATAATTTCTCAAGAAATGACTATGGCAGAGCCTACACAATTGATAATACTGCGATCCTTCTTTGAGGTCTTCGTTATTGTTGCACATACAATATTTTTTTCTAAAACAAATCAGATATCTAGGAAACAAATTTTACTGGAAATTAAAAAAAACTTATGGTATCCCAGACTTACAGTGTTTAGTAAACAAATTCACTATTGCACCATGACACAAGGCAATAGACATGTCATGTGCTAAAGAAAGCATTCTACTACTCAGGTTGGGTTACGAAGCCTATAAACTAATGTAGCTGGGATTTTATTTGACAATCTCCAAGTAAGAGATCCTATATCTGGAAAGAAAACAACAAAGTGCAACCATTAATAACGCTATGATTTCATCATACGAGGCAATCAAAAATGAAACATGCATGTATATAGAGTTTCATCCTACAGCTTTCAAAACCGGCATGTCACAGAGAGGGCTATCTTCTTTGCTACTGCCATAAGCCCTGTATATATCACACAAAAATGGTTAGGCAACACGTATAAACATGATAACATATGCAGTAACTATGATAATGTGGCCCAAGCAGTAAGTTATGAGGCTCACAACACATGCAACCATCGACAAAGGGGTAGTATTTCTAGCAGATCACTAGATCGGGATAAATAAGTGCATTTGGCAGCATACACAAGCCTATATCAATCTAATAAAGGGAAGACGCTGACTGAGAGCAAGATTTCAGACAACTAGAACTATTAAACTTTTGTTTAAAAAAAGAAAGAAAGAAAGAAAGAAAGAAAGAAAGAGCATAAACCAAATTTACTATGCAATAAATCACCATCTACACAGAAAACACAATGGAAAGCCACTTGAAAAGTTTGTCCAGTGACTACTAGTACTGGATACTGAATGGAAAGAGAGTTGCCTGCCATCAATTGGCAAACAACTCAAGATGATACTTGTAGCTCCTCGGCAATGACTCTACAAGTGAAATCACCAAAAACCAATTTTAAAATGTATGTATTATTAAAACAATCTACAAAGTACATGTAGTCCATACTGTAGAATGCTCCAATCTGGTGCCCTCCCATTAATCAGAAACAATACTATTCGATTATATGCAAATAATATCCAACTTTCATAAAGAACAACTAAGGAACTGTTATGCCCATCATTCCCTTCTAGAGAAGTGAAAAGTGATCATAGATGAAGTTTTGGAACATTTGCCTAGTGCCTCGAGATATCAAAATGAGTTATTAAAAAACAGAATAAAAGAGGACACAGGTTCCTAGACAGTAGTTAGCTTATCACATTGGAGTTCTAGAACTAAATCCAGCAGTAATGGACCAATTTTGTAAAATTGGGAATAGTAACTATCCTAAAGTTACAGTCACTGGTTTAACTGCTAGTAAAGATCTAACAACTTACAACAAATGGAGTCATTTAAAAGAATAGAAACAAGTATTTGTGTGGTCCTAAAAGCTTTATAACCAAACAATGTTGGAAAAATTAAATTAACTAGATTCAAGACAAGAGGCAATACTACAGCAGAGCCCAAGTTATAACAATACCGGTAATCAAATGGGGTGAATTAATGCGATTTAGAAGAACAGAAGCAAGTAGTAGTATAATCCCACAAGCTTTCTAACCAAATAATTCTGAATAACCAAAGTAGTTAGATTCAGGAAGCCACCAATACCAAATTACAACCTAGCAATACATCAATGTGTAACATCAGGCCCGTAGTAATGCAAGTAACAGGCAAAAAATCACTGTATCCCTTGCTATTACAAATCCTTGGCTACTGCTTGAAATCACCGCACAAATTTAGTACATGTCAAAATCAATTTAGTACGTGTTGCAACAACGCTTAGGCACCTAAAAGGAGTCTGCACCACAGCCCGACAATGTCCGCACCTCCCATCTTCTTCTCGCAGCAAGCATGAAATGAAGAAAAAAAACACCATTAGCGGCGAGTGCAGGAGGGAGTGGATCGGCGGCGCCACCACGACATCGTCACCGCAGATCCGTGCTCACCACAGATCTAGGCCACCCACTAACTCTATCGCTGCGGGGCTGGTGGACCACCCGCAGCAAGGTCGGAAAAGCGCATCCAGTCCAGCTCCATGGGCTCCGGTTCATACAAGCAGCACCAAAACCAAAACCTAGAACAAATCACATCAAGTCACAAACCACACCGCAGATTTAACGCATTCTCCCGAGCTCTACCAATGGCCGACGCGAGCAAGCCTCCAAATCGGCGAGGAGAGCCTCCGCGCGCCTCAATGCAATGGAGAGAGGAAATGGCGGAAGAATAGCCGCTCCCTCCCGACCAGCTCCAGAACGCCGATTCATTTCGTGGTTATGTAGGTATGCGGCTCCCACCCGTCCGTCGTTCCTTGTTAGCGGTGGCGTCACCGGTGCCCGAACCCAATAAGAAAGATCGGACCGAACAACAACCAAAGACCCACCAATCGGTCGCACACATCTTGATGACAATCCAACGGACAACGAGTCGACTGAAACATCAGCCACATTTCAGTCGACGGAACAATAGGAAAAGTGTAAATTAAAAACTTGCAGGTCATAAGTTTGTATATCGAATTGATGCGGCATGAAGAACACCTACTTCATAGAGATGGTGGAGATGTATATTTGGAAAATTCAATAGTTTCTCAAATGCTACGAATTGACGGGAAGAAAGATGAGAGAGATTTGAGCTATAATAGAGATGAAGTGGTTGAAACAAGGGCACACAATTATTTAAATGCTGATATGGTAAGCTTTACCATAATACTTGACATATGCTAATTTTTTATCCTTTCAAATCTAGAGAAATAATTTAGATAACTCTCTAATACTGTAGGTGTTCCTTCCAATCAATATTGAAAAGTTTCACCGGTACCTGGGTGTTGTGCGCTTCTTTAGGCCAGATACATGTTTTGGACTCTTTTGGAGATAATATGACAAACTTTGAAGATCTCTGGTATACGGTACGTCTAAATAATTGGTATACATATTTATTTATTTAAAATTCTTCAGTGCCTGTTCTGTTTCTTAATTAGCCTTGGTGTTTTGATCATACCAGCTCTTAGGAATGGAAAGACTAATAAAATATGCAACGGGGCTTACAAAACTGGACCAAAGTAAATGGAAACACGGTACCAATATGACATCTTGGCCAATGAAACATAAGATCAAGGTCCCAATGCAAACAGATGGGTAAAATATCTTTACGTTTTGTGTATATGTCATTGCCTAACCATTATCTGTATGCCTCATATTTTATTGTTTGGAATATTGCCCAGCTATAGTTGTGGTTTATGGCTTCTTAATTATATGGAGTATTGGACCGGAAGTACTTTATCTGACCATGTAACCCAGGTACTTACTTAAGAATCTACTTCTAATACATATCAGTTATTTTCTAAGTGGTTAGCATATAAGCAATTACTATTTGCAGGAAGATATAAGTAACTTCAGGTTCAAGCTACCTGCAATCTTATATAACTCGTTGTTAAATGAAATAAGAGGGTTACCGGATAAAGAGCAAAAGACTAAGACCGGCGATGACCTAGATGAACTTGTCAAAGAGCTCAATGACCTCGATATTTTGATGTCGGGTAACACGAAGTTGACAAGGACGCTAAAGTGGACAAACAGAGAAGACCTATCGACGACAATTTGCGGGTTGTTCCACTTGATCGCCGATGATGAGACTTTAGAGTAAGTCATGCATTCTAAAGTACAACGTACCGTTCTAATATAGATATTGCCTTTGTCCATTCTAGATTGCTACAGCAAGTAATTTGTTCCTTGTCCTTGTTTTCAGGAAAGAGTGGATACGAAGTACACGACCATATCCAATTTCTTTAAGTCTTAGACAAATTATAAATATTTTAGATGATGATAGACAACTGGAACATGAAACCTTTAATATGGCTATTCGGATGGTCGCGTGCAACCAAGACATAGCGCAGAAGAAACAAATATTCCACTACATGGATCTCAAATTTGCTGTAAGTTGATATATATAAATCATTCTAAAAGATTGTTTATACATGTCATACTTAAATTATGTAATTGTATAATTATCAGGAAATAACTCATTTTGGACGAGATCCACGATGTTGTCCCAAGATTGACAAGGCATACCAAGATCAATTAAAAAAGTATTTGAGTGCTGGCCGAAAAAGCAGTACGACATTAAAGAATATAGCAATGTAAGTTGTGTTTTGTGTATTACTTTAAAACCTTTTAAATTATTTACCACTTACAGTCTGTGTGTTTGTTTATAGATTCTACTACCATATTATCAAGACGGTCTATACACTTTATTCATAATCGACATGCAAAAAATAATCGTGCATATTATGGATCCACTTCAAGATCATGTATGCTTGAAGGGTTATGATCACAGAGATTCATATATACCTACATTACACACTATTACTAGAAGGTTCAATCTTGCCATGGGATTGTTAAATTATAAGATGAACGACAATATTTATCACCGGAAGCGAGAATATCCTACGTGTGTAACAAAGGTTACACATAATAAACACTGGTAATCACTTGTAATATATTTCAACTTTCATATCACAGAAATAGTTATTTGATCTATGTACATCAAATAAACAATTGATCTTCTGCAGGAATTTGGGAGGCTTTCTTGTATACAGTTTCATGAAGTCATGGGATGTCATAAGATTGTCACCGATCAACAATGTAAGCATGTATAGTACATAACTAAGTTTCATAAACTACATTGAAAAATAATAACTTATTTATTGTTATCTGCCACGCACAGCTACCAACTTCGCTGAGGAGGGAATTCTTGGCCGATATTTTGACGAGTAATGCAAAAGAATGTAGCGACAACATCCCTGATAATCTGCAATACATGATTAAGGAGTTAGGTAGAATCTAACTTTACAATGTGCACTTATATGAAAAGTGTTCCCAAATTATATATAGACTCAAATACAATTGCTGTGTAATAGTAATATTATGAAGAATAAATTGGTTATAATTATGAGCATCCCAAGATTAAAACCGTACCGTTAGCACGGGCATTATACTAGTATAATATAGTCGTAAGCAAAGAAATCCAGTAGAGATGATGAGCCTTAACTGCTAGCTCTAATTTATTCAAGCTCTCATCTTGTTGGTTGTGTGTCACTATTTGGGCTACTACCGTCCTTGATCCAATAGTTATATTGATATTGATCCTTCGTTTGTTTCTAGCATTTGACCATCTTGAAATTAGGAAGCAATCGATTTAAATGTTATGTATGGAAGTTCTAAAATTATATTTATTTTTTACCCAATAAATATTTCTTTCCCATCAGATTTTTTTGTTATATAAAACTTTGTAGTTTTCACAAATATAAATGCAACTGTTTTCTCATTGCTGTTTTGTTATGAATGAGTCTTTACTTATCAAGGCTAATATGCAGCTTATTACGTACTGCTGGGAAAACAATTGCTGGTAGTAAAAAGTTTCACATATGCAATCATTGTTTTAGATGGAAAAAAAAACACCATGACATGGCTCGCGGTGGGGGGCGGCGTTGGGCGCGGCGGGGTGTGCGGCGGCGTTGGGTGGCGGCGTCGGCGAGCAGAGCGGGAGGAAGAAGAAAGGAGGAGCGGAAGGGTGAGCTGGAGTGGGCCGGGCCACGCGTGGGGAGGGATAGAGAGGGCAGGGGCAGGGGCAGGGGCGGTCATTTTCCCTTCGCTTGCCACGCTGGCTAGCTGAGGTGGCGTGCCACGCCAGCAATTGTGGTAAAAATGTATCGTTTTTCTCTCTCAGCTGCTAAAATCGTAGCGCCAATTCTAAACCTGCTATCCGAGGAGTGGCCATCCGTTATGATGGTAAAAAGTTAAATATCCCAACCAGATAGGAGAAGGTTGCCGGCGTGCACGTGCGGCCGGGAGCACGACGATGGCGCCGCCGAAAGGTGCAATGAATGAGAAAAGGAGAAAGAGGTTTTTCTTATTCGGGTGCATCCATCCTGATAGTTTAACATCGGTGCAATGATAGAAATGGGCCAGGCCCAAAGAATACACCCATGCGGAGCTAGTGCAGCCCAACTCGAATAGCAGCCGAAGGCCTGTTCGTGACATCTCCCCCTCCTTAAGCTGCAGCGCGCCCTCGCGATGCAGAATCAGAGGACTGAAGCAACGATGCTGGTACATCAGTGGTCGGCTAAAGGAACCCACTGAGCCCATTTGTGAGGACAGGAGTGAACCATACAACAAAGATAGGTTTCTAGGCATTGGTTTAGGCGTTCCGTTTGACCGTCGGTCTGTGGATGATAGGCCGAGCTCATGTTGAGTGTAGTGTCAGTAAGTTTGAATAGCTCTTGCCACAGGGCACTGGTGAAGAGTCTATCTCTATTAGAGATGATCACAGAGGGCATTCCGTGCAATTTGTAGACATTTGAAATGAAGGTTTGATCCACAGAAAGGACAGTGTATGGATGGCTGATACATATAAAGTGGGCATATTTGGTCTGTTTGTCGATAACGACCAAAATCGTGTCAAAGTGTTTGGACTTGGGTAGACCTTCAATGAAATCAAGGCTGATAGTGTGCCAAGCGTGTTGGGGAACAGGCAGTGGGTGCAATAAACCCGGCAAACGGCAATGTTCAGGTTTAGCCTGGGCACATACCTCGCAAGCGTTGATGTAGTCAACAACAGATTGCTTCAAATTAGGCCAGGCAAACAGGGCTCGAACCTTGTGATAAGTTGCAGTAATACCACTGTGTCCTCCCAGACCACTAGAATGTAGTGCCATTAACACTGCCCGGTGTGCTTCTGTGTGATTTCCCAGCCAGATTCTGTTTTTATACTTGATGAGACCATCAGATAATGAGAAACCTTTATCATTTGACCCAGTAATGCTGAGTTCTGTGAACAGTTGCTTGGTCTGATCATCCTTGGTATAACCTTCCACGATGATCTCTAGCCATCTGGGTGTACTGGTAGAGATGGCTCCTACTGTGCTAGGTTCAGCTTGCCGAGATAGGGCATCAGCAGCCTTGTTTTCCATCGCTTTCTTGTACAAAATCTTGTACTGCAGACCAAGAAGCTTGAGAAAGGCTTTGTGCTGCATCCCTTCCTGTAACTTTTGTTCTCCCAAATGGATTAGGCTTTTATGATCAGTGGCGATAGTAAATTCTTGGTGGTGCAGATAGGATTTCCATTTTGTAACTGCCAAGATTATTGCCATGCATTCTTTTTCATATGTAGATAGTCCTTGAGCTTTGGGTTCAAGTGCCTTGCTAATGTAAGCTACAGGGCGGTTGTCCTAGGAAAGCACAGCACCCACTCTTGTGGAGGAAAGCATCTGTCTCAATTGTGAATGGCTTGCTGAAATCTGGTAGGACCAGAACAGGCGCTGAGATCAAAGCCCGCTTAAGAGCCTCAAAACTCATTTGTAGTTGGGGGTCCAGTGAAAGAGAACATCCTTCTTGAGGAGGTCAGTCAATGGTCTACTGATCAGGCCATAATTCTTGATGAATTTGCGGTAGTAACCGGATAACCCAAGGAAACCCCGTAGCTGCTTGAGATCTGTTGGAGTGGGCCAATTGGCCACAGCGTCAATTTTCTTGGGGTCTGTGGCCACTCCTTGGGCACTGATGATGTGTCCCAGGTACTCCAAATTTTGTTAGGCAAATGAGCACTTGGATCGCTTAAGGAAGAACTGATGCTACTAAAGGATATGAAAAACCTCTTGCAAATGTTCCAAGTGGGCTTCGAGCGTTGGACTGTAGATCAAGATGTCATCCACAAATACCAACACACACTTGCGGAGCAGGGGCTTGAAAATGGTGTTCATTAGAGCTTGAAATGTTGCCGGGCGTTGGTGAGCCCGAAAGGCATCACTCGAAATTCCCAATGCCCACTATGGGTTTTAAATGTTGTTTTCTCTTCATCAGTTGGTTGCAGTCTGATTTGATGATAACCAGAGCGCATATCCAGTTTTGTGAACCAGGCTGCTCCATTGAGTTCATCCAAGAGTTCGTCCACAACTGGAAGGGGGTACTTGTCCTTGACAGTGGTGTTGTTCAGCTGTCTGTAATCCACACAGAAACGCCAGCTGCCATCTTTCTTCTTCACCAAAAGAACTGGGGAGGCAAAGGGGCTATGGCTGGGCTTGATAATGCCATTGGTTAGCATTTCCTGGACTTGGCGCTCAATTTCATCTTTCTGGGAAGGTGAATATCTATAAGGCTTGATGTTGACAGGTTTGACACCAGGTATCAATGGGATGTGGTGATCAAACTCTCTGGTTGGTGGAAGGGAATTAGGTTCTTTGAAAAGGTGGGCATGGCTGTCAACAAGGTTCTTGACTGATGGTGGAATGGATTTAGTGGGTGGGTTGGGCTGGGTTTGGCATAGATGTACCATTTGAGCCACTCCCCCTTTCCTTAGCAGACCCTTAAGTTTCCTTGCCTTTAGCTTGTGACAGGTAGACAAGTTGTCCTTGACTCCTTTTAGACTAATTCTCTGCCCAGCATAAGTGAACCGTAGCAACTTTCTCTTCCAGTGGATCCACATGGGACTAAATCTCTCCAGCCAATCCATACCTAACATCATGTCATAGTAAGGTAAAGGAAGAATGCGGAGATTGGTGGAGAAAGTATGACCCTGAGTCCACCAAGTGAAGTTGAGGACCTGCTGCTGACTCATAAGCTTTGCACCATTGGCCACTGTGACCGATACAGGAGGAGCTGATGTAAGAGCGCACTTTAAGGTGTCAGTAGTCTTCTCACTGAGGAAAGAGCTGGAACTGCCAGAGTCAATCAGGATAAGAATTTCTTGACTATTGACCAACCCAGTGATTTTGATGGTTTTTCTGCCTTGTACCCCCACTGTTGCACCCTGAGACAAAGAAAAGACCTCGTCGTCACTGGATTCATCAGAGGTTGGCTAAGATTTGATGGCTTCTGGAAAAAGTTCCATGACTTCCTCTAGTATATATAGGGACACTTTCTCAGGGCATTTATGATTTCTGCCCCATTTCTCGCCACACTTCATGCATAAACCTTGGGCACAGTGCTGAGCTCTGAGTGTGGTCCATTTGTCTTCCCACTTGGGTTTAGCTTCCTCAGCTAGAGGGGCGCCTAGAATACCAGGTGCTGCTGCTTGAGGTGGCTTGCCTTGATACTTGTTGTACTCGCGATAATTGCGCTTGCCAAAATACTTGGGTTGAGACTCCAACACCTCAGCCTGCATAAGAGCCAGTGACAAAGCCACATCAATAGTTCTCGGCTTATGCAAAACAATAGCAGCTCTTATGTCAGGATGTAACCCTTGAAGAAATTTGCTAACAAAGAAAACATCATCTAATTGATTATTATTCACCAGCACTTTATGCATGACAGTTTGGAATCTATCATAATAGTCCTGAACATCAGAGGTTTGCTTAATGCTCAGTAATTCTAGCATAGAGTTGTGATAGAGATCTTTGCCAAATTTAGACTCAATAGCAATACAGAGTTCAACCCAGTTATCCACCCCATGCTGTGCTTCATAAGTTTGTAACCATAAAGCAGCATGTCCTTTGAAATGATGGGTGCCATACTGAGCCCAACGATGCACGGGAACATTGAACATATCAAAGTATTTTTCTGCTTTTTCTTTCCATACTTTTGCATGAGACCCATCAAATTTGGGAAACTGGGCCTTAGGCAAGCGACATTCATTGGTGGTAGGCGCGTCATGATAATGAACTGGAAAATTGGGGGTAGATGACTGACCATTGGCCAGGGGATGAATGAGGACCAGAGTCCCCCCATCATTGCCCTGTGGTGATGTTGCAGCGCCGTGGCCCATGGCCCGCCCCTCTTCCTCGCGCTTCGGGGCCGATGGCGGAGCGTTGTTCGCTTCCAACGCCTCCACGCGCGACGTGAGAGTCTTGATCTCCATGGTCAGCTCGGTGGATGAGTGATCGACCTCAGGACACCAACAATTGAAGGACTCCATGAGTAGGAGCATGGACTTCATCTGCGCGCTGAGCGCGTCGAGCTTTTCTTCAGCGGTCGCCATTTGGGAGGTGAGGGTGGGTGGTTTGGGTTTGCACGCCAGCGAGTGGGGTAGCTTGGATGGAGGTGGTGGCGGATCGACGAGGAGCTGGAAATCGATCGGGGGCGGTGGTGGCGAAGCGATTGTGGTGGAAGGAAAATGGATCGGTAGGGTGGAGAACTTGCTGGCGCCATGGAATCGGTGAAGGTGGAGGTAGGGGAAGGAGGTGGTGGACGAGTTGAACGGCGATGAAGATGGATTTGGCTGTGGAGGTGGGGGATTCGGTGTATGACCGCGCGACTGCTCTGGATTCAACCGTCACCGACGAGATGCTACGAACCCGTATTAGCGATGGATCGGAAGGCTCTGGTACCAAATGTCACGACCCTAACTAGATAGGAGAAGGTTGCCGGCGTGCACGCGCGGCCGGGAGCACGGCGATGGCGCCGCCTCGAGTAGGCAACGGAAGGAGAAAGAGGATTCGGAAATTAGGTTTTTCTTATTCGCTGTCCACCCATCCTCCCACACAGCGAGTTTAACATCAGTGCAATGATAGAAATGGGCCAGGCCCAAAGAATACTCCCATGCGGCTCGCAGGCCGACTTACAAACCGGTACAGCTAGTGCAGCCCAACTCGAAGAGCAGCCGAAGGCCTGTTCGTGACATGCAGGCACTGCGCCGGCCGGCGGCGAGGCCGGGGGCGAGCGGGTGTCGGTGAGGGAGGCGACAGCGGATAAGAAGGAGGTGAGCTTGCGGTCAAAGGGACAGCGGCGCTGTAGCGAGGGGCGGAAGGGAATAGGAGTCGGCAATGGCGGCGGCGCAGCGGGCGGCGAGCGGGGCAGGCACGGACAAACGGCGGCGGGCTTTAGGGGAGTTTGCAGTTTCCGTCTTGAATGGGCTGCTGGGTCGTTGGGCCGGGAGCCTCTGCTGCTACTGGAGATCGCTGCTACTACGGTGGGGGATGCCGGATGCGACGCCACCGCCTAGGGTTCTTCGGCTTGGGACTTGGGAGAGCAGTTGTGGCCTTGTGGGCCGGAGAAGTTGGCTTATGAGGCCCAAATCGTTGATATCGATCGATTAGCCAGGCATCCTAAAATCCTCTAGAATTGAAATCCATCTAACCTTCCTCTGCAACTGCAAGCTGCCACGCAAACTGCAAAAAAACGTCTACGACTCCCGAACCGACCAATCGCAAAATAGAGCATAATTTTAGGAAACATGTGAAACTGGTTTCATGTTTTTCAGAGTTCAAACAAATTTTCTATGAATCTTCTAACATTGAATTATATTTTAGTATTTTTAAATGTATATTTATTTTTCAGAAAAATATTTGGATTATTTTTAAAAAAAATATTTTAATCGGCATGGAAGAAATGACAGGCATACCACACCAAGGAAGCAGTACGTGAATGAAGTCGATTCACACAAAACCACAGTATCATCTAATCCATAAATTTCATCATGTTTGTATTGTCGCGCTTGAAAACTACACTTAACCTGTCCCAAAAACATTGGGTTAATCCTCATCTTTCCTGGGAGGCTTAAAATTAGCAACAAGAAGATGAACACGGCATCATGAGCTCACGGTCGTATCCATCTTGGGGGCTTCTTCGATGCCCTTGAAGGCCACACGGAGCTTCCTCAATGAGGACACTTTCTTCCCGTTGTTCTCTGCCATGCCTGTGGCATGGACAGTGGTGTATGGGACCTCTTTGAGGAGCTCAAACATGGGAATGCTCAGGTTTGGCCGTGTCATCTGCTCCAGCACCTCCGGTGACTGCATGTACAGGTTGTTACCTTCGTGCGTCACGCTGGCTTTTGACATCCGCAACGTGGGGTGCTCTTCAAGCATCTTGATGAACTGTCAATCAGGCAACAGGATTTAGACAGATCAAACAGCAGACAAATAAAGTGGTTACGGGGAAATGTTTGCATAAATGTATGCAAACCAACCATTTAGAGTTACCCTTTAACTCCTTGACCTCATATATATATAACAACTACTACACAAACTTTACTGGAGGCGGGCGTTTTCGGTTTCCCGCGGCGGGCAAAGCCGTCCGCCGCGGCCTAGAGGCCACGGTAAATCATGGCTTAACCGCAGCGGGCGGCTTTGCCCGGCGCGGTTAACCGATTTACCGCGGCTGGCGGTGTAACGTGCCCGCTGCGGTAAATATACTTTTACCACGGCAGGCACGTTACACCGCCCGCAGTGGTAAATTATGTTACCGCGGCGGACACCTTTTGTAGCCCGCCGCGGTTATGTTCATTAGCCGTGGCGGGCTTTATTATTTGTCCGCCTCGGTAAATTATTTCATGAATTAAAAAAATATAGCAGGCATATAAATTCAAATTCAAATCACATCCAGATTTCATAGATTAAACTTAAAAAGTATGTAGGCATTACACATGAGATAATATACATATATATACATTCACTTAGTCGTTCTTGTCATCGTTAATTCATTACATTTACATATTAAAGTCGTTATACATGCGCTAAAGTGTAATCCTGCGGACGCATCATCGTGGGTCATTTCCTCAGCCTCTCGTACTCCGATAAAATCGCTAGCAGGCTGTTCTCATTGAAGAACGTGCCCCCTTCAAGCACGCATTTGTCTAAGACAAACTTACATATGTCCGCCTTTGTCTGCTTGAAGGAGTGTTGGGTGCTCTGCACGTCTCTCGACCAGTTCAATCTATTCTTGAGCACCCTCCAACTGCTGTTGTACTGCTTGCACGCCCTCAGGAACTCACAGGCGTAGAAGCCACAGGTTTGTGATCCTACCGGTTGTTTGGCACACTGCATGATCGATACACAAGCATTACAACACAGGCATTAGAACGCATATGAACGGAAAGCACAATTAAACCTTTCAAATACTTACCGGAAAGTTGCGTCTGATTTTGATGCGGTTCTTATGCTTAGCCTTAAAATTCTCTATTCTTCGATCATAGCATTCAGGATCCTTCACGTACTCCTTATAAGCGCTATACGAAATGTACTAGTATTAGGTAGAGCATTAGAACGCATATGAGAAGACAGTTCAGTCACTTACACTTTGAGGCAATCTTCAAAGGCCTTGTACCCTTTTAAGTTTGGCACTGTCAATGAATCAAATACGCAGGCCCTGCCATCCCGAGGGTAGATGATAAATGCAACCCAGTGACCCTCGAGGCCTTGGCTGCGCCATTGAAACAAAATACAGGTTACGACGAGAAATAATAATACTAGCTAGCTACCCACTTATCTCTACAGGCATGTCTTCGACTTACCCAAAGTGGTAGGCAGCTAGGATACACCCATTTCTCCTGATCTTCTTCATTGTTCCTAGTATGTACCTTGAAATGTTCAACTTCTCATTGTCCATTAGTTTCTTCCTGTGCGCCTCTCTCTGTCGCTTGGTCAAGTCTTTCATGGTTGGATGATTGTCATCTAGGTGGTAACCAATGATGATTCTTTGAGCAATATGCATTGGAGATAGATAGATAACATCAAGTTTTAGTTCCTTGGATATATAGGCCATCAACCTGCAAGGACAAACCATCGTGGCATATATAAGTAGTCTTGACCGATTCAAAGGCAGGTGATATGTGAAACTCGCAATTCATCACTTACATAGAGAACAAGGTGACTTGGGTGATGTCAAGGTCTTGTTCCAGTAGTAGTTTGTACATGTCGTGGAAGTCCATGGGGAGTTCTACATCATTGCCGGGCAAGTGGAAGTACTCAGCCACAACCTTGACTAGAAAACCATGCAGGCCAGCTTTTGCCGCTTCCATGTACCAGAGATGAAACATCCTTGTCTCCCACCTTTCCTCGTCGACGAGCTGGGCCTTGGTTATCATGAACTTCCCATGCTCGTAATCGCCGGGGCAGTCATCCGATTCAGGAAATAGATGGAAAGGTGATCTCGGCATGGGATATAAATGTTAGTACCATATTATGGCAAAGAAAAGTTATTAGCAAATTATGCTCGCCGCTACCATACCTTTCGAACTCAAGTGAGTATGTGAGCTGCCCTTGGTCGCCTTTAGTCTTCGCCGGCGGTGGAGGACAGTGGCTTGTGCTCGCAATGGCAGCAGGCGGTGTCTTTGCCCCCGGTTCCTCCGTGCCTCCCGGTCCTTTGGTCGTGCCCTTAGATGGACTGCCGAGAGGTGGAGGTGGACTTGTTGTTGGAGGAGGAGAATGAGGGTGAGGTCTTGTGCCTCGGGGTGAGTTCCTTCCCTTGTCACCCCCGCCATTGCCTTCGTCATCGCCGTCGTCGTGATCCGGATCATCGGGGGGACAAGATCCGGCAACGAATGGTTGTGATGCTGGTGTTGTCGTCAGGGTAGAAGTCGGCATCGAGAGAATGATCTCTATGTCATCCTTGTTCCACAGGACTTCAGAACCCGTGGCAGCTCCAAGGATCGTTACCCCTTCTGCAGTTGGATATTCCATTTCAAATTCTTCGTATTCGGTCGCATACCATGTAAGTATCACGGCAGCATAGTTGGCAGGGATCTGGTCTTGGTTGAAATCTTTGATATCTTCTTTGGGGTGCATGTAACCCTCACCCACGGTCAACTTTTTCGCCCTGCCAAATGGGATCGTGAGGTGGACGCGCATGGGTTCCCGGATGTCGTCGACTGGGTGCCTTGGGCGATCCTCGATCATCGGCAGTGGCTGCCCTTGTGTCTGCCCTTGTGGAACTTGAGGCACGGCCACGCCAGCCTGGCGAATCATCTGTGACCTCATCGACACCATATCTGGGTCATTGCTCGTGAAGGCTTCTTTTATGGACCGGCTGATCATTTCGGCCACGCCTTGATCATAGCCCTTCTGAAAGATGCCCTCCTTGCACCTCTGCCTTGACCAGTATGTGGTAGCATCGAATTGCCATGACTCCACTGAGTTCCAGCTCATCTTCGACGACATGCCACGGACACGGCCACGGTGCTCGGGGGTTCCCAGCGCCAGGGTCAGCAAGTCCTGGCCCCTGCGAACCTCAAAGCTGTCCTTGGATTTAGCGGCCTCGATGAGAGCCCTCTCCACCTCCTCGAACTTGGGCTCATTGAACTTGCTCGCGCCCTCCTTGAGCTTCTTTGGCTTGTGGGCATAGATGAAGTCCTTAGCCCTCAAGTCCACCGTCGTACGGATCGGGAAGCCCGGTGGCAGCTCTAGCCCTTTCTTTCTCCCACCACTGGGGCCTCTTACCAGCAAACCCAGTCATGCCCAAGTTGTGGGGGTGCAGGTTCTTCTTCGCGAGTGCGCTGAACTTGGCGCTCTTTGCCTTTGCTTCTTCTGTTGTTCTTTGTTTGCAGAACTCTTCCCAGTGATGTTCCTTCACCATAGTGTATTTGACACAGGGTGACTTGCCTAGCTTCAGGTAGTACCTGGTCAGCATGGACTTGAAGTTTCTAAAGGCTCTTCCTGCCACGTGCATGACCCACTCCCTGCACTTGTTCAGATCGGCGTCCTCGGGATAATGGAAGCTCCTCGTCACCTCGCCCCAGATATGTGTCTTGTAGTTGACCGGGACATTGTTCCACTCCTCCCAAGTGATCTGCACCTTGTCCTTGACTATACATGCCACCTGGTTGCTGAACTTGGCAAGGACCGTGGGTGGCGACAACGGGTTTCCCTCTGGTCCCACCTCATGTATCACATGGACTTCGCCGTGGGTTTCCCTCTGGTGCCTCCCATGTTCCCCCCTTCTTAGCTTTGTCCTCTGACCCCTAGACTTGCCTGAAGTGGTTGGAGATGGAGCGGGGGGTTCTTTGTCCCTGACTTGTTCCTCCTCGAAATTTAATTCTCGAGGCACCACCGGCATCTGTTCAGGGTTTGGAGACCGCGCACTTTCAACTTCGTCGTCCCTCGGTTGGTAGGTCGGATCATCTTCGTCCTCTGTACGACGTTTCTTTGTTGGCCTCGGGGTCACGGACACTTGGCTCTCGAGGCTAGTTGATGATGATGCACTAGGGGTAGGGTTGCGCCATTCGCTTATCGGTTCCTCCGCCATTGGAAAGCTACAATGAATACATATTTTAGTTGTATAGACACAGTTATAGAGTAGTAAAGTAGAGTAGTACTAGAGTAGTAAAGTAGTAGTAGTTGGCTCAGATTTGCCCCATTGTCATCACATCGCTTTTAAACTGGTTGCTTGTATCTGGTATACAAGCCATCCTAGTTTAGCGGGGGCACTCGATCATCATCGCCGCTGCCTTAGCATAAAAGGGTTCACATCATTGCATATGCCACTGCCTCAGCTTAGAAGTGTGGTTGACCAAGGTCAGCGGGGGCGATGGCGGTGGCCCTCGGTGTCGGTGGCCGGAGCTATGGCTCCAGGCTCCGAGGACGGGGCCCGGCGTGTGGACGGTGACCGGGGAGGAGGACGGGGCGGGGCGCGCAAGTGGCCTACGGAGGAGAGCTCGGTGGCGGGCGCTAGGGTTCCGAGGATGGGGCCCAGCGCGGAGGAGCTCGGCGGCCGAAGCAAGGGTTCCGGGGAGAGGAGGACGGGGCGGGCACGGGCACGGGAGGAGGACGGGCGGGGTCACCATGAGGAGCTCGATGGCGGGGATGGGCGGGCGGCGCTAAGTTTTTGCAGACCCTTGGGGGTCGAATTCAAGGCGTGATAGACTTAGAAAATTTGGGTAGCGGCGGCACATATATAGCCACGGATTAACACAAGGGCGGGCAATATAAGCCGCCCGCCGTGGTAAATGTTTATCGCAATGGGCACCTTAGACCGCTGCCATGATTAATCTATTAACCGGCAAGCAAGTCAATTGATGCCCACCACGGTTAATATTTTTGCATTTGCTCATTCAATCTAACACTGATATTTATTATCAATCTAAAACTTATTAATCTAAAATTTATTATTAATCTAAAACTTTTAAACTGCAGCGGGCACTGATATTTATTATTAGTAGAGAGTAGTAGTGTGTAAGTAGAGAGTAGTAGTGTGTAAGTAGAGAGTAGTGTTGTGTAGTAGTAGAGTAGTGTTGGGTAGTAGTAGAGTACATGTAAGTAGTAGAGAGTAGTATTAGTACAATAGATAGTAGTAGTAGGTTGAGTAGTACTAGTAGAGTAGTATTGTATAGTAGTAGTAGTAGTAGTAGATTCAGTAGTACTAGTAGAGTAGTATGGTTCCATGATATTAATAATAAGTTACAAAACTTGTCTTCAATAGATCGAACTATATTATTACATATGTCTCTGGGATACATATATCATTTTGGTGCAGGTGCTTTCACCGTCCTCTTCTCACCGTCGGGGTGGGCCCACGGCATCATCCTAGACTTGTTGAATCGGTCCTCGACGGCCTTGATCTTCTTTGGATGATCGGTAAAAAGCTCAAGCTCTGCGTAGTTGTTGTATTGTTTAGGACTCTACACCCCATCAGCTCCCACAATCCGTTGCTTTCTGGACACAACCACATGCCTTTTTGGGTCCTCTGCATATATATAGTAGGCCACTTGCGTGACATTGGTTGCTAGTACCCATGGGTCATCTTTGTAGCTGATACTTTTGAGGTCCACGGTGGTTAGCCCATAACTGTCCACTGCAACCGCATTCGGTTTGACCCACTGGCAACGGAAGACGGTTATGCGTAGGTTTTGGCCGTAGTCAAGTTCCCATATTTCTTCGACTTGCCCATAGTATTGCCTCCTCTAGCCCGTGGACTCTTCTTCGCCCTCGTATCCAACACCGTAGTTCTATGCCGAGCTCTTCTTGTCCTTGTCTTTTGTGTGGAACCTGTAGCCCTGGACGTCATACCCTTGCCACGTGGTGATTTGGCTGGATGGGCCTAACACAAGCCTCTTAACGGTCTCCGTATCTTCATCAGGGCATCCTTCAAGGGGTATGTGTTGCTCTTTGAGCCACTCTATGAAATTTCTCTTGTGATGGTTCTGGACCCATGCCTCCGTGCGCTGTCCGTCATTAGCGGCGCGGATCTCTTCCAGGTGCTTTTCAATGTATTTCTCCATGCTCACTAACTGATGAAGGATGTTGTAATGAGCTTCTTGCACCGTTCGGTTTGCCACATCGGTGCGTACTTTTTGGCCTGTGCACCCCATCCCTGAGGTTTTGCCTTCGTGGTGATGGACAGGCAGCCCAATCACCCTCCCATCTCTTATGTACCTCATACACCAGTTCACGGCCTCCTCCGTTGTGTATGCCTCGATCATAGAGCCCTCTGGGTAAGCGCGGTTATGGACGTATCTGTTGAGGGTGGACATGAACCGCTCGTACGTCCACATCTGGTGTAGGTACACGGGGCCCAGTTGATGGATCTGGTCGACCATATGCATCATTAGGTGTGGCATAATATCAAAGTAAGATGGTGGAAAGCACATCTCGAGCTGGCAAAGGGTCTCCGCGATGAACTCCTTCAGGGCAGGCAGCTCAGCCTTATCAATGACCTTCTGGGTGATGCGGTTAAAGAAGTATGACATCCGTGTGATGACCATCTTCACGTACTCTAGACGGATAGCCCTAATCGCAATTGGTAGGAACACCGTCAGCATGACATGGCAGTCGTGTGAGTTGTAGCCGGTCATTATGAGGTCTTTCATGGAGACCAGGCTCTTGATGTTGGAAGAGAAACCAGTCGGCACCTTGATACCCCTAAGAAACTTAAGAAAAGTCGTCCTCTTGTCTTGCGTTAGGTTGCAGGCCGCACCCGGGATATCGACTTTACCGTTCTGAGGCGGTCCCGGGTGAAGGTCCAGCCTGATGCCCAGATTGACAAGATCCGTCCGTGACTTGATACCATCCTTTGTCTTGCCCTTGATGTCCAGCAGGACACCAATCGTGCTTTCAAAGACATTTTTCTCTAGGTGCATGCAGTTGATGGCATGGGGTGTATTCAGTGTTTTCCAATACGACAGGTACTTGAAGAAAATTGACTTCTTTTTGAAAGGAACGGTGGCGGAGACTTCCTCCGTCTGGTCCTGCTTTCGCTTCCTTGTCTACTTGGTCCCCTCTTCAGGCGGCTTCTTCTTCTTTCCAAACTCCACCTGATCCATGTCCTTGACCATCTCATACACCTTTGTCCCCCAACTAGTCTGCGTCGGTTGATCACGCTGCGGCTCATCCTGATTGTCAAAGTATTTGTTCATAATACTTCTTCTATACCTGTGATTTTCGGCGAGGAACCGTATGTGCCTCGTGTACACCATCTTATTGGATCCCTTAAGGTAAGTGTAGTAGGTCCCGTCGATGCAAATTACGCAACCGGTCTTTCCTTTGATCTGCCCCGACAGTGAGAAGAGACCGGGGTAATCGGTGATGGTGACAAAGATGATTGCTTTTAGTGTGAACTTCTCCTTGCGGGATGCATCCACCATCTGGACCCCAACATCAAATAGTATCTTCATTTCCTCCATGAACGGCTCCAAGAATACATCTATATCGTTGCTGGGCTGCTTCAGTCCAGAGATAAGCATGGTCAGCATACGGTACCTACGCTTCTAACATAGATGGGGAGGTAGGTTGTACATGGTGAGCACGACGGGCCAAGTGTTGTGCGAGCTGCTAAGCTCACCAAACGGGTTCATCCCGTCGGTACTCAGCGCGAACCTAACATGCCCGGGCTCCTTGCCAAACTCTGGGTAGGCCTCGTCGAAATCCTTCCACTGCTTGCCATCGGATGGGTGCCGTAGCTTGCCATCATCTTTCAGGCGGTCAGCTGATGCATGCCAGGACATGAGCTTGGCATCATCCGGGTTCCCGAATATTGCACGCAGGCGATCGGTCACGGGCAGGTACCACACCGACAGTGCTGGACTTTTCCTATGCGTGTAACCCTCTTCTTCTTCATCCTGCTGAGCCAAGATCTGTTTGGCCGCACTGCTCTTCTTTGCCCCTTCTTGTTCT
Source organism: Miscanthus lutarioriparius (assembly GCA_904845875.1). Taxonomy (NCBI): domain Eukaryota; kingdom Viridiplantae; phylum Streptophyta; class Magnoliopsida; order Poales; family Poaceae; genus Miscanthus; species Miscanthus lutarioriparius. Next base: position 42,858,786 of record CAJGYO010000011.1, on the reverse strand, counting down.
TCTTTCGACCACCCCGCAAGCCTCCCTCGTCTTCTGCATCCACGCGACAACCAGCATTTTTCTTGTACCGACTAAAGCCGCAGTGCGAACAACTCGTCAAATTCTCATACTCATTGCCCCAATACAGGATGCAGTGGTTAGGGCATGCATCAAACTTTCTAAGCTTCATCGCCACTAGCCGGATCAGCTTCTTGGCCCGATAAGTATTGGCGGGCACCTTGTTAGCCGTTGGGTACGTGGTGGCAAGGTAGCTTAACAACTCATTGAAGCTAGTGTCAGACCAACCATGACGAGCCTTCAACATCAACATATGGAGGTTAAAACGGAGCGCCGTACACTCCTTCGGACAATCGCCGCCGTCCTTATAGAGAGGATCAACTGCCGCCTGCTTCAACTCTCTGAAATTCTCCAACCACTTTGGGTAACCCAACACAATGTCGTCTTCATCGAAGTGTTTGACTAGATCTTCAACAAGCTGCACATCCTCGGGTTGGCTCACAGTATCCTGACCATCCCCACCATCACCGGCTTCGTCGGCCATGTCTTGCATTAGATCATCCAACGTGATGTAATCACGACAACTGTTGTCACTGTCGGCTGGCGCAGCTGCTGCTGAAGATGATGAGGAACCGGGTGCTCCTAAAGGATCTTTATTCACCGGTGGTGCTGTCGTCGTCGGCATCGAAGAGCTCACTCCAGATGCACCGCCACTCGCACCAACTCTTTCGCCGTGAAATGTCCAGACTGTGTAGCCCTCGACAAAACCATACATGATCAAATGAGTTTGCACCTCGCTGTCTTGGTGGGCTTTCAGGTTCTTGCAACGAGAACATGGACATATGGTTGTCATCCGCTTCAGTCTCTCACGGTGAGCTTTACTAGCAGCAATAAACTTCCTTAATTCAAAGAGGTACCGCGGATCATTCACTCTATCGATCCGGTACATCCATTCCGACCTATCCATCATACCTGCGAACATTATCCATCACAATCAACATTAAATAAAGAAGAATTAGGAGAAATTGATGATTTTTACGTCCAAAATCATGAAAAAGAGAGGAAATGACGATGTGAAAGATAAAGCATGCATCTATGATGAATCTAAAGTTAAAGAAATACATGACATCATTTTTTTCCATTAAAATTGATCTAGATCTAGATCTAGATCTAGAGAGAACTCTAGGTGATGGAAATAGAGAGAGAGGATGGAAGGAGAGAGGGAGAGCCTTTATGAACCTCTTATGATGTCCTCCTCCCTCAAATCCAAGCCCTTCAACTCAAATTAAAAGTTTCCTCAAATTTTAGGGAAAAGCCTCCCCTGAGTTTGAGAGAGGAAGATCGACCCGTGGAGAAGACGAAGGGGTGTTTTTTGCTGAGCTATACTGCTGCAAGGAAGTTTAAAGAGCCCGCCACGGTAAATCGATAATCACAAGTGGCGATTCATACCGCCGCCCATGAAATAACGATTTCTGCGCAATGGGCAAGTAAGGTGGCCCGCCGCGGTAAACCCTTTTCCCGCAGCGGGCGCCTCGGTGGCCGCCCTCGCTGGCCGGCCACCGGTTAACCGTGGCGGGCAAAAGAGGTGCCCGCCACGGAGCCCATTTTAGCCACGCTGCGCAAATTGATTCCTGTAGTAGTGAACATGGCACCTTAAATTAGCAAAAAGAGTAAATTTCAGAAACCTACAGCTATTTCACATGTGTATGAAAAAGTTATGACTTATGTGGCATGTTACAAAAATTACAACAATTTCGGCAGTCTAAAAAACCTGCCGTCTTGAGGCCAACCCCACATGTTCACTTCATGGAGCCATGTTGCATGCCATGAGGCTGAACATAGTCATGTAGTCACAAAGCTGTAATTTTTTACATATGTCAAAATAGTTTTAGGTTTTTTAATAGGAACTAAAACTTGTAGTTAATTGGTAAAAATGTCCAAATAGTTCTTGGTTTTTGAAATTTACTCTACCAAATAATATATCCAGGTATTATTGTTCTTTTAGGGTTGTTATATGATGATTGTGATCATAGATGCATGTGTATCTGTATATGTGCAATATAGATAGAATATATACCTTTGCATGCGTAAAACATTTCATATCTATGTCCCTTTCAAAATTACATGAATCAATCTACAACAGACTAACATACACAATTGACATGGCATGGAATATGAGTTTTAATAAGGTAATCCTGGTGCAAGAAATTGCTCATGCAATAACAATTTCCCTCCACTGACATGGGTTTATGAGGTTTTGGCATTGGCACTCACATCTGAAAGAGTATATGATGTATCCAGCTCAACAAGGGTACCAGGCCCACATACAAGGCAATCTTTGTCTCTGACAAACTCAGTTACTTTAATATGAGTTCCTTCCAGACCGTTGTACCTGTAAATAGACATAATAATCACTAGTTGTCAAACAGAGCATGTGTTGTGTTTTTGTAACCCTGTTAAGAAACGCATTGGATTCAGAAATAATTGTTAAAAAAGTTAACAGCAATAGCACCTAGGAGGATAACAATTAACGTGGTTTGAAGAAATATAGTGATCAGTGAAAAGAGGACATGAACATCAAATCAAGCAATGCAGAGTGGCAATGCAAAACCCAAATAATAAAATAATAAACTCAGCACCACAGACTTACTTATATTATTAAAGGCCTCTATGCTGGAGTTGAATTACTTTAAACTCATTTCCTTCAATCTATTAAATCACTCATGTTTTTCCTTTGAGATGAATACACCAGGCTATGCACTAGCTTTGGGCAGTAAAAACACTCATCCTATTTTGTGACACTGGCCGAAATGTCTAAATAAAATTTTCCTTTAACATTATCCCATTGACTCACAACAGCGCCAAGACCACTTAAATACAGCCCCAGCAACTCTAAAGGCACCACACCTATGTGTGCAAGCTCAGGGCATGTCTGGTACTGGAGTGCTGGGTGCTGAAAAAACTGGCCTCCCCTGATTCAACTCACACAGAATCACTTGATACGTAGAGTTTATCCTAGAACCATAGAGAATTTCAGCCATAGACTCATTCTCTCAGAGAATCATTCCCCACAGAATCAAGAGCAGGAGGAGCTCTACCAAATAATTCCTAACTCATACCTCAACTCGTTCCACTACTATGCTATAATCCGTATAAAGCTCAGATTCTGCGTGCATCCATAACTGCATGTGCCTGTATGCATGGGTTTGTTTGGTAGAAGCTACACCAGTGCAAAAAGTGAATTTGAATCTAGGATTCATCAGGATCCACCGCGGAGCAGCTCCACCGTAGATCTGTGGTTCGTGAAAGTGTTTGGTACAACTCCACCTCCGTCTCTATCTCACTTCCATGTGGGACCCACGCGTTAGGGGGCAAAATAAAAAAATGAAAAAAAAACTGAGCCCTTTCTTCCTCCTCCCGACGCGGGCAGGGGAGGCGGCGGCCTCGCGGGCGGGCGCGCAGGGTGGGGCACACGCGGCCGCCGCTCAGCGCGCCGTGCGGAGCGGGCCGCCGTCAGTGGCGCAGTGGAGTGGAAGCTGGACGGGCGCTGGTGGGGCGCGCGTCAACTACGACATTGGCGGCCTCCGCGCCAGGTTCGAGGGTGAGCGCAGGGCTCAGAGGAGCGCGCGGGGCTCGCCAGAGCTCGTGGCCGCGGTCGGCGCACGCGGCTGGGGCTCTAGTGGGGGCGCGGCTGGGCTCCGGTGGGAGTGCTGCCAGAGCAGGGAGTGGCGACCGGCGACAACTACGGACGGGCAAGGAAGAAACGAACATAACAAATTGAGTTGTTATTTTCTGCGAGTGGCACAGTGGGTAATTTCCTCAACTCCATCTTAGATTTAGTGTGCTCCACTAATTTGATGAATCTAAGGAAAGATCCACCGTTTTGGTGGATCAGATCCATGATGGAGCTGGAAGTGTTTGGCTAGCAAAATTGGCTCTAGATCTGTTTTTGGTGGATCTCGAGCTGGTGAACAGGCTCTATGTATTTTATTAGTTCAATGAAGTCTCATAAATGTAACTACTAATTATTAACATGGGCTAAGTCTTGATAAAGGATTCTTTGTTCAGATGGTAGCATTTTGTAGTGGCATATAGGCAGCAAAATTGGTTGACAAGGCAGGTTATGATGAGATCCCAATACTTATAGCATCCAAGATGAGTGAGAACCATTGTTTATTGATATTTTTTCTCATTTAAAATCCGCTCGAGTTTTTTTCCATTTTTTTTCACAGAATGGTGTTTGGTGTACTCAGGACGACTGCAATAAAATCACTACAGATGGATGCTCAATCGGATAATACATTTATCTAGTCAAGTACCACTAGAAAACCAGGCGTGGCTTTGCCGCGCCGTCCTTTTAGCACCTGGCTAGTATGACTCTTAGCTCTTGCTGAATTTTGCAGTTGCATGCCCTTGTAGAATATGTAGAGTGAAAAAGTTAAAGTTAGTTTGACATAGAAAACTGTTTATCACCATGCATGCGTGTTGCTGGTGGATTTGCGTATCTCCAGCTAGTTACATTTTAAGTTCCAACAAAAGAGTGTAACTGCTATCTAGATACTTGTTGCAAAAGAGACGATACATGTAGATTGTAAAAAGACCGTGTTGTCTTGGTTCGGAATAGTAAGTGAAAAGACAGTTCCTTCTTTTATGATCCCTGAAATATACAGATAGTAAGAAAGGATGTTATATATTTTGTTTAATATGTTGCCTGTATATAATTGTGATCGTAAAAACCTTATATTTACCTCAACAATCACCTTTCCTTGAGTAGTGAATAGTGTTGTTTCTTTGATTTGCCACGTTGGTAATCATCAGAGTCACTCTCACTGGCTTCCTGTCAACAAATATTTATCAATGACAGCTATTAAAGGTGGTAGAATTGTATCTTTTGTGACCCTCTTCTAGTAGCTTTTGTAGATGGTATAACTGATTGTTTTCCATGGTTTTTTAGTGATGGTTGCTTGGAAGGGAGGATCAATGGTGTCAGTACTCTTGTTGGCTAAAATCCTGACATGTAAACGTTATGACTATTGTTTTTAAAAGCAGTGTTAAATTCATTAATTTTATCTACTTGTATGGATTTCAGAAGTTCTTTTATTTAAAAGAAATAGCCAGACTGAGAACAACAGGGATACAAAAAATAAAGTGACTACTGCAAGGAGGTAGCAAACTAAAAAAAATCTGCGGTGGTAGTCTAGGATTAAATCTGAAATCTTAGATTTAGATTTGTTTAACCCAATCTTACAATAGCAAACACAAGGATATATTAGATTGGAAAGAAATCTCAATTCGAAATCCTCTATCTAGGAAAATGGATCTCAATTTGAAACCTTCTATCTAGATTTTTTGCCAATCTAATTTGAACGCAGATGTCGCAGCTGGCATCAAAGAGAAACAGCGTCTAAAATTCTCAACTAAATCAAGGATGCAAAGAAGAATGGGGGAAGATAAACAGCACGTACCTTATGCTTTGAAGACGTGATTCTCCTTGCTGGCTCCACACGGACAGCCACCGCGCCAGGCCACTAACGAGCTGAGGAGATGGGGGGCAGAGCAGGGACACTACCCCCACACCACCTATGTGCTGACAGCTGAGAGGCATGGAAGATCTGTGTTCTATGTGGTAGAGAAGATGGAGCTTACGAAGAGAGGGGAAGCGTCGGAACGAGGCTCTTTTTTTGGGAGAGATGGAAAGTCCAATTAGAAATGTTGTTAGCAATGGATGAACATGTGTGCAACATTTAATTAGCAATTGATTAACACATGTGCTGCATTTAAACAAAAATATTGCGTAGTGAAACTGACGAAACGTGCACATATTTGGTGATAGATGAAGCTATATTCTGAGAAAAGAACAGGCAATACTTTTCCATTTGCTTTTGTGTTCTTTAAGTTCAAACTGAATTGGTAGCAAAAAGAAGAACTGAGTTTAGTTTCAGTTTGAAGGCAACGACTAAATGGACACGCAATACTTACAGAAAAATAGTTGTGCAAAATGATTAAGTCATTGAATAAATTTTTTACTTGCAATCTTGAAAATTTAAGATGTATACCTAGTATGAAATCTAAATATTGCTGAACGAAAATGTCTCTGTGCATGACTACCCATAATGGCAGATCCTTGTACTTGCTAATACAAATTGGCTTCAGAAACTAATGGATTGAACTTAGGAATAATGAGATTCATCTATCTATATCATGATTCATGAGTTATATTTTATATAAATCATGCTTAGGATCATGGCACTAAAAAAGTATCATTCTCTAAGCAGAGGAAAATGTACCGGGGCATCGCAGAGGAGACAGGGGTTGCTCATGAGATAGCATGAGTTAGAGCTGGAGCTTCCTCGGGCAAACTATTAGCATTAGCATGATAGATAAAGTGGAGCAGCAACACAGGCATTGTTGTATCATCGTGTAGCAAGTAGCAACCAGTGAGCACTCGCATCTGGAGCGAGCATCAGCCACACACACACACGCTGAGGGCCTGCAGCGGAGCTATGAGAGGTGCCGCACCCGTCCGCCCATGCGGGACAGCAGGAGATCCAGAGGAGATGGGAGGCGCACCTCGATGGCCGCAGCGGCGGTACCCACCGGATGCTTGAGAGAGAAGAGAGGAGTCAGGAGCAGGGGCAGAGGCCGAGAGGGAGAGGGTGGAGCGGTGCACTATAGAGGGTAGCGGGCGCCGGGCGGAAGGAGGTGTGGCCGGCGCGCGGCACAGCAGGCGGATCGGATGGGTGGGTTCGCGAGGATTCGAGAGAGCCCGGATTGTTTGCCGCTGACGACGGCGGCAGGCTACACATAAGGATGGCAACGGATCAGGTTTGGGACGGATATCCGCGGGTTTTGGGTTCTGCGGGTTCGGATTTAAGGATGGTTTTTCACCCACGGTTTTCGGGTTCGGGGCCCCGAAACCAATCGGGTTCGGTTTCGGGTTTGATTTTCCACCCGTGGATATCCAATGGATATCCGAAATAAATCATTTGGAATTAAAACTCATGTTTTATAATATACTAATAATAATTTGTTTACTTAGATTATTAAATTTATTTAAAGTTGACTCATGAAAATATTTATTATTTGTTGCCTCTTGTTTATACATGTGAATATGTGTATATATATCCGCGGGTTTTGGGTATCCATTCGGATTTCGGGTATCCGTTCGGGTTTCGGGTATCCGCGGGTTTGGTTTTGGTGATGGATTTCCACCCGAATCGGTTTTCGGGGCGGATTCGGGTTTCGATTTCGGGTTTCGGTTTTGGGTGCACGGAGACTCCACCCGATCCGAACCCGACCCGTTGCCATCCTTAGCTACACCGCAACATCCACCACCTCGTTAGCCACGCGAGGCAGGTCAAGGGGCGGTGTCACTATTGAAAACTCGAATATTTACGTGGGTGATAAATTTTTCTGTGCGTTTTTTCGGCACACATAGAAAAATTGTAATTTTTCTGTCGGTTCCAAAATATACCAACAGAAAAATACGAAAACCCACAGAGTAATTATATCATTTTTCTGTGCGTGAGAGTACACACAGAAAAAATGTAATTATTCTGTGAGTGTTTTTAAAACGCACAGAAAAATAATGCACACACACACAGAAAAATATCAATTATTTTGTAGGTTTCTATGTTACCCACATATTAAAATTACGTACGCACAGAGAAATAATCCTAAACTTAAATCCCCGCAACCCACTGAAGCCTCCTATCCTTCTGCATTCACCCCCGCAACCCTCCTCCACCCATCCGCCGCCAGCTCCCTTCTCGTCGCCCCAGCTCCGCTGCTTCCCCTCCCGACGCCCGGATGCGCCCCCTCTCGTCGCAGGGCCGACGCTACTGGTGCGCCCCCCCTGGGCTGGCCTCCCTCTCCCAGCGTGCCCCTCTCAACAAGGTGTGCCCCCCCCAGCGTGGCTCTCTGGCGCCCCCCCAGCCACCCGCCTCCCGAACACGACCCTCCTGGCGCGTCCCTCACGGTCGCCGCCCTCCCGAAAGCACACCCTCACGGCGCATGGGCCTCCCGAGCATGGTGGATCTGGAGCCCTTCTCAGCCTGGGACGCCCAGATCTGCGGCTCCAAACGCAACCACATTAGGCGCTTGTAGCTCGAGTGCAGCCTCCTTACAAAGGGCCGAGGTGAGCCCTTTGCCAACGACAAGCACCCACAACACAAGCCAGGTATGCATGTTCCTTCTCTTCCCTTTTGTGCAAATTTGAGAACGAACCCTAATTTAAGTTATTTGGTTATGTGTATTCAGAACAGATCTGATCTAGTCCCATGTGTATCTTTGTAGGATGTGGATTGAATTTTGTTAATATAACTAGTATTGATTTTTTTACCAGAGCAATACATGTTGAAAAATCTGTACTATACTATTTTCAGTATTTGACTAATACTTTTTTTTACCAGAGCACAACATTTTAAAGCATGTTTTTATGGACAGGATATTGCAGTTTATATTCTGGAAAAAGTGAGTACGTAGTCACATTTTCTCTGGTCTATGTGATTATGTGGGTACCAAAAAATTGCAATGGTGCAGTTTTCTACAGCAGTTTTGTTTCCTTAAGACATTAACACAATTGTACCTCACAGGCTACAACACTTAAACACCCTTCTGGTTGTGCAAGGTCTGTTTCTGCTTCTGGAAGTGGCTGGGGATGGTTAAGCACTTCGTTCATGACGTATGTTCTTTTGAGCTGCATATAATTATGTGAACCTGGAACCTGCTATATTAGCCAATTAATCTGCATTCTGCAGTAGGAAGAAATTGAATCTAGCTCAGCTACTAGAAGGTGTGGGTATACACCCCTAACCTCCCTGGTTTATGTCTATTTTACCTTGAATTTGGGTGCCCATTTTCTTTTTAATACAAAACTATAGTCTTGTTTGTGAGTTCTCATCATCGCAGAGTTTCACACTTTTTTCTTTTAGCAGTTCTCACCTTGATTAATATCTAATTTTTCTGCAGAATTATGTGCCTTCTTGGAGGGTACATTTTAATTGGAGCAGTTTACAGATATTATTTCCTGGGCATTCATTCTGTAGAGGTAAAGCTTGTCTTTCAAGAGTCCTCCATTTATATGCCTCATTCGTTTTATGTCAAATATTATGGAGTATGATGTTATTTTCTTGGTAAGGCTAGTTGTAACTCTCATGGTTTCTCATCAATAAGCTCTGATCCATAGCTTTAATCACTAGAGTTACATGAAAAATCTCATTAACCCAACTACCAATTCACTGATACATCTGCATGCGTGTGCGCATTTTTGTTTCCTGAAATCTGTAGGGAAAAGTACCATTTCGTCCTAACTTTGTGCTAGATAACTTTGTTTCCTGGAATTTTGGATTGGTTTGCCCCAACGCATTAAGGTAACTTTAAGAGTCTTTTAAATGATTCCTATTCTCTACTAGCAACCTGCTGTATGAGAGTGATTTCGTTGCATTGGTCCCTTTTTATTTACATGTTATATTTGCTCTGTACATTTATCAATTACCAGTACAACCAGCCCTAGTGATATGGTGTTAAACTTCTGATGGGTGCAATGAGTAGTAATTTATACTTGTAAACAAGTTTCAATTCTACCAGTAATATACCAAGGTCTTCAGTACTGCAGAGTATTTAGTTACCTGCAGTTGGCCAGTCGCAATAAGAAACATGCTGTTGTTTTTTCCTTCTGAAATGGAAAAGGTAGTTTTGCAATTTACAGGTGTCTGTTGAAAATTTCTAGAGTTCCTTTACTTGCTTAGCATGTTCTGAGTGTCATCATTCATCAAATGTAACCTTATAACTTGCTCATCCATCTGTCCAGACTATCTTTGTTCTTGCAACAAGAAGTCACGTAAGTTATAATAGAGATGGTCAAGGCACATACGCCAAAATACTTTTTTTGGGGGTAGCCGAAATAGTTGCTGGTAAGCATCTCTCCCCTACTCCTTCAGTCGGACTTATATTTCGATGGGGCGTATGCACAGCCGCGGGTAAGCATCTCTCCCCTTCTCCACTCGTTAGTGCTGTTCCCCAGTGAATTCCGTGTGTTCTAATGGCGTGTGCGTGTCTCTGTGACGCAGGAAGGGTATCTCGTCATCGGCGCTGCCGTACAAGAGGACTCCTCCGACCTGGCTCAAGATTGCCACCACCGAGGTGATTTGTTTGCCCCCTTCATTCCTGAGTGGTTCGATTTGGGCGTTGCGGTTTGTTGATTGACGTTGATTGACGCGCTCGCACGATGTGGAATGGCAGGTGGAGGAGATGATTACCAAGGCTGCGAAGAAGGGCCAGATGCCGTCGCAGATTGGCGTCCTGCTCCGTGACCAGCACGGTATCCCTCTCGTCAAGAGCGTCACTGGTAGCAAGATCCTCCGCATCCTCAAGGCCCATGGTGAGAACTTGTGACTCTGCTTGCTCGATTCGTATGTGCGGAGTCTGAAGTGTGGTGTGTTGATGCTATCGGATGTGTGCGTGTAGGGTTGGCGCCGGAGATCCCTGAGGATCTCTACTTCCTCATTAAGAAGGCAGTGGCGATTAGGAAGCATCTTGAGAGGAACAGGAAGGACAAGGACTCTAAATTCAGGCTCATTCTTGTTGAGAGCAGGATCCACCGCCTTGCCCGCTACTACAAGTGCACCAAGAAGCTCCCGCCCACCTGGAAGTAGTAAGTCAACCAGAACCCATTCCTGCCTTATTTTGTTATTGGTGACTGAACCATGGGAATTGTGAATTGTTAGTTATCGTGGTGATGTTTTTGGTGTTGAGAGTAAATGTGCACCAACACTACTTAACAGTTATTCTAGAAATGGTAGTGGTGTGTGTAGTTGCTATGCCCTTATCCTAGTCAGTTGAAGCTAGATAGACATGTTAGTGGAGTGAAGATTTAGGCAATTGTGACACTTTTATCTGATGGTAGTCATGGTATGCACATGACAAATCGAGGAAATACTATTTGACTTCAATGCTAGATAGACATGTTTAGTGTGCTTGTGTGTTAGTGGGGATTGACACATCCTCCGCTGGCGTGGTCACCTTTGAACTTGCTCTAGATATGAAGTTATGTAATGCTTAATATGTCTGGAGCAGGCTAGATGGACAAGGAACCTCAACTTTTTTATGTTTACTTGAGAATCCATAAACCATTTTGAATGTATTGATGCCATACAAGTCTGTGCTGGCTTGGGTGCATAATTCAGTTGAATATATGCAATTTGGCAAATGATGTGGATGTTGCTTCTTATTTAATGTCTACATGATCCAGTTGCTATATATGTCTGTATACCTCATTGCTTAATTGTGTCATAGTAATCTTGTGTTCTCATGATATCTGGCATAGCATTATTAGTTCTATTTGGAGCGAGGAATCTGAGATGAAAGACTAAGCACGCTGCAGCAGCTAATTCCTAATGGCACCAAAGTAAGTTCTTTTCTTTTGTATTTAGTGATCAACTTTTTTGCAGCGGCATATGTCGTTCAATATCTTCGTGTTTGTGTGTGTGTGTATGCATGTTCCTTCAGTCTGACTTGTTTGTTTTGCAGTGGATGTACATCATTCCGCTTGGTCTTATTGTCATGAATGCTGTTACGGCAGCGGCCAACATACCAAAGGAAGCTGCAGGGTAGGGCCAACCTGGAGCAGAACGGGCACCTGCTGCTGCTGCCGGGAGGAGAAGATGATGGCTGCCTCTATGTTTTCCCATACCGTAGGTATTATCATCCGTTTAACTATCGTCACATTGTTTTCTGTTTTTTGGGTATGGTGTCAATATTACCTTGACTGCATCATCGTGGTCTTCGCATGATGATGCCATCTTTTGCTTGTGTTGAAACACGTAGCTTATGCGTATCCAAGATGAATTGATGTGGTTCCTATACATCTATAGCCATTTTTGGTCACTAGTTTGCCATTGGAGACCATAAACTTTAGGACTCAAGCCTGCCCACACATCATTTGCAAAGTGATGACTTCATACTTGATGTCTGTAGCAAAAACACTTACTAATTTCAGCTGTTGAATTTCCTGCTGATAATTCATGCTTTCATTCCTTGTTCATGCTGAGAATTTATTCTTTGTTTTAGTAAATAAATTATTAGTTTTTGGAATGATGAGCTTGCTTCTAGCTTCTATCTAATTTGAAGCCTTGTGACTTTTAGATTCATGGGTAATGGTAGGAGATTGAACCTGTCTACCTGGCCAGAAGAACTGGAGCTGTACTTACACGACTCATACAATAGTGTGCGCTAATGGGCTTTCTTTCTTTTCCCTGGCTGTATTGAGCTGCTCTGTTATAGCATAATCACCTTCAATGGTGTGGTTAAACACATTTGTTGTTGAGAAACTGCGATCAATCTTTAACGCAGTTCGATTATATGTTTTGATATTAAGTAGTCTGATATATGAAATTTGAATGCTGGATGCATTGTTAGACCACCCTTATTTTGTGCGTTAACCGAGACCGATAGAAAAATAAAAATTTTTCTGTGAGTGTGCCTCTATGGCTCTATTGGGACAATATCGACAGAAAAATCATTTTTCTGTCGGGCTTTTCCTTTTTCTGTGGGGATTAACGCACACAACATTTAAATTTTATCTGGGCTAAGGTAATTTTTCTGTGCGTGTAACACCCACAGAAAAATCATTTTTTTGTCGGGCTGTTCTTTTTTTCTGTGAGGATTAACGCACACAACATTTAAATTTAATCTGGGCTAACGTAATTTTTCTGTGCGTGTAACATCCACAGAAAAATTATTTCTGACGCGAACACACAGAACAATTGAATTTTTCTGTCGTTATATTTCTGTGGGTATTTTTCTGAGGGTACACTTTTCTGATGGTATTCGCATTTTTCTGTGTGTTTTCGCACACACAGAAAAAAGCGAGATTCCAGTAGTGTGTGGGGGTATGGCCCCCGGTACCATGACAAGACATGCTCGCATCATTAGAGGTGGTTCAGCCCACAAGATTAAAACATGTACGGTACTGATCGACGTGCACCGCAAGATATTGTATAGTACTAAATAAGATACTTTCCTTATAATCCTACCCCTCCAGAGTATATAAGGAGATGCAGGGGTCCCCTAGTCATCGACATACATTTCATGCAATACACAAAGACACAGGACGACGGTCCGAATCTATCTAAATCGTTGTCTCTACGCGTTGTGTCACCATCCGGTTCCTGATTATGCGCACTTCCACCGATCAATCTATCTTTGTGGGATACCCCTCGGATAACAGCCGAGCATCTTTTATTGGCAGTTGGCGCGCCAGACAGAGGCTGTGCGTACTGATCCCATGGCGAACTAATGGAATTTTCTTCACCAACAACGGCAACCCCGGTTCTCGCGGCGACGTTCTTCGGCGGACTACGACGTTCAAGCCCCGGTGCCAAACGCAACGCCCAACAACGCTTTGGGCGTGCGGCGGTGGCCCCGTACTTTCTGTGTGTGTTGGATGGCCGACGGATCTTGACCGGGACAGCAAGGTCGAAACGTATCCGCGTAGGAAGTTGCATCTAGTTGATCCAATCCTTTCGTATCATGGCCGAAGGCTTGCATCGATCCGAGCACCTGGATGTTATACATGAAAAGCTAAGTGATTTTTTACTTTCAATTAACATATCCTACGATACATGTACATCTCCGGGTATATCTACGTATGTCTGCGTGAATACTGCTGGCAGGAATTCGGCTACGTCTCTTGACGTTGTCATCCCGCGCAGTCGACAAGCGTCGCCGGCTCATCGCCATCCCGTGGCAGCCTTCGTCGTGACAATCCGCAGTTGACTTCTGCGGTTCAGCGTTGGAGGCCGCATCCACGGACTTCGATTGGACATGACGCGGTCATGCACCAAGTTGCCCAGAACCACTTGGTTCAATCATATGCAAGGCAAACCGGCAAGGCGTCGTCATCACGTGTTTGCCTTACGGCTTACCGTGAAGCTCACGGTGAATTATTGGATCTACAGGATCATGCAAGCTAATTAACATGCACGGATGCATCTGTCAAGCATGCAAACGTCCGCGTGTATATCTCTCTACGCAGTGGACTCCATCTGGCTACGTCACGACTCCGCATGTTTGTGGGCTCCGAATTTTGCACGGCCAATATGGTCCGACCTACTATTACTCTGCTGGGTTATCTATCAAAGTGCCATGCAGCATCGCTTCTCCGATTAAATTGAACGTGGCTACGACAATGATCTCTCCGTATCTGATCTGCCTACCAATATGGCATAAGGACGACGTCGCTCCGACTACTTACTCCGACCACCTGCCGCGTCACAAGGACTATTCCCCCCACCCCCCCAATTTATTGCCTGTGTTTCAGAAGTACGTTTCTTTTTGTTGACTTTTAGAGTTCTCTGATCTCCAGTTGATGGATACAGTTATTAATTCAGTTCTGCAGCTATATAATAGAAGCAACCAATATTATATCATGTTTTGGCGCTTGTGTTCCATACTTATACTTCTAGCAAATTACGTACTTTCAAACTCACACAACTCAACTCGTTGTGGAAATCTCTCCGTTGTGGAAATCTCGAATGCACACAGGCAGCCAGGTCACAAATTCACGCAACTCACAACTGACAATCCTTTCAAAAAAAAACTCACAACTGACAAAGATGTAAAGTTTATTGCCCTAAAATATAGGATGTACAGTCTCATCCCAGTTGACAGTATCAAATAGTTACACTTCACACTAGTGACTAAACATGCGGAGACGCAGGTCTGATTCACCAACTTATTTCCTTTCGACGTTGTTCCTATTGTCGTTTAATATTGATACATGAGTAGATGGCTACAAGCAGTAATTACAAGGAAGAAAAACTGCACCTCCGTGTTCAATGCTCCTGACGATATCTAGATCAGCTCTGTGATGTGGTTCCCGCTTCCTCGGTACTTCTGATCAATGTCTTTGAAGGAAAAACGATAGCAGCAATAGGTTTGTCTTCATAACCACCGCCTTCATCTATTATGAATCGGAGGCCGTCGATGTGGAGCTTCCCGTGGTGGCCACTTACAATGATAGTCTGCTTGCCAGTCAGATCCTGAAAAACAGATGTCCATGATATCAACATTTCTGTTCAAGCTTCAACATTTCTGTTCAAGCTTCAACGTAAATACAATGGCGCTCATGAAGGCTAATGAGGTCGCATAATGCGATAATGTGCACTACCCTACATTCAGGAGATGTCATAGGTACAATAGGTATCATGTGTATCTGCCGTGAACAGAAATCATGTCTAGCAATGTTCCTATGCAGCCCATGCGCATGCACTCATGCTTCCTTGTTTCAAGTTTCAACAAAACCAGAGAATCGCAGAACAAGTAAAAAAAGACAAAGCTTGCAGCCAGAGGTAGACCCAAACACCAAGGCCAGGTTCATCAAATTATATGACAGAAGCAGAGATTTTCAACAAAATATATGTGAGTGTTGTAGTAAGAAGTACAATGGTGCATCAGATTTGGATACCACAATGTAGTGGAGCAATTAGCATCGATAACTCCTGTGTTTAATTTATCTAATAATGAAAATTCTGAACCTATACCATATCCATATTGAAGTTTCCAGATAACATTGCTAACAAGGAACTGATAATGTTTCTGCATGGTGCCCCCGATTACATTCTACAAAGGGACAAATGGTAATTCAAAATGGCATGATGACCAGAGTAATGCAGACATGCCAATGAATATTGCGTTGAGAATACTAGAGAATATACAGGACATCCTATTGGCCTGTCCTGTTAAATATGAGCATATTTGAAACATTAGGACATTTGTACTTGATTTGCAGGCATGTTGTGCTAGTTTCATTCTGTATACAAATATACAAGGTTAGGGCAAAGACTGATTTAACAATGTGAGAAAGATAAAAGACAGAGATCGGAACCAGTGTCTTTAAAATTCTTACCATTAACCACTTCATACCTTATCAGTTACCAAACCTGTTATACTTTTAAAAGTAATTTGTTCACCCAAGGGATGATGGGACTAAAATTAAAATATGCACAGATAAATTTTCTCAACTACCGGCTGTTCGCCGGAGGCTAGTGGAGCACCAGGGGAGCGAATTTAACCTGGAGAGGATGAAAAGAGGCGCCTCCGGGCTCTGGCTACCTTACATTAGTGGGGGACAATACACACCGTTCGATCTTATGGTCGCTTGATCCACGGCGTCCAACCCGATCCAGAGCGTTCCCCATGCCCCACCCAAAGACTCTTCCGCTTCCGTCTCGTTTGGACCTTGACGGCGGCTCTCTCCCCTTCCTTGTGCTCGTGCACGACCGCGCCGCCACACCTCCTTCCGCCGCCGCCGCCGGCGCTAGGTCCGGTCCGGGCTCCGTTTCCCTGGACGACCTTGATTTTCTCTGCTCCCGCTGCCGCGGTTGTCAGGAGTGAAGCGATGCTGGAGAAAGACCGGATATCCTACTTCTACGACGGTACATTCACCGCGCTCCCTCTTCTCCTCTCCGCTCTCACCCTTCGCTGCAAAGCCCTAGCTCTCGCCATAGTCGCAACTTGCTGTTCTTAGTTCTTATTATTACTCCACTTCGGACTTCGGTGTTCCATAGCGCACTGCGCATGGCTTTAAGCACTAAAGTGGAGATTCTACGGGGATGAGCAGTTTCCTTTTGTTTCGCTGATTTCAAGTGGTCAGACGTGATCAATGCTCATGGCAATCGCCTTTTGCTCAGCTGGATTTTGGGCTATTTTAGCTAGGAGAAATTGCCGGAGGTATTACTTCCAGGACTTGCTCGATTTGAATTGGGGCTGATTTGAATTGGTATTCACAAATCACAAGCCCTGGTGCTAGGTTTCTTATAGTTTAGCTTAGGTTCGTTATAGTAGGATTTGTGCTTTGTCCCGAGTCAGATAACATAGGTGCAAGTATCTCTTGGATCAAGATTTGAATGGAATTCATTGCACCCTAAATGCTATTTGTGAGGTTATAGTCAAGGCAAGCTACATTTAGCTATAGTTGTAGTCTTGTAGAATTGTAGCTGCAAAATTCCATTTGGTTAGATTCTTGCAAAATTCATTGTCTTTGCGCTCTCTGCATATAGACTGTTGTTATCCACGTTCTAGAAAATGAAAACATAGTTCCATCCATTTTTTTTTAATATGTAAACTATTTTATTTGTTCAATTTCGTAAAGTTCCAGAGCTCCTGCGTCTTTCAAAACAAATGTTTGAATTTGTGATTGCTGGCTTAACAATTTCTTTTGCCACACCCATTTTAGGAGATGTTGGCAATGTCTACTTTGGGCCAAATCACCCCATGAAGCCTCATCGTCTCTGTATGACACATCACCTTGTTCTTTCGTATGGACTTCATAAAAAGATGGAGATATATGTCAGTATTGAATATCATCTATTCATTTTCTTTGGACCCGTGAAGACTGTAATGTTTAATGTTATTTTTGCAACCAATGGATTCTGCAGAGACCACACAAAGCTTATCCAATAGAGCTTGCCCAGTTCCATTCTGCTGATTATGTGGAATTCTTGCACCGGATAACTCCTGACACCCAGCACCTATATGCAAGTGAATTAACCAGATGTATGGATGCTGAAGTTTTCTCTTTTTCAAACTATTCTCCCAGACTGCTAATTTCACAGTGAAATACATGTCACATAACTTGCTCATGTTTCATTCTTATACCTTTATTTATTCTTGTTAATTAGATCTAAGGTGTTACTACACTTATATTTTGCTTAGGTCTTCATGTGTTAAAAGAATAGAAAGAAGTGATTGTCACACTATATATTTTAGTCTTTTGTTGCATACAACAAATGTAAGATTAGCTATTTCCAATTAAATGAAAACAATCCGGTTTATATCTTCCATAATATGCCTATCTGACACCAATTAAAATCTCTATCGATCCCGCCCACAGCCTTTTTTGGTTTTCTGACTTAATTTATCTGAGTTTGTTTTTTCTCTGTTCTCAGACAATCTTGGAGAAGACTGTCCGGTCTTTGATAATTTGTTTGAGTTCTGCCAAATCTATGCTGGAGGAACTTTAGGTAATGTTAAAATCTCTGAGGGTCTTAGGCTTCTTTTGATTTTACGAACTCTCTAAGCTGTTCTTTATATTCTTTTTAGATGCTGCTCGCAGATTAAATCATAAAACATGTGACATCGCCATTAATTGGGCTGGTGGGCTGCATCATGCCAAAAAGTGTGAGGCGTCAGGCTTCTGTTACATTAATGATCTTGTATTAGGAATTCTGGAGCTTCTCAAGTACCATGCCAGGGTTCTTTATATTGACATTGATGTCCATCATGGAGATGGAGTTGAAGAAGCCTTTTATTTCACTGACAGGTTCATGCTTTGCCACTAAAAGATTATTTACTTTAATTTCTATAGCTATCTTTTTGTTATTGTTGTTGTCTTGACGAATTTCCAATCTAGCCCATGGCTTCATCATTTTTTTGTTGTTCGTTGGTCTGCCTCACTGTAGTGTGTTAATTACTGAGTGTCTTCAAGGTGCTTCAGATTTCTTAACTTTTTCTCTTTAACGTTTTGCAGGGTAATGACTGTGAGTTTCCACAAGTATGGTGATCTGTTCTTTCCTGGAACGGGTGATATTAAGGTAAGGTTCAACTCACAACCGTCATGAAAATTTAATGTATTTCACCTCCATTTAATTTCTATTAGCTTTCTGTCAGTGTCACAAATGCAGGCATTGAGACTACGCTATACCTTTATGTTAGACAGGTAACTAGTATGGCCCTTTGGGCCACATGGTCTTGTGCTGCACTGGGCCTAGAGCCCGTGCGCCTCCTTGTATGATTGATGGATAGGCAAGGATCACCGTTGGTTGGTTGATCCATCTATAAGCCAAACCCTACGGCATCCTGCCTATATACGCGTTACATTTTATAAGTGATATGCTGTGGACGGCAATCACAGTCCTCTTCCAGGTGAACGAGGCCTCCCGCGCTGTGATATTCACCTCCTCAATCGTTTTGCATCGCTAAAATCTTTTTATCAAATTGCCTTTCAACCATGCTTTGGAATTCATGAATTTTTTGGAGAACTTCAGATTTGTGGCGCAGCAAGTAAATCCAAGTAAATTTACTAAAATCATCAATGAAGCTAACATAAAAATTGTTCTTGCTAACAGAGGTGGGAGCGGGTCTCCATACATCAGTTCAAGGGGACTAGATGAAACACTTGTTGGCTTAGAATAGGGAAGCTGATGATTAGCACAAACTACATCTTTATTCGACTTTGAAACAAAGGGAATATTGTTTATGCTAAGGACCTGCTCAACTACTACAAAGGAGGGATGACCGAGACGGCTGTGCCATCAAGCCGAGGACTTGATGGCGCCACATGTCACTTTATTCGGGGAAGACCTAGACTTCAACGGGTAGAGACCACCTTCGTAGTTTCCTCTAAGAAGAATTTTCTTCGTTGCCTGATCCTTAATCAAAAAATAATTTGGATGAAATTCCATGAATGCATGATGTCAGAAGTGAGTCGATGGACAGAGGCAAGATTTTTGCTAGCTTCGGGCACATAAAGAACATTATTGAGGACAAGATCTCTATTTGGGGTACGAACAAAACTTCGACCAATTTGGTCGATTCTCACACCGGCGCAATTGGCGGTGTGCACCTGACCGGTGCCATGATACTCTTCCCTCAGTGAGTTTATCCAGCTTGCTGGTGATGTGATTGGTCGCACCAGTATCGGTGTACCAATTTGTGTCGATGCCGTAGGAGGTAGTCGTCGATGCCGAGCGGTGCTCTGGCTGTCCAGTGAAGGACGCGTCGAAGCGCTTGAAGCAGCGCAGAACCGTGTGGCCCTCCTTGTCGCACAGCTGACAGGTGGGGTGGTCGGTGTTGACATTCTGGTTGGGCTGATGACGACCTCCGTTGCCCCGGCAGCTGCCACGGGTGTTGCCTCCATGGCCACCGCGGATGGCCGAATTTGTGCAACAGATCCATTCGTTGCTCCCAACTAACGAGTTGGATGTAGAGTTCCCCCAAGGTTAGCGGCTCCACACGCGCTACCATGGTAGAGACAATAGGGTTGAAGTCCATGTCGAGGCCGGTGAGGATGTAGGAGGCGATCTCATCCTCCAACTTCTTTCGTGCAACCGCCATGTCATCTGCAAGAGATTTCATGTGACTGAAGAACTCAGCGATGGTGGAGGAGCCCTTCTACGCAGTGGCCAACGCCATGCACGTGTTGATGACGCGCCCATGAGATTGGGACGCCGACATGTCCTGAATGACCATCCACACTTCGGCGGCGGTGGAACATGCGGCCACCTGCAACAAAATTTAGGTAATTGAGGATTTGTTGATCCTTTGCAACCCAGGCCTCAAAGCCTTGGTCGGGAACCAGGTTGGTTGGCTTGTCAGCCAACTTGGCAATCTCCTTCGGCGGCACTGGTGCGTCAGGGTTGAGGTAATGCGTGACTTACGCACCGCGCAGGGCCGACATGACCTGCACCTTCCAAAGCGGTTAGTTGTTCTTCGCGAGCTTCTCGGTGACAGACACCCAATGGAGAGCGCAGGACCAATAGCGAAAGAAGCCATGGACGAGATTGTGGAGAAACCTAGCTTTGATTACCATGTGAAAATGGGTGTAATGTGATGCCCTCTCAGGCTCACGGCTCCATGTTATATAGGCTAGGAAAAGCCCCTAGCGTGGCACATACAACTTAGTGTACAAGTCAAGAAAGACTTACAAAGGAACAAAGATGTGTGATCAATCAGTGATCAATCAATCTACCTACAGTACAGGGAGGCAATGTAGGTATGGCTCCATATTTGTTGTTTCCTTGTATTGTAAGTAGATTGATCGATTGATATCTTTCTGTCCATGTAAATCTTTTTTGTCTTATACTCCAAGATGTACTGCCACGCTAAGGGTTTTTCCTAGACTATATAACACGGAGCCATGAGCCTGAGAAGGCATCAGGTTACAACCATTTTCACATGGTAATCAGAGCTAGGTTCCTTCACAACCTTGTTCATGGCTTCTCCTTCCGCACCTGGTGCTGCTCTCTCAATCGGCTGCCTAGTCACCGAGAAGCTCGCGAAGAACAACTTCCTGTTGTGGAAAGCGCAGGTGATGTCTGCCGTGCACGGTGCCCATGTCGCGCATTTCATCAATGCCGACACGCTGGTTCCACCAAAGGAGATCCTGAAGTCTGCTGATAAGCCGACGGATCTCATCCCCAACCCAGACTATGACACCTGGGTCACCAAGGATCAGTAGATCCTCAACTACGTGCTGTCCTCCATCTCCAAGGAGATCTTGGTGTAGGTCGCTACCTGTACCACTGCCGCCGAAGTTTGGAAGGCCATCCAAGATATGACGGCGTCCCAATCTCGCGGACGCGTCATTAACACACGCATGGCTCTGGCCACTGCGCAGAAAGGCTCCTCCATCGCCGAGTTCTTTAGCAAGATGAAATCCCTTGTGGGTGACATTGGCGTCTGCAGACAAGAAAATGGAGGATGAAGAGATCGCCTCCTACATCCTCCCCGGCCTCGACATGGACTTCAACCCCATCGTCTCCGCCATGGCAGCGCGTGTGGAGCCGCTGTCCCTTGGCGAACTCTGCACCCAACTGGTGAGTTGGGAGCAGCGGATGGATCTGCTACATGGTGGCTCTGGGTCTTCGGCCACCCGTGGTGGTCGTGGGGGCAACAACCGCGGCAATGGCGGTCGTCCTCAGCAGAACTCCTCCAACATCGATCACCCCACTTGCCAGTTTTGCGGCAAAGAGGGCCACACTGTGTTGCATTGCTACAAGCGTTTCGACGCATCCTTCACTGGACCTCTGGAGCAGCGATCTGTTTCGGGCGTCACCATCTCCTACGACTTCGACACAAATTGGTACACCGATACCGGTGCTACCGATCACATCACCGGCCAACTAGAGAAGCTCACCATGAGAGACAAGTACCATGGCACCGATCAGGTGCACACCGCCAACGGCGCAGGTATGGGAATCAACCAAATTGGTCGAAGTTTTGTTCGTACCCCCAAAACAAAATTTTGTTCTAAACAATGTCCTCTATGTTCCTGAAGCTAGCAAAAATCTTGTCTCTGTTCATCATCTTACATCTGATAATCATGCCTTTATTGAATATCATCCAAATTATTTTGTGATTAAGGACCAGGCAACGAAGAGAACTCTTCTTAGAGGGAACTGTGAAAAAGGCCTCTATCCGTTGAAAAAGGCCTCTATCCGTAGAAGGAATGTGGCATAGCTGGCTTGCTCAACCGTCATTTGCAGTAGTTCAGCAAGTCCTTAGAAAAAATCACATTCCTTTTGTTTCTAAGTCGAATAAAGATACTGTGTGTGATGCTTGTCAGAAAGGCAAGAATCACCGGCTGCCCTATCCGAAATCAACAAGTGTTTCATCTAGTGCTCTAGAACTTGTTTTTCCTGATGTATGGGATCCAACGCCCACCTCTGTTGGTAAGAATAGTTTTTATGTTAGCTTCATTGATGATTTTAGCAAATACACGTGGATGTTTTTGCTGTGCCACAAATATGAGGTTTTCCAAAAATTCCATGAGTTTCAAAACATGGTTGAACGCCAGTTTGATAAGAAAATTCTAGCTATTCAAACCGATTGGGGAGCGGAGTATCAAAAGTTGAATGCTTTCTTTCAACTCATTGGGATCTCTCACCATGTTTCTTGTCCCTGTGCTCATCAACAAAATGGCTCGGCTGAACGCAAACATCGCCATATTATTGTATTAGGCTTGTCGCTACTTGCTCATGGCTCCATGCCCCTTAAATTTTGGGATGAAGCCTTCATCACCGCTACTTATCTCATAAACCGCCTCCCCAACAAAGTCATCCATGGCCAAACCCCTCTAGAGCGCCTGTTTCATCAAACACCAGACTACTCGACTCTTCCTACCTTTGGTTGTGCATGTTGGCCTAACCTTCGGCCCTACAATTCTTGAAGGCTTCAATTCCGTTCCAAGCAATGCGTGTTTTTAGGCTATAGCAATATGCACAAAGGGTTCAAGTGTCTGGATGTCGCTGAAGGTCGCGTTTATATCTCACATGACGTTGTGTTTGATGAGAACGTGTATCCCTTTGCTCAACTTCATCCTAATGCCAGAGCCCGTCTCATCCGAAATTCTTCTCCTTCCGCCCACCTTGCTTAATCCTTCCTCCAGTTTGGGATGACAATTCTTCTGATCTACGGCATCAGATGACACGCTCCTGCAGCTTCTGGGGGTCATTTTATGCTCCCACGGTAGTTTCCGTTTTTGGCAAGGACAGGCACGGCTCCCGGTGATGATCCGCCTGCGTCGCCTGCACCTTCTGCTCCCGGATCCTCCTCGGATTTGCCGCCGTTAGCATCCGCCCTCGCTCCTGGTGACACGGTCATAGACAGGCAGCCTGCGTCCGGTCAACCGCTTCGGCTTCTCCGCCATGACAGCCTCGCCGATTCCGACCAACTATCGCATCGCCCTTGCCGACCCCAACTGCGTGCTGCGATGGTGGCGGAATACGATGAGACCTTCAGCCCGGTTGTCAAGCCGGTGACGATCCGCACCGTCCTCAGCATCGCCGCCTTGAGTGACTAGCCCATTCACACTAGCTAGATGTGAAGAATGCCTTCCTCCACGGTCACCTCGAGGAGATGGTCTACTGTCACCAGCCATCCGGGCTTCGTCGACCCGGCTACTCCCGACTACGTCTGCCTGTAGAAGTCCCTTTACGGACTCAAGCAGGCGCCCCGAGCTTGGAACCAGCGCTTCGCCAACTACATCAGCATGCCTCTCTCTTTGTGTACGAAGATGGGAGACCGCGTCAGTTTTTTGCTACGCTACATCGACGACATCATCCTCATTCCATTGAGCTACTCCGGCACGTCACGGCACGCCTCCACTCGGAGTTTGCCATGACAGATCTCGGCGACCTCCACCACTTCCTCGGGATCGCTGTGACACGGGACCACTTCGGCCTGTTCCTGTCCCAGCATCAGTAGGCAGTCGACCTCCTCCAGCAGGCTAGCATGTCTGAGTGTCGCCCCACTGCCACGCCGGCAGATGCATGGACCAAGCTGTCCGCTACTAAGGGCGCCCCCGTCGCCGATCCCTCCGAATACCGGAGCCTCGCCAGCGCCCTCCAGACCTGACTTGGCCTATGCTGTTTAGCAGGTTTGCTTGTTCATGCATGACCTGCGTGAGCTGCATCTAGCACTGATCAAGTGCATCCTGCGATATGTGAAGGGGTCACTCTCCGTCGGGCTTCACCTGGGGTGGACCAGATCACAGCCTACTCCGATGCTGACTGGGCGGGCTGCCCCGACACTCCCCGCTCCACCTCCGGCTTTTGCTTCTTCCTCGGTGAGAATCTGGTGTCTTCGTCCTCCAAACACCAAACCACGGTCCTGTGCTGAGGCAGAATACCGTGCCGTTGCTGTGTGCGGCAGCTTCTTCAGGAATTTCACATCTCGGTACCCTTGGCCACAGTGGTCTACTGCGACAATGTTAGCGCCATCTATATGACCGCTAACCCCATCCCCACCACTGTCGCACCAAGCATATCGAGATCAACATCCACTTTGTTCATGAGAAGGTGGCATTGGGACAGGTTCGCGTCCTCCATGTTCTCTCGGTGCACCAGTTCGCTGATATCATGACCAAGGGTCTTCCTGTACAGTTGTTCACTGACTTTTGGACCAGTCTGTGTGTCCGTGATCCTACTGCTCTGCGGGCGGGTATTAGGAAAGGATCCATTAGGATCAATTGTATAGGATAGCTATCCATGTATAGCCTAGCTTCCTTGTATTGTACCACAGGTTGATCATGGCTACATATGCAAACCCAGCACCCCCCCACCGCCCCTGCCCCCCGCGCAACAATGGGTGTGGTGTAATTCTCATACCTTTGTACAACTATATTTGGTTCCAAAAACAGGGAATGATTAAGGTTCAGTATGATCAGAAAACTCGTGCCTTTCTTTTTATGAACATGTTGGGATTTGGAAACAGTTCCCAAACCCATTCTATTTAACTTTAAAGTTTAAATAGATGCATGCCACATGCTGTTGAGTAATGATGAGACCTTTGATATTGTTATATAGAATTATAGATTCTGTTTCAATGGATGTGCTCTTCATGCTGATTTACCTTGCTGCTACTGAAGGATATAGGAGAAAGGGAAGGAAAATATTATGCCATCAACATTCCACTTAAAGATGGGATAGATGACGCTAGCTTTACTCGACTTTTTAAAACAGTAAACTCCCTGCACTGCATCATTTTTTATTATTTTGTCATTTTTTTAGTCCTGTCATGTTATCTGAGTTTATCATGCAGATTATTGCCAAAGTTGTTGAGACATATCTGCCTGGTGCTATTGTTCTTCAATGTGGGGCTGATTCATTGGCGAGGGACCGTCTAGGCTGCTTCAACCTCTCCATTGAAGGTTCTACAGTTTTTAACATATACACACACACACATAGAATCGGCAAGAGTTTTCCAGTTTTGTATGCTTAGATCAGCTGCTATAGTGTCTTCTTTTTTTCCTTTCTTTTGTTTGTGTGTGTGTGTGGGGCGGGCTCATGTCCTTAGTTATAGTTCCTTTGGGCTATTCACCTAGCTTCCATAGGCTAAGCCTACTTCAATTTTCTATTAGTGCTTAACTGCTTACATGCCCTATCTGTTTTCATGAACAGGCCATGCTGAATGTGTAAAGTTTGTCAAGAAATTCAATATTCCTCTTCTGGTAAGGGACGTTACTATTATGTGTTATTTCTCTCTATCTGGCTTTAATAGGCTACCACTGTATTTTCCCATCATTCAGGTAACTGGAGGTGGTGGATACACCAAGGAGAATGTAGCAAGGTGTTGGGCTGTTGAAACTGGGGTCCTTTTAGACACAGAACTCCCCAATGGTATCTCATTTATTCATTTTCAGCTTTGTATTTATCTTTCTTCTTTGTCTTGTTTTTGGGTGAAGCAGCTAGTAGCCTAGTTATCTTTGCTACTTGTAAAATTTCTCATGTTCCTTCTGTTCATATCATCATATGGGGTTGAAATTTTCTGATAATTCTTTGTATAGTTTCTATGCTAGGGAGTTTGACTTTGGCATTTTCTGTGCAGAGATTCCAAACAATGAATACATCGAGTACTTTGCTCCAGATTATACATTGAAAGTTCCAAATTTGAACATGGTAAAGAAACATCTCCCTGTTGGCCTTTATTAACCCTATACCTGGTGTGTGTGTGTGTTTCTTTATATAAAGTAGCATTTGAAATATTGAACTGTGGCTCAACTACAATTTGTTAATCATTGCCTCAAAAACAAAATTTGTTAATCAATTTAGTGTTACTAGAAGCCTGAAACTTTCATATGTTTCTTGAAGATTGACAATGATTTATGACTTCTTACCTATTGTTCAATTGGAGCAGGACAATTTGAACAGTAAGACATATCTCAGTTCAATCAAAGTGCAAGTGATGGAGAGTTTGCGGTCCATACAGCATGCTCCTGGTGTTCAAATGCAAGAGGTTAGGCTTTCTCTGCTCGGTTGTTGAATATATACATTGGCACTTGCATGATGAAACCTCCCAAGTGAAAATGGTTATGTATAAAAACATGGGCAGTATCAGAACACTCAAGTATGCTTTTTCACTTTTTTTTTTGCTTCAATCAAGGCATTTTATTCTGGAGGGGTCATAAATAAATCATTTGCAGGTTCCTCCCGATTTTTATATCCCGGATTTTGACGAAGATGAATTGGATCCTGATGAACGTGTTGACCGTAAGTGAAAGATTTCTGGCATGCTCTGTGTTGTTTATTTAAACGAATTACGAATTAATGATTTGTCTAGGGGTCAAGAGTCGTCTAGATTCATGTGCATGGCAAATGCTCTCTCGATTTGTCCTTTTATCTCTGGCAACCATTCTGCATAGTTACGTTTTTTTATAACAATTCGCATAGTTACGTTGTCTTATGCATAACTCTGTCCTTTGTTCATACGTAACTTTGTAATGTGTTATCCTCCAGAGCATACCCAAGACAAGCAGATTCACCGTGATGATGAATACTATGAAGGTGACAATGACAATGATCACGACGATGGCACACGCTAATCTGCTTCTGAGGCCCTGGTGTAAATGGAAACTGAGAATCTTCACTGTTGTTGTAGCTCAGCAGCCTTGAGATGGAGTAGTTTGTCAGTTGACAGTAGGATCTAACTTAGCAGGTCAAAGTGGTTTAGACTTTTATAGGGATTGTGACCCCTCCTGAATTACACATTCTAGTACAACTCTGCTCATTTTTAGCATGCAAGATGCATATTTCTCAGTGGTACTGGTATGTGGTAAAAAAATTCTTGCATGAGAAATAGATTTATGCGGCTCAGTGATATGCTGATATGTGGTGTATATATGTCTTGCATTGGATAAAGCTGTGCGATGTCCTAGGTGATGGAGCCTTTTCTTCTGTTACCGTTCGTGGGGGAACGGCTCTGCTGAAAAACGGGCGGAAACCAAGGGCACGTTTGGTTACAGGCCAAAGATGGCCATGACAAATTTGGGTCTGCCTTAGTAATTTGGCTGCTCTTTGGTTCTTGGCTAACATTTGGCTGGCCCTAGAAAATTTTGCTTAAATTTTGCTTCGGTAATGTTACCATTAAGACGTTCGGAAGGTCGGACGTCTCGCTTCACTCACTACCGCATGCGTCGCTTGCCTAAAAAGAAAAAAAAAAATTCAAATCCCCACGTAAGCTTGTCTCTCCACTCCGAACTGGTGCGTCACGGCTTCACGGTGTCATGCGGATGTCCGACCATCCCAATCCGCCGTGTCGCCGCCTCCATCCCGTGTTGTCACCCACTCTGGCGTGCTGCCGCTGCCATCCCCCATGGCGCCCCGCATCCCCGTGGCACCTCCGTCTCCTGTGGAGAGGACGAATCCTCCACGTGAGTTACGCTGTCAGCTGCTCCACCGACTACAGCTACCGCCGGACCTGGTCGCCATCACCTTGCCCTCCGCCTCCAAGCTCCATGCATGTGCTCGGCGAGTGCAGCAGCGCTTCTGTCCCCCGCCGTGCTCCGTCTTTCGGCGCGCCCAGGCCAGGCGACTAGGAGAGTGGTCGTCGCTGGCCAAGCCCAAGCTAGGCGCAGGCGCAACTAGCCGCTGCCAGGCCACGCCACCATCCTCGGCTGTCGGCTAGCCGGAACCGTCCGTCTCGCTCTGCGCTGCGTCGTATGGAAGAAGGATGAAAACGCATGTTGCAAGCGTATGTCTCAAGTGTTTCAAATGTTTAAGAGGTATGTTACAAGTATTTCCTACGGATATTGCAAAAGTAGATCGGGATGTTGCACATGTTGCAATTATTGTACATGTCTGTTGCAAGCTCCTATTCTCGATATTTCATCTATTTTTTGTAATGTATGTTGCAAATGTGTTTATCTGTGTTGCATATGTTTTTACACATTGTCGGTATTTTGTAAACTGGACTAGTAAACTTATACGATTGTCGCAGCTGCTATAGGAAGACGATGGTAGCATCCAAAAGACACGAGGATTTATACTGGTTCAGGCCAGAGCCCTACATCCAGTCTCAGAGATGATCGAGTGTGTGTTCCTCGCTTGAATGCTCTGAAGTTCTTACAATGAGGGATGCAAGAATGGTGGAAGAGATTGGAGAGCCAGAGCTAGGAGATGAACTACCTGAAGGAAAGCTTCAGGAGCCCTACTACAGTGGGGACTGAATAAAATAGTATGGGATCTCCCATATGGGTGCCCTTATATAGAGTTCGGGGCCAGGGCTTATACAAAGAAGAAGGTTCTCCCGACCGAAGGGTTGTGAGCCTGAAGGAGGTCCTAGCTAACTTGGCTTGCAAGCTACGCCGTCTTGTGGAGCACGTTTGGGCATGGTTGTCGTCATGATCTTATGGCCACGTCGCGGCATGGTGTGATGTGGTGCTACTGTGTCGGCCGTGGTGGCACTGTAGGTACGGTGGTGGTTCGCAAGCCGTCCTGTGCAACGTGGTCCTCGCCGCGGTCTTCGTCATCGCCTCCTGGTTTCCTGGGGTGTCGTACAAGAGTTGGTAGCCGCCTCCAGGTCGTTGATTGCTTTGTTGGCTTGAGGGGTTGAGGGCCACGATCCCGATCGTTGGGGTCGTGGCACCCGCCGGTCTGGTTGGCCTCTAAGTCAAGGCCCTCATCGTCGATCCCATCCCATAGTAGGTAGGATCGTACATACGTCTTGTCGGGCCGTATCTAGCCGGTGGTCATCGTACCGGCCATCACAGCCTTGGGTGGTGTTGTCTTGTCTGGACTGCGTGGCGCAGGGGTGGTGTCTGACCGGACCGAGGTGACCGCTGTCCCCTCGGTCCTTGCGGAGTCAGTGTAACGTGCTTGTTCTTGTCAGAGCAGGCATGCTTGGCGACGCTCGACCTCTCCCCGTTCCTCCCAGGGGTTGGGGCGGTGGAGAGGTCATGCGTCTCTTGTGCGTCGTGCGGCTAAGGCGGGAGGAAGGGTTGTGGACGACCCTGGCCTTGGCATCAGGTTAGTTCTGCTTGACTTACTGGGCCTCGGTCGTTCGGGCCTTCGCTAACTGATGTATCGTGGGTCGCTTGGCCAGCTAACTAATCGGTGCCTTGAAACACCCCGGGGTTATACCTCCGACACATATGATACAAGTGTTTTATCTAGATGTTGCGTATATTTATAATGGTTTCAGGTGTTTTTGTTAGTGTTTCAGATGCATGTTTCAAATGTTTCATTTATTTTCAGACGTATGTTGTAATTGTTGCATGTGGATGTTTTAAAACTATATCAAGTGTTGCATCTCCCTCCTCGCCTTCTGTTGTCTCGCCTCGGTGTCAGGCGCGGAAGGCTGAGGCGGACCCCACTGGCGCGGGTGGGCCCCACGTGCTTGCGGGCGGGCAAAGCAGGTGAGACGTGGGTTGGCAGGCACATGACTCGAGACGGGGAGCAGTGGCATGAGCGTCCGAACGCTAGCCACGCCCATTTTGCTTCGGCCTCCTCCCTCCATTCGATGATGGCTTCGGTGTTTACTGTAGTAATGAAAATATCACAGTGCAGTGTGGTTATAGTCAAATAGCGGGTGAACCGACGCCATCAAGGCATTAGTCACACAACTGTACATTGCGATTGCGACCATAACCGGTACATACCTGTTCATCAGTAAAGAATGCCCTTAATTGTACAGAAGGTAGCAGGAAATTCACATAACTGCCGAATCCGTGCTCCTAACTTTGTATATTAGTACTACTACGTTATTACATGAAACAAAGTTACAGACCTCACTTCGACTACGAGTCACTATTTCCTAGCGATAGCAAGTAAGCGAGGCACAAACTGCTTCATCCAGCACATTCTACATTTCTAGTTGCATCTCGCACATGCCCAAGAATTTCCCAACCGTGTCTCCTAATATTTGATGGTATTAACAAGGCATAAAGTTACAGGCTTAACAGCCAACCTTACATTACTTCCCAACGTCCGAAGTGACCGAGGATGCTTGAACGGGGTTTGCGAGGCGTCCCTTTCTGCCAGGCTTTTGATCGGCGATAGAGAGGACGTCCCGCAAACCTCCTTCTAGCATCGTAGCCTTTGGAGCTTGCAACCTTTCCACCGTATTGGTGTCATCAGGATTTCGATCTGGTGTACGGCTCGGCCGTGCTTGTAATCGCCGACCCTGAACAAGGGAAGGTCCTTTGTTCGAAGGTCGCGATGTTTATTAAAAGATCGTAGCGAGCCCCCGAGCCTGCTAGGGCGCGGGCACCTAGACTTCAAGGTCGGGGTTTCCTAGTGGGTCGTTGGTTTGCCGCCACGCGAAGTGGGGGTATCGCCAACGGCCCAAGCTCAGGTGCCCTGGCCCTGAATGTGCCCTCCATTGTCATCGATGTGTTTTCAGGACGGCTCCCCCATTCTGGGATCCTCGTACGCCCTTGACCTCAGATGGTGGGGTTGCGGCTTTTCTTTCTTAGGGCATGTATTGCTCTTACGAAGGAAAGCGTCGCCGCGAGTTTTCGGCCGTTTTGCTTCGTCGACATCTCTCCGGAGGGGTTGATGACTCCTGCCGGATTGTGAGGTCACGGAGCGATCCACGGGTCGTGGACCCGGGACACGCGGAGGAGTCTGGTCGTGGCTTGGCCTCGTCCTTGGATGGGACCGCGGGGTCCCTACTCCTCTTTCCCCGGTGCCCTTTTTGACCCCGAGGGATCGTGATGCCTTGTTACAAGTGGGTCTGTTTTTCGCCCCACGCGGGGAGAGGCTCGTCCACCGTAACCACATGGTCAAAGTGGTGCGCCTCGTCAAGGTCAATGGGTAATTCGAGTGGGACCCGATATCCTCCCCAATCGACGTGAAGTTCGACTGTGCCTCATCAAGAGACGTCCCATAAAATCAAATTTGACGTTAAGATAAGCTCTTTTCGTTAAGTCGGCAAACACTTGAACTATTGATAAAATACCATTTTTGGCGAATTATATTGAGTAAAATAGTTAAATGATGCTTAAATATTTTGCTCCTACGGATTAGTATAAGGCATGGACTATCGCATAAAATACTTGTTGGTAGCAGTTAATAGGGTTTAGGCCTTTTAAAAATTGTAACAAAAGTGTTAATTGTTGTTAGTTGAATTGAATCCTTAACTTTCCTAAGTATGCGAAAGTAGTAAGACAATGCTATCTTGACATTTAATTTCTAACAAAAATGTTTAAACACTAGTTGTATGTTTTGGTATTGTTGATTGCATCAAAGTGAGTGCTTGAGCATGGCATAGGTCGACATTGTGTTGGATGTCACGTTGTCCGCTCTAAAATTGCCCTAACTTCACTTGAACGCGTTGTGAACCCTGATTCGGTGCTCGGTTCGCGGACCGGCGTTCAGCGTGACGAACTCATGTTGCCACCTCCCTATCTCCCTCTCGGTCGCTCTTTGGACATGAGATTTGCTTTGTTAGCTGGGTGTTAGTATCGACTTTAGGTTAGGAGAATTAGTTGAGCTTCGGTCGTGATCGTTAGCAGGTTTTGCTTTGCTTTAAAATGCGTGCACACCACCAGTTGCTACCTCTTGGCCCGGGTTCGAGGTCACCACGCGCGTGGGCGCTGCTGGCGCCGGGCTCAGGCCGTGGCCGGGCTGCTGCTGCTGGCCAGCTCGTGCGCCCGGGTGAGACCGCGCAGCGCCTACGGCCTAGCATTGGTCGGTCCTAGCTGGCTGCGGCTGGTCTCGCTGTTGCATGCGTGCCGCACTCGCATGGCTAGCCGCTAGGCCATGCCGTGGTTGCGGCTATATCGCACGATGGACGTGGTGCTCGCCCCGCCCCTCGTTCTACCTACCCCGCCTGGTCCTTAAGCTGGAACCTTGCCGACGTGACGAGTCGAGGGTCGGACGCAGCAGCGATGGACATTTCCCTGCCTCGCCCTATTCCGCTAGCCGACACCGATGAGCCCGCTCGGGTTTTGCCGCTTCATTCAAGCGCGTCGTGACAGGCCGCCTAGTCTCGTCACCTGTGCGCACGTGCTCTTACTACAACTATCGGTCGAAGCCACCGTCTTAATCCACTCGAGCTCACTCATGTGCCTCTCCATGACATGACCACAGCGGGAGCACCGCGCGCTCTGCCTCTCGATTCGCTTAGCTCGGAGCTCTACAGTTCAATCCCTTGCACCAGCAAGTGGCCTAGGGAGTCGACTAGCCAGGTGACTCCTATCGAGGCTTGCCGTGCCTCGGCACGGACAAATTTAGTGTTTCCGTAGCCGCCGGTCACCACGCCTCTGAAACAGAGCATGACTTGGGGGTATATTTTGTTTACATAGTTTTATAATATTTTTTAGAGTTATCTAATTAATTTGAGATGCTTAATATTATAAAATATAAATTTGTAGCAATTTTTGTGATAAATTGGTTATAGTTTTGGCTCTAAAACTTTCGCTGTAAATTCCTAACATTATTAGGTGCTCACTGTAATTTTTGTAGCTCCATAATAATTAGTTTGCTAGGTAGCTAAATGAGCCCTAGTTCGAAAATATATGTTTAATCAATAAAATACCGAAACACTTTAAGAGTTAGGACTAAAACACTTGTTGGGAAACCAAGCCTTACTTGACGAAGTGGATACGTAGACTAGTACGTTAGTCATTAAAGTTAGCTCGTTAGCTTGCGGAGCGTAATCGTATTTTAGAGTTGCAGTTACTGTTGATTAATTGCGTCTCTACGTTGCATCTACGTATATCATAATAGGAATAACGATGGATCATGGCGTCGACTGAAGTAGCAGAAAAGATGATGCCTTGATGATCGTGTCACTATGATGGAATGTGAACTTTTGGTTATATCTTACCCAGGCAAGCCCTGGTGCATAACCCGTATTATTCTGCACTTCATCTTATGCTTGTGCATTAAGTTTTAAGGAGTTGAATGAAAACCACTTGCATATATATATATCCTTATCCTATGAATCCTACTAGTATGTCAGGATCGTGTAGATTGCTATGCTATAGGATCCAATAGAAGTCGAGTGATTACCTGTCACTTGTGAGAGATAGGAAAGATATTATTGTTGTTACTATATTACTGTCACATAAAATATATATGAATGATAATTGGAGACCAGGCGGAATGGTACTTTGGATCTGGACTTGGTTAGGCATTCGAGCGAGGCTCGGATTGCACTTGTTCCGCCTGTGTCGATTGAGGACCGTCCGTTGCTGTGGATGGTAGTCAGGTCACAGAGTTATTATCCTGAGCACATACTTGTTTATGGGAGCAGGAAGGCCCGTTGCTCTCTTGTCGTGGGTTCCGGCTCTTTCTGGACCGACTGATTGGAGGCGGGGATGGTGGAGGTCTAAGCACCACACTAAGTCTGGGACTCCGGAGTGGGGGCTTAGAGTCGAAGTTTAGACGGAGACCTAGACCCCTTGATAGGAGAGTGGTGGGTTGGTCTTGTTTGTGCCTGGGGTACAAGCGGGGCATGTGTTTTGGGGTACCCAGCTGGGATACGGTAACGACTTGGCTATGATCTAGCACCGTAGTAAGAACTGGAATATGAAAGATGGTAAAATGGTTCTGATTGCTTACCACCTGCTTGAAAGCAGCATAGGTGCTTACATAGAATGGTTAGTTAATGAACTAATGATGACTTCTAATGAAGTTGAATATAAGGACGCGCGTTTAGTAATGCTTCCGCAGATGCAATAACCCATAAGCCAGATAGCCTTGCATATCCTTGGAGTCTTTTATTTTCCTCCTATCAGGTAAGTCTTGCTGAGTACATTCGAGTACTCAAGGTTTTATTCCCCTGTTGCAGGTGATCGGAGGATGCTCAGAGCTGACTCTTGTGTGTGGAAACCTCCTGGTGGGCTCAGAGAGGATTCCTTTCATGCTACGACCGTAGTGTTTATTTATAACCCTCACTAAAGGTTTTATAAGAAAAGATGTAAAATCAGTCAGCATCTCTTGTATAAAATGTTCACTATGTCAATGCTTCACCATGTCATTAAAGTAATCATGCTTCCTCTATAACTCTGATAAAATTGTTATATTCCGCTGTTATAATAAATTGAGGTATTATCCTAGTATTGTATTAAAGTGATGTAAGAAATGACTTAAGAATGTTGTAAGCTTTATTCTCTCATTTGTGATCCTGATGAAAAATGTGGATTTTCGAGTTCTCCCTTGGGGTGTGCTCGACGGAAATGCAGAGTTTAGTGTACTCTCTTGAGTACTTAGTATCTAATGGAAGATAAGTACTCCTGTGGAGACATCGGATTAGGCGGTTCTGCCACATCTCGCCGTCGGATGATGATGATGGCTACAACGATGAGGATGCCGAGGACGAGGACCTGGTGGTCCTTGATGCTCCACCGGGATCCAGCAATGCCACCGGACCGAGCAGTGCTAGCTGTTCAGTGGGTGCTTCGGATGGGAGTGCTGCTCAGAAGCGTCAGCCTCCATCCCCGCCACGGGGGTCAAGTCCGAAGTGCCCCTACGCCATCGTGGGCGGCGGTCGGAGCTCCTTGTCTTCGTCCCATGTCGATCCTTCCTTGGAGGAGGACGAAGTCCCCTTCCAAGGGGAGGATGTCGAGGACACTGCGGTGACGGGGGCTGTGCTAGGGGCGGACAGCATGGCCATCACTCCTAGGAGGGGTCTGGAGGGAAGGATGGTGACCCCTTCCGGCTCCCTATCGTTTGTGTTGAGACTGCATGCCCTGCTTCCTCGGCACCCCATTTGGAGGCTGAAAGTGCAATCAAGCCTTAATTGTGGGTTTTTGTGATAATGACCATGCAATTAGAGAACTAATAAGATTTACCAAGATGACAAGTAGGGAATTCATGTTCGAGGATGCTACATGAAATGGAGGAGCCCCCAATTACAAATGTAGTTGGCTTCAAACTCAAAGGAGGTTTAAATTCTTTTATATTTTGAATTTGAGTATAGGAAAAGCCATACTATAAAGGGGGACACAATGCTTAAGCTAATATGGGCTACCAGGTGCTCAAACTTACACATGCATCCTCAGATTCACAGCCAAGTGTTTACACCAGAATTTGGAAGAAGGATTTTAGAGGCTCGAAAACTCCCAAAACCATGTCAGGGAGGAATCAATTGCGTGTAGATCGAAAACAGCTGATTCGGATACAGCACTAGAATTGACTTTCTTCAGATAGCGCCAGTGGATAACGACAGAAGCTATGATCGGCGCTGGGACGAGGCATGCTGGACTCTGCAAAAAGGGAAAGATTAGAGTCCAAGTTATCTTAAATTAGGAATGTTTTCGTTTTTATGCCAAAGATTGTAACAAATCGTGCTCGAGTAGGATTCATGTCTAGACTCCGGGTATAAATATCAAACCTCGGCTATTGTAATAGACAACCGATCAATCAAATACAAGTCAATTTACTTTTTTCCGACTCCGACCACCCCTTAGGAGTAGGAGTAGAGTAGATCTCAGCGAGTTCTTCAGAAAGTACGGCTGCATCGATCCGGTCGACCTCCACTGCTTGTCTGTAAGTACCATCATGGTTTATACCTCTGTTCGTATGGCTGCATCGATCTGATCGACCCCGACTGCGACTCTGGTATAGGCTATTTATCGACTCTTGCCTAGTTCAAGTATGGCATGTGTGATTCTGCCTCACACCCCACTGCTTGAACTAGATCAAGGTCAAGTTATCGGCTCTACCTTTGAATGGTAGTCTTTGGTAGATTCATTAAGTTACCAATATCGCTTATTGCTTTCATTGTTTATCTAATTACAGCAATATCACTCTTCCCGATTGAGATTGATCTAGATCGGCCTTATATCTTATTTAACCCATCGTTTGCTAATTTAAAACTGATCCAATCTATATTTTAAATGATGAGTTATGTTTTTATCGACTATTTTTATATCAATCTTAATCGTGCATAGTGTGCGGTTAAGGCATGTTCGATCTTGAGTAGATCTATTGGTTAGCGAGAACCGTTCCATGGCCCGTTATCACGACCTGTGAGATTTTGCCTCTCACCCCACTGTTAGCACCATGGAGTAGGGATCGTTAGTTGATAGATCTGTTCCTGAGAAGTCATGACCTTAACTGTGCGCTATGCCTGAATCGGCTGTTTAGCCGATATCGAGCGCTCTCACGAATAGTTCATATTACGAGATCATTGAAGTAGAGATAAGTTGAAAGATATGTTAGCCCCATGATCTTGTTATTGTATTACGGCCTGCATGATTCTGCCTCATGCCCCACTGATATTAGTAATAAGTTAGAGTCGTCGAGTCTATTGTTGTTTCTACGGCCTGCATGATTCTGCCTTATGCCCCACTGGTCATGGCGATAGATAAGATCTAACATGTTCATTAGATTTATCTTTATTAGATGGTTAAGTGGTGTTGAATTGTTTCTTTATATAAATAGGAGTTCGGTTACTTGTAATCATTGGCTCAGCATAAACCGACCATCATCGATATCTTATTATCATTGATTAATGTTTGCTTAAATGATATTTATTCTGAATGATAACCGATTCTTCTTACACAACCTCATAAGCTTTAACTGATTTATTCTTTTAAATATGCTGGAATCGACTATTTAGTCGATCTCCTCTCATATCGGCTCTCAGAGCCGCACATTCGGGACTGTCTGGCAACACCGGCATGTTCCACCCTTAATTACTCATAAACTTTCTCTCCTTGTCAATTGCAGGGTCAAATTGACTGGCACGTCTCGAGAGGATTGCGCAGGATTGACCACCCTTGCGCTGAAGCTAGGCGGATCTGCTCCATCGAGCGGACCCTTCTGGCTTGCTGCTTGTGTCATCGGCATGGGACGAAATTCTGTGTCGACACATGTTTCTGGCACGCTCGGTGGGACCCCACAATCGTCATGGCGGTTCACAACAACGACAACATCCTTATGGTACATTATGAAGACCTACCTAATGAAGATAAGGGTACCATCAACAAAGCTACAGAAGAATTTTAGAAGAAGTGTTTGTTGTCCTACACCAAAACACGTGACAACACCATTATTCAGAAATTTCCACTACCAAGAGTTCTACTACACGGGCAGACAGATACAGTCGAAGCTGAAGAAAGGTATTTCTTTACGGAAGCCATAGACAAATCTGTTCGGGATGCTCTGTCAAGCCGCAATGAAGCTTTCGTTGACGCATTTCACAACGCCATGAAAAAGGTGATTCATGGAATTCCAGTTAGTCTGGTTGGATCGACTTGTTACAACATTCCAGATCCATTGACCCAAGGGACTAATCAAGTCGGCACCAGCCATCAAGAAGCAGCACCAGCTGGTAATGGTAACGTCCAGGTGCTTCAAGGTTCATCTGAACAAACTCCAGGTACTACTACGAATCAGATACAGTACAATCCTGGACCGTCGATACAGCATGTGCAATAGCCGGCGGGGCAAAGTCAAGACCAGATGATCAATTTTGGCACATCAGGCCATATACCGTCGTCGGCTCAGAAGATAGCGCCATCAATTCAAAGGATCCGTAGAGATATAGATCCTTATATCTATAATCAGAGACTTCAAGCAGCAAGCCTGCAAAGGACCCAACAGATTGAGGTTCCACAAGGCTATCACTATGGCACGGATTATAGCACCCTCCACATGATACCAAATCCAGGATATCAAGGGACATAGGATTTCAATCCACAGATGGGTCAGCAAGTGCTGAGAAATCCAAATCTGCAAGCTGACGAGTTGCTGCTGAAGGTGACTGAGATGATGAAGAATCAGTTCGGTCTAAAGCCAAAAAGAATGACTTTTTTGTACAAACGTCCACATCCAGAATGGTATGATTTGGTCG
Source organism: Miscanthus lutarioriparius (assembly GCA_904845875.1). Lineage (NCBI taxonomy): Eukaryota > Viridiplantae > Streptophyta > Magnoliopsida > Poales > Poaceae > Miscanthus > Miscanthus lutarioriparius. The sequence continues at coordinate 42,820,485 of CAJGYO010000011.1, read as the reverse complement.
CTCTTCCTACAAATTATAGGCTCCCAGAGTTCGCCAAGTTCACTGGTCAAGACAGTACAAGCATAATAGAACATGTCAGTCGGTATCTTACACAATTGGTCAAAGCATCAGTTGAAGATGCCCATCGAGTTTGTTTCTTCTCCTTATCCCTGTCAGGGCCAGCCTTCACTTGGTTCTTGTCACTACCAGTCAACTCCATTGCCAATTGGGCTGACCTGGAGAAAAAGTTTCATACATATTTTTACATTGGGACTGGAGAAAAGAAGATAACTGATTTAACAACCATGAGACAGAGGACTAACGAATCAGGCACTAAGTTTCTTCAGAGATTCTGAGAGACTAGGAACTTGTGCTTCTCATTGAGCTTGACAGATGATCAGTTAGCTGCTTTAGCCGTCTAGGGAATGCTGCCAATGTGGAAAGAAAAGTTGCTAGGGCAAGAGTTTGATAACTTGGGTCAGTTGGCTCAACGAGTAGCAGCGCTCAATAGCCAATTCCAAAGTATACGCAGAGATACCCGATTCCAGAAGAGTACCACCGTAGCTAAAGCTTATGATCCATACTCAGTCGATGACGGCTATGAGGATAAAGAAGAGGAGGTTGTTGTAGCTGAATGGAATTGGGGCAAGAAGACAGTGATGGTGCCAAATCCTTGGGGAAGAGGAGTCGAGGAGAGCTATGACTTTGATGTCACAAAATTAGACAAGCTCTTTGACTTCTTACTTGAGAAGGGCCAGATCAAATTGCTGGACAATCATGTTATGTTTCCCCGTGAACAATTAAAGAACAAGAAGTTCTGCAAGTTTCATAATGCCACTTCTCATTCCACCAATGAATGCAGAATTTTCCGGCAGCTCATACAGAGAGCTATTCAGCAAGGAAGGCTCAAGTTTGATACGCCTCGAAAGATGAAAGTTGATGATAATCCTTTCCCAGGAGATCAAAATATGGTTGATATCAGGCTATTCAAAGGAAAAACTAAGGTTCTAACATCGGCCAAATCAAGAGAAGCTGGAACAGTTGATCCCAAGATGCAAATATCGGCCGATGAATACAGAGAGATTAGAAAACGTCGTGATCAACAAAAGAGTCGATATGAACAGAGGGAAGCGTCAAAGGATGGGGTGACAAAGCCGCAAGTTACATCTCGAATCTTGTTGAATAAGTGGCAGTGGCAGAAGGAAAAGGATTATCAGCGATGGTTAGAGGATTAAGAATACCAACGTCAACTAGAAGAAGAGAGGTATGAAAGGAAGCAAGCCGAATCGCACTGGAATTGTCCTTTCTTCAGATACTGCTGGAATGAAGGTTTGAAGTTGCCTACCAGACATGACTGTCCAGAATGTAGCAATCAATATTGGGAGTTTAGGCAATCTAAGATCAACCGTCGGTCTATCCATGCCCAGGATGCATATCACCATAATAACATGGATCGACGCTTAAAAAATAAAAGTATTCATGATTGGTTGGGAAAAAGAGTTGTTGACCAAGACTGGGCTGATCCTGAAGAAGGAAGCAACAAGAAAGAATACATTTGGCAGGAAGACCAATGGTGCCCCAGAGGACTAACGAGGAGCCAGAAGAGAAGGGTGTAGCGCCTAAGGAATAGAGAGTTTGAACAGGCTCAAGTATCTGGTAAACCTCAAGTATGGCGTGCCAAGCAAATAGCCGATAGAAAGCAACCATCGGCTAATATCCAAATGGCTTTTCAGTTGCCATCAGAATTCAGAATCGATGGCGAAAGTCAACAGTCGATCCAAGCAGTCGGCTTTGAAAATCTGTTTTAATGGATAATCTAATAGATGGCACAGATGGTAAACTAGGACATGGCTTCACGTCGGCTGATGAATTGGAGGAAGTGGATATTGGTTCTGGAGACAGGCCTAGGCCGACGTACGTAAGTGCTAAATTGGATCTAGAGTATAAGCGAGAATTAATTGATCTATTAAAATAATTTAAAGACTGCTTTGCTTGGGAATACTATGAAATGCCTGGTTTAGACTAGTCAATTGTCGAACATCGGTTGCCAATCAAGCCTGGATATCAGACATTTAAGCAAGCTCCAAGGAGATTCAATCCGAACGTGCTTGATGATATTAAAAAGGAGACTAAGAGGCTACTAGAGGCAAAATTTATCCGACCATGCCGATATGCAGAATGGATATCGAATGTTGTCCCTATATACAAGAAGAATGGGAAACTAAGGGTTTGCATCGATTTTAGAGATCTGAATAAAGCCACACCCATGGATGGTTATCCGATGCCGATAGCCGATATGTTAGTAGATGCAGCAGCCGGGCACAAGGTTATTAGTTTCATTGATGGCAATGCGGGGTATAACCAAATTTTCATGGCTGAGGAGGACATAGCGAAAACCGCTTTCAGGTGCCCCGACGCAATCGGCTTGTTCGAGTGGGTTGTGATGACCTTCGGTCTAAAGAATGCTGGTGCCACTTATCAAAGGGCAATGAATTATATCTTTCATAAGTTGATCGGTAGGATTGTTGAAATTTACATTGATGATGTGATGATAAAATCGAAAGGATACAAAGAGCATCTAGCTAATTTGTGGGAGACTCTGGAATGCACGAGAAAACATGGTCTGAAGATGAATCCTAATAAGTGTGCTTTTGGAGTGTCAGGTGGACAATTCTTGGGTTTTATGGTCCACAAGAGAGGAATCGAAGTTGGTCAGAAGAGCATGAAAGCAATTGACGACGTAGTGCCCCCGACTACTAAGACAGAGTTGCAATCTTTGCTTGGCAAGATTAATTTTATCAGAAGGTTTATTTCAAATTTATCAGAGAGAGTTCTGTCGTTTTCTCCCTTGTTGAAATTAAAGAATAATCAAGAATTTAGATGGGGTGACGTACAATAGAAGGCGTTTGAGGAGATAAAGGAGTATATGAAACGTCCACCCGTGCTGGTCCCTCCTCAGCAAGGTAAACCTTTCAAGTTGTACATATCGGCCGATGACCAAACAATTGGATCGGCACTGATACAAGAATTTGAAGGAAAAGAGCGAGTGGTTTTCTATCTAAGTAGGAGACTTTTAGATCCAGAAACAAGATATTCTCCCACTGAAAAGTTATGCTTGTGCTTATACTTTTCTTGCACCAAGTTGCGGCATTACTTATTATCGGCCGAGTGCACAGTTGTTTCCAAGGCTGATGTGATCAGGCACATGTTATCCATGCTGATACTAAATGGGAGAGTAGGAAAATGGATTCTCGCGTTATCAGAATTTGACTTGAGGTATGAATCGGCTAAAGCAGTTAAAGGGCAGGTAATAGCTAATTTTGTCACCCAACATCATAAGCCAAGCATGAATCATGTAGAGCCGATGCCCTGGACGTTATTCTTCGATGGGCCATCATGTAAGCAAGGTGGTGGCATTGGTATTGTTATTATTTCGCCTCGGGGGGCAAATTTTGAGTTTGCTTTTCCAACCGAACCAATGGTCACCAACAATCAGGCAGAATGAGGCTGTTCTCAAAGGGATTCAACTTCTTCATGAGGTAAAGGCCGAAGCGATTGAAATATTTGGAGACTCATAGTTAATTATCAATCAGTTGATCGGCCTGTATGAGTGCAAAGAGGATACTCTGAGGAGATATTATGACGAATGTCAAAGGTTGCTCAGAGAATTTCCTCATGTCTCATTTCAACATATTCCGAGGGCGCAGAATCAAGAGGCTAACCATTTGGCTCAAAGTGCATCAGGTTATCGAGCGGTTCAAGAAATCCTGAGTAATGAAACCTCGGACAATGATTGGAGATTTGAGATAGTCGACTACCTCAGAAATCCATCACAGAAAGTTACCAGAAAGCTAAGGTATAAATTGACTAAGTATGTTTTACTGGATGACTAGTTGTATTACAAAACCATCGATGGGGCATTACTCAAATGCCTGAATCAAGAAGAAGCCAAGGTTTTGATGGGCGAAGTTCATGAAGGGATATATGGGGCTCATCAATCGGCTTATAAGATGAAATGGATTATTCGCAGGACTAGATATTTCTGGCCAACAATATTAGAAGACTGCTTTGAATATTACAAAGGATGCCAAGACTGTCAACATTTTGGTAATGTCTAGAAATCACCTGCGTCGGCCATGAACCCAATAATCAAGCCATGGCCGTTTCAGGGCTGGGGAATTGATTTGATTGGCCAGATCTTTCCACCCTCGAGCAAAGGACATAAGTTCATATTGGTAGCAATAGATTACTTCACCAAGTGGGTTGAGGCAATTTTCCTAAAAACGGTAACTTCAAAAAACATGATTGATTTTGTCAAGGAGCATATCGTGTATCGTTTTGGGATTCCTCAAACCATCACTACCGATCAAAGGACTATGTTCACATCAGAGGAATTCAGAGATTTTGCTGCCAGTATGGGGATCAAGCTGCTAAATTCATCTCCATACTATGCTCAGGCTAATGGCCAGGCAGAGGCGTCCAATCAGATTATGATCAAGAAGAAAATTAAGGAACAGCCAAGGAAGTGGCATTCGACTCTTAATGAGGCACTATGGGCATATAGGATGGTCTGTCATGGATCAATTAAAACATCACCTTATGAACTTGTGTATGGCCATAACACAGTCCTTCCTTGGGAAGTTCAGACCGGATCGAGGCGTGTTATGTTACAAAACGATTTGACAGCCGAAGTCTACAAAAATCTTATGATGGATGGCCTAGAAGACTTGAGTTGCCTTCGGCTGCACACTCTCGAAAATATTGAAGCCAATAAACTGAGGGTGGCAAAATATTACAATAAAAAGGTCAAGAATAAGCAATTTTCTTAAGGAGATTTGGTCTGGAAAGTGAAATTGCCGATCGGGTCAAAGGACAGCAAGTTCGGCAAATGGTCACCCAATTGGCAAGGGCCTTATCAGATCAAGCGTTGTGCACCTAGTAATGCGTATATTCTGGAGACACTAGGAGGAGAAGAAGAGTTTGGTCAAGCAATCAATGGGAAATATCTGAAGAAATATTATCCCAGCGTTTGGATTAACACTTAAATAACCGATTTGTTCGGTCGACAGCTCTAATAGCCGATATTAGAAGGGTACTGCCTTTAGTGCAAAAAATGAACCCAAAGGGACAAAAGCCGATATGATACATATCGCCTATAGGAGGAAAGCAAACATGGATGAAGTAATACGCATAATATGAAGTACGAAACAAAGAAAAGTCATTCAAGACGAAGGAATTGTTTGCTAAGAAATCACTTATTACAAGCTATGGGTTGGAGAACACTTTGCTCACTACATCATCGGCCAAAGTATTGAAAGCTATAGAGTTGGCGGCGCTAAAGAATTCCTCAATCAAACGCTCATGATCCCCAGGGGGGCACTACATCCGGGAAACCATGAGGAACAAGCTGGAGATTGTGGCCAGAGCGGGCTTGTGCAGTGGCCAACGCTGTGGCAGCGCCATGGCGGACACCATGGAGAGCAACCTCCCTGACGTAGTTTGGAATGTCATGCAAACGGACTACTAGAACAGCGCCCCTGGCATTGACAAATCCCGCCGCGTGATCGGCGGCTGATCGAAGGCTTTCCAACTGGGCAGTCAGATCTAAAATTCAAAGGAAGGGATGATCAGAAAATCTGGAAAGCAAAGTTAAGAAAAGCTAAGGAGAGTATGGTAGCTATCTCGCCTATGATTCTGGCTTTAGCCCTGGCCAACCGCTCCCTCAGGTCGGCCTCGGAGGACGATCGGATTTGAATCATGGCCAGAGCCGATTCCGCAAGGGAAAGGCGGTTGGATAGACTCTGATCAGTCCGATTGATGGAAGCGATTAGATTGACATTATCGATCTGCCTCCTCAAATAATTAGGGAGCTGGCGACGAATCAGTGTTGAAGATGATCTTGAAGGTTGAGCCGGATCGACCCTGTGCTCTGGAATGATGGGGACATCCCGAGTGGCACCTTCCCGGCGATGAAGGCGCTGGCATGATGATGCAGGCCCGTTGAGAGCCTCCTCAGTAGGCCTCTTGTTGTTCTCCATGATCTCAAACCTATAGAAGAGCAGGAACTATACCAAGGACGTAGAAGGTTTGAGACGAGGCGGGTAGCTTTCTGAGCCCAAGCCATGGTCCGTATATATAGCCTAGGGAGGCGAGAAGATGAATTTCGCCGAGGGTGTGAAAACTAAAAGCAGATACAGAAACGGATTGACACTCCAGGATTTTAGGGGATAGATAACGAAGAAATAATAGATTCGGACTTATAGCTTCCCAGATTACGAAATGTCGTGGGATGGATACAAAGAATTTACATTGACCAAAAAATTAATCCCCAAGACTTCTTTGGATTGAAGGGAGTCCAGGTCCCCACGAGGCCAAAGGTTATCATGAATCAAGTCACATCGGCCAGTGAACAAACTTATATCAGGAGAAGGGGAAAGGCTGCCCGCTTAACAAACACCTAACTAGTTTCTCGGTGACTGAGAACCGCTGGAAAGAAGTATGTGGCTCTTCCAGTGGGCGTTTGATGAAGCAAACAAGAGGAAGGTGTCCACACATTTTAGCCCTTGCAAACACTAGAACAGCTTTGTGAGCATGGAGAGAAGACTCAGGTGGTATCACAAGACTTCTTCTAGCCACAATAGCTGATTCTCTTGCTCGACAAGGTGCTAGAATGAGCGACGCGATCACCGTATGCACAAGAATTCTTCTAACCACTCAAGATCTTCACAGCAAAGGGATGGACCATGGAGGGTCTGGTGAACTCAGAGCTCGAGAGGGCAGAAAGAAGAGAAACATAGCTGAATAGTTGAGTTGCTCTCGCAGGGGTTGGAAAGGCATTTTATAGCCGGCCTAGAAGGATGAGTCCAAGTACCCGTGAAACAATGATGCTCTCATAAAAGTTGTGAAGCATGGGCTCATGAGCTAACATAGGCGGTGACAAACAGTAGACCCCAGATCAAGATTCTCTACTCGTGACCGCAAACCCATCAAAGATGAAGATGTGATAATTTTGGAATAAAATCACTTTTATCCCAAAATTGGGGGGCATGTGTTTACACCAGAATTTGGAAGAAGGATTTTAGAGGCTCGAAAACTCCCAAAACCATGTTAGTGAGGAATCAATTGCGTGTAGATCGAAAACAGTTGATTCGTATATAGCACTAGAATCGGCTTTCTTCAGATAGCGCCAGTGGATAACGACAGAAGCTATGATCGGCGCTGGGACGAGGCATGCTGGACTCTGCAAAAAGGGAAAGATTAGAGTCCAAGTTATCTTAAATTAGGAATGTTTTTATTTTTATGCCAAAGATTATAACAAATCATGCTCGAGAAGGATTCATGTCTAGACTCCGGGTATAAATATCAAACCTCAGCTATTGTAATAGACAACCGATCAATCAAATACAAGTCAATTTACTTTTTTCGGCTCTGGCCACCCCTTAGGAGTAGGAGTAGAGTAGATCTCGGCAAGTTCTTCAGCAAGTACGGCTGCATCGATCCGGTCGACCTCCACTGCTTGTCTGTAAGTACCGTCATGGTTTATACCTCTGTTCGTATGGCTGCATCGATCTGATCGACCCCGACTGCGACTCTGGTATAGGCTAGTTATCGACTCTTGCCTAGTTCAAGTATGGCCTGTGTGATTCTACCTCACACCCCACTGCTTGAACTAGATCAAGGTCAAGTTATCGGCTCTACCTTTGAATGGCTGTCTTTGGTAGATTCATTAAGTTACCAATATCGCTTATTGCTTTCATTGTTTATCTAATTATAGCAATATCACTCTGCTCGATTGAGATTGATCTAGATCGGCCTTATATCTTATTTAACCCATCGTTTGCTAATTTAAAACTGATCCAATCTATATTTTAAACGATGAGTTATGTTTTTATCGGCTATTTTTATATCAATCTTAATCATGCATAGTGTACGGTTAAGGCATGTTCGATCTTGAGTAGATCTATTGGTTAGCGAGAACCGTTCCATGGCCTGTTATCACGGCCTGTGGGATTCTGCCTCTCACCCTACTGTTAGCACCGTGGAGTAGGGATCGTTAGTTGATAGATCCGTTCCTGAGAAGGCATGACCTTAACTGTGCGTTATGCCTGAATCAGCTGTTTAGCCGATATCGAGCGCTCTCACAAACAGTTCACATTACGAGATCATTGAAGTAGAGATAAGTTGAAAGATATGTTACCCCATGATCTTGTTATTGTATTACAGCTTGCATGATTCTGCATCATGCCCCATTGATATTAGTAATGAGTTAGGGTCGTCGAGTCTATTGTTGTTTCTACGGCTTGCATGATTCTGCCTCATGCCCCACTGGTCATGGCGATAGATAAGATCTAACATGTTTATTAGATTTATCTTTATTAGATGGTTAAGTGGTGTTGAATTGTTTCTTTATATAAATAGGAGTTCGGTTACTTGTAATCATTGGCTCAGCATAAACCGACCATCATCGATATCTTATTGCTATTGATTAATGTTTGCTTAAATGATATTTATTCTGAATGATAACCGATTCTTCTTACACAACCCCATAAGCTTTAACCGATTTATTCTTTTGAATATGCTGGAATCGACTATTTAGTCGATCTCCTCTCATATCGGCTCTCAGAGCCGCACATTCGGGACTGTCTAGCTACACCAGCATGTTCCGCCCTTAATTACTGATAAACTTTCTCTCCTTGTCAATTGCAGGGTCAAATTGACTGGCATGTCTCGGGAGGATTGCACAGGATCGACCACCCTTGCGTTGAAGCTAGGCGGATCTGCTCCATCGAGCGGACCCTTCCGGCTTGCTGCGTGTGTCATCGGCACGGGACAAAATTTTGTGTCGACACCAAGATAGTCTACACTTCTTTCTTACCCTTGTTGTCTTGCGTGGTGCGGCACTGCTGCACTTGAAGAGAGGCACTGCCGCGACTTAAGTGACCGTTGGGGATGAGGGGGTATTTGTACCCATCCTCTTCCTCCCCAACGTCTCTCTTCCTCCTCCCACAAACAGAAAAGGAGCTCTCTCTCTCTCCCTCCATTGTTGACCTCAAGCCCCCAAGCAAATCCATTGATTTCCCTATCAATCCTTGAGGGAAAAGGGTCCAAAACTCAATTAGAGAGCAGCTCCATTGATTCTCCAACTCTAAAGAGTATTTGATTCATGTTTTGGCCGGTGGTTGTGTTTGTTACTCTTGGAGCTTGGCTCCTAGCCGGCTAGAGCATCGCCCGTGGAGCTTGCCAACTTGTGTGGCAGCCCCAGGAGGTTTGTAACAATCTCTTGAAGCTGGTATACTCACCCCTCATCTCAAGAGTTAAGTCTCTTGACTTAAGAACGAGCAAGGGTTGGAAAGCCCTAAGCCTTAGTGGCTAACCTCAACAACGTGGAGGTTGGCAAGTCTTGGTGGAGAGCCGAACCACAGGAGAAATCATTCTGTCACTTGTGCTTGATTTACATTAATTGCATTTCATATTGTTAGTTGAGGTGATTTCTAGGGTTTCTGGTCGATCTACTTGTGTGTAGTGTTCCTACTCATTCTAGCTCTTCATCTGTGACCATAATACCTGCAATAAGCTGAGAAATTTCTCTGATCTAAGTTTCCGTTCACTGATTTTGAACTGTGACTCGAAGTTGTCTGTAGGTGCGGCAGTGCCGCTGTTCTGGTCCGGTAGTGCCGCAGTACGGCAGTGCCGCCCTCCAGAGCGGCAGTGTCGCATGATGAATTTGATAAAGGTTTGAGTGTTTGTATTGACATGCCTATTCACCCCCTCTAGGCCAACCAGAGATCCTACAGAGGCATCCAAAATGGTGGAGGCAAAGGTCGCCAGGGGGCACGACGTGGGAGATGTTGGCATTGCCGTTGTGGCTAGAGAAACCTCATTAGTTTCTGGCCCTACAGTGTCATCGGCGGTGTCTCCTGTCTCGGCCCCTCCTACAATACCGTGCGAGGAAGGGCGCGTTGTTCTGCCTTTTGTGGAACGCTCTAGGAGGTGTGCCATGCTCCCACTATTCCCCTTTCGATCTGGGTGATTGACGTCTTTTCTTGGCTGATCTTGATGACTTCTTGGTGTAGCGAACCCCCCGTAGAACGTGCCGTCCTAAGGCCGTCGTCGAGCATGGCATGCTCTCCTACGCGGCCGGAGCATGGTATGAGAGATTGAGGGATTTCCTACTCTCTAAGGGATTTAAGATGGGAAAGGTTGACACCACTCTCTTCACCAAGAAGCTTGGAAATGACTTGTTTGTAATACAAATCTATGTTGATGATATCATTTTTGTGTCAACAAATCAAGATTTTTGTGAGGACTTTGGCAAGATGATGGCAAATGAGTTTGAGATGTCCATGATTGGAGAGCTTAGTTACTTCCTTGGTCTTCAAATCAAGCAAATGAAGAATGGCACATTTGTGAGTCAAGGCAAGTATATCAAGGACATGCTCAAGAAGTTTGGAATGGATGATAGTAAAGCTATTAGTACACCAATGGGGACAAATGGAAGCTTGGATAGTGATGCTAGTGGCAACATGGTGGATCAAAAGATGTATCGATCTATGATTGGAAGCCTACTCTATGTGACCGCATCAAGGCCGGATGTGATGTTTTGTGTATGCATGTGTGCTAGATTTCAATCCTCACCAAGAGAAAGTCATTTGAAGGCAACAAAGAGAATATTGAGGTACTTAAAGCATACACAAAATGTTGGATTGTGGTATCCCAAAGGAGCAAGATTTGAGTTGATTGGATATTCGGACTCCGATTATGCGGGATGCAAAGTTGAGAGAAAGAGCACATCGGGCACATGTCAACTATTGGGAAGATCGCTTGTGCCTTGGTCATCAAAGAAGCAAAATAGTGTAGCACTTTCAACTGACGAAGCGGAGTACATTTTGGCCGGTAGTTGTTGTGCTCAAATACTTTGGATGAAGGCTACTTTGAGTGATTTTGGAATAAAATTCAAGCAAGTGCCATTGCTATGTGACAATGAGAGTGTCGTAAAGCTCACAAACAACCTGGTTCAACATTTAAGAACAAAGCATATTGATGTCCGCCATCATTTCATAAGAGATCACCAACAAAAAGGGGACATTTGCATTGAGAGTGTGGGCACCGAAGATCAACTTACCGATATATTCACCAAGCCACTTGATGAGAAGAGGTTTTGCAAGCTAAGGAATGAATTGAACATACTTGACTTCTCCAATATGTGTTAATGCACCCCCATTATATGACATGTCTCTCCTTCGAGCAATTCAAGGTAAAAATTGATTGGCATGGCATACATCCTTGCTAAGGACATGATTAGTGCATCTAGACATCTTTTGCATTTCAAATAGGCTCATTCATGAAAATCAAATGAATTTGATGCTTGTATGGTACCACTATTGCTTGTATGTTTAAAATGATCTAGTGGTAGCATATGACATGTTTATGGGCTTGTAAACCTAGTGTTTGATCTATAAAATGAGCTATAAGTGTTTAACTCAACATGGTACAAGATAACCCTTATTTGGAGGTGTGAAGAAGCTTGTCCTTGGATCAAACCGAGTAAAATATCTTTTGCAAGTAATCTAGATTGAACCAAATTGGGTAAATGATCCTCATCTCACATGGTTTCACCCCAATCTATCTATAATTTGAGCTCACCTTTTGTGCTAATTGTTGACAAAGGGGGAGAGAAACAAAGATATGCGTGATAGGGGAGTATTTGACATAGGGGGAGAGATATGAGATATATGATAAATGAAAGGGATCAATTAAAATGTTGAGCACACAAGTAGGGCGAGCAAGCTCATAAACTTGTATGTTGTATTTGAATGTGCATTTCATATATTTGCTTGCATGGCACAAGTTTTAAAATCTCAATATCCATGCTTGTGTGGTGTATGCTAGTTATATGCTTAAATGATGAAATAAAAAATTAGCATGCATAGGTAATCTAATGACTTTCCAAGTGGTATCAAACTAAAGTAACTAGACTTATGTTCATCATATGGAAACTAGACCCTTGCTTGTAATATTGATCTCATGAGGTATTCTAGTTTTTGTGAATGTCTAGTTACAAATGGTGCTAAGGATGGTATATTGGTGCACTCCGATTGGTATCACGCTTCAAAGGTCCATCTTTTATACCTTAGCATCATGTGGTAGAAATTGTCTCCTATATTTCCTATCTAAGCATATGTGCAAGCTACAATCCAAACTCTTAGCACATATGTAGGGGGAGCAATTGCTACCATACGGGATTCATGAAACTTGTCCATATTCTTTTACACATGGTAAATATGCTTGGGCAAGCAACATGGATTCATCTAAAATTCAATTCATATCTTTGTGAAAGGGTTGTCATCAATTACCAAAAAGGGGGAGATTGAAAGCTCTAGTTTGGTTTTGGATAATTGATGAAACCCTAAGTGCTAACCTAGTTTATCAAGGTGATTATGAGATAGGTAGCACTACTCCAAGTGATGAAGCAATGACGAAGATCATAACAATGGTGATGGCATGGTGATGATCAAGTGCTTGAACTTGGAAAAGAAGAAAGAGAAAAACAAAAGGCTCAAGGCAAAGGTATAAATTGTAGGAGCCATTTTGTTTTAGTGATCAAGACACTTCGCGAGTATGATCACATTTAGGATTGATAGCCGTACTATTAAGAGGGGTGAAACTCATATCAAAATGTGGTTATCAAAGTGCCACTAGATGCTCTAACTTATTGCATATGCATTTAGGATCTAGTGGAATGCTAACACCCTTAAAAATGTTTGAAAAAATATGCTAACACATGTGCACATTTAAACAAGGGTGAAGAAGTTAGAGGTGAAATGGAGTTGGTCGCAATGATGCTGGCGTCGGTCTACTGACCGGACGCTAGGTCACTCAGCGATCGGACGCTGAAAGGCTGCGTCTGGTCGAGCTGTCAGACGGCACAGTGGTTAGGATTAAGCACCGACCGCTGGGCTGTGTCCGATCAAGCATGACCGGACGCGTCCGGTCGGCAAAAATAGGATTTGGACCCTTACTGGAAATGACCAGACACTGAGGGTCCAGCGTCCGGTCAGCTCTGTCGGAGCGTCCGGTCAACATTTCGACCGTTGAGATCAAACGTTCACAGTTGAACGCAGGTGACACGTGTCCGCCATAGGGCGACCGGACGCTGAGGACCAGCGTCCGGTCAGTTCGGCCGGAGCGTCCGGTCAGCCCGATCAGTGCCCAGTGAAGGGGTACAACGACTCTATTTCATGGGGGCTTCTATTTAAGCCCCATGGCCGGCTCAAGCTCACCCCTTTTGCACATTTTCATGAACATAGCATACTTGTGAGCTTAGCCAAAGTCCTCCCACTCATCTCCATCATTGATCCATCATCATTGTGAGATTGAGAGAGAATCCAAGTGCATTGCTTGAGTGATTGCATCTAGAGGCACTTGGCATTCGTGTTGCGCTGCGGGTTTTGCTTGTTTCTCTTGGTGGTTGCCACCACCTAGATGGCTTGGAGCAGCGGTGGAGGATTGGCACGAGTTGGTGATTGTTCGTGGCCATCTCCGGTGATTGTGAGGGGAGTTGTACCTTCCCCGGTGGAGTGCCAAAAGGTAACTCTAATATATTGCTCATGTCATTGAGTTACCTCACTTGTGGGTAGGTTCTTGCAGTGTCCAATCGTGTGGATGAGGTTTGTGAAACACCTCTTAGCCGTCGAACCACCAAGTGTTGGTCGACACAACGGGGACTAGCGTGTTGGCAAGCACGTGAACCTCGGGAGAAAAATCGATTGTCTCTTGTCATTTGTATTCTCCCGGTGATTGGTCATATCTTCATCTTGTGATTGGTTCACTCTCCGATGTGGCGGTATAATCGTATCACTTACTCATTTACATTTCCGCAAACTAGATATAGCAAGCTCTTTAGTGTAATTAGAATTGAGAGCTTGCCTTGTGCTTTAATTTTATCTAGTGGAGCTCTTTAGTGCAGCATTTGTGAGAGCTCTTAGTGAGTAGTGATCAAGTAGATTGTGTGCCCATTAATCATTGCTACTAGAATTGTTGAATAGGTGGCTTGCAACCCTTGTAGAGCTAGAGCAAGTTTGCATTACGCTATTTGTCTTACTAATCAAATTGCTCTAGTTGATTTGTAGTTTTTAAATAGGCTATTCACCCCCCCTCTAGCCATATTAGGACCTTTCACAAGTGCAGGTGGGCCTTCTCGTCTTCTATCTTCATCGTGTTTGCTCCGTTCTTGTTGTAGTCGTTTGATCGCCCCTCTTTTATGTAGGGGCTGATGAGAACTTTGATGACAAAGTCTCGATTCCTAAGCCTGGCGTACCAGACATAGGTAGGAGGCACCGCCGACCGTGACCATCTGGACACAGCGGAGGCCAAGGTATGACGCTTGCGCAGGCAGTTGAAGGCTTCCCAAAGGCCAAAGGAGGAGTCAACCCGCCGAGAGTCACAGGTGTAACACCCTAGGTGTTAGGCTCGCATAATTTCACTTACATTGCATGGCATAATCATCAAGCATTCATATTTAAGCTTTTACATGTGAAACGTACAATTGAAACATGTGAAACATGCCTTGTTATTTTATGTTTCCATATGTGCATGCTTATGATCATGTGTGAATAAGTACAAGTGGTTGATGTTGGTCACTAAAGCACCTTAGCTACACTTAGGATGACTAATGGAACAATGTTCATGTAGATCACTTTATCTAATTAAGCTCCTAAGTGATGATATGCTTGTTGACCTAGGAAGTATTATGTGTAACCAATGTATGAAATGCTTGTGTGACCTTAGGAATACTCTAAACATGTTTAGAATGTCACTATGAACAACTTTGGTATTCATGACTAAGGCTAGTTTGGTCTCTAAGTCATAGTTATAGAGTAAGTTATCATTTGAAAGTGGTATGTTTGACCTAGGTTGAACTATGTCATAGAGCCTTTACATGGATTTGTACCCTAAAGTAAAGTTGTAGTATTTGAGAATAGCAACAACTTTTATTTTTGGGTCATAGGTTAGTTCAGCTCCTAACATGCTTGAATTTGGCTCACAAGAATCAACATTTCACTATTTTTGAAACTTAGGAAATTTGCTAAGTCATTTTGAGCTGACAGTGTTGACATAGCTGACTTTGGGATGAATTAACTCCTCAACCGTTGCGAATTAGGAGATGAGTTCTAAAACAATTTTGTAGCTAGTATGTAGATCTACAAGTTTTGTTTTAGCGTCGTGCACTGATTCGCTTTGGATTAGGAGATTGGAGGCGTTGAAATGCTCTGTCAGTCGCTCGATCGGGCACTGATGGCCGCGTTGTCGCACGCCATCATGGTCGCCCGAGGCAGAACCTGGCCACCGCTGGCCGACGTCAGGCCCCCACCACAGCGCGCAGGCACACGATATATGTGAACCCGCGCGCCTCATTTCGCACTCACACGCTCACTCTCTCCCACTCCACAGCCCTCTCTCGCTCTCGCCGCAGAGCTCCCCTCACTAACGCGCAACAGCACGGCTCTGCCGTCGACTAGCGCCCGCTCCACCGCGCCATTGCCGCCTCCATCTAGCCAGCAGTTATGCCGTGTTCCCCTCTTTCTCCTCGACGCAGCAGTGCCCGACGAGCTATGGTGAGGGCGAAATCGCCATTCTTGTACTCGCCGGAAAGCTCGGCTTCCATCGCCGCCTTCACGGCGAGCTCGCCGCTGCTCGGCTTGCATGCGCATTGCTTTTGCTTCTTCGTGTTAAAGCTTGGTTAGGGTGTGTCCAAGCTTAGGGTATGACGTTACAACGAACCGTGGCCTTCCCGGTGTGGAACACGACGCGTAGCGCCGCCGTGCTCTCACCGCCGCACCACCGCGCACGCGGACAGGACTCGTCGGCGCATCTCACCTAGTCGCAGTAGCCTCGGTAGACTCGTTTGGACACCGCGGAGCTCGTGCGCTTTTTGCCGAGCCCTATCGTGGCCTGTAGCGGCCGGCGTACCTCAGCACAGTGCCGCCATGCCACCAAGGTCGGCGACGAGGTAGCGCCGGTGCGTCCGCGCTGCCACCAAGGGTACTAGTCGACACGGGTTAGTGCGTAGGTCACGTAGGTGGGGTCGGTTTCGTCGGAGATCTCGCTGTCGGTGAGGTAGCACCGGTGAACCGCCGTGCCCTATTTTGGCTCACTGATGGGTGGGGTCCCCTGACCCGAGGATCCCCTTTGTCAGCGACTGCGATTTAGGGTTTTCTGTTATTTTTTACAGATTTTTGTGCTAACTTTGGAAAAGCATATCTAGAGCTAGAAATGTCCAATTTTGGTGAACCAAATTTTGTTGGATTCCTTCTGAAGTGTAGTATTTTATAAAAATATCATATGTATAGTTTCTAGTATTTTTATTGGTGAATAAAATATAGCTAAATAAGTGCTTTTTGAATGTTTACAATTTTGTAAAATGTGTAACTTGAGCTAGGGAAGTGATAAAATTGTGATTCCAATTTTGCTGGTCTTGTGTTGACATGATCTAGCTAGGAAAAATAATAAACTTGTAGTATACTTGATTGAAATAGGATCTTTCTATTTATCTATTAATAAATGGTATTTTCAAAGGAAAATTATAGGGACAAAAATAAGTAACATATTGTCATGAAATTTTTTTTACAGTAGTATGTCACTAATATGAAGCTAAGAAAAATATAGAATCTATTGTTTGACATTTTTCTATAGGGTTAACTATTTTTACTAAAATAAGCCTCGCTAGCTTGTCATTTTTGTAGAGAATGTTATACAAGTCCAAATGGTGTGAAATTTTTATAGTGGTCTACTGGGATCACTTGGAAGCTACTGTACTTTTATGAGAATTTATTGAGCATATTTATTATATGTTTGTTATTTCACCTAATTATCTAAATAAATTAATAAAGGCATGAAGATAAATAAATTATGCTTGACCATGATGTTTTCTATGATGCTTGTGATATATATGAACTGTTGATGTGAATAGTAATGCTTAGAAGCCATTGGTTGTATGCAAATAATTAATTATTGCTTTATATTTCAATTAAATGGTTGCATGTATAGTTTTGGTTGAGATGATAATTTCATGTTGATAATGACCTTTTATGTAAAACTTGTTAATAACAAAGTTGTAGATGGCTTACTGATCTACCTTGTGTTAAATTTTCATAGTCATAGGCCTTAGAGTTTGAGAGTTTTGGTTGTTAGAATTTTGCTGTCCGAAATGGTTACTTCCTGGATAGATTTGATTAACTGAATTGTTTGACCTAGATAACTATTGAATCACATTAACGGTATTAAAATAAAGTTGTAGATAATTTCATAAGTGTTCCAGAATGTCCACAACCATATAATTTTGATGTGTATAACTCCAGTTATGGTTAAAGCAATTAATTACCATCTTATAGTCCAGAAAATAATTTACTGAAGTGTTTACTTAAGTAACAGAGAAGAGATATGCATCTACTCAGTAGAATAAGATGCACTTGTTATTACTTTATTACAATGCTATTGAAACTACTTATGAGGATGCATTCATCATGTTATATCATATTGCATGTGTCATCGTATATGCATTCACGATATCTTATGCCATACTCATGCATATAGGATCGACCGAGAAAATAACGTTGCTGGAATTCAACAAAGAAGGGGAAGGGGATCAGCAGGAGACTCCTCAAGCTGTAGCTCTAGGAGAAGAGGAGCAAACTCCCAAAGAACTCCCTGAGTGCCCAGATCACCGACCCACCTCTTTCCTCAAAGGCAAGCCCCGGAGCATTCTAAGTCTCCCATTATTTTATAAAATACTATTTGAGTCCTTTATATTTGATGCATTAGGTTATAAGAGTTGACTGGAAACACTTGATGCATGGAACTACCTTGTCTAGTTACATATACCTTTAACCCTATGTAGGTCTAGGATCGAATACATGCTTAGCCATGCTTAGACCGGTAGAAGTCGGGTGATTTCCTGTCACCTGCGAGATATAGGTGGATACCGAAGCACGGTTGGCAATATTTGCTATCGTGGAAAAAAATCATGGGATAATGTAAATGGAGACCGGGCAAAGTCTATGGGTGGGTTGCCTCATCAGATTCCGTCTGTCCCGATTAAGGACCGTACCGTTGTTGGCGCTTTTTGACAAGATTGAACGCATGCCTATCACTTAGCTGGCCGGATAACTCGTTTCGACCGTAAAGCCGAATAGCTCAACTCAAGCCAGGCCCCGCTCTGTTAGAGTGCGCACTCTGGATGGTAGTAAGGATGTGCGGGGAGCCAGACGTGAGCCCAAGGGCAGGTCGGGCTTGAATGTCCTGGCAATTGATTGTCCCTGATTGTGCGGCGCTAGGTGAACCCACGAAATATGGACTTGAATTATACCAAAGGTGACCTAAGGTGACCATTGATCTGGTCTGCCTGGGTTTGTGTTAGGAATAAATTTCCAGCTGGTTGAAATCGATTCAAATCGCTATCTTTCCCGGATAGTGAGAAACTTGGCTAGTCCCAACAGCGTAGTAATTGTATTATGGAATGTGATGGTTCGGATAAACATGGAATTACTACACCGGCTATGGTTACTATTCTATGCTCTTAAAGGATATACCACATGTTTGGCACATGATAGTTGCTAATCTAGAGATGATTAGCTATAATTAACTTGATGACCAAAGTACAGCTGTATAATTGAGTTAATCGCTTTTTATGCAAAAATGTTGTCAAGCTACCTCCACTTATAAAGCCTTGCATAATCCTTGGAGTCAATTTATTTCTAGTTTATGACGGGTAAGTCTAGCTGAGTACCTTCTCGTACTCATGGTTTTATTCCCATTGTTGCAGATGGTACAGTTTATCACGGCTATTGCAAGAACTGCTTCTATCTCGCCGTGGATGAGGAGTGAGCCTTGGACAGGCATCTTTAATAATCCTTCCATTATGCTTTTGTGGATTGTGATCTTGAGTTGGCACTGTATTTAAACTATGTTGGCAAATGCTAGTTTTGAACCTTAATTTGCTTCCGCTACTATCTATCGAACTTGGTTTGTAATAACTCTATTTTGTACTCTGATGAATGAATGGTATATGTGAACTTTATGTAACATGTGACATGTATGTTGAATCATGTACAATCTTAGTTGTATGTGGATTGTTTATCGAGACCCATCGTGGTACTTGACGGACTACCGGGTTTATATGGACTCAAGTATGATAGTGTGACCGCTTGCGGGCTGCTATTGTACTTGTGCTCTTATAAATTGGTCGGTTCTGTGACAACGGGTCCAATCCCAGGTCGAGGTTCTGACGTCCTAGATGGCTGGCCTCAAGGACACAATAACTACCCAAGAGACGGAGCTCGCCTCGGCTGGCGCTGCTTGTGACATGGCCGAGCAGGGGCACCAGCGCCTCGAAGCTGAATGCCAGAGACTGCGCTCTGCCTGTAGTGGTGAGTCTTTGTCGACACTGCATTGCGCCTCTGTTTTGTCATTGTGCCCGGTAGTGAACCGATATGTCTCTCTTCAGGGTTGCGCACAAGGGCTCTCTTGGATCAGGAGGAGAAGGCGGCCATGCACCAGAGGATGCTAGAGATGGATAATCGGCTGGTAGCGCTGACCGCCTCCGGTTAGGCTCTCTATGATGTTGTGCTCGGCACCAACCGGGGGCATACCCAGCTAGTGTCTCATCTTGATGAGGCCTGTTTCCAAGTGGATTCCCTCATTTTTGAGGGAGTTCGCTACAGTGCTCTCGTCGCCTTGACATCGGTCGGTTCACATTATGGTGGCATCGATTTCGATGCCGTCGGACGAGGGTATGCGCCTGGGAAATCCAAGAGCAATATCCTCGCCATCAGCAGTGCCACCGCTCGAGGCGTGGAGGTCCTCATGAGCAAGATGTTTGCGGCGATTATTCGCCTCCAGTACCAGTCTTTCGGTGTGTGAGCATTTTTGGGCATCTAGTGTTGTAAGGGTGTTCTTGTTCTGATGAACATGTCTATGTTTTATGTGTGTATGATGCGTGATCGGCGCATTCATTTGTTATTTTGCTGCCTTTTCATTTTTCTTTTCATTCGAATTGGAATGTGCTTCATTCCCCCTGGTCATGTGCTCGTGGGTGCGCATTTTGATCTGGGGGCTGGCCCACGGGGTTAAAGGGAGCACGATCCGCTGGAGCAACGAGGCGTCAAGAGTAGGTTGCAGATCCGGCACGAAGTGAGAAGAAACTGATCAGGCAGCAACAGATTCCTTTCCTTTCGCTCCTTTCGCCTTGAGTGAGCGAGTTCTCCATTTCCTTTCAAATTCGTACGAGCAGGAGATCAAGGTATGGGTCACCAAATCATCACGACGAGAGGTACGATTAGAAGGAGTCTAAAATGGACTGGTCGCAGGGACGATGACAAACAGTGCTGTGCCATAGGTCGCGCGTATGTATCTACATGTGTAGCCCCCGCGAGTGAGTCATGTCCAGCTGTGAGCCGAGTTAGATCGAGTCACTCGGGGGTTAAGCGCTACTAGGACATAACATATGAGCATCATGTTGTTTGGTTTGCTCTACGGGTGGGCCCTAGGTTTCTACAACTATTGGCGGGCTTGTACGTGTATGTGGACGTGTTTAGGCAGAGACGTTAAGGTCAAGGTGGATGTGGCTGACCATTGTACCAGAAGCTGTCGCGAGGCTGGTTGCCATTGCTTAGGGGTACGACGAGCCCCCGGGCGCCTACTTGTGACAAAGTCGTTGCGGTCTTCGGGCCATGAGCTGATGAGAGCGCTTCTTCAATGCTTGGGATGGTCGCAGCTGGCGCGGATTGACCTCTCGGACGGCTTTGGGTCGACCCTTGCTGGCTCGACGTCCTCGGCGGGCTTACGAGCCCCCAAGGGTGACTTCTTCGAGTTAGGCCCATTGTGGCTTCTGGCTAGGAGGGCTCGTGCATTCTGATGCTTGAGCCTTCGTGGCGTGACGACATCGCGGTCATCGCATCCTCGCCTCTGG
The DNA here is from genome assembly GCA_904845875.1 of Miscanthus lutarioriparius. Classification (NCBI taxonomy): domain Eukaryota; kingdom Viridiplantae; phylum Streptophyta; class Magnoliopsida; order Poales; family Poaceae; genus Miscanthus; species Miscanthus lutarioriparius. The sequence continues at coordinate 42,799,541 of CAJGYO010000011.1, read as the reverse complement.
GTGCAGTTGCCACTCTCGATGAGAAGCTGGCATGACTTGTCGCTGTGGAAGTGGGATCTAAATGCAACTCGGTTCAGTCCGCTCGACACGACACATGGTGCGCTCAGGGAGCCCGTTTCATCGGATGCACGCACCTTCGAGTGACAGCTGACAGTCCGCTGAGGCGTGATGGGAGGTTTGTCCGCCAACCAGGGTTGGGTTCTGGTTCTAGGCTTGGCCTTACAAGGCGTGGTGCTGGGTAGCCACTTGATCACTTGTGACGATGCCACGTAGCAGCGGGTGATTTCATTGCTCATGCGCGCCCTGACAAGCGACGCTCCGCTGGTTACGAAGACGCTGCTTGGGGCGTGGTTCTACCGCCGGTCCTAGGCTTCCCACGCGGTTGGCCTGGATGAGGTAGAGGCTGGTGATGGGTGCTGACCCATTAGTGCGAATAACCTCATGGTTTCCCAAAAGGATGTGGCCGGTTGAGGCCATTGCCTGGATGAGTTTGTCACGAGCCATGGTCTTCTGGCTTCCTGGGTGGAAGACTTGGCCGTGATCGGTGACGAGGGAGGGTTCTAACCTCCCTATGTAGGTAAACTCTAGGATGTTGTCACTGAGGATAGTTCTGAAAGTGTGTCCGCCGTAAACCGCCGGGTCTAGATCTCTAGGGCGGAGGTCTAGGATGCGGTTGAAGGCGGACGTGGGCGTTGGCCCTCTGACGCCGGTGAACTCGTAGTTTTCACGGTGGATGTGGCCTCCGTGGGCCATTTCGCTAGCGAGTCCACCAACGATGCGAGGAGCCATCACTTCCTTCTTAACAACGAGAGTGCGCGACTGTCCCCTACCTGGCGCGCCAAATGTCGGTGTTTTATAAACCGGACTAGTAAACTTATACGATTGTCGTGCTGCTCTAGAAAGACGATGGAAGCATCCAAAAGACACAAGGATTTATACTGGTTTAGGCCAGAGCCCTACGTCCAGTCTCAGAGATGATCGAGTGCATGTTCCTCGCTTGAATGCTCTGAAGTTCTTATAATGGGGGGTGCAAGAATGGTGGAAGAGGTTGGAGAGCTAGAGCAAGGAGATGGACTGCCTGAAGGGAAGCTCCCGGAGGCCTACTACAATGGGGAATGAATAAAATGGTAGGGGATCTCCTAGATGGGTGCCCAGGCTGCCCTTATATAGAGTTCGAGGCCAGGGCTTATACAAAGAAGAAGGTTCTCCCGACCGAAGGGTCGTGAGCCTGAGGGAGGTCCTATCTAACTGGGCTTGTAAGCTATGCCGTCTTGTGGAACACGTCAGGGCGTGGTTGTCGTCATGATCTTGTGGCCACTTCGCGGCATGGTATGATGTGGTGCTACTGTGCCGGCCGTGGTGGCACTGTAGGCACGGTGGTGGTTCACCAACTGTCCTGTGCGACGTGGTCCTCGCCGCGGTCTTCGTCATCGTCTCCTGGTTTCCTGGGGCGTCATACAGGAGTTGGTAGCCGCCTCTGGGTTGTTGATTGCTTTGTTGGCTTGAGGGGCTGAGGGCCATGATCCCGATCGTTGGGGTCATGGCACCCGCCAGTCTGATTGGCCTCTAAGTCAAGGCCATCGTCATGGATCCCATCCCATAGTGGATAGGATCGTACATACGTCTTGTCGGGCCGTATCTGGCCGGTGGTCATCGTACCGGTCGTCACTGCCTTGGGTGGTGTTGTCTTGTCTGGACTGCGTGGCGTAGGGGTGGTGTCTGACCGGACCGAGGTGACCGTTGTCCCCTTGGTCCTTGTGAGGTCAGTGCGGCGTGCTTGTTCTTGTCAGAGCAGGAATGCTTAGTGACGCTCAACCTCTCCCCGTTCCTCCTAGGGGTTGGGGTGGTGGAGAGGTCGTGCGTCTCTCGTGCGTCGTGCGGCTAATGCGGGAGGAAGGGTCATGGCCGACCCTGACCTTGGCGTCAGGTCTGTTTTGGTTGACTTACTGGGCCTCGGTCGTTCGGGCCTTCACTAACTGATGTGTCGTGGGTCGCTTGGCCTGCTAACTAATCGGTGTCTTGAGAAACCCTGAGGTTATACCCCCGACACATATGATCCAAGTGTTTTATCTAGATGTTGCGTATATTTATAATGGTTTCAGGTGTTTTTACAAGTGTTTCAGACGCATATTTCAAATGTTTTATTTGTTTTGAGACGTATGTTGTAATTATTGCATCCGGATGTTTTAAAACTAGATTGAGTGTTGCATCTCCTTCCTCGCCTTTCTGGTGTCTCGCCTTGGTGTCAAGCGCGGAAGGCGAAGGCGGACCACACTGGCGCGGGTGGGCCCCACGTGCTTGCGGGCGGGCGAAGGAGGCGATACGTGGGTCGGCAGGTACAGGACTCGAGACGGGGAGCAGCGGCATGAGCGTCCAAACGCTAGCCACGCCCATTTTGCTTCGGCCTCCTCCCTCCGTTGGATGATGGCTTCGGTGTTTACTGTAGTAACGAAAAGATCACAGTGCAGTGTGGTTATAGTCAAATAGCGGGTGAACCGACGCCATCAAGGCTTTAGTCACACAACGGTACATTGCGATTGCGACCATAATCGGTACACACCTGTTCATCAGTAAAGAATGCCCGTAATTGTACAGAAGGTAGCAGGAAATTCACATAACTGCCGAATCCGTGCTCCTAACTTTGTACATTAGTACTACTACGTTATTACATGAAACAAAGTTACAGACCTCACTTCGACTACGAGTCACTATTTCCTAGCGTTAGCAAGTAAGCGAGGCACAAACTGTTTCATCCAGCACATTCTACATTTCTAGTTGCATCTCGCACATGCCCAAGAATTTCCCAACCGTGTCTTCTAATATTTGATGGTATTAACAAGGCATAAAGTTACAGGCTTAACAGCCAACCTTACGTTACTTCCCAACGTCCGTAGTGACCGAGGATGACTAACTTTCAACAGAAAACTGCAGGGAAGAGGGACACTAAGACTACTCTTGCTAGCTTATCATGATACTGATATATCCTTGGGACTACAGCAGTGATACCACTACAGCTACAACTAAAAGAGCTCGAACTCGATGTCGTCGCCATTCAGCCGGAATTCCAGACATTTGCCTTCCTTTTTCTTGCGTGTCGTCGCGAGTGTTGCTGCAGTATCATTGTTTCTCGGGGTCTCTGGTGGCGCAGTCCACCGGATCAAGGCCCAGTTCAGGCCTTCGAAGAAGGGATGCCGCTTAATTTCAGCGGCTCCCCTCGACGAGCCGAGCCGGTACTCCGGCTCTTTCACAAGCAGCCCTCTGATCAGATCTCGTGCGTGGAAGCTTACAGCTGGGTTGTCAGGGAACTTCAAGCCCTGTGAGATCACATTCGAGAGTGTTTCCTCATTGCCAGGCCCCTTGAATGGTGTCTTGCCGTAGAGTAATTCATAAAGGAAGATTCCAAGAGTCCACCAATCAACCGAGCTACCATGGCCATCTCCTCGAATGATCTCTGGGGCAAGATATTCATGGGTCCCAACAAACGAATTCGATCTTGCTTCCGTGGGCTCAACAACAAGCTGTGGAAGTGATGGTTTCTTCAGGGGCTCAGCTCTAGGCCTCCGTGTCCTTGATGGTGTAGACGCAACCAGTCGGGGCGTGAAGCAGGACGAATTGCTCCAGGACGGCTGGATACACAGGGGATCAATGCAGCTTTGTGCACAGGGACCAGAAGGCCTACTGGGCTCATCTCTGCCTACTGATGATGTTCTCACAAGCATTGGGCTCACTGAGCACCTCAGAGACAGATCAAAGTCTGAGAGCATGATGTGCCCGTCTTCACGAACAAGTATGTTCTCTGGCTTCAGATCACGGTATATGACCCCCAACATATGGAGATACTCCAAGGCTAAGAGGACTTCAGCAACATAAAACCTACAAAATGTAGATCTCTTGAGTTACAATAGCTCAGTACTAAAATGAAACATATAAATTGTAAGTTACAATAACTCAGTAGTAAAATGCAGCCTATATAAAAAAAATGTAAAATATTGGATTACAATAGCATGATATACTATCGCTGAACAAAAAACATCTATCTGGTAGCAAATGCAGTGAGATTATATAATCACCGTTTTTAGTTCTTGGTAAAGTAGCTCAATCATGACAAATTCATGTGTAATAGTGAATAAGAAAATTTATGACACCACTGAAGGTCCATACCTTGCAGCTGCTTCCGAGAAGGTTTTGGTAGGTTGTTTCTGCCTAAGAACATGTAGGTCACCACCAGGGCAAAACTCCATTACCAGACAAGAAAGGTTGTCCGTCGTGAAATGAGAATACAGAGTTGGAAGGAATGGGTGGTCGAGCATTTGCAGTATCTCCCTCTCAGTTTGTGCTCTGAGCATTTTCTTTCTGCTTATGAGGAAATCAATGTCCATAACCTTCAATGCAAACATGCAGTCTGAGCCCACTAACTCAGCCAAATAAACAGTGCCAATATCCCCACAACCAAGTTGTTTGAGAAGCTTGAAGTTCTTCAATCCCAAGCTCCCTTGTTGGATAGCCATGCGCCTGATGGCTCCCCATCTCACATCCTTTGACATGTGTGGCCTGCTTCCGTTAGCACTGAAGCTGCCATAACTGTCCTCACTGATGCTTGTACTGGTGCTATAATCACCGATGCTACTCTTAGAGCTTTGGGAGCATTCGCCCTTCTCCTTTGATCTTGACAACTCCCCAACCTTCGAGCCATGGATCACACCAAGACCACATCCTTTTGTGCCAAAATCAGCTCCATCAACGGTGGTGGAGCTGACAGCAGCCTTCTTGTTAGTTGGTGCTGGGGTTCTGGGTTCATCCTGAAGGGACTCCTGTTTACTAGTGTGAGACTTAGGACCTTTCGTCTCACAATGCTTGTGTGATGCGGGCACTATAGCAGGTTCAGGTTTGACCTTCTTTTTCGTCGAAGTTTTATTCCGAAACATTGGACTCACCAGCCGCAAGCCACCTACTGGAACAGCCCGGGGGCTAGATGTTTTCACAGATTTTCCCTTTCTCTGTTTTGGCAGTGTTGCTCCTACAGAAATGTCTTCAACCCCCTCTGATGACTTGTTACTGATCACATCTTGGATTCTGGTTTTATGAACCTTGCCTGTGGTAGGAGATGCTGATCTCAAATTCTTCTTGGCCAAGCTCTTGCTCTGCCCCTTACTGATTTCACTTGGCTTACCCACTGAACTTCCTGCTGATTTCTCAGGCAGCATAGAAGCTTTCCCCGCCTTAGCCTTGTCATCTTGCTCCTCGTTGGTTTGAACTGCAGCAGAGCCATACAGCTTCTTGATTGCCCCAGAATCAGAAGGGGTGGACACCCCTGTCGGTTTCGACAGCCTCTTCATGGCTGCCATCTCCGACGCCTGGGAGATGCACATCTTCCTCAGGGCCTGCTTCAGGCTCACGGACTCCACAATCTCCGAGCTCGATACCGGTGACTTCCCGAGCGCAATAAGCCGCCTATCTGTGCTCGTCTGCCCAGAAGCCCTCGCCGACGTGCGCACGTTGATCGATCTGATGAGCTGGTCAAGATCATCCTCCACCGAGCACGACCGCGCCCCATGCTCCTGCCCCACTGGCTTCACCCTCACCCTCAGGTGGGTAAGCCCACCCTGACGAGCATCTTTCGGCTCGTCCACCAGTTCGACTATCTCCGAGCAACCGGAAGAACCCATCCTCTTCGAGCCCTCCTGTTCCACGAGCTGAACCTTCATCTGGGTTGGAGGCCGGCCGTAGAACGGCTGCTCCATTTCAAGGCATCAGGACCCACGGCTGCCTGCGCTTCGGTGAACAGAAGAGAAGACGCTTTCCCGGGTCAAGAACCGGCATCACGGAGTCCTAAACGAGAACGAAATATGAAATGAATCAGGCAATAAAACGGGGAAAAACAGACGGAACTGGCAAAATGGTAGAGAAAAGTCTTTAAAAAACTCTTAAGGCCTGTAGATCTTGGTGTCCAACGTCCGGCCGTTTTCTCTTACCTGCTCCAAAGCTAAGATTTTTTTAAAATAAAATGAAAATAAAGGGAGATAGCAAAAGGAACAACAGAGATGCGGTAGGTGAGGCTGAGGCAGGGTGTTCCCCTTCTTTTCCTAGCAAAATGATGCAAGATCCGTAAACCCCTGCGCGTTGAGGGAGAAGACGACGCAAGCAGACGAGTAAACACCCCCCAAAATCTGGGGGATATGCTTACGACTTGGACAAAGACAGCAACCCAAACCAAAAACAAAACCAAAAAGAAACAGAAAGATGGCCTGCAAGAGGAGCTGGGGGGTTTGAGCGGAGGATCTTACCGGACGGCGGCACCCGGGGCCGCTGGCGCTGGCTCGGCACGCGCAAGGGTGGCGGTGGCGGCGGCGGCAGGAGCTGGTGCGGCCCGCGCTCGGTCGGCGGCGGCGGCGGCGCGCGGTGCTCCCACCTGGAGAAGCTGACTGCGGCGAGCGAGGATGTGCTAGGGTTTTTGGCCCCCGAAACGGCGGCGAGGAGCGGCGAGAGTGGGGGGGAAGAGAATGGGGATGAGGAAGAGGAAGATTTCAGGTGGGCGAGGGCCAAAGCGGCAGCGCTCTGCAGCAATGAGCGGCGCGCATCACGAGGAGCAGATGATGGATGCCTCTCCCTCCTTGGCCCCCCACACACACACACACACCTGTGCCCTACTAGTACTCTCTCTCTCCCAGTCCCCTCTTCCTCTGGAGTCTGTCACGCCCTTCTCTCTCCCACGGTGGCCCGGCGTGCACAAGGGACGCGCCAGCCCCATCGCAAACCGATAAAACCCTCGGGCCCACACCGACACCACCACCCTAGGATTTGTACGCCTCTTTCTTTATTATTATTGCAGGCATTTATTAATACCAGTAGTCCGTAGAGGGGCGCAGCGTGCTGGGCTGCCGTGGCCGTGCTCCCTTTCGCCCTTTTCCTCCTCTCATCAGTCACTCTCTCTCCCTCGGTGTACGTACGGTCGGTCTTGCAGGCGGGCGGAAAAAGGCAGGCGGCGGAATACTGCCCGGACCGGACGTGATATTGTCAATCGTTAAAAATTCGGAGGAGGCATCTGCATCTGCTTTACCTTTTCCTTTCCTGTTGTGAAGAAGAAAAAATACTCCTACTGCTACCGTGACAACTACTAGGCGAGAACCTGCTTTTGCTTTTGGTCTCGTTGCCGTCTCCTGTTGGAAATTCAAACCTACTCGTCCGTCCTAAATTAACCGTGACAACTACGACTACGAGGCGAGAACTCGATGGGTAGAAAATATATGTAATATTTGTATTTCTAAATAAATTTATTAAAAAACTAAATTTAAAGATATTTTCGATCATATTAATTATGTACTATAAATATTAATATTTTTTTAAAATATATTGTTTCTTGGAATGCGAAAATGCTTAAAAAAACCTACAATGCCGTAGATGATGATGCTGCTACTAGTAGTTGTGACAGCGTTTGTCTATCCTACAGAGTAGTAGGAGTAGTACAATATTATATTATATATATAAAAAAAAACGGGCATCCAATTCCCAGACCACAACGCTGCCGATTTGTGATCTGCGCCAAACCTGCGTGGCCCGTCGCGTCAGCAGCGCCACATGCTTACGGATAATCACTGTGTCAGTTGGTGAGCAGCTCGTAGCAACATTTTGTATATATAAAAAATCCGTCTGCCTTTGCTGTAGCGGTGACGCTTGCAAGTGAGCTCGTGAGGCCCCGTGACGGCAGCGGTGGCCAGGGGAGCACTGTGCTGGGGCTGGGGCCGCGCCGCACCTCCGCCCGGCCCACGCAGTATTACGTTCACTCACAGGCGCCTCGTGTGCGTCTTTGCTCGCGCCGCACCCCACCACCACCACGGCACCACCGCGCGATCTCGTCCCTGCCGCGCGCATATTCATCTGTTCCCGTCGCGTGGCGCGGGCAGGCACCACAGTCCACCGCAGCAAATGCGATTGTGCGACGGCCGACGGGCGTCCGCGGCAGGCGGCGCGACGGACGGGGCGGGCCTGCCCTGCCCTGCCCGCTGCCCTGGCGCGGCGGGGGCTGGGCGCACCACGTGGGAATCTCGCACATCGCCCTTCGGAACGCGAGGGACCGAACGAACGCCTGTCAACGCGAAACGGAGTACGGCTACCGCAGTCCGCAGGCAGGGCTACACGTCGGCTGTTGGGAGCAACAGCCAACAGCCGAAACAGGCACGCTGACTCTTCTCGGTCCATGCGTCGGCTCTTTTCCCTCCACAAAATTTTGAAACCCAGCCAGCCTCTCGTTCCGCGGCCTGCGCTCGTGCTCGTTGCAGCGCCCAGCAGCACGGCTCGCTAATCTCGCATAGTTAAAAATAATAATAATAAAAAAACTCGCACTGTCACGACCGGATCCACGTCCGATGCGCACACCCATGGTCCATGCAGATGCCGAGATGCAAATCCGAGTACGAGCTGCGGCGTTTAGATGTGTGGGGGCGTTTGTCACTTTGCTGTGCAGGTACGAAATCCGGGATGCATTGATCAGATCCACTAAATACGGTGCTTATTATGGGACTGGGGAGGGATAAAGATTGTGAGGGTCCATGCACGTACGGTGCCACTTTAAATGCATTGTTACTTGCTAGCAAGGTCTCTTTGATCACAGCTGAATTATCGTAATCTAGATTATATATGGAATTATTGTATTTTAGATTATAGTCGGAGTATTTGAGTTCATGGATTAGATTATGTTTAGTTCAAGTGAGAAATATTTATAATCAACAAAAAGCAAGTACAAGGTGGATTGTAATATTATTATAATATGATGTTTTCATTATAATAATCCACCTTACAATCTAGTTTGTTTGGAGCATAATTAGATTATTTTAACCTATTATCATAATCACAGTGAATCCAAATAGATCCTAACTAGTCTAGCATTTTGCGGGCAGCTATCTTTTTCTTAGTTTTTATGTGATTATATTGATACTCTCTCTCCATGCGCTCTATTGCACAAGTTTTATGTAACTATAGTCACTATATTTCTTGCCTTAAAGCTATTGTCATCTTTATCTCCTTTTCATGTGAAATCAAGTTAAGCCGTCAATTTTCTCTTGGTGAACTATAATCCTTGATAAACCAATATCACAATTTTTTTAGTTTCTTGGACCTCTTGTAAATTAATTTTTTGGATCATTTTATACCTTCCTTTGAGGATTTGTAGTTTTTCTTCTTTTTACCTAAAACATCATTGAATTCTAGTAGTAATAATTAATTGTATACCTAAAGATGTATCTTAAAATGTAGCCTTCTTTATAAATCATCACAACAAAAGAGGCTACCTTTAAGATACAAGTCTTATGTATACAATTATAACTTGAACTCCATGATACTTTTGGTAAAAAAAAAGAGAGAAAACTACAAATCTCCAAGAAAATGTACAAAATGTTCCAAAAAATTAATTTACAAAGAGGTCCAAGGACTTAAAAAAATTATATGGGTATCCTATTTAGCTCGCGCAAAATAAAAGTTGTTAGAGTTGTGCTATTTTGCTCAATTAAGGTATGTAAAATATAATATTAAGACTGTTGAGGAAAGATACATGAGTACTTTTGTAATAGAAGTGCCAAACAACAAAGAAAAAATTGATGTTGTAAAAAAAACAAAGAAAAATTGAAGGGGTGACAAATAGGAAAGATTTTAAGTTTACGTGTCAAATATGAAAGTTTTTCAAGTGTCAAATAATTTTTTTTCTCATTTAACTCTCCAACTTGCTACGTCAATTCGTCCATGGAGGTAGTTGCAAGCATCGTGAAGAATGGATCATGGCTCAGAATCATGATCCGTTGGATATGGTTTTCATCTTTGCAGATTACTCACTAGAATAATAGCAGATCAGGACCAGCATAGTAATATTAGTTGAACGGTGCACGACCTCGATCATCACAATTTTGTGGACTTTGTTTTGTCTGGGTAACAACCCCACAAGGCCACAAGTTAGCATCTACTAATAAAATTCAATAGATCAAAAAATTGCCTAAGGAATTGTTAAACACGGGTCCTCCGCTTCATTGTTCAAAGTAGACTCTTATTAAAATGTGGAACTTGACACTTGACATGGTAGTTCATTAGGAGTGCCATTTACACCAAATCCTATGGTTAGTTATTATGTGAATGGTTGAACAGACACAGGGTAGACTGGCCAACCAACTCCCAAACATCAGATTTCATCGGTCTGGATCGTTTCATTTTTGATTTTTTTGGTACCAAGATAGTACACATATATACTTTAGTACTACATAGACTCCTGAAGCATTGGCCCAAAAGATATTCTCGTTGCGTGCTCCAAACAATATATTTTTAAAAACACGAAACTACCATTGGTGCGCAGGATTCAGCATCCGGTAATCAAATCCTAAAACTCTTAGTACCACTAAGATCACTCATCTCAAGATAAAGAAACAATGATGACGGTCCGGTTTGGTTCCTGCGGGTGCCACATCGGATCTTTGATACCAACTAACATAGGCTAATTACAAAACTAATTATACAAATAGAGGTTAATTTGTGAGACAAATCTATTAAATCTAATTAAGCCTTGTTTAGATTGAAAAAAATTTCAACCCGATGAATAGTAGCACTTTCGTCTTATTTGGTAAATATTGTCCAATCGTGGACCAACTAAACTCAAAAGATTCATCTCGTGATTTTCAACTAAACTGTGCAATTAGTTATTTTTTTACCTACATTTAATGCTCCATGCAAACGGCTAAAAATTGATGTGACGGAGAGAGAGTGAAAAAACTTAGAATTTTGAGGGTATCTAAACAAGGTCTTAGTCTTACAAACCGGAGATGCTAAGATACCGCTTTGGGTCCCAGCTGATGCGACGAGGGATTAGAATTTTAATTCTACCCCATCCATCGAGATGCCCCGCCGTGGAACTACCGGTGCCCACCATTAGACAACAACTGCAAATGCCAAATGGGTCACACTGACTCAACTCAACACCGGTGTGTCCCCTAAAACCCTTGTCCTATGACCGGAAAGTGCGCGCGCAGCCGCGCACGGCACGAGGCCGGCGGTGGCGGCCACGGTCAGTGATCGCACTCTTGCGTGGCGTGGCGTCTGCTGCTGCTTGCTGCTGCTGCTGGCGGCCTCGAGGCACCTGCCGGATCTCGTCGTACGTACACTCTGCAGCGAAGCCCCTGCAACTTCTCGTGCATGTTCTGATTCGACGCCACACGGGACACGGCGGCGGCACATACTAGCAACTGGGCAAGGCGGGGGAACGAGCCAGCGGCGGCTGCGTGCGTGGATGATGGATGCATCGGTAAGCTGGCGGTGGATGCGGACAAGAGAGACGCACGCACTCGGCACTCCTGCTGTTCCCTCCACGGTGCGTACTGCCTGCGTATGTGTGATGTGTCCACCTCGTTTCTCCACATCGTCACGTGCCGTTGCAGAGGGATCCGATGCCCAGGTCGATACGCTCTCTCGCTCGCCATCGGGGTGGACCGTGGACGGACACGAGGCCATGAATACAGATACAGGGGACTGAGAGATTGGAGATATGAAACGTGTGCGGTGGGATATGGGTACGTGGAGCCCGCCGCTCGTCGGCCGCTGCCCACACACACATGGCGGGGGCTCGCTCTCTCGCTCTCGGCCTTATCATCGCTTCCGCCGGCGTGGATGCACCCTGCTCGATCCGGCGGGGACAGCCCACGATCGAACAGGAGGGCGTGCGTATCCAATAATCCCCCTCCGTCGTCCTGGCGACTGGCGAGGTGGGGCGGAAGCGGAGCAGTGGGCAATCGGCACCGCCGACCTGCCGTGCCGTGCATCACCCTTCAGCGCGAGATGAACGAACACCACATGACGTTTCAACTGTCGCGCTACAGTCGACCGGCCGGCCGACGCAGTTCCTTTTGTTCGTCACGGCAAAGGCAAAGGGCCCGTCCGTCCGTGGTGCGTCCGGTTCCTTGCGACCCATAGGTTTCATTCGATATGTGCTTGTTTAGTACTTAAAATTTTGCAAAAATTTTCAAGATTCTTCGTCACATCGAATCTTTTAGATGCATGCATAAAGCATTAAATATAAATAAAAAATAAAACTAATTACACAGTTTAGACGAAATTTATGAGACGAATCTTTTAAATCTAATTAAACTATAATTGAACACTAATTACTAAATAACAACGAAAGTGCTATAGTATTATTTTAAAAAAAAATACGCCAAACTAACCCAGGCCTATGCCGATGCCCTAATGCCCTCCCTATGTAGCAGCATGCACGGAGCAGGTGGTAGCGGGCAGGTGCACCCGGAGCCGGGCCACGAAGGTCAAGCGGGCACGGTCACCCACCCTAACTTACCTTACCTAGGTGCGGTTTAGATTGCAAATTTTTACCGTCCCGTGCCGGGCCACAAAGGTCAACGCAAACAAAAATCCACAGACACGTCACGTTTTCACCTACCACCCTAACGATGCGTCAAAAATTGATGTAATAAAGAAAGAATGAAAAAACTTAGAATTTAGAGGCAATCTAAACGTGGCCCTAGTACGAGTCTACGACGAAGACTCGACTCAGCAAATTTCTCCCCAAACTTTTCTCATGTACACTCACTCCTAGCCGTAAAACCGAGAGGTACTGCCGGTCGGTCATACCAGCTCGTCAAATGCCGGTTTTATAGGGCTACGGTACACGGCCCTGCCGCATTCATCTCGTCGAACCGCCGCGGGTAGAGAAAGAAGCGACACATGAAGAAGAGAGACGATCCGTGGCGGCGGCGTACGGGAACGTGTTTATGTGGCACGCCGCGACTGCGATCTGACGCTGCCGGTGTCAACTGGAAGCGGCCGTAAAAGCCGTGTGGCTTCTGCAGCAAAAGGACCGTCCGTCCACGCGTGTTCCGTGCATGTGTCTGGACCGTGGTATCCCAGGAGCCAGGAGATGCGTAACCACAGACCACAGTAGGCTGCTGCCGTGTGAGTCGTCAAGACTCAAGACGACGGAAAAGGGATGATGGAGAGAGCGAGGCAATCAACCGAGAAGATATCAGATAGTAGACTTGGATCTTGGTATCCCGGAATCCAAGGAAGGCATGGGGTGACACCTGGCCTACATGTCCACTCTCATGATCCTAGTTGACAGGCCATGCAATTTGCGTTTCAGAAACAAGAATCAGCATACATAGCACCGAGCCTCTGCAGACAGCAACAAGTGAAACAACTATTTCGATGGACTTGTTTACAGGTGAATCTTACCGTGTCAAGGACCACTTTGCAGATATTATTCAGCCTGTGTTGGGGGGGCTGAATTATTTTGGTAGTCTTTGAAATTTGGACCAAGACCCAGCCCAACCAGCCAATTCCAACCTCCAGCCTCCAGCCGACCCCGCCAAAGAAATTTGGGTTTTAGAGAAGTTCAAAAATTGACGCCAACCAAGTGTAGCTCATGCTGATTTTAAACTTTCAAATTCAAACTACCATGCATTTCTAGATGATGCTGACTTACAGTTTCAACCAAGAATTTGAACCAATAATTTACAAGACAGAGAATTTTACAGTTTCAAACTACCATGAAATAGTGAAGCCTGAACTTTGGCAACCTCTTTCTCAACACTTCAGAGAATTTAATTTATAGCATGAAGAGATATATGGATAACCTAGTAGAATACAAGCAGTAGTAAGACCTTGGAGATCATATGCACTCTGTCACACTCACACAGGATTCTTCTAGCTATGGTCACTGCTCTGTCACACTGATGAATGATGAGTAATAAAAGGAATCACACTTTCTCCTGCTGTTCTACCTCGGCCACCTGAACTGGCTTCGCCGCCGCCTCAGCAGCACCTTCCTCTTTCTTGCCCCACAGCACAAGGTAGAGTCCGAGAATAACCAGCACTGATCCTAGCACGCTGCAAGATGAAGAACACAAAGCAACAGTTAGGTAGGGAGAATGTTCAGTGAGGAACGGCACCATGTTCAGTCTTCAGTGAAAATAATTAGGCTGCAGTTAGGAAGCAGATCGTCGATGAGATGAGCAGCATGGTGTTGTGATTGTGACCTCACCTTCCAAGGTAGAGATGTTCATGGAGGATGAAGAGGTCGATGCCGGCAACGAAGATCTGAGCGAGCGGGCTGAAGGCAGCAGTGAACACAGGGCCTCTCTTCTCCACGCAGTCTGTGAGCAGAAGGTACCCAATGCCAGATGTCAGAATGCATGCCGAAGTAAAAAACAGTGTGGTAGGCACCCATGAAAACATCACCCAGTCTCCTGAATGTTTACAAGACAGAGGTCAGATTGCATGCTTCATTCTTGCTAAGGAAACCACAGACTTTAGAGTGTGGATTACTGCCACTTATGTACATATATGTTCAGCTTACCAGAGAAGACCACGAGGAGGTGGTACATCATATGCCTTAAACCCGCTGATGCAGATGGTTTGTCCTACTTGCTCCACCTTCACTATGTACTCCAGCACAAAGGCAATCAGTCATTCAAGAGAACTAGAACAAGTATGTTTGCACCAAAGAACATCCGATAAATGAACTGAACTTTGAAAATGAGATGATGGTTTCCCCAGCTTCGCTACTAATTCAAACACTTAATAAAATGTAACTAGGGAGTTACCTGCTCTGGTGTTAAGGTTAAAGTCTTGTTTGCTATGTTGAATGCAAGATTTGGCATCTTTGAGATCTGATCTCAATCAACAGTTGATTCACCATTGGGGCTAGGGAGATGATCACAGATCTGCAATGCACATTAGAATAAGAAATGCTGTCACATTCAGCACAATTCCCAATCATAAAAAAACTGGCCAAACAAAACAAAGTATCCCAACCTGATTAGCATAATTCAAAATGAGCTCTTTTGTCTTGTTTTCTCGGAGTTGAATCTGTATCCAGACAACAGCCATCTCACAAGCAGTACAGAAAAGATCAGAACCACGATTTTGTTTCTCAACAACAGATTCAATTCGGTTGCTGCATGATAGTTCAATAAAACATGTTGAAAGCATCTAGTCTCCTAATTGGGTTTTGATAATTAATGATAATACGTAATTATTATGACTAACGTGTGTTTTGCAGAGACAATTAAGTTAGGTCATGGTAATGGAGATAGATTGGGCGATCATGGTGGTCATGCCCCTACGATGAAAATCGTTTCGGTTTTCAAAGGGTGGACGACAAGATTAAGGATGGACTAGTTCTAAGTGTCGATTGGAGTTGAAAAGACACTTAGAGTAGTTTAGAACTTTGTTTTTCCTTTGGCCATACTATTAAGGGGGTATGGACGGGTATCTTGACCTAGGTGAGTCTAGTGGGTTAGGTGTGGTGCACACTTGCTAAATCTAGCACTAGTTAGTTCCAAAATAGCCCTTAAATCCAATGGAGCAAACTTTATTCACGTATGATCGAGAGTTGAAAGTGAATGGAGGGTCAAATACTGACCGGACGCTAGCTCCGGAGTGACCGGACGCTGGCTTAGGGTCCGGTCAGTTCATTTGACTAAGGTGATTTCATTTGGTGCGACCGGACGCTGAGAGGTGAAGAGACCGAACGCTTAGGGTCAGCGTCCGGTCGACTCCAGTAAGATTCCAGAGAGGGAAAATCACGACCGAAACACTGGAGTTCGGGGTGTACTGACCGGAGCGTCCGGTCACCCCGCAGAGGCACATAACGGTTCGTTTTTCAGCCGGTGTTATAAATATTTCCTCCACTCGTGTGTGGGGGTACTTTTTGCTCATTGCAACAGCTGAGAAACACCTTAGAGAGTGCCAAGAAGAGCAAGGTCCTAATGAGGTGATTGAGATTTGAGAATCCCAAAGAGCGCCCTCATTAGTGAGATCAAGAGTAGCAAAGTGTGCATCCACCCTTCTCATTAGGCTTGTTGTGGTCAAGTGAGAGTTCGTGCTTGTTACTCTTGGTGATCGCCATCACCTAGACGGCTTGGTGGTGATTAGGAGCTTGGTGATCATCCGAAGAGCTTGTGGATGACCCAACTCAAGTTGTGAGCGGTTGTAGGTGATTCACCGCGATGGAGTGTCGAAGAATCAACCCGTAGAGAGCACTTGATCCTTGCGCGGATCAAGGGGGAGCTACACCCTTGCATGGGTGCTCCAATGAGGACTAGTGGGGAGTGGCGACTCTCCGATACCTCGGCAAAACATCGTCGCATTCCTTCTTCTCTCTTTACTTTGAGTATTTACTTTAAGCAATTCAATTCTTGTCATTTACATTATTAGAATTGCCATGCTAGAGTAGGATTGGAACATAGGTTGCTAAACTTTTGTGCGTTAGATCAATAGAAACACTTTGTAGACATAAGGGGTTAATTGGGCTAACCGTAGGATTTAATTACTGTAAAGAAATTTAGAATTAGCCCAATTCACCCCCCTCTTAGGCATCTTGATCCTTTCAATTGGTATTAGAGCCTCGTGCTCATGTATTTAGGCTTAACCGCCTAGAGAAAGATGTATCACGGGGATGAACCTCCTCCTATCTTTGAGGGGGATAATTTTCCTTATTGGAAAATTCGCATGGAGACGTACTTAGAAGCTCTAGATGTTGGAATACTTAGAGCCGCCTCACAAGGATTCCCAAAACCTAAGGATGCTACACATTTACAAGGCGATGAGGTGAATTACGAAAAATGGAATGCAAAGGCTCAAAACACCATCTTTAGAGGCCTTTGCAAAGATGTATTCAATCGGGTGAGGAACCACAAAGACGCCCATGCACTATAGTCGGACGTTTGTGCGCTCTATGAGGGAACAAAGAGTGAGCGTGAGGAACGCTATCATCTTGTCATGAAAAAGCTCAACTCTTTTGAAATGCTTCCCAAAGAATGTGCTAATGAGATGTATTCACGTTTGAATGTTCTTGTAGAGGAAGTCAATGAGCTTAGACTCACTCAAATACAATCATCCGATGTTGTAAGAAAGATCTTGAGTGTCCTACCCATTGACAAATATGGGCATATTATGACCGTGCTTCATCAAGGTGATCTTTCCACCGCTACACCGACACAAATCTTGGGAAAGATCAATGCTCATGAGATGTACATGCACATCACACCTCAAGATGGCTCATCCTCTACAAAGAAGAAAGAAAAAGACTTAGCATTCAAAGCTAGCCAAGAGAAGGGCAAAGCAAGGCTTGAGTATGAGAGCTCAAGTGATGATGAAGTTGATGATGCAAGTCTTGCTCTCATGGTGAAGAAAACCTCCAAGATGCTAAAGAAGCTCAACAAGAGTGGCATCAAGTTCAATGGCAAGAAGAAGAAGTTGTTCACAAGCTCTAGAAGGAAGCCAATCTTCGAGATGGATTGCTACAATTGTGGAAAACTTGGTCATCTAGCACACCAATACACCAAGCCCAAGAAAGACAAGTTCAAGAACAAATACAAGGGCAAGAAAGATGACTCAAGCAATGAAGATGAAGATGAGAAGAAAAAGAACAAGCCATACAAAAAGAGAGATGGCAAGAAGGACTTCCACAAGAAGAGGAAGAGTGGAAAGGCTTACATCGTCGGTGATTGGCTCACGGACATTGATTCATCTAGTGGCTCATCCGATGATGATAGTGACAACGAGAATGTGGCCGCCATTGTTATTGACTCATCATCATCTTCACCGCCACTACCACCATCATCCTCTACACACCTATGCCTTATGGCCAAGGTTGAACGCAAGATATCAAATGATGATGATAGTAGTGGTGATGAACATGCTAGTAATGATGATAGCAATAGTGATGATGATGAATATGAATCACCTTCTTATGATGATCTTGCTAGATTGCTAAAACAATACACTAAGATCATTATAAAGACTAGAGCTAAGAATAAAAAGCTAGAAGCTAAGAATGATTCACTTTTAGTAAAATGTGATATAGCGGAAAATGCTAGTGTTGAGCTTAGAGAAACAAATGATGCTATATCATCCAAACTCAAGGAGCTCAAATCTTCTAAGAAAGAGCTTAAAGATAAACATAATAAACTTGAGAAGATGCACAATGAGCTCATCACTAGCCACAACAAGCTAAAGAGAAAAATACACTACTCTTAAGATTAATCATGATAATCTTGTAATTGCTCAAGAATTTTTATCTAATGAGCCACATGATGCTACTAACAATGTTGTTAAGATTGATATAGCTACATCATGTGATGATTTGATCATTGAGAGCATTGAGCAAAGTTCTAGTAGCAAGAGCAAGCAAGTGGTTGAGGCCGATGATTATGATAAGTTTGTCAAGCTCAAGAATGATAATGCAAAGCTCAAGAAAGATCTTGAAGAGATTAAAAGCCACAACACCATAGTGCTAGAAACTCTTGATCATGATGGTGACTTGATTCTTGAGAATGAGAAGCTCAAAGAAGAAAACAAGAAGCTCAAGGAAGAGAAGAACAATGATGCTCTCAAGGAAGAAAACAAGAAGCTCAAGTTGGAGAAAGAGCACCTTAAGATTGGATTGAGCAAGTTCACAAGAGGCAAGCATCTTCAAAGTGAGCTACTTATGAACACCTGAAAGGTCCTTGTGTGGTTTTGGTAATTGAGTGACAACCTAGGTGGACTAATTGTGTTTATGTGAGATACACAGGTGATTAATCCATAGGTACATGTGTGTGAGCAACATATGTCATGAAGGTGAAAATGACTTAGAGATGTTGCAAAGCTCACACATGTGATGATGAAGGAGCTTATTGCACATGAGACATGACATTGAGTCATGTGATCAAGGTGGAGAAGATCAAGACAAAATTTGGCTTGATGGACCGGTTGCAAGCGTGAAGGGCAAGTCAGAGGCTTTGGAGCGATGGACCGCGTGGCGGTGAAGCTTGAGCAAGACTTGGCGCCGAGTGGACGAAGGCAACGATGAAAAGCAAGCGAAGTCAAGATCGATGAACGAATATGATCACATGATGATATGAAGTGGATCATATCATTGTTGATCATGTTGGTGCATGTGTTGCATCGACATTGGAGGAGATGGAATGGAATGTGCAAGGCAAAGGTATAACCTAGGGCATTTCATTTCACCAGTTATAGGTGTGTAGAGAAGTTGATGACCGGGTTTAGGATAGATGGCCGTACTATCAAGAGGGGCAAACTTGTTTGCATATCGGTCATCTAGTGCCACTCGAGTGATCTAACTTTGCATCGTCGCTAGGATTAAGTGGCGTGGCAAGTTGAGTGGCTAATCCTTTAGAAAATAATTGTGAAAATGCTAACACACATACACATGATGGTGTACACTTGGTGGTGTTGGCACATTTATAAAGGAGATGAAGTTGGAGTTGATGTGATCAACTCGGCGATGAAACGGAGGCGAGAAGGGTTAGGAACTCCACCGGTGGAGTGCCCGCTCGTAGAGTGCGGACAGTCCAACGGTGCCACCGGTGCCCTATACAGAAAAGACAGGGTCTCACAGAGTGGACCGGACGCTGGTCACGTGGTAACCAAACACTAGGGTCCTGCGTCCGATCAGTGGTGGCAAAGAGCGTGCAGGCGTTAGTCTTCGACCGACCGGACGCTGGGGTTGCTGTGTCCGTTCAGTTTGAGCAGCTACGTCCTGTAACAGAACCGACCAATTATATGAAATTAAGTAAGAAAATCATCCGCCAGAGCAGACGATTTAGCAAACTTAAGCCCGTATAACCCGGTAATCCGTGAAATCACGAAGGATTTCAAATCAACTTACATCCTAGCCAAGATCGTAATAAGTTTAGTGGTCACCATCACATATTACATAAAAGTTCGCATCACAGATACATCAGAGTTTAAAACATAGTTATTACAAAATGAGTTCGAATAAAAGTAGCGGAAGCCATTTGTTTAAAACCGCACACACTCACACGGAGTTCAAATACAGTGCCAGCTAATGATCATCTTCAACAAAAGCATCAGACGAGACATAAGGAATGACCATGCCCATGGTCCTAAGCATCACCCATCGCAGGATAAAGGCAGTTGATATAGTAGCCGTAATACATCTGCCCATCTGCAACAAGTGGGAATAAAACCCTGAGTACGAGAAGGTACTCAGCTAGACTTACCCGACATAACCGAAAATAAAGTGACACCAAGGATTATGAAGGGCTTTATAGTAGGGTAGCTGACTCATTTGCAAAAAAAAACATTTTTAGCATTTCAAGAACCTTTCAAAAGCATTATTGTCAAGTTAATTATTTATAACCTGTCGACTAGATTTGCACCTACACTAGAGCAAACATGATTAAGAAAATAATGATAACCAATGATCATTAACAACTTCCATATTGTCATATTCATTATAACTGTCCAAGTGTTCCATCAACATTACATCGATGAAGTCACTCAAGTCAAGTGCTCACTATCCAGGAGCGATGGCGATTCGAATCGATTCCTAACCAACTGGTGATTTATTCCTTACACAAACCTCACTCACCCGCTAAAGTGAGGTATTGATCACCGAGTCAACTATCTAGGAGTCTCAAGTTTGCCAGGAACCACATGTACCCGGGGGCCGACCGACTGCACTTTGGTCTTATCTACTCGGCCCGAATAATCTCCCAGCTTCACGGTCGGAAGGTACTTTATCCGGCCAGCTAAATGTAAGGCATGCGTTCAACATGACTCGAGGCCCAACAACGGTCGGTCCTTAATCGACACAGACGGAAAGCACTACAGTTCAAAACTCTGTAAGTCTCCGTCCGGTCTCAACTTCATTTAACACTTAGTTATACCATGACTTCATAGTCATCCAAGCAGATCCAGGTAACCACCTATAGCTCGCAGGTGACAGGAAATCACCCGACTTCTACCGGTTTAAGCCAGCTAAGCATTGACTCGACTGTGGATACCAGGGTAACAAGGATATAGTATAACAAAGGTAGACAAGGTATAATGCAGCAACGGTTGCAAACAACTCCTGAACGTAATGCATCAATTAAAGTAAAGCATTTAATTAATAATTGCAAACCGGGAGAAATGCTCTAGGGCTTGCCTCTCTCGAAGGAGCTCGGGCGGTGATCGGGGCACTTCGGAAGTTCCTCAACGTCCTCCTCGTCGGCTTCGGGCACTTCCTGCGGCTGCACCTCGAGCTGCTCCTCGGGCTCCTCGGGTATTACGACTGGGTTCTCGGTTTGTGATCCTGTATGATGCAATGTGCGTAAGTGCTTATGCAAAAGTGCATTGGATGAAATGAATACAATGGATATGCTTGAATGCAAGGTAGTCAACATCATCCAAGAACATGTATTCTAAGCACATGTCATCTATTGCATTCTCTTCTACTACTAATATGCGAAGTCAACACATCTTATTTAAATGCTTCAAAGATACACCAAAGCTTCACTAATTTCTTAATCACACATAAAGCAACACTCGATTAAACCCTAATTAATAAGAGGTTTGAATAGTAACATCTATTTTTATTGCTTAGAAAAATCTTAGAAAATTACCATAGCACAGTACTACCCTAAGTAGTCTACCATCAGATTTTCATGGTATTTGAATGAGTGGATTAGCCTACACAAAAATAACAAGCTATGGCATGATTATGAACATGAAAATACTTTGTACTGTGAAAAATGTCAAACAATAGAGGAAATATTTTTCCTATGTTCTACACAGCAAATAATCACTGTACACAAATCATCACATGCATGTTTTATACAAATTTTGCTCTCTAGCAAAATTAACAAAAATCAGCCATCAAAGGCACTTGAACTACACCTCATAAGTTTTCTACATTACATGCATGACACATATTTTTCTAGGAAAGTATTACATAAGAAGATTAACAAACTTGGAAATCATATTTTTCTGAAGCCTATAGGTTTTTCTACACATTTTCAAGTTATCGGCAATATCAAGGATTAAATAAAGCTCTCTGAGAAAAGTATCTTAAAAATGACATGCAATAATCATTTTTCATGTAGATCTGGTGACAAGGAACCTAGCAAAATTTATTTCAATAGATTTGGAGCAAATTTGAGTATATAAACATTTTTCAAATCATTTCTCTTTCCAAATAATAAAAGAAAATTTAAAACGAAATCTTCCTACTCCCATCGGGCCGCCCGTGGGAAC
Source organism: Miscanthus lutarioriparius (assembly GCA_904845875.1). Lineage (NCBI taxonomy): Eukaryota > Viridiplantae > Streptophyta > Magnoliopsida > Poales > Poaceae > Miscanthus > Miscanthus lutarioriparius. The sequence goes on along the minus strand of CAJGYO010000011.1, from coordinate 42,777,512 downwards.
CATCTCGCCCATGGCCACACTTGGCCCGCTTCAGACCGAAGCAAGGGGAGAGGCGGCTGGCTCGGGGGCTTGCCCCCACGGCCACTTGGCCCAGCTCGGCCGAGGCGAGGGGCCATGTTGGCGCCGAGACGCCACGCTTGGCGTGTGACTCTGCCAATGGTCGGCCGATCGTTGTTGCCGGCCGGGTCGAGAGCAAGCGGCTGAGCGCACGGGTTCGTAAGGAGGTGGTGAATGCGAGCAGAGCAACTAGGAAGGGTGGAGGAGGGGAAGAAGGATGCATTCCACGGCGGCCGAGCACGGCGGGGCCATGGCTGACGGCGGTGAAGCACGAAGAAGGCTCTACCTTGGCTCAAATGCGTCACAACCACGAGCACCAGGTGTCATAGAGCGAGGCGAAGCTGGGTACGCTTGATTGCTGGCCGTGGTGGAGCACCGGTGGCGAATTTGACCGGTGGGGCTGCGGTGGCGCTTCGGCGGCGAGAGCAGAGCACGCATGGGTGGAGCAATGAGGCGTGCAAGGGAGAATGGAGTGGCGAGCGCAGCGGCTTCGGCGGATGAAGGATGAAAGGCGGTAGCGGAGCGGATGCAGTTTGTTGTTGCATGGTGGCGTTGATTGGCGCGCACGACGGCATCATGGCATCGTCGGACATGGTTGGGACGCGATCGTGGGAACGGGCTGGCGCAGCCCTTGGCTGGGCCGAAGCGCGGGCGCTGGGGAGGCGAAGGCTGGCTGCTGCAGGTCGGGCCGGCTTCGGCCGTGGGCCGAGAAGGGAGGCGGCGGCCCGTGAAAGGAGAAATAATTTTTCTCAATTTCCATTTTTAAGAAATTTTTAAATACCAGTTTGAAATATCATTTTGAGCAAGAAAATGACATCTTTTGAAAATGTCCCAAAAATGAAAGTTGCTTAGAATTTAATTCTCTACAACTTTGCTTTTATGACCAAAGTCCAATTCTTGATAGATTTTGAATTATAAAATTAAAGTCAATTTTAACTCAAAACCCTAATTTTTGGAGAATTATTTTTAAAGCAAAATTTGGCAATAATTTGAATACAAACTGTGCTCCAAAAATTGCGCTAAAAAAATTCTCGATGATTTACAATCATAGCCAAACATGTTTTACTAACCTAGCAAGCATAATCATGGCAAAACAACTCTAAACAAGTGTATGCAACATTCATGTTTCACGAGCAAGTTTCGTATGTTTCGAAGCAGGGTTTCAGTTATTATTTACATGATTAGGCATGTATGATTAGGATGTTTGATGATGCATGATATGCATGATTTGCAGTGCCTGAATGCTGGTCATAACACCGGGGTGTTACAGCCCTCCCCCCTTATAAAAATCTCGTCCCGAGATTTGGGTTACGAACCATTTGTTATAAAAATCTTCATAAGCTTTTTGTAGATATTCTCCCATTTCCCAAGTTGCATCTCCCTCATCATGATGATTCCACTGTATCTTGTATGTTTTCACCACACTATTCCGAGTAGCACGTTCTTTAGTGTCTAACACACGGACCGGTTGCTCATGATACACCAAATCTGATTTGAGTTGGATGCCTCGAGGTTCTATTCTTTCCTCCGGAACATGCAAACATTTCTTGAGATGTGATACATGGAAAACTAGGAAGACGGTACTGATTGTCTCAGGTAATTCTAACTTATAAGCTACTGGACCTCTTTTTTCCAAGATCTTGTATGGTCCTATGAATCTAGCGGCAAGTTTTCTCCGGACTCCAAACCTTTTCTTTTTCATTGGCGTGACCTTCAGATAAACATAGTCACCAACTTCAAACACAAGAGGTCTCCTTCTGTCTGCATAACTTTTCTGACGTGATTGGGCCGCCTTCATATTTTTCTGAATAATATGAACTTTCTTCTCGGCTTCTTCTACAAAGTCAATGCCATAATACCTTCTATCTCTAGGCTCGACCCAATTCAATGGTGTTCTACATTTTCTGCCATACAAAGCTTCGAATGAAGCCATCTTGATGCTTTCTTGATAACTATTATTGTAAGAAAACTCAACTAATGGTAACCATGACTCCCATGATCCCTTATAAGACAATACATAGGCTCTTAACATATCCTTCAAAACAGCATTCACTCGTTTAGTCTGACCATCTGTCTGAGGATGATAAGCGGTACTACGAATCAAACTAGTTCCTAAGCCTTTGTGCAAATGTTCCCAAAAGTGAGCCGTGAACTGTGACCCTCTATCAAATACTATAGTCCTTGGTATACCATGCAACCTCACAATTTCTGCGATATACTTCTCGGCATATTGAGGTGGTCGATAAGTTGTCTTGACAGGTAGGAAACGAGCGGTCTTAGTAAGACGGTCCACAATCACCCAAATCGAATCATGTCCCTTTTGAGTAGTGGGCAAACCCGAGATAAAATCCATACTTATATCATCCCACTTCCAATTAGGTATGGACAAAGGTTGCAACAAATCGACAGGTTTCATATGAATAGCTTTCACTCTACAACATGTGTCACATCTGGCAACATATGCTGTAATTTCTTTCTTCATTTTGGTCCACCAATAACGAGGTCTTAGTTCTTGATACATCTTACTACTTCCCGGATGGATAGATAGCTTAGAAAGGTGAGCTTCATCCATGAGTTTATTCCTAAGCTCTCGATCCTTGGGAACCACAAGACGGTTGTCAAACCACAACACGCCCTGTTCATCCACTTTAAAATGCTGAGATGGCTTTTCTTCGATTTTCTCTTTGATGTAGAATATTCCCTTGTCGGTTTTCTGGCCTTCTATTATCTTACTCTCCAAAGAGCAACTAATCTGAATACTATGTAACACAGCATGATGCATCAGATCGAACCCATCTTCAAGTAATGGCTGCACATTCAAGTAATGTGACTTTCTGCTCAAAGCATCTGCCACTACATTGGCTTTTCCAGGATGATATTGCACATTCAAGTTGTAATCTTTGATCAATTCCAACCATCTTCGTTGTCTCATATTCAACTCTGGTTGGGTAAAGATGTACTTGAGACTCTTGTGATCTATGAAAATGTTGCACACATTACGAAGTAGATAATGTCTCCAAATTTTTAGGGCATGCACAACTGTAGCAAGTTCAAGATCATGTGTTGGATAGTTGACCTCATGCTTTCTCAATTGACGTGAGTCATAAGCAATGACTCTCCTTTCTTGCATAACAACACAGCCCAATCAAGTTTTCGATGCGTCGCAAAACACATCAAATGGTTTCTCAATGTCTGGTTGTGCGAGAACAGGAGCAGTGGTCAACAGTTTCTGCAAGGTGTGGAAAGCTGCTTCACACTCCTCTGTCCACACAAACTTGTGATCCTTCTATAGCAGACTTATCATTGGTTTGGCAATCTTCGAGAAGTCTGGTATAAAGCGATGGTAGTAACCGGCTAGTCCTAAGAAACTTCTAATCTCAGGAACGGTGGTTGGTGCTTTCCAATCCATAACCTCTTGCACCTTACTCGGATCGACTGAAACTCCATTTTCTGACAGAATGTGACCAAGGAAAGGAACCTTCTTCAACCAGAATTCACATTTGCTAAACTTAGCGTACAGCTTATGATCTCTAAGTCTGGTCAAGACAATTCTTAGATGCTCTTCATGATCCTTATCGTTCTCAGAGTACACCAGAATGTCATCGATGAACACGACCACGAACTTATCCAATTCTGGCATGAAAACTGTATTCATCAAAAACATAAAGTATGCAGGAGCATTTGTTAAGCCAAAGGACATGACAAGATACTCATACAACCCATATATGGTGGAAAATGCACTTTTTGGTATATCTTGTGGTCTAATCTTGATCTGATGATAACCGGATCTCAAATCTATTTTTGAGAACACCTTAGCCTTGGCTAACTGGTCAAACAGAACATCAATATGAGACAAGAGATACTTATTCTTGATGGTTACAATGTTAAGTGGCCTGTAATCCATGCACATTCTCAACGTGCCCTCTTTCTTCTTCTTCACAAACAAGGCAGGACATCCCCATTCATACTTGCTTGGCCGGATAAATCCCTTTTTTGATAACTCTTCTAGTTGCTTCTTCAGCTCAACTAATTCATCTGGAGGCATCCGATAGGGTCACCTTGAAATCGGAGCTGTTCCGGGGATTAACTCAATTCCAAACTCAATATCCCTATCTGGCGGAAGACCAGGTAGCTCGTCCAGGAATACGTCCAGAAATTCACACACTACCGGAATCTGATGAATAGGAATAACTTCAGTAGCACATGTAACACTTACAAGGTCTGTTCTCCGAGGCAATGGTACTTGGAAAGTACCCTCACCCAAGGGATCCTTAAGGGTAAGTACTCGACTTTCGGTATCTATGACTGCTCCCCAATCCTTCATCCAATTCATTCCTATAATGACATCCAAAACTAGTCTAGGCATAACTATCAAGTTCACTCGGAACTTCCTGCTACCTAATTCAAGGGTTGCCCCTCGAACCATCCGGTTGGTCAAAACATCAGCCCCTGCTGAACTTATACGGTAACCATAACCCAATTCTGTGCATAGTTGTTTATGTTTCTGTGCAAATGCTTGACTCATAAAAGAATGCGATGATCCAGAATCAAAGAGAACAACTGCAGGGTTTTGGTTGACAGGAAACTTACCAGCGGTTACGGGCTCTCCTTCAGGAATCTCATCCACAGTCGTACTATGCACCATAGCATTATAAGTCTGCTGCTTCTTCTTGGGCGGATAAGGACAAAACCTCGAGAAGTGGTCGGGTTGATCACAATTATAGCAGAGTCCCTCATCGTGTCAAAGCAGATCCCCTGACTCCTTGAATCGCTTTGTACTGCATGATTCTTGTTGCCTTGTTGGGTTGTACTGCCATCTTGTAAGGCTTCTGGGGTCCACAGAAATTCTGACTTCTCTGCTGAGGTGGCCTGAACCTAGCGCCAGGTGCAGATGGACGATAGGGAGGACGACCTCCCGCAAGTGCTCGTGCTTGGGAAGGACCACCTTCTAGGGCTCTCTTGCGAGTCTTAGCTATGGTGCTAGCGTTGTTATTCTTTTCCTGCTTTAGACAATCACTGATGAAGTCATTGAACCTGGCACGGTTGTTGGTACCCACATGCTTCATCATCTTTGGATTGAGTCCCCTCTTGAAACTGACGATTCTCTTCGCATCGGTGTCAACCATGTCGGGAGCATAACGACACAAGTTGTTGAAGGCATGCAAATATTGCGTCACAGTCTTGGTGCCCTGATTCAATGCCAAGAACTCTCCCAACTTCATCTCGGTTAGCCTTCGGGTGGAATATAAACTCCACGGAAGGCCTCATCAAACTCTCTCCACGTAATCTGAGCATTTGGAGGGAAGGTTGTGCGATGGTGCTTCCACCACATTCCCGCTGGTCCTTGCAACTGAAGTGCATCATACTCAGTTTTCAATACCTCAGTCATCCTCAACACACGGAATTTATCTTCCATAGTGTTGATCCATTCCTCAGCATCGAGTGGCTCTATTGCTTCCTTGAATATTGGTGGCCTGATGTCCATAAAATCTTTGAAGTTGCTATATTGATTCACCCCAATGCCACCACCCTGATTGTTACCGCGCTGAACGTTGTTGGCGATGGTACACAGAAAATCCTCCATGTTCTTCTAGGACTGTTCCGTGTTGCGCTGACTCCCGAGCAATTGTGCGAGGAACATCTCTAGGGTAAACGGGGGAGGAGGTGGCAAATGCGGTTCATGGGGAGGCTCATTGTTGTTGCCGTGGTTTCCACCACCACCACCGGTCCCCGCACCGTTAGCATCGGGCTCAGCGGCCTCATACGTGGTACGGCGAGTATTTGTCATCTGCATATTTCAGCAACAAGTAATGATTGAGTGAAGCTGTAATAATTGTGAGTGAAGGAAAAATTATGCCGTACTGAATTTACTGGAGAGAATAAATTCATACAATAAAACAGAGGCACAACAATCGCATCCCAATTAAAACAACATCACTTAATCAAATTACTTTGACAGCAAACATCGCGTCCATACAACCAAATTGCCAGCATACATACACTGGACTTTTATGCGTTCAGATATCGCATTAATAGCCAAGTTCCAATCACATGCCAAGTCTCATTAGTTCGAAGCAAAATACATTAGGTTACATGCCAACAAAAGAAAGGTCATCGCGATAGGACCTAGATACTAGCGCAAGGCAACTAGCCTACTCCTCGGGGCCATCGTCGGGATCAGAGACGTCACCATCGCCCCCAGGTGAAACTATAGGCTCGTCCTCGTTGTCATGGTCGATGTCCATGCCAGCGGCATCTGGTGGAGCATATGGGCCAACCCCATTGTAGAGCGCGTGAAACTCCTCGTGCAGGTTGCCATTGTACTCCTCTAGCTCATCGACCCTCTGCAGCAGAAGGTCCCTCTCGTCCTAGGCTTCATTCCTTTCCTGAACCAACTGTCCAATCATGCGGTCTGCATTATTGTTGGCTTGAGTCAACATATGCACCTGCTGCATAGCTCTATCACCTCTCTCAACCGCCTAGTCTCAGCTGTAAGTTCATATCAGCCAACTGCTCCTGCAAACTAGCTATAGCACGTGCCTGTCTCTTCTTCTGCTTTCTCCCCTTGAGCTTATCCTGACCACGTAAGCCAGTCAAAGTCCAGTAGGTACTCTCAAGACCCTCATACGCTCTAATGGCGGCGAACATAGCACTCATAGCCTGATTGTCGCTAGCCTGTCCCTCAGCTGGACCTCTGACTAAGGCACTTCCCTGAGGCTGAACCCAAATGGCATCACGAGGATCATCCCTAGGAAAGGTGCCAGCTAGAGCTACTGCAAGCTCACTGGGAAATCTGCTCATGATGTCCCTGATGACACGGAAAGCTGCTCCCTCTGCACCCTCAGCAGGAGTGCGACCCTCAAACTCCAAGTGCCAACCATCCCAATCTGGAGCATTACCGAGAGCAGGAACCGTGATTTCTACCACTGCAAGTCCATCCTCTGCTAACTGGCTCTCATTCCAAGAGTACACCGGCTCTTGACCCTTTGGGTACCCCACATCATGGAGCACTCTCCAAAGCAAGGTCGGCATGCCAAACTCGCTCAAGAAGGTGTCCGTGGTGCGGTGCTCCCTCAGGGCCAACGGACGTCGAGGTGCTCTTCCTCCGGTGGACTTACGGGCGGTCTGCTTCGTGCGGGCCATCTGTAGCAAAAGTTCTTTTATTACCCCGTGGAAACATATTTTAGGTGATACAACTTTTATCAAAATGAGATAATCAATTTATAAGGGGAGGAATGCATGACATGAATGAAATGCACAAGTAATATGATGTATGCATGTGCCGTACGTTCTCACAAACTTATGAAATAAATAATTCTAGCGACGAATTCGGTGGCATACAAACGATCTCTCAATTACGTAGCTAATACGTTCTACACGATAGCGTTGTTATGTATCTGCAGAAGATTCATTTAGCCCAATTCCCAATGAATGCATAAAAGCATTAAATTTTATCTACACGCTCTACATGAATCCCCAGATACGTGTACAATGGTAGTAACTACCTGAACCATCGTCCTATTGACGACATCGCCTCAACAGACGAAAGACCCACATGTGAGATACCTTTGTAAAACATGCGTAGAACATGTAATTACTCCGGCATCATATAAGCATTCACCCTAGATCGGCGGTGTATCCGATCATGCTCTCACAACTCACACTTACCGAGGCGTAGAGGCAATTGATCCATACACTACCACTCAAACAAGTGGTACTCATACAATAGCACGCCGTATGAGCGATTTAAAGAGAAATATGATGCAAGAACCCCAAGTCGATGCCTTAATTAAGCCACCTAGAGTCCTTAATCGGGCATAAAGGATATGACCATCGGCACACTTTATAGTTTGGAAATCACATTTTTCAAATGTCTTTTGTTTTAAATACACTTGTGAACAAAGAACACACTAAACCATGCTCGATGCCACGGTAATGAGAACCGACCAATTATACGAAATTAAGAAAGAAAATCATCCGCCAGAGCAGACGATTTAGCAAACTTAAGCCCGTATAACCCGGTAGTCCGTGAAATCACGAAGGATTTCAAATCAACTTACATCCTAGCCAAGATCGTAATAAGTTTAGTGGTCACCATCACATATTACATAAAAGTTCGCATCACAGATACATCAGAGTTTAAAACATAGTTATTACAAAATGAGTTGAATAAAAGTAGCGGAAGCCATTTGTTTAAAACCGCACACACTCACACGGAGTTCAAATCTGAGTGCCGACTAATGATCATCTTCAACAAAAGCATCGAGACGAGACATAAGGAATGACCATGCCAATGGTCCTAAGCATCACCCATCGAGGATAAAGGCGTTGATACGAGAGTCGTAATACATCCGCCCATCTGCAACAAGTGGGAATAAAACCCTGAGTACGAGAAGGTACTCAGCTAGACTTACCCGACATAACCGAAAATAAAGTGACACCAAGGATTATGAAGGGCTTTATAGTAGGGTAGCTGACTCATTTGCAAAAAAACATTTTTAGCATTTCAAGAACCTTTCAAAAGCATTATTGTCAAGTTAATTATTTATAACCTGTCGACTAGATTTGCACCTACACTAGAGCAAACATGATTAAGCAAATAATGATAACCAATGATCATTAACAACTTCCATATTGTCATATTCATTATAACTGTCCAAGTGTTCCATCAACATTACTACGAAGAAGTCACTCAAGTCAAGTGCTCACTATCTAGGAGCGATGGCGATTCGAATTGATTCCTAACCAGCTGGTGATTTATTCCTTACACAAACCTCACTCACCCGCTAAAGTGAAATATTGATCACCGAGTCAACTATCTAGGAGTCTCGAGTTTGCCAGGAACCACATGTACCCAGGGGCCGACCGACTGCACTTTGGTCTTATCTCTGCCTCGTGTCCTACCACAATCGCTCTAAGACACGGTCGGCTGCGGGCAATCTACTCGGCCGAATAATCGGTCGGAAGATACTTTATCCGCCGACTAAATGTAAGGCATGCGTTCAACATGACTCGAGGCCCAACAACGGTCGGTCCTTAATCGACACAGACGAAAAGCACTATAGTTCAAAACTCTGTAAGTCTCCGTCCGGTCTCAACTTCATTTAACACTTAGTTATACCATGACTTCATAGTCATCCAAGCAGATCCAGGTAACCACCTATAGCTCGCAGGTGACAGAAAATCACCCGACTTCTACCGGTTTAAGCCAGCTAAGCATTGACTTGACTGTGGATACCAGGGTAACAAGGATATAGTATAACAAAGGTAGACAAGGTATAATGCAGCAATAGTTGCAAACAACTCCTGAACATAATGCATCAATTAAAGTAAAGCATTTAATTAATAATTGCAAACTGGGAGAAATGCTCTAGGGCTTGCCTCTCTCGAAGGAGCTCGGGCGGTGATCGGGGCACTTCGGAAGTTCCTCAACGTCCTCCTCGTCGGCTTCGGGCACTTCCTGCGGCTGCACCTCAAGCTGCTCCTCGGGCTCCTCGGGTATTACGACTGGGTTCTCGGTTTGTGATCCTGTATGATGCAATGTGCGTAAGTGCTTATGCAAAAGTGCATTGGATGAAATGAATACAATGGATATGCTTGAATGCAAGGTAGTCAACATCATCCAAGAACATGTATTCTAAGCACATGTCATCTATTGCATTCTCTTCTACTACTAATATGCGAAGTCAACACATCTTATTTAAATGCTTCAAAGATACACCAAAGCTTCACTAATTTCTTAATCACACATAAAGCAACACTCGATTAAACCCTAATTAATAAGAGGTTTGAATAGTACCATCTATTTTTATTGCTTAGAAAAATCTTAGAAAATTACCATAGCACAGTACTACCCTAAGTAGTCTACCATCAGATTTTCATGGTATTTGAATGAGTGGATTAGCCTACACAAAAATAACAAGCTATGGCATGATTATGAACATGAAAATACTTTGTACTGTGAAAAATGTCAAACAATAGAGGAAATATTTTTCCTATGTTCTACACAGCAAATAATCACTGTACAAAAATCATCACATGCATGTTTTATACAAATTTTGCTCTCTAGCAAAATTAACAAAAATCAGCCATCAAAGGCACTTGAACTACACCTCATAAGTTTTCTACATTACATGCATGACACATATTTTTCCTAAGAAGTACATTACATAAGAAGATTAACAAACTTGGAAATCATATTTTTCTGAAGCCTATAGGTTTTTCTACACATTTTCAAGTTATCAGCAATATCAAGGATTAAATAAAGCTCTACAGAAAAGTATCTTAAAAATGACATGCAATAATTTTTTCATGTAGATCTGGTGACAAGGAACCTAGCAAAATTTATTTCAATAGATTTGGAGCAAATTTGAGTATACAAACATTTTCCAAATCATTTCTCTTTCCAAATAATAAAAGAAAATTGAAAACGAAATCTTCCTACTCCCTCGGGTGGCCCGTGGGAACCATCGCCCATGGCCACACTTGGCCCGCTTCGACCGAAAGCGAAGGGGAGAGGCGGCTGGCTCGGGGCTTGCCCACGGCCACTTGGCCCAGCTTCGGCCGAGGCGAAGGGGCCAGCCATCTTGGCGCCGAGGCGCCACGGCGACCGTGACTGCTGCCAGTGACGTGATCGTTCTTTGGTCGGGTCGAGCAAGTGGCGGCGGCACGGGGTCGCAAGGAGGTGGCGAATCTGAGCGAGCAACTAGGAAGGGTGGAGGAGGGAAGAATGATGCATTCCACGGCGGCCGAAAACACGGCGGGGCCATGGCTAACGCAATGCGGCAGCGAAGAAGGCTCTACCTTGGCTCAAAGCGTCACAACCACGAGCACCGTGTGTCGAGAGCGAGGCGTAATGGCTGATGCACGCTTGATTGCTGGCCATGGTGGAGCACCGTGGCGAATTTGACCGGTGGGGCTGCGGTGGCGCTTCATTGGCGAGAGAGCAGAGAGCTGCGTGTAGGTGGAAGCAGCGAGGCAGCATGGGGAGAATGGAGTGGCGAAAGCGCGCAATGGACGACCGGTAGATGAAGCGGTAGCGTGGGAGCGGATCTGAGCCATGGCTGCCAGACTGCAATAGCGTCGATGGGCGCATGGCGCATACTGCTGTGGCGATCGCGCTCTGGCGTGGTTAGACGACGACGAGCGCGAGAGCATGGTGCGCACAAGCAGCGCTTAGGCGCGCGCGGACCTTGATCTTGGGGTGGGCCAAACGCTGGGCGGCAAGGGGAGGCGAAGCTGCTGCTGTAGGCCGGGCCGGCTTCGACCGTGGGCCGAGAAGGGAGGCGGCGGCCCACGAAAGGAGAAATCATTTTTCTCAATTTCCATTTTTAAGAAATTTTTAAATACCAGTTTTCAAATATCATTTTGAGCAAGAAAATGACATCTTTTGAAAATGTCCCAAAAATGAAAGTTGCTTAGAATTTAATTCTCTACAACTTTTGCTTTTATGACCAAAGTCCAATTCTTGATAGATTTTGAATTATAAAATTAAAGTCAATTTTAACTCAAAACCCTAATTTTTGGAGAATTATTTTTAAAGCAAAATTTGGCAATAATTTGAATACAAACTTTGCTCAAAAAATTACGCTAAAAAATTCTAGATGATTTACAATCATAGCCAAACATGTTTTACTAACCTAGCAAGCATAATCATGGCAAAACAACTCTAAACAAGTGTATGCAACATTCTTGTTTCACGAGCATGTTTTGTATGTTTGAAGCAGGGTTTCAGTTATTATTTACATGATTAGGCATGTATGATTAGGATGTTTGATGATGCATGATATGCATGATTTGCAGTGCCTAAATGCTGGTCATAACACCGGGGTGTTACACATCCAGTCATCACTTGATCGTTGAGATCAAGTGACTAAGGTTGAATGGAGGCGACACGTGGCGAGCATCCATTGACCGGACGTTGAGGTTCTGTGTCCGATCGATACGACCGAGAGCGTCCGGTCGTCCCGAGTTTTGCCCAGTGAAGGGATAATGGCTAGTTTAGCCCGTGAGGCTATAAATAGAAGGTGGTCTCGGCCATGGTTGGTGCTGAGCACCTCGGGGGACTTTGTGTCCATGCTTGAGAGTGCTTGGGAGCCCTCCATCTCACACATACTTGATAGTGATCATCCGATTTTGTGAGAGAGCGATTCTAGTGTGATTGCATCGTGAGGTTGCATTGAGTGGCACTAGGTGATCGAGTTGCAAGCCGGTGGTGCTTGTTGCTCTTGGTGGTTGCCACCTCCTAGATGGCTTGGTGGTGGTCTCCGTCGAAGCCCGCAAGAAGCTTGTGTGGTACTCCGGAGAAGAGCTTTGTGAGGGGCATTGTGCTCGTCCCGCGGGAGCAGCGAAGAGCAACTCTAGTAGAGCGTGTCATTGAGCTACCCTCACTTTCGGGGTAGGTTCTTGCGATGCCCGACGTGCAGGCTTGGCGGGTGATGCCAATTAGCCGCCGAACCACCAAGTGAGCGGTCGACACAATGGGGACTAGCGTGTTGGCAAGCACGTGAACCTCGGGAGAAAAATCACCATGTCAACATTGTTCTTCCCATTGGTTTGCAATCCCCTTTCACAAGCTTGTATTTATATTTCATATACATTGTGCTTGTGTAGTTGCTCTTGTAATTAGTTAGCTTGTGTAGCTTACTAGTTACCTTCTTACTTGTGTAGCATAGAAGTAACTTCCTTGCATGACTAATTTGGTTTGTGTAACCTTGTTAGTCACATTGCTTAGTTTGTGTAGCTAAGTATTTGCGCTCTCTAATTTGGCATTGGTTGCCTTGTTATTGAGCATTGCTAGTGAGCATTAGGTGGCTTTGTGCTTTTGCTTTCTAGCATGTGTAGTAGCTCCCTTGTTGCTTGAAGTACTAGTGGCATAGGTTTGTGTGACCTTGCTTCTAGAATTGGTTAGGTGAGCTCTAGCTAGCCCGACACCTTTGTTGCTTAATTAGTATCTTTGGAAGGAGCTAGAGAACATAGATAAAGAGGTGTAGTCTTGACTAGACCGATAGTTTTAATTCCACACTTATTTCGATTAGCCGACACGATTAATTTTAGATAGGACTATTCACCCCCCTCTAGTCTGCCATCTTGACCTTACAACACCGTCATGAAGATGGATAGAAGTGGCATTGGGTACTTGGCAAACCAAGAGAAGAAAGCTCAAGCTCAACAACAACACAAATCAAAGCCAAAGCCAAAAAGGTGTTTTGAGTGTGGACAAGAAGGTCACTTTGCCCATGTGTGCCAAACTCCACCACCACAACCCTTGCCCAAGCATGCTAGACCTTTTGCCTTCAATGCTCATTACATGCTTAGAAAGGATTCTAGTGGAAAGATGAAAGTCATGTTCTGAGGACCTCCAAACAAGAATATGCCTAAGAAAATTTAGGTTGTAAAGTCACTTGTTGAGAAGGTGAAGGGCCCTCAATAAGTTTGGGTTCCTAAAGCTTGATCTCTTGTGTGTAGGTGAACTACAAGACCGGTGGAAGTCATTGGGTTATTGATAGTGGTTGCACAGAACATATGACCGGTGATCCTCGTATGTTCACCTCACTAGATGAAGAAGTAGATGGTCAAGAAAGAATCACATTTGGAGATAACTCAAAGGGCAAAGTTAAAGGATTGGGCAAAGTGGTAATATCAAATGATCATTATATCTTAAATGTGCTATATGTTGCTTCATTGAGCTTCAACTTGCTATCCGTTGGACAATTGTGTGATCTTGGCTTCCAATGCTTGTTTACCGAGAAGGAAGTTGTTGTATCTAAGAAGGATGATGATCAAGTGATATTCAAAGGATTTAGATACAACAACCTATATCTAGTGGATTTCACCTCCAAAGATGCTAATTTGAAGACTTGCCTATTCACCAAAACAACACTTAGGTGGCTATGGCATAGAAGACCTGCTCATGTTGGGATGAGCTCACTCAAGAAGCTAATGAAGAATGATTTGGTGAGAGGGTTGAAGGATGTGAAGTTTGAGAAGGACAAGCTTTGTAGTGCATGTCAAGCCGGCAAGCAAGTTGCAAATATTCATTCAACCAAAGCTTTCATGTCAACCACAAGAGCGCTAGAATTCCTTCACATGGACTTATTTAGACCAACAACATACAAGAGTTTGGGAGGAAATCTTTATTGTCTTGTGATTGTTGATGACTATTCAAGGTATACATGGGTATTCTTCCTTCATGACAAATCCAAAGTTGCATCTTGTTTCAAGAAGTTTGCTAACAGAGCACAAAATGAGTTTGAGGTGAAGCTCAAGAAGATTAGAAGTGATAATAGGAAAGAATTTGACAACACAAATATTAAAACCTATTGTGATGAAGTTGGGATCAAGCATGAGGTCTCCGCAACATATACTCCTCAACAAAATGGTGTAGTTGAGAGAAAGAACCGGACATTAATCACACTAGCAAGAACAATGCTTGATGAGTACAACACACCCAAAGCTCTGTGGGCGGAAGCTATCAACACCGCATGTTATGCATCCAACCGCCTATTCCTTCAAAAGTTTTTTGGCAAGACACCTTATGAGTTACTCAATGGGAAGAAGTCGGACGTCTCCTTCTTTAGGGTGTTTGGTTGCAAATGCTACATCTACAAGAAGCGGCAACACATAGGAAAGTTTCAAAGACGTTGTGATATTGGTTTTCTTGTTGGTTACTCATCAAAGTCCAAAGCATATAGAGTATTTAATCATGCCACTGGCTTAGTTGAAGAAACATATGATGTGGAATTTGATGAATCTAACGGCTCCTCAAGGAGCACATGAGAATCTTGATAATATAGGTGATGAACCATTGAGGGAGGCTATGAAGAACATTTCGGTTGGAGACATCAAGCCTAAAGATGATAAAGATGATGTACAAGTGATTGATCCACCTTCTTCATCAAATGTGCCACAAGTTGGTGAAAAAGATGAGAGAGTAGAAAATGAAGATACTCATGTCTTCCATAAGCAAATGGTGGTACAAGCACAAGATGTTGATGCTCCACAACCTCCACCGCAAGTGGTCCATAGAAGGAATACACCTCTACTACAAGATCATCCACAAGATCTCATCATAGGGAGTCCATCAAAGGGTGTAATGACTCGCTCATCAAAAACTTGCTTCCTTTATTACTCATCACTCTTTTGTCTCTTGCTTTGAGCCTACTAAGGTAGAAGAAGCTCTTCAAGATCCGGATTGGATAAATGCCATGCATGAAGAGTTGAACAACTTCACCCACAATGAAGTGTGGACTCTTGAAGAGTGACCAAAAGGTGCAAGAGTCATTGAAACAAAGTGGGTGTTCCAAAACAAGCAAGATGATCAGGGTGTTGTTGTGAGGAACAAGGCAAGACTAGTTGTAAAGGGGTTCTATCAAGTTGAAGGTTTGGATTTTGGAGAGACCTTTGCACCGGTTGTAAGACTAGAAGCCATTTGTGTCCTCCTTGCATATGCATCACATCATGAAATGAAACTATATCAAATGGATGTGAAAAGTGCATTTTTAAATGGCTTTATTAATGAACTAGTCTATGTTGATCAACCTCCCAGGTTTGAAGACCCTAGATATCCTAATCATGTTTATAGGTTGTCCAAGGTGTTATATGGGCTCAAGCAAGCCCCAAGAGCTTGGTATGAGCGCCTTTGGGACTTCCTCATTGAGAAGGGCTTCACCATTGGGAAGGTCGACACCACACTATTCACCAAGAAGCTTGATGGGCATATCTTCATTTGTCAAGTATATGTTGATGATATCATCTTTGGATCATCAAATGAAGATTCTTGCAAAGAGTTTGGTGAATTGATGTCGAAGGAGTTCGAGATGTCAATGATTGGAGAGCTTACATTCTTTCTTGGTTTTCAAGTCAAGCAAATGAGAGAAGGGATCTTCATCTCTCAAGAGAAATATACAAAAGATCTTCTCAAGAGGTTCAAAATGGATGAATGTAAGCCTATCAAGACACCAATGCCAACTAATGGACATCTCGACCTAGATGAGGGAGGTAAAACGGTTAATCAAACTCTCTACCGCTCTATGATTGGTAGTTTGTTATATTTAACCGCATCTAGGCCCGACATCATGTTTAGTGTGTGTATGTGTGCTAGATTTCAAGCAAATCATAAGGAAAACTCATTTAATTGCCATAAAAAGAATCCTTAGGTATCTTAAGCACACACCAAGCATTGGCCTTTGGTATCCCAAAGTAGCTAGATTTGAATTAATTGGCTATTTTGATTCGGATTATGCCGGGTGCAAAGTTGATAGAAAAAGCACATCCAGAGGGTGCCATTTGCTTGGTAGATCACTTGTGTCTTGGTCCTCCAAGAAACAAAATAGTGTGGCTTTGTCCACCGTCGAAGCAGAATACATTGCCGCGAGTGCTTGTTGTGCACAAATACTTTACATGAAACAAACTTTGCTAGACTATGGTGTAGTTCTAGAAAAGGTACCTCTTTTGCGCGATAATGAGAGTGCGGTAAAACTTATAAATAATCCGGTTCAACACTCTCGCAGCAAGCACATAGATATCCGCTATCACTTTCTTAGAGATCATGTTGCTAAAAATGATATTTAACTAGAAGGTGTAAGGACCGAGGATCAATTGGCGGATATCTTCACTAAACCGCTAGATGAGGCAACATTTTGTAGATTGCGAAATGAGCTCAATGTGCTAGATTTTAGTAACTTCACTAAAAATGAGCTTGTGTTGTCACTTGCATTGCATTGTAACATACAACATGTTTAATGTTTGGCAATGCATATAGGGCTTGTCTAACATGGTTAATATAACCGCCGAAAAGCGAGTGAAGAAGCTTAACCTTGGATCAAACTTGACAAGCAACTAGATTTACTTTCAAGTATAGCATTGCATATGCATGAATGTTGTTTTGTTGTTTATCTTAAATTGTCCTCTTATTGCCTATTTTCTTAAAAAGAATTATAGCCTAAGGCAAAATATTTTGAAAAATTTGAGGGTTTGAGAGAGGTCACTCACATCAGTCCCAATTAATGTTTATTTGGATCTTATTTGAGTTGGGACTTGATTGGGAACAGGAAGCACGAAGGACATTGAAGATTTGCTGGAAAAAGAGTGACCGGACGCTGCACCGGACTCTGAAGTCCAGCGTTCGATCAGTTCACAGGAGGTGAATAATGCTGTGAAGGAGTGACCGGACGCTGATACAATGTTCTCCCAGCGTCCGATCAGAAGGTGATCCAACGTCTGGTCCATCAAAGACGAAGGCGTATGCTTGCACCGGACTCTGGCTGCGTCCGGTCAGGTGGGATCGGACGCATCCAGTCGCGATTCTAGAGGATTTGGACCTCTCTAGAATCGATCGGACGTTGGTGGCAACGTCCGGTCGCTGCCACCGGAGCGTCCGGTCAATAGGGAACGTGCGGGATTCAATCTCTTTTCTCCATTTCCTTATTTGTCTCGGGGGGGCACCTTATTTAATCCACGCGCCATTGACCTAATCTCTATCCTCGTTGCGCCATCATCCCCGAGCCGCCACATCCTGCCCAAGCCGCCGCTTCCCGCGCCTCTATGCCCGAGCTGCGCCGCCGTGCTAGCCTCCGCCACACACGACCACCGTGCTCAGCTCCTCCGCGCCACCATGCTGTCCCCGAGCCCGTGCGGCGATGATGCGCCGCCCATCGCGCCTCTCTCTGCACCACCGTGTGTGCGGCGAAAGCGCCCACGCCCTTCTGCGCCTGACGCTGCCGAAGCTCCCCCAGTATAGCGCGCGCCCCCGTGCACCAGTGCCACCGCATTGCCTCACCTTTGCCCGCACCAGTGCCGCACCAGAGCCTCGCCGGAGTCCCTATCACCGATCCTCAACGTCCAGCACAACCCTAACCCTAGCCAATTCGGTGGTTCCCTGCGTGTTGCTTCTCTTCTCTTCGGATCGCCGGTTCATCAGGTAGCAAGCCCTCGGTTCTAAATTCGTACCTAATTGCTTGTTTTCTTAGGGTTTCGTATCTCTAGATGAACAATTAAAATTATTTGTATATCCTATCTATTCTATCGTGCAGCGAGTCGGTGCCGTTGAGGTCCTATTTGCAGTGGTCAGTCAACTCAGGGCCAAGCTTGAGAGTATGGATCGAGGCCAAGCCTCGAAAGTGACAGTGGACAGTTGATTCTTGTCAGCGATAGTTGTTCTTCTTAGTTCCATCAGATGGCTCGCGTGAAGAATGTCGGAGGTGGTCCTAGTGATGAGGACTTGAGGCCCCTGCCTCGCCAGCCTGCAGATGCAAAAGGCAAGGCGACGAAGAAGCTAGCAACCAAGAAGCGGAAGTACCCTGATGCAGATACAGCTAGAGGAGCCGCAGTTGCAGAGGCCGCAGATCGTGCCGAGAGAGGAGGTGCTCGCAGTGGTGTTGTCATTGCAAATCAGCTTCCACCAGCGACAAGAGAAGCACTAGAGCAGGTTGAGCACCGTCATGGTGGTCCAGCTAGGACTGTCATGGTTGTAGGATGGCGTCTTGCTATTGATGAGAGTTAGCCTCAGGGGGGGTCACAGCAGCAGCCACAGGCAGCAGAGCAGACTCAGGAGGGACAGCAGGCCGAGGAGACAGAGCAGGCACCATAGCCACAGCTTCGTCGCTCTGGTCGTACCCGTGCTCCAGTCACACTGAGGGCAGATACATAGCGGAGGGGTTCTCGTCCACCGCCCAGACCATAGGGTCCGCCTCTAGTGACTCATCTAGATCTGAGGGCCGCCATAGCCAAGCAGGTGCAGCAGCTCAGATTTATGGATTTTGAGTAGTGGTTTCCGCCGAGGCGGGATGAGTGTGCATCAGAGGGCTTCTACACACCACTGCATGAGGACTTCTACCATGCATATCTTAACAGTGGAGCTGTTTTCAGATCTCAAAGGGTGTGAAACATAGAGTCTATTGTTGCAGCAGCTGGAGAGCATATTCGCCCCTACCTTGCATATTTATCAGGGCTGACAGACTTGATCGGACGGACCAGCTTGTATGTACCATCTTGGGTCCGGGAGTTCTATGCTGCACTATGGATTGACCTACACCACAGATATATTCACTTTGCATTCAGAGGCAGAGACTACCGGCTGATGAGGTCTAGGGTTAGGGAGATACTCAAGCTTCAGGAGCAGCCCGTCAGGTTACATGAGGTTTGCTATGGACAGACCGTGCCTCCCAGATGCCCTCATGGTGGTATGGTGTCCCCTACAGACTTGGTTCACCACCGTTTCATAGAGCCTTTTGGCGAAGGGTTGAGAAGGAACCCCAGTGATCTCACTCCCACTGCTCGTGTGCTTGAGGCTATCATGAGGAGGACACTGCTTCTGAGGATGGGGTACAGAGAGGGCTTGACTCGTATACAGCTATGGCTTCTCAACTCCCTGATGCAGCAGACCGTATTTGATATTTGGGATCTCCTTCTTTCAGAGATGGAGGACACTATTGCTGAGGGGTTCAGAGGCCACCGACAGTTGTCCTATGCCCACTAGATCATGTTTCTTATTCAAAGGGCAGTTATAGTGAGGCCGCATGAGATGCTAGCTGAGTACAGTGGTGCTACAACAGAGTTCCCTGCTTATAACCTGACTCAGATGATCCGCCATAGTACACCGAGTGCACCTAGCCAGCCGCGCCGTCGTCCAGAGGTGCCAGAGACTGCAGCCTAGCTGGATGAGACCATCAGGGGCATTGCAGCTACAGAGGAGGAGGAGCTTGATGCTCAGTAGGATGGCATGGTCGAGAGCGACCCCAGTGATAGCTCAGATGATGACTACCGGGATATCCCTCAGATGCCTCCATGACGACATGACCATGAGGCTGGTAGCTCCAGTTCAGCTCCACCTGCACCACAGACAGACCCCGCTCTAATTGCTATCCTTGAGCGGATGAGGCAGGATTAGGCTCGCCAGGCATAGGAGACAGCTGCTATATTTGCTCAGTTCCAGACCAGGCAGGATGAGTTCCAGCGACAGCAGCTGGCTATACAGCAGCAGCAGCAGGCTATACAGCAGCAGCAGGCCATGCATCAGCAGCAGCTCCTCATGCAGCAACAGCTACTTGGGTTTATGCAGCATGTTGTAACAGCTATTGGGGCTCCACCGCCATAGCCTTCACCCTAGATTGGTTAGCCTGCCACCACTTCCATGACTCCAGCATTACAGCCTAGTGGGCTTCAGAGTCAGGGACAGCCGCCAGCATGGTTTGCTTCACCTACAGAGTAGATGTCCCAGTGGTTTGCTTCGCTGGTGGTAGCTCCGCAGTTCACACCTTTTCAGATGAGCTTCACACCAGCTCAGACGTCCTCACTGCTTGTGCCAGAGACTACAGTTTCTAGGAGCCTTGGTGCTTCCTTCAGTGAGTTGACAGGACAGCCTACTCCTCCATACTTATATGTCCCAGGTCCTTCCACAGTTGCACCTATTACTGGGACTACAAAGATGCTCCCTTCCTTAGTGGCATCATCAGAGCCGGCTGCTACAGTCATACCTGCACAGTCTATAGCCGCACCAGTTGTTGATCCGACCCAGACTGCTATAGCATCACTTCTAGCTACAGAGGGTCAGACAACTTAGATCTCAGGATCAGATGATGTTGGCACCTAGTTCCAGCTCGCTCCTTGTACCTCAGCGCCCGGCTCGTCCGCTGCAGCCCCGCCGACCGATCCTTAGGTTTTGGTGTTTGACGCTAAAGGGGGAGAGGGTTCGAGTATGTAGACTTAGGGGGAGCGACTTATCTAGGGGGAGCTTAGTTATTTATTAGCTTATCTATTACATTTGGAGTTTTTTATGTGTGATACACTATTATGCATTCGTCGTGTGTTTACCTTTATGCATTAAACTATATTTATGTGATAGTGATATGTACGTGATCGTGATATATGACATGTGTGCTCTCTATTTTGAATTATTTATATGTTATATCACTTGTGCTATGCTCATTTATTTTTGCTTCCGCGTTTTACTCCGATGCAAATGAGCTTTATTACTTGTACTCATGCTTATTTCATATTTTTGGAGTACATTATGTTGGCTTGGGTCATATAGGTTTGTCTAACTCTTTTGTTCTTATTGCCAAAAGCTTATATGATCCAAGCATGTTAAAAACCTCAACTCTTTCACATACTCGGGGTGGTATTGTCATCAATCACCAAAAAGAGGGAGATTAAAAGCATCTAGGCCCCTAGTTGGATTTCGGTGATTAATGACAATACGTAATTACTATGACTAACGTGTGTTTTGCAGAGACAATTAAGTTAGGTCATGGTAATGGAGATCGATTGGGCGATCATGGTGGTCATGCCCCTACGATGGAAATCATTTCGATTTTCAAAGGATGGACGACAAGGTTAAGGATGGACTAGTTCTAAGTGTCGATTGGAGTTGAAGAGACACTTAGGGTAGTTTAGGACTTTGTTTTCCTTTGGCCATACTATTAAGGGGGGTATGGATGGGTAGCTTAACTTAGGTGAGTCTAGTGGGTTAGGTGTGGTGCACACTTGCTAAATCTAGCACTAGGTAGCTCCAAAATAGCCCTTAGATCCAATGGAGCAAACTTCATTCACGTATGATCGAGAGTTGTAAGTGAATGGAGGGTCAAATACTGACCGGACGCTGGCTCCGGAGTGACCGGGCGCTGGCTCAGGGTCCGGTCAGTTCATTTGACCAAGGTGATTTCGTCTGGTGCGACCGGACGCTGAGAGGTGAAGAGACCGGATGCTTAGGGCCAGCGTCCGGTCGACTCCAGTAAGGTTCCATAGAGGGAAAATCACGACCGGACGCATCCGGTCAGTGCTTACCGGACGCTGGCCAGCGTCCGGTCACACTTTAAACACTGGAGTTCGGGGTGTACTGACTAGAGCGTCTGGTCAACATGACCGGAGCGTCCGATCACCCCGCAAAGGCACATAACGGTTCGTTTTTCAGCCGGTATTATAAATACTTCCTCCACTCGTGTGTGGGGGTACTTTTTGCTCATTCCAACAGCTGAGAAACACCTTAGAGAGTGCCAAGAAGAGCAAGAACCTAGTGAGTTGATTGAGATTTGAGAATCCCAAAGAGAGCCCTCATTAGTGAGATCAACAGTAGCAAAGTGTGCATCCACCCTTCTCATTAGGCTTGTCGTGGTCAAGTGAGAGTTTGTGCTTGTTATTCTTGGTGATCGCCATCACCTAGACGACTTGGTGGTGATTGGGAGCTTGGTGATCATCCGGAGAGCTTGTGGATGACCCAACTCGTAGAGAGCACTTGATCCTTGCGCGGATCAAGGGGGAGCTACACCCTTGCGTGGGTGCTCCAATGAGGACTAGTGGGGAGTGGCGACTCTCCGATACCTTGGCAAAACATCGCCGCGTTCCTCCTCTCTTTACTTTGAGCATTTACTTTGAACAATTCAATTCTTGTCATTTACATTCTTAGAATTGTCATGCTAGAGTAGGATTGGAACATAGGTTGCTAAACTTTTGTGCGTTAGATCAATAGAAACACTTTGTAGGCACAAGGGGTTAATTGGGCTAACCGTAGGATTTAATTATTGCAAAGAAATTTAGAATTAGCCCAATTCATCCCCCCTCTTGGGCATCTTGATCCTTTCACATGTCATGGAAAATAAAATTCGTAGATACGATGACAGGACTTAGAATAATTTATAAACTGAGCTAACCTGACAGAATGGGCACCATCAGATACACAGAGACCAATCTGAGTGCACACTTTCTGTGGGCTTGTCTACTCAATTACACTATAGAACTTGACACTTGTAGTTCTGTCACTACAATTCCCCATACACCAATGAACACAATATGATAGTCCCATAAACCATTTTTTGAAACGAACACAGTCCCACAAAACCTTACACATGCACACGACAAGACTGCCATGGAATTGTACCTACAGCTACTGGTTTCTCAAACAACAACCTTGACCTAAATCAGACACCACTCCACAAAACCATAGATATTAACTCCCTAACTCCAGAGATAGGGGTTCTCCAATTTAGCTCAACCCACTCCGGCACCTCATACGAGGGTGGATCTGCGCCGTACTTATGCATCCACAAAAAATTATCTAAAGCAAAGCATGAAATGATTATCATAGCCTGCTTCATCCTACAGCAGTACGGCACCCCGTCCAGAATCTGCCACCGTTCTTTCAACACCCCAAATCTCCTTTCAATTATATTTCGCAACTTTGCATGAATGTAGTTGAATTTCTCCTCCCTCTGCAACTACTGGAAATCTATTCCCCTAAAATCATTTTTGATACCTTGTGTTTTTGTATGGGGTCATGTAACCTGGCATCTCCCTGTAACCCACGTCCGCCAGGTAGTACTGGCCTACAAGCGATGAAAACAACGAGAGATCAAATTGC
Organism: Miscanthus lutarioriparius; assembly: GCA_904845875.1. Classification (NCBI taxonomy): domain Eukaryota; kingdom Viridiplantae; phylum Streptophyta; class Magnoliopsida; order Poales; family Poaceae; genus Miscanthus; species Miscanthus lutarioriparius. The sequence continues at coordinate 42,754,102 of CAJGYO010000011.1, read as the reverse complement.
AAATTGTGTAAGCAGACAATATACAGGCATCAACTTTCATAGCAAATGGTGGATGTATGCTTCAATACATCTACTACAAGCAAACAATTAAGAAATGTGAACATCAAGGCATCACGAACCTGCTGGGGGATGTGGGAACGAATCGTCGTCCTAACAGTCTTTCAACACCGCCATGTCATGGCATGCCCCCGCCTTCCTGGCCCCACGTATGTGAAACGACCATCCATATCCACGATGGCACAAACATTAATTGTCGTTTCCCCTTTCCTATTGTAGAAATCAGCCTTTGCTTCACGGTTAACCTCAACCTTTATGTGCGTGCCATCTAAAGCACCTATGCATCCATCAAACCATGGTGCATATGCAGCAAGTTTTTGGCTCACACGTGCGTAGTTCCTATCTGCTGGCACTAGGACAGTATTTGCCCACCTATACATGACCTCTGCAACTACTATAATCTTTCTGCTAACTGTATCTAAAGACCTTTCAAACCTATCCTTGCACTCTCTACTAGCCGATTGGTGGGCACAGGTCTAGATGTACATGCCTAGAGCTTCTACCGAGGTGCACTTATCTGTTGCTAGCAGGCCAAACGGCAGCAGGGTTTCATGCAAATGCAGGAAGGCATCACGCGGCATGCGCAAACTATCTAAACATTTGGTATGGTCGGCAAGGGTAAGCTGCATCCATTGGGCTCCAGAAAGCTTAGGAATGGGACAAGGAGGATTTACCTCAGGCCTTTGTTGTGACATAATACCTTTCAGCAGGATGAATGTTGCCTTTGCCATGGTCACAGTGCTCGATCCATCACTAGAAGTGTCGCTGTACGACGACTCGTAAGTGCTGCTCATGATGCTACCTGCAAATGGGCAGAAATCAGTCAGATTGTAATGCAGATATTAGGAATAAAACATGTGCAAATAAGTGGACATATGAAGATACCTGAACTAGGTAGCATCGTGAAAACAGGTTGGGATGTACAAGAGAAAAGTGATACATGCATAATGTCTTACAACACTCAGTAGTACACAAATTTTTTATTCAAAACATGAGACAATGACATGCACTCAACAGATAGGTGATACATGCAATGTCTTTGGTAATACAAAAAAACTAACATAACGAAACAACAAACAGAAGGAACTCAACATGCACATGGTGGATATCCGCAAACAGTAGAAAAACAAGAAATGTGCTGATCACTGGGACTTGTTGGAGCACACAAAGTCCCACGTCACATTGATCCAGTTCAGCAGGCCCTCTTTAGATTTCATTTTAAGAAAACCCTAACGACAGAGCCTGTCTCTGCAAAGGTTTAGGGCTTGCACGAATACTACATCAGCCTCGCTGATACCATCTTGAATCAGAATGTCCTGGACTTGGGCCAACTCCTGAGCATCGGCGTTACGACGAGCCTTCTGGGACCTAGCCTCTCTGAGAAATTGGCCCAGGTCTTCAAGGCACTCTTCTACGGATGGAGTTTGGCTACTCTTCTTGCTGCGAGGACTGTTAACTAAATATTCTCTATGGACTCGCTTCGAGGGCTGATGACTACTAGGTGGAACGATTAGCTCGTCCGACAAGGATGGAGGAGTGCGAGGGCTTCCATTACTGGGTGACTTGTTAGGTCGATGCCCCCCCCGCCGATACCAACTGGACCCTGTCACATGGGGTGCGTCCCAAAATCGTGATCAGTTGCTCACAACATTGGGGCCGTTTGAACTTGTTTCTAGCGGGTTGGCTACTTTCCTGCACGTGTTCCAGTGATGGCGAAGTTAGTACTGAGTTAGTAGGAACCTAATTGCTACAAAAAAATCAAAGAAATGCGTGTAGTTAGTACCCCGGGGCTGGTGCCGTACCACTCGGGGTCAGCTGTAACCTCTCCAGTTAGTGGGTCACGGCCTAGCCTAGTATGGGTCTGTCCGTCGCGTCAATTGAAGTAACAACGTTTCAGCTCGTTGTATTTGTTCTGGCACACTTTCTTGTTGTACCCGAGGTTCGTGACTTCGTTGAAGGCATGAACGATATTGGTCCACCCTAGTGAGGTTGGACCATGGGCACCGGTCCAGTGACAGAGGTCTTTTTGCTTGATGATTAGGTCAAGAAGCAGAGAGGTTGTTCTGTCATCCCAGCAAGCACGGTCCTGGCTCATCTGATTCAAGGATCGACAAAGCTATTAGTAATGCACCAATACCAAAATGTAATCACTAGTTAGGACATTGTATTAGAATCTGCTGGAAACTAAAAACTAAGCCAACACACACAAAAAAGAGAGAGAAATCACAGCCATGTGGCTTATGTCAACATAATGGAGGATGGAACTCAGTAAATTGAGCAATGTATAAGCATAAAGTCCAATTTTTTAATTAAAATGCCGAAGCCAAGATTGTCCATCAGGGAAATGCCGAAGCCAAGATTGTTCATCAGGGAAAACCAAGGCAACATAGAATCACAAAGTCCAAATTTTTAATTAAAAATCACAAAGGTTTGATGTCTTAAGGACTGTCCCACAAGCAAGAATCTACTGTATGTTGGAAACTGAAAATTGAGCAATGTATTAGAATCTGATAGAAGCAAGCAAGAATCTAATGGAAACTGAAAACTCAGCATACATACAAAATTTCATGGTGAAAAGCAAGAGATGAAGCAAGCAAATTAACCACAAGAATGACCATGGTGCGTAAGGACCACCATTCATTGTCACTGTAACATGACCAAAAGAGAACTAAACCCCAAATCCAAACAACAAATTGACAAATCATATCCCTAACTTGCCTTTTGTGGCCGTTTGCGGCGGTTTGAGCGGAGGTTGTAGTGGCTGCCAGCAGTTGGAGAGCAAGACGAAGACAACGACGCTACCAGTTTGGGCAGCGTTGATCACAACCGGATGAAACGTCCCTTCTATGTCTGCAGTGCAATCATAGAGCACACTTGTAAGATGAAAAACATAATCTAAAAAATTGAACATTTAAAGGGGTGAAGATCTGTGGACATTGTAAATATCGTGTTCATTGCAATCTTAAATCAAATTTTTGCAATAGGTAAGCACATTTTGTAATCTAGAAACCATGGGTATTGCAGTAGATTCCATGCATCAACTGGGTTTTGTTGATTGCACGTAGCTCTGCTGAGTGCTTGACTGGAGCTGAAAAAGAGTTGTAGATTGGCGGGATAGACATAGTTGCCTTGAATTGTTGTTTGACATTTAACACAACAATGAATCATTAGACTCGATAATTCGTAGGACATAACCCTATATCGCACAGGAACAAAGTTAATAACATCAGAAATCGACTACTACTCCAAACATGTTACAAATTCAATGCCAGCCAAATCAATCGAACAAAACTGAGAAACTAAGTTAAGGAAAATGCCGTTTTGCAAAATAACTAAACTAACTTAGCTTCTCGATGAAGGCAAATGAGGAAAGCAATACATTAACAACATAAGCTTGCGACGAAGCTTCCATTAAATTGCTCTCAAATACTTCTTAGCTCCTAATTACCACTACAAGTCGTAATCATCCGTGGCCAAATGGTGACATCGAGGTAGCACAAAACAGATGGATTAACAGGAGTAATTAAAGAGCATTTATGTTATCAGGGGGATCAGCCTAACTAAGTAGCTCATGGCCAACCAGTTGCCAAACAAAATTATAGAACATGTGCACCAAACAAATGACATGACATCTTGCAGCTCCACCTCAACACTATACCGAGCGCAACCTTACAAACCGACCAAACAAGATGAGAACGTTAATAACCATAAATGGTTCGGGAAATATGTTACTAGTAGCAAAAATTGACTGCAAACCCAAACAACGGTTAGCAAAAGGTGATTCGAAGGTTAACTAAGCCATTAAGCATCATCTGCTAGATCTGTTCGGAAAGTATTCAGAAACATAGACCTAAAATATGTACGTAGAGCACTTCTGTAATATAGAAACAAGATGTGGGGATTTCTATCGGACACATAGAGGAGCAGACATGAGTACATGTTGGATCTCAGATCCGGCGGGGTCAAACTGCGCCGGCGTCGGGTTCCGGGGGCTTACCGTTCTGGAAGGAGTCGCCGTTGATGGAGGCGGGATCCGGGGAGGGAGGCCGATACCACTATCACCGAGGCCGACGAGAGTGAGGGAAACCCTAGCCGTGCGGAGGTCAAACTACAAGACGACGATTGCCATGGCTCGAGGCGGCGTGTGAGAGGGCGGAGGCGGATTCGTTAGGCGGGGCGAGGCGCCGTCGATGGAGGCGGGGTGGGGGAAGAGGACGACGACACGTTAATCGTAGCCTGATGAGGAGGCCGGCGTCTGAGGCGACACGCCCGAATCGGTATACCGCGCGCCGTTGACGATGGCGCGGACTACCGCCGAAAAAGAGCGATGGCGACGCGGCGTGTGTGCAGCGTGGAACCGTAGCCACCGACGGAGAAATGGGAGAAAGTGAGAGGCGCGGCGAACAGCAGAGTATATAAGACGGCCGTTCGGCTGGTGCGGCTGGAAACCCTATCCGCGCGGAGGTCAAACTACAAGACGACCAGTTGCGGCTCAGAGGCGGCCAGGTGAGAGGACGGAGGCGTGGGATTCGGGTTACCTGGCTGGCCGTAGGCGCCGTCGATGGAGGCGGGGTGGGGGAAGAGGACGACGACACGGTAATCGTAGCCCCGGCGAGGAGGACGGCGTATAGAGGCGGCCACGCCGGATCCGGTGGCCACCGACGCCGCCCGTTGACGCGACGCGGCGCGGACTACCGCCGGTAAATGCGCGGAGCGATGGCGAGGAGCGGCGCGTGTGCGTGGAACCCTAGCCACCGATGGGAGAAAGGGGAGAAAGTGAGAGACGCGACCGAGCAACGCGTATAAGACCAGCCGTTCGGCTGGTGCGGCAGCCAGCCTGCCGAACAGGCCGATTGTCCAGGTAAGAACTCAGATGATGCTGTGGCAGCTGTGCAAGTGCAACAGCAACAACAGACATTTCTGAACCTGAGTTTCAGAAACAGAACAGGCTACAGGCCCGTCTGCGGATGCCCAGTACATCAGCGTGGATGACGCCTGTTGCTCCGATGATAAGCGCGCGCAAAGAGTTCACCTGCGGTTTCTACCCTTCAGAAAAGCGATGTATTGTGGCATCGTTCTCAATTAGCTCATTTTAGATGGAAAAGCTCTCTTACGGAACTGAAGGCCCCGTTGTGCTTACCTTAAATCCGGTTTATTTGACTTTTTTTTTCACTAAAACAGTGTTTTTTTCTCACAATATTTCAATCAGAACAGTGTTTTTCAACCAATTTCAGCCAAAATTCAGCCAGTCGAACGGGGCCTCATTCGAATCCGCATCATCTATGAATCCTAAAAAAGGGTACCGGTAGTACTATAATGTTCAGAATACGCCGTAGCACATAGCAGGTGAGTGCATATATCCGCAGAACTGACAATTACATGGACGCCAACAATTCCTTTCGCTTGACTCAATCCTGAAAAGCAGTGTGCAGTTTCATCGTCCCAGAACAATCTCCATTCCTGCAGTTTCCGCTGATGAGATCTTAACAGAGACAAGAAACTGGACATCGGCCACATCTGGCTTTAGAAGACATGAAGAGGCTCATCAGAACTAAAGACACAAAATTATATCAAGTATAGTATCCATATGAAATTACTGTACCACATTACATGATAGGGCAGTTCGGCTGGTAAGAAAACCAGCCGGATTTCACTGTCAACGGATGGTTTTCACTGTTCACTCTCTCACAAATTCTCCAGATTTCTTCAAATTTCTCCCAGCGAACAGGGCTGATATCAACTTCAAATAATTTTTCTTCTTATCACAGAACATCGTTTTGGACAGGATCATTCTAAACATCACGTAGATATATACAGAGTCCAGCCTTGGAGTAAACTTGACAATTCCTTACTTTTTTTTTAAAAAAAATGACAATTCCTTACATTTTACTGTAGCACGCTACCACTGACATTTTAAGGCAAAAGCTGCTACAAGATATCCTGCGTTAAGGATTTCGACAAATGCTAAGAGAGTAGATGTGAGATGTGGCGCTATGAGAGAAAGAAACAGGTAGGAGAGGAGAGGTTTATTGGATGACAAATAGACCTAACATGTCATCAAATATTTTTTTGAGAATATTTTTTTGAGAATTACACAGTACGCCCACGACATGCACGTGAGGTTTTCTTTGTACTGGACAGGTCTTTAAAAATCACAATATACTGTAGCTTCCTAATAACTACTTCTGGATCGTGGGCAGGTTTGGAACGCTTGAAAATTTTGGATTGAGGTTCTGTTTGGAACACTTGAAAAAAAATCATATTCCTACATTTTCTATGAATTCAAACTGATTCAAGTGAAATCTACACAATTTTTTTATGAAATTTCTGCATTACTAACACAAACAGGCCCATTGTTTCGTATTGATATGATAACTGGAGTGCAAAACTCAACCTCGGCCGAAACATGCTGCGGGTTCGTGCGACAAGGTCACAATAGGCAAATCTATATTTCAACTACGCTTTTGTATTCTAAGGAGGCAAGATCATAGTCTCGATTAAAGCTAAATCAAAGATATTACAGAAAATATCAGCGATGGGTCACAATCGCAACAAATTATATTAAAACTGTCAACCAAGAATTAAACGAGTCAAATTAGTCCATCTCAATCAGGAAGAACTGAATGAATTGAGACAGAAAAAGAACAGAAATAACCATGCAACATTGCTCATTGCTGAAGCTACTCAATTCATAATAAAACATCGAGATAGGGTAGCAAAACTTTGGTTCAGCAGCAAACCAACCAGCATAACATCCAACACTGACATACTAAATTTCATAGTCTCCTACAAGGTTAAAATTCCGACATCATGACTGGTTTCCTGTGCCCTGATGATAACGATATGTCACAGCACTTAGTCGAACAGGCTGAAGCCCATGTCCTGAAAATAAATGTTCAACAGCAGTAAGTGGCTGAGGTCAGTTTAATAGATCAGTGTTATTACGACTGGTGCCTAAAATAAACCATGATGGCATTTGGAGTGAAATCACAAACTAACATGAAATAAGGTACTTGGTCATGAGAAAACATAGAGAACAATGCTGTGTGAGCTTACATCATCACTCTCTTCCTTCTCTTCCACCTTCTCTTCCTTCTTCTCAGCTACAGGAGCAGCACCACCAGAAGTAGGGGCAGCTGCTGCAACAGCAACACACCACCGCCACCGCTAGGGAAAGAAGCAAACTTCTCCCTACCGGCAGCAATGAGCTCAGTGATGTCCTTGCCACTCAATTGGGACAGCAGGTGTTCCATCTTATCAGTGTCAATCTCAGCACCAACTGCAACAATAAGAAATTTAATTAATTATACACAGAATGCATCATATCATAAGAGCGTATTTGTATTGCAGTGATCAATTCAACACAGAAAAAAATATAATCAAACACTTGAGTAAATGATCAACCTTATCAGCATTCTACAATCAAGCATCTGCCAAACTAGATGTCTTCTTTTGACAGAAAGAAGATAAATTAATTAAGAATAATAAAAGATTGTAACGGGAATTCAGTTAAATGTAACTACCTGACTCCAGAACAGTTTTCAGATCCTCCACAGAGGGGTCATTGTTGCCAGCGAGGACAGCAAGCAGATAGGCAGCAACAAACTTCATCCTGCTCAAGCCAAAAGTAGTGTCACAATTAGTCCATGTTTTTAGGACCATGAATGAAAGTAACTAAATTAAGACATATATAGTGAATCAACATGAGTACATTCAGCAAACTCAATGACATGATTATACAAATTAACCTACAAATCAAATTGAAACCACATAGCAAATCTATAAGAAAAGGAAATCTACGTGTAATTGCAAAACAATGAAGTTAAGTGTTTCCCGTTCGCTTCTCTTATAATCCGTCTTTTTCAGCTTGTTTTTTCAGTCGGAACAGTATTTTTCTCTCACAAATCAGCCGGAACAATGTTTTGGCTTTTTTTTTTCAGGGGCCCAGGAAATATCCATCGGATCTCCATAATCCGGATACATGAATCGATATAAACCGAGACACATCTACTATAGAGAACGTTAAGTGGCGCAACAAATCTTAACCATGGTTTCGCCTGCTTGTAAAACCAGGCTAATAATTCGATAACACAAGCCAAATATAATTAGTCCTAATTGTCAACATTCGATCAGAGTACAGAGCACAAATTAAACAACTCATCCAGACCCGAACCTCCACAACCAAAAAGCATCGCAAAACACCTTGTTTCACCTAAAAAAATCTAATCTACAGCGTCAATATAACACTTGAAACCATGCATTTTGCACCAAATATACCAGCACTAACAAACCCCAACACCAACAATCAGATCGCTCGCTGCAATGATCCCGAACAAGGACACGTAAACAGGAACCAGGATACGTAAAAACAGGAGAGGATTGAGACGACGTACCTGGATCGTGGAAGGAACGAGCTGAGAAGTAGCGGCGCGGCGGCGGCGGAGGGTTTCTGCGAGCAAGGGGCTAGTGAGGTTTGAGGAGCTGCTATTTATACTGCACCTCGCAGAAACCCTTACGGGCAGGCCCAACCAGGCCCATTAGCCATAGGCCCAGCTTCTCCCAGACTTCCCCGCCGCCAAGGGCCCACGCGCAGGCACACACGCGAGTAACCCGAGTCGCCGACTTGTTCGGTCCTTCCTCCTGTCTTCTCTCTTCTCCCGTTTCACTTCTCCCCCACATTTCCAAAACCCTGGCGGCTGCGGCGGACGGCGGTGACCTGGGGCTGCGGGTGGCCGCGCCTGGCGTGCAGGGCGGGCATTCGAACACCGAGCGCTCAGCGTAGGGTGTCCGGCGGTCTGCCACTCCGCCGATTGGAGCAGAGCCGGTGAGCCACTGCAGATTGGAGCCTCTGCGGCCGGCGGCGCTGGGCGGCACCGAGAGGCCAAGGCGACGGGCGATTGCCGATTGGAGCAGAGCGAATGAGCTACCACTCCACCTGTCCTGTCCACCAGCACCGGTGAATTGAATTTGTAAGTTATTAATTTGGTAATAAATCACTCAATTGGCTTCTCTATTATTATTATTGGAGTTAATTTGTGAATGACTTCAAAGGAGCAGAGCTAAAACATGTGAGAATTACTTAGAGCAAGTTGAGTTGGCTTGTAATTTGTAAGTTTTTTTAATCATTTTTGTTGTTTCATATCCTCTCTATATTTCAGACATTGTCACTTTGATATGTTGAACAGTTGGTACTTCTATGTTAAACAATTTCAAGTTATGTTCAATTATATGAAATCGTGCTTAAATATGTGTTATATCTGCTGTGATTATACAATTACTACTATATGGTATTATACATTGCCAAATATTACATTTTAGGTTGTAAAAAATATTTGATGACCCTCTCCCGCCATTGCTGCAGGGTTGGTGTTAACTGACTCAGGTTGCTTGTTCACTGGGGGTGTGCGAGCTTAATCAGCCACCATGGATGGTAAGGGCACACCTTCTCTCTTGTTACTTACATGTAGGGATGAAAATGGGACGGATATTTCCCGATATCTGTCTGTCCCGAAAGGGCTTAAAGACTACATGGATAATCCCTATATGAATCTGGACATTTAATATCCGTGCTGTTTCCTAATCTGAATAGTCAAAGTTAAATTTCTTATATGTATATGGAATAGTTATTAATCTCTGCTGCATCCGACACCATATTTGAGATCTGCAATATCCATTCGTATCCGATCCAGTTTCATCCCTATTTACATAAGTTATGTGGTGTCAATTTTGGGGGGTAGTCAGATAGATTGGTAGCCGGTTACTAGTGTTGGGTTGGGAGTAAGATTTTTGTTAAATGGTTTGTTAGCTAGGTGCCAAGCCCTTGTGCTAAAGGTGATGTCAGGCAGGTTAATATAAGAACTGCTCGTGGAAATAGCACATAATCTGGGAATGAAGTAGTAAAGTTTAATTGCAAAAGGAGTATAGAAGGGGCGCACAATGCGCAATGTTGCGCTGCAACACATTGAGCAGAATAGGTTTCGTATTTATAAATGAATGAGATGTGGATGATAAAAAGCTCTTTTGCTGATTAGTTGATTTATGCCATCAAAGAATATAAACAAGTAGGAAAACAATTTGAATCTTCAGTTTATAGTGAGTACCTCAGCTTTGCTGAATCCAACCGCAGTTTGCAGCCTTCAACTTTGTGGAATGATTATAGCTTCTGTATCATGCGGTCAATTTCTCATGACTATTTTTCTTACAGTTGATAAGCAAGAAACAATGGAGGAGACCATCCTTGTTGGTGATGATCTCATGCGCGGGCCGCCATCCCCTGTCATACCGAAAGAGATCGCATCACATGTCCTTGAAGGTGTTGAGCTTTGTGATGGTATACTCAGGAACCTTTTCTTATGTGAGTAACTGGTTTTTGTGACATTGATATCATGTTTCTCTTATTCCGTGTGCATTTGTGAAGGAAGTGTTCTATAGAAAAAACATTATTTCTATTGTCCAGGCCTACAAATCAATGATATTGAGCCATTCTGCCAAGATGAAATTGTGTTATACCGACAATGTGCTGAGAAAAGGGTAGTTATACTAAGACCATTTGGCCATGCCTGATCTTATTTGGTGTTTATTCAACAGTACAGCATTGTGTCTTATAACAGGACAAGGAAATAAGAGAGCGGATGCAAAATAGTGAATATAAATTGGGTTTTTCAATGCCCCTGGAACAAGCGAAGGAGAGAGCTACTCAACTCCAATCAGAAGTAACACTGCTAGAAAGGTAGTTCAGTACTGACGAGTTTCCCTTTAATCAATCATAGCAATGATCATGTGATAAGCAGCTTGTGAAATGGTATTCCTATGATTATGATCCTATCTGCTATATGAACCTTCAAAGTTTTTTTTTTCTCATAAAACATTTAGGAACTGTAGTGGAGTGATACACTTAACAAGGAATGCATTTGTATCAAGGTTTTTCCTCTCCATTGACACTAGTAACTAGGTAAGGAGTCTGGCATGAACATGTGCATTGGAATTTTAATTTCTTCACCATTAATCTGGATAATCCAAGTGTGTATACTGATCCAACAAGCTTTCAGAAGATTCACCAATACATATGGTAGTGTTTTTAAAATTTGATGTAACCTTCTATATCAATGGATGTCTAAACTCCCATACGAAATATTTGTCCTGTGGACGTGGTAGTCTAGTTTGTGATTTTGTCACATAATCCATTATTAAGCCATTTGATGCTTACATAGCATACAACTGTTTGCTTTCCTCGTTGCTTTGACAGTTATTGCACCTATTAGATTTAATTGCATTGTAGCAAGCTTCAATATAGGAATTGACTATTTTATGAGCAAAAGCTTATGCAACACTACTGGGGTGAATTGCATATTTTTTTAGAGAGTGATGGTAGTAAACATAATGGGATGCCGGCAACCATTTCTATCAAGTCTAATCCTCCAACATATTAGGAAGCTAAGTGTGTTCTGTCTACCTTAAACATTAATGTTCTTTTTTTTGTCTTAAACGCGCAGGAGAGCTGTGTGTCATTTCATTAAAAAGGAAATAGTAACAGAGAGTACGCAAAACATGACGCACACACTCTACATATCCACATGCACTAGAAAATAAGAACAATCACACCACGGATAGGAGAGAGATGACCACTAGAACCAGGGAGAAAGAAAAACTAGACTACTCCCAAGACCAAGTTCCTGAGATCCTAGGCCCAGGCTCTTAATGAGAAACAACAGATCATAGCTGCTCTCAATGCATGTTAGCTTCATTGTGCCAAATACATATTTTCTTATTTTTCCTATATCTATTTTTAGGATAAATTTTCTACTTGACCTCACAGAGCTCTATTGACTGTTGCCAAAGAATTATGAATCATGAAAAACAAAACACACAATGTAAACATCTTTGTACAGTATGCTTCTGTGCTTTTAGATTAGATTCATAGCCCCTACACCCCCTAAAATCCTATGTTTCACCAAATCCTGAGCGAATCTTTTGGCATTTGAGATAGCTGCACAGATCCTACTTAACATACTGTTATTGTAGGAAGGAGCCCCTAGACCTTCATGTGTACACCAATTATTTGTTCTGACAAGTAGTGCTTATTCTGGTGTTCCACACACATACGTGTAACACCGGACATTCCAAAAGAATGCGCTAGTAAAACTAGCCCTGATGATATTTTACAGCTGTACCCTGTTGGTTCCATTTTTGTAAGGCATATTTTGGTCAAGCACAAGAATTAGGTGACAAACAAAGAGAATGTGAAGTGACATGTCTGGGATCCTTAGTGTTAAATCTCTTGGGACCACGTGATAGTAGATACAATGGTTAGTGTGGATGTTATTCATAAATGCTGAGAGGTCAAATAAAATTCTTAAATAAAAGAGGGCAAAAGTAATAAAAAAATTCCCTAAATATGCATGTGGATCTGATTTAAAATAATATTACATAACTTTATTTTAAAATTGGAGACATTTTATTTTGTTTAATGTTAGTTACACTACAGTAAATGGAGGGAATCGTGAACCATATTGAATTTCCTATTGACTCATTCATGTAGCTTTATTCTGCTTGCATGTGGTCTTATATGCCTTTGTAGGCGCATGATTCTTGCTAGTGGACTTGAGGGTATGGAAGGATTTCGACAGAGATGGAGCTTGCACGGACAGCTTGAAGATACAAGGTAGCTGTTTTGATTCTGTACTAGTCACATACTAGCTTGTGTTAATTTCTGTTACTCTATAACAGTTGAAAGGATTTTTCTAGTAAATATGAACTATGACATAGTGGGTTAATGGTACTTACCTCTCTCTGATTTGGAATGACAATGATCAACATAAAACCAGTAGCTTCATAATTCAAATCCCGATAATGATCTAATTTACAAAATCAAGCATCTGAAATGATCATGCCAACTTTGGCTAAGCTTCAGTTATGTATTGTGCACAGAAACGCTATGTGATCATCATTAACAGGAAAGCAAATTTAATTGATTATACACAGATACGTATAGTTCTGCCCTCGAGTGACTTGATACATCTTTACAGTGGTACATAGTTTCTTATTCCTGTCATCACTGTCCATCTACATTGTTGTTTTACCTTCTTGATTAATCAATATTCCCTATTGAATTTCTGTTTTGGTTTTGCCAACATATTACCGATGTGGCATTTGCTCTGGAATAGTATACTAAAGAGTGCAGATCTACTGTCTGCAAGTTACTGAACAAAGCAATATATACTGTCACTAAAGTGCTTCAATGCTAGCTTCAAATGAAAGTATCCATTGTCTTAACAGTCTGTACTTATATACTTCTAAATCTGTAATTTTGTTTTTTGCAGGAAAAGGCTAGAAGCACTGAACCATGGCATGGCAAAACGAGAGAACCAAAGTTCTACAGGGGAGAGGACAAAATCTCCAGCTGGGAAGAAGTGGTTCTTTTGGTAGGTTAGTATCATTGTTTCAAACTTGAGAAATATTGTTGCTTGAGGTGTATTATCAGCAATGCTACACACTTTTTAACTTCCACAGTACTCTGCCTCCAACTAGCCACTTAATTTGCTAACAAGTGATTTTGCTTATACATACCTGCAAAATGTTAAAATCATGTATCTGGTGATGATACAGTTACATTCCACTTTGTGATTTATGACAGCCACTTGTCCTCCCCATTGTTCGAGTGCCTATTTAGATTATGGCTATTTCATAGCCTCCCTTCAGGAGTTAACGACAGTTTGTGTTTTCTATATTAGTGGAGTAAGTTGGCAAACACACTCAATCTATGCAAATTGTGGATTTACAATACACGTTGTGTGCAATATGCAAACTCCAACGGTAGCCCAGCTGTGTGGTCCAGACTCGGGATGACTTGTTAGGAGAGTAACATCCGAAACGCCTAAACCTGAACCATGATACTATAGCAGTTAATAAAGCTAAAATTTCTTTGCAACATGTGCATCTAGGGTCGTGCCCTACACAACTACACCTCCCCTAAAGATTGCACCGTACTCGTGTGTTTTTCCATTTACACCTAGCCCTCTTTGGACACCTCCCCTAAAGATTGCACCGTACTCGTGTGTTTTTCCATTTACACCTAGCCCTCTTTGGATGCAAAGTATTTTTGGAGCATTGGAGAAAACTACGGTCTAGCCCTCTTTGGATGCAAAGTATTTTTGGAGCTTTGGAGAAAACTACGGTCTTGCAAAATACTTGGTTTTTAAAAGCTATGGACTGTTTGGATATAACAAATCTTGTAGTTTATAAAGCCATTTTGTTAAAACTGTAGTTTTTGGAGTTTTTAGTAACTCTCACTCATGACATCTTTTTCAAAACCCCACGGTTTTGTATATCTTTGGCTTATAATATCACAATTTTCGAAAAGTACATCCAAACAAGGCCATATTTGGATGTTGTGGTTTTGAGAAATTGTAGTATCAACTATCAACAAACTTTGATTTTAGAACAAGATATGCGCCAAACCTTGTTTAGAGAGATGTGGAGTTTCTGAAGTTTTAGCAGTATCATGGTTTTCAGAACTCGAAGCTGAATCGGTGCAGATGCTGACCATGTATATTCTGTTTGTGGTAACGTGGAGAGGATGTCACTCCACGCCATTATCAAGAACAAAACAGACAGCTAGATTTCGTCAGTTCGTTTCATCTTCTGACTATCCCTCTCGCCTGTGTTGCCCGGCATGACAAGCATGGAATCGTTTCATGTGATCCGGGTGAACAGTTGACTTCCCGAGACTTGATCCATGAAAAAGCCATGCTTGGTTCCAACGACACTGTTTCTAGTCAGAGACAATGGCGCATTGCACCCCCTCACCCCGACTATAAAGAAGGCCTACTACACACCGTGCCACTCACATCAGCGTGTCCACCTTCACCTATCATCGTCGTCTCATCTCCGGTCTCAGCCGGCAGGCACCCAAACTGAGATGGCGTCCGTCCGGCGGTTCGCCGTGGCCCTGCTCGCCTTCTCCTTCCTCGCCGTGGCAGTGGGAGCCCAGCCGATGGACCCTAAGAATCCCATCTCGTCGGACCCCAACGTGATCCCCGTATACCCCCCCACCTACGTGACCTGCTACAACGACACCCATGGGCAGCAAGGGTCGGAGCCCAAGTGCAACGTCCTCGCGCTCCAGTGCCCTCGCGGCTGCCGGGACACCTGCTACGTCCACTGCCCGTCCTGCAAGCTCGTCTGCCGTAAGCGTCCACACATACATACTCTACGCATTCGCTCTATCCTGCTCAAAGATTTTGATCAGTTTGTGATTTTGAGCAGTGTGTGAGCTGACCGGCACGGAGTGCTACGACCCGCGCTTCGTGGGCGGCGACGGCAACAAGTTCCTGTTCCACGGCCGCCGGGACGCCGACTTCTGCCTGCTGTCGGACGCCAACCTGCACATCAACGCGCACTTCATCGGCAAGCGCAACAACGCGGGCGTGGCGCGTGACTTCACCTGGGTGCAGGCGCTGGGCATCCGCTTCGGCGGGCACCGGCTGTACCTCGGCGTCCGGAGGACGGCCACCTGGGACGACGCCGTGGACCGCCTGGCCATCACCTTCGACGGCGCGCCCGTCCCGCTGGACGCCGTGGCCGGCGCCAGCTGGAGCCCCACGTCGGCGGCGCCAGCGCTGTCCATCTTCCGCACGGGCCCCGCCAACGGCGTGGTGGTGTGGCTGGACGGGGTGTTCCGGATCGTGGCCAACGCCGTGCCGGTCACCGAGGAGGACTCGAGGGTCCACGGGTACGGCCTGCGCCCCGAGGAGGACGGCAGCCTCGCGCACCTCAACGTGGCGTTCAAGTTCTACGCGCTCAGCGCCGACGTGCACGGCGTGCTGGGCCAGACCTACCGCCCGGACTACGTCAGCGCCGCCGGGGTGGACGCCGGCGCTAGGGTCCCCGTCATGGGCGGCGCCCGCAGGTACCAGGTGTCCGGCGGCATCTTCGCCACGGACTGCGAGGTCGGGCGGTTCGCTGGCGACGACGACGGGCCCGCCGTGGGCATCATCGAGGAGCCCACCGACGCGCCCTGCGGCAGCGGCGAGGTCACCACTGGCCTGGTGTGCAAGAAGTGACGAGGCCGCTGGTGTAGTGTTTTTTGCTTCATTCACGTGTCTAATTGCGTGCGTACGTGCTGACATATATATAGCTGCTGCAGCTGCGAAGTAGTAGTAGTTCTATGTATGGCGACCGAATAAAAGACTCTGACGTGTCTCGTGGTAGTCGTGTGGACAACACTTGGAAATAATGCCGTGTTGCTCTGATGTCGGAAGTGTAGTGCTGCAGTGCCGGGCTAGGATAGGATCCGCATGGTTAAATTCATGTGGATATAATCCTAGCTACTTTGGTTCTCGTGGTTCATCATTCAAATAAATAAAGTTCTCTAAATTAAGCAGACACCTTTTACTTTCAAAAAAGAAGTTCTCTAAACAGATCGATTATGTGATTTTTTTAAGCACGTGTTTGCCATTTTTTTCACTTAGGCCGGTCTCAGTGAATAGTTTTACGACGTTATTTTCAAGACAATGAAACTTGGATAAAACACCATTCTCAATGTAAAGTTTTATTTTATAGTTTCATAGGCATTTAATTTCATGACTCATCCATACTTGGTAATCATGCCAAAAGAGTTTCATTTCTTCTCTCTTTTCTTAAATACACTGTCGTGTCATCAAAAATACCTACTCCCTCCATACTAAAAAAAAATTGAAGTTGTTTTGGACAGCGACACGGTTTCCAAAGCATAACTTTGACTACTTATTTTTATAAAGATATTTATTAAAAAGTGATATATGTAAATTTTTGTGAAAGTATTTTTCAAGACAAATCTATACCTATAGTGTTTAGATTTCCAAACTCAACAACTTAAAACTTATTCATGATTTATATTTCCAGTGTTTGACCCAAGCCTTGTACAAAACAACTTTATTTTTAAATACGGAGGAAGTACGTGTCAACTTATTTAATTCGAATGAAACTTACGTGAAACTCTGACCTTAGAGACTAGCCTTATAAACATCAGTGATCCGTCATCCGTGCCCGAACTCCGGACCCGATCTGCGATTCCTAACTGTGCCTGCAAGAAAACACTGCACGTCGTGTACCACGTAGTCTTTATAGCTGCGACACACGATCCTCAATCGTCCCCTGAAATCAGCTCCCTCCCTCCTAAACATATTCCTTGGGTTCGCCCGGCTCAAACAACACCGTGCGCGGCAGAGCAGCGATGGGCGGAGGAGAGGCACCGTCCGCCGACGCGCGCCAACAACAGCCGCGGCCATTGCGGTCACCGCGGGGGCGGGCAAGAAAGAGATGGAGCCGCCGCCGCTGCCGCCTCGTCCGCAGCCTCGCCCTGCTGCTCGGCCTCCTCGCGTTCCTCCTCTACCTGCGTAGGCACCGGCGCGTGCGGCGTCGAGGTCGAGGGACCAGTCGACGGCGGCAACGGGACGTCGTCGTCGTCGAGGACGGAGTAGGTGGTGCGGCTGCGGGCGGCGCGCGGGGGCCAGCATAGTCGGCGTGCAAAGGCCGCCGGCACTGCCGCAGAGGTATTTTGCCTGTGTCACTGTATCGTTTAGCAATGGCGTCGCCATCTAATCTAAGGATTTTGTATAGAGAGTCAGTCTTTCGGGTGTTCTAGGATCTGACAACCGAGTGAGTGTCAGATCCTTTCCAAACACTCAATTTTACCAAGCTAATAGAATCTGAGTGTTTCAAGGCTACAGAACACTTGATTCCCTAACCACATGATCTAGATCTAAGGAACCAAATATAAAAGATCAAATAAATGTTAAAATATATATAAAAACAAATAATAAAAAATAAATACAAAGAGTGCCTAACAAAGGCGAAATTTCAAAATAATACCAAATCTAATAAACAAAAAATCATTAAAAAGGCCAAAAAATAACAGGTTAATTCTATGAAAGGAAAATTGAAAATTTCAAAGGGAAAGTAAATAAAACATACAAAATTCAAATGAAAAGGCCAAAAAAATACCAGATTATTTCTATGAAGGGTAAATTGGAAGAATTTCAAAGGGAAAGCAAATAAAGCATACAAATTTCAAATAAAAAGGCCAAAAAATATAAGATTATTTCTATGAAAGGCAAATTGGAAGAATTTCAAAGTGAGACAAAAAAAACAAATAAATACTCATAAAAATTGGGGGAAAAAATCAAAGAACAAGACAAATAGTGCAAAAGAGCATTCTAAATAATGCAGTAGCAACATACACTATAGGATAAAAAAGATTACACATCAAAATGAATAGTAAAATACACTACAATTGCATGTAATTTGAACATAAATAAGCAAGGAGTGCAAGACAAAAGCGCAAAGGGAAAGAAAACAACACACAGAGCAGTAATATATTTCAAACAAACATAAAGACATTAGAAAGTACAAGTTCCAAGTTACTAGTTCAAGTCACAAACAAACACTAGACATAACCAGCCTTAATCAGAAAGATAATTATGGCATAGATACCACCAAATACTTCCACGGATCTAGATGAAAGTTCAGGGAGGCTGAAGTTGCGAGTTTATCGTCATCTTCATCCTCTAACCTCTCCTCCTCAAAGTAACCATGGCAAAAATTCTTTGAGGGGCTCCATGTTATCAGCGGTGGTAGGGGGGCTTGAGCCCCCACCTCCGCCCCATTGGTCAAGTTCGGCAAATTGGTTATAAGCTTTCTGCCAAAAAAAAATTCAAATTGGTCGAGTAGTAGAGGACATTTATCTAGATATAATATAATAGATAGTTATTTTGGAGGAAAAATACAGGGTGGGCCTCGTTAAAAATCCACCTCCTCCAAGTGGCAAAAACAGCATAACTCTTCGCTTTATGTTGGTGTTTATTAATGTGTCACTTGTTTGAGTACTTAGCCACCTATTATTAACCTATATCCCCTAACTTTACTAGGTTATCATCCCTAGTGATGATGCCAGAGATATGTGTTGGTACTACATAGTATTATTACTAGAATAACACTAAGCAATTCTTTAGTAATTATGTGACTAGAGAGAATATATATAAATCTATGAATGAAAAGTATCCGTAAGCGCACAGATAATATATCATTATAGTATTTTATCCGAGATTATTCTAGGTATTGTTATTTATATTTTTACCACTGGGAAGGTCTAGCATGCACATGTATTGATAACTTATACTATTGAAGGAGAAATGAACCATAGCCATTACTCTTCTCACAACAGGGATAAGTCATATGATAAAATATGTATAAATGATAAGTAATAATAATGATAAATCACTCAGAGCACTCCTTTCTACAGCGTTAGCATGGTCAGGTAGAATATTAGAGGAATAATTACTAAGTCATTCTTAATTATAAGTCAAAGCATACATTTGATTAGTGCAATTACACCTAATAATCATGGCTATAATCATCATCATATCTACACATAAGGGATATTACTAAGGAAGATTGAGGGCATAGCTCATTCTACCTTCGTAGTCGGACCCTACGTGCACCTATATTCGAGAAGTGGACTACAAAGGACTCAACGGGAGTGTCAGATCCACGATATACCACATGTCCCAGAATATAGGGTGTATTCGCAGATAAACAATGTATAAGCACCACGCTTACATAATGTTGACCACCCACCCTGTGTACTTTAGAGTGAGCGCTATACGAACTTGTGCATAAATATAATGATAAACTAGCTATACTAAGTATATAATCAAAGTAGACGTTGAACATCATAACGAAGAACATGAATAAGATGAACACTGAGATTGTCATAACAATTGTAGCTAGCATATAAAAATAATGGAGAAACAAGAGAGATATGGATACAAAGTTTATACCGAACCATGCTCTTGATAAGATCAGGAATCCAAGCGAAGTCCTGCTTGTCTCCCTCTAAATCTATCCTAACTAGCTTTGCTATGGAGGAGGAGCTCTGAGGAGATTAGAGTTTCTGTCTTCTCAAATGACTTGATGACTTAGGTTATGCCTGGGGGAGAGGCAGGGGCTGGATTATATAGCCCTGAGGGTCCAACGTGAGCCCTTAGATCAAACCAACTTAAGCAACGGCCTAGATGCATCCTCAAAGGTGGTGGAAAACCGACATAGCGACGAGGTTGATAGGTGGAGCCCACAAGGGCCGGGCGGCCCCACCAATAGACCGGGCGGCCCCACCTATTAGGGGGTGGCCCTTCGCTTCGGTGACATGGCTTCTGGACCCTTCTAGAGTCTTCCCACGTAGGTACCACGGCGGAACTCTATATTTTCTTTGATGATTAGGTCCTCCATGGTGATTTTCTAATTAAACCCTGCTGGAAACATAGATTCACCAAAACTTATGAAATTTATTAGTTTAAACCCCTAAACCTTCATTGATGATTATATTTATGCCTTTATGCATGTTTGATTGACGGTTTATATTGGTTGTTAACTACCGTCAACAACTCTCCCAAGCTTACCTTTTGATAGTCCCTTAGCAAAACTAAACTTAGTAACTAAATCTGGAGTTTAAGGATTTTGAAAACATTGAAGCAACTCCTCAAAAGTACACATGCGTTCAAACAAGAATTCTCCTCCGAATTAGAATAAACCGATCTGACTTTCAAACTTACCCATATTACCTTCAACCATGGGGCTTCTTAGCCTTCACTTAGGTCTTGAGCAATTCAAAACAGAACAATCAAGTCAAGCACTATGTCTCAAGTTCTTCGCTCAACCATTATTCTAGAGTTTTTATAGATTTTCAAAATAAAACTCAAAGCTTCCCTTGTATGACACTCTCAAGTCTCTCAATATTTATGAAATTTGTGGATCCTTACCAAGGTAATAATAATGTTATGCCTTTTTCTTCCTATAACTAAGGCTTATGTGGAGCTCATAGGAGTGGAGAAAGCATAAAGAGCATACTTGCAATACATATATTGTAAAGTCAAACCTCAGATCCAAAGATAGTTAAGTCATACAATCAAATCAAGATGTGCATGTGTGTGGATGTATATGGTAGCTAACCTAATTCTACTTTGCTCCTTTAAAACATATATCTCTTTTGAAACTTAGAAACAATTTTATAAGAAATCATGGGCTATCTTATTCATCTCTTTTCTTTTTTTAGGCGCGCATCAAAGTACCCATTGTTTTTCAATATCTCGGACACTTGTTTGTTTTTTTTTTTTTTTTTTTTATGAATAACTTTTGCATAGCTCCATGTCTCTTTTGACTGCAATGAAACTTTTAAGAGATAGCAACAAGAACTTTAAGCATTTATTTGGTGGATATCCTATAGGGCATATTTTTTATGTTTTCTCTCGGTGTAGGAGTAAAACATTTTTGGGTAAATCTAGATGGATGACATGTTGTTGCGCCTACCCCCAGTGTAGAAGTAGTGCATATTTGGGTGGTGTGTACGTGTTCTTGATTTTAAGAGCATGACAAATCTCTCATAAGGCATCAACAAAGCTTGACTAAACTAAATGCAAAACAAGCAACATATATGAGTAGAAGTTTTCCTAATCTAAATATCATATATGGCCTTGGTAGGAATTTAGATTTTGTCATACAGAGTTCATCATGTAAAATTTTTATATTTTTAAAAGATAAACCTCTAGAACTTTAGTATCACTAGAACAAGATAAACAACAGCTCAGTCCTTCTCATATCATATCCGTCAATTACCTAGATTTAGATCAAGCGTATGCTAACCAACGAGTTTTAAGTTCAGAGTAAATTCTTATATCAGAACAGTCTTATCCAAAACTCGAGAGAATTCAAGGCTAAAAACTAAATACTTGAAAGGAATTACGACAGAGCAACTATTCATTATTTTCATTGCAAGAGATTATCCTTAGAGCTCATATATTTAACTCCTAAAAATTAGACACATTCTTTTATTTTGTTTTTTATTTTTAAGATCACACCTTACTATATATATATCTAAGATGAATTTTTATTTTGTTTTTGTTTATTATGAATCTTTTTATGACTTTAGCAAATATATAGAAAAATCAAAGATAGTAAAACTAAAAAGAAAAGAAATACTTAGCTAGATACATGGGGGATGCTCCTCCCTCAAGCTGGATGTTGTTGTGGTCTAGATGCATCTCCAAAGGCGGTGGAAAACCGACATAGCAACGAGAGCTGACAGGTGGGGCCCATAGGGGTCGGGCGGCCCCACACTGTCAGGGGGTGGCCCTCCACTTCGGTGACGTGGATTATGGACCCTTCTAGAGTCTTTCCACGTAGGTACCACGGCGAAACTCCGTATTTTCCTTTAACGATTAGGTCCTCCTTAGCAGTTTTTTGATTAAACCCTGCTGGAAACACATATTCACCAAAATTTATGGAATTTATTAGTTTAAACCCCTAAACCTTCATTGGTGATTATATTTATGCCCTTATGCATGTTTAATTGATGGTTTATATTGGTTGTTAACTACGGTCAACACTCTACGCTATTATGCTTACGTACATGGCAATATCGTTTGGCTTCAATGCCCTTAGGGTTAATTTATGTAGCACACAGTCTAACAAGCGAAGAAATATTAGTGCGGTGAACCCAATGGCCATCTTGTCCCGTGACTTCTTCATGTATAGGACTTGATGAAGTGCAGAAGCAAGGCAACGAACACTGCTATGGAATACGATATGGCATGCCAAGCTTTGATGACACATGAGGGCTCCATAGGATCAGCCCCCGGTAGATCCACCTCTAGCACCATCATTATGGAGAGGGCATGAAACCCCCCCGCTAGATCCACCTCTAGCTTTCACCATCATTATGGCACTATAGTAGCTAATCAGCATCAATAACCAAAACATAAACAATACCATTTATTAATCTAAAGCAAACTTGTACTTCTACATAAAAGAAGGCCATGATTCTGCGTAACGACACAAGCAACAAGTTTGACCTGGCCGCTATAGAGCTTCGTCGTCGTCGTCGATCCACCATCCATGCAAGCGTCGACAAAGAACGAGAAGTAGAGGGGAAGAGAGGGTAAAGAGAGGTTGTAGATTGGTTTTTGTGCGATTGTGTATGTTGGGCACCTCAATCGACCGTGGACCTTATATATTTATAAGGTGGGGGTGGTATTATCCATCAAAGAGTCGAAACCCCTTTCAAATCACGTCAAAATGTGTTTCAGATCCGTTCTGGACCTGACAAAGTCGTCTAAACCGACTTGTGCGGGCTCTGAGCAAAATATTTTTGAAATGCATAATTAATTCATCCGGACTCCAAACGAGGTGATCCATATATGTTTTTCGATCAAGTTGACGAGAAAAACGTAATGGTGCAGTCCGTTCTTGCATTTTAGAAAATTGAGAAACTTGCAATGATCCAAGTATGCTTTCTGATCGTCTTGACGATAGAAACATGATGGAGTCCATTATGCACTCTGTACACTTTTGAGTGTCAACATCTTTGTTTTCGTATCTAAGGTCCTCGCACATGTATAGCTGGGTCAGACTGAATCCTGCACAGTGCCCAATTTACAAAATTGTTTGTTGTTTTCTTTTAATTTAAATCGTTGGGTTGCATAGGACCAGGCTGAAGGAAGAAATTTGGGGCCAAACTAAGTTTGGGCTATAGGTTATGCTATATAATTTTTAGAGCATTATTTTAAATAATATAAATAAACATTATTGTCTGACAAAAAAGTTTTAAAATACGTTTATTGTTTTGTGCATGCTAGATGTATTGACATATTTGGTAGTAAGATGTTTCTCTTAATAAAAGTTACGAACCGTCTATGTGTTGATGAATAGTGTGAGTGTGTGACGAAAGTATACTTTGAGAGACATGCACACACGACGTGGAAGTGTAACGCGCCGCAAATTTACATCTTTTGGGCAAAAACAAGAGATGACCCGCTTGTCCGCTACAACTCATCGTCCCATGAATTGACGGCAGCGGCCGGGTCGGCGGGCTGCCGGCACGAGGCGTTGGCAGCCAGGCTCTCCAGCCAGAGGTCGTCGCGAACCACGGAGTCCGCGTCGTCGTTGCGGTGCCACGACCAGTGCGCAGTGGTCGCGTTGACCACCCTCAGCCGCCCGTGCCCGAAGCTCGCCTCCCTCATCATCGACAACGGCGCCAGCTTGTGGTTCTTGTCAAAGCTAACAAATCAACATGTCCAGATGAGTGATCAATCAAGCAATAATGCGAAATAAAACAATGCGGTTTGCGAAAAATATCAGGGTTGGGCATGGCGACTAGCATTGATACTCACTTCAAGGCAAGGCCTTCTCTGTTGCCGCCGTCGCCTATGGTGATGTACACGGGTCCGCACGGGTTCGTATCGTTGTCATACACCCTTGTCTGCGACGACATCAATTCGAATTGGGACGAGTACGTGTCATCGGACAGCCAACAAATTCGCCATAAACTGATGATCAGCAGACGACGGATCAAGCGATGACACTCACGAAGCGTTCGTAGGCATGAACGTGGCCAGCGAAGACGACGTCGACGCGCGCCTCGAAGAGCAGCCGCTCCATGGCCTTCCTCATGGCCTCGCCCTCGCCCTGATGCGCGGCGTTGGTGTTGTACCAGGGCGCGTGCAGCAGCACCACGAGCCAGGCCGTGGCGCGGCGGTCCACGGCCGCGAGGTCCCTCGCCAGCCACCGGTACTGGTCCGAGCCGGCGTCGAAGGGGGCGTACGAGCCCAGCATCACGACGTGCACGGCGCCGCCCGCCGCGTCGAAGGAGTAGTAGAGGTTGGACGGCGACCCGCTCTCCTCGTGCGGCATCCGCCACCGCGCGCCGTAGGCGGCGAACGGGGGCGGCGAGCCTGGGACAGGCGGCGGCAGGAGCGCCGCCTCCACCTCGTGGTTGCCCTGCGTGACCATCCACGGCCGCCGGCTCGCGTGCCGCTGCACGAACCGCCCGAACGAGTCCCACAGAGGCTGCTGCGTGTCGGCGTACGACAGGTCGCCCGGCACCAGCAGCATGTCGTAGTCCGTCTTGCTCACGTGCAGCAGCGTCGACGCCGTCCATTCGGTCTGCCCCAGGTCCCCTGCACCATTCTCAGCCGTCCGTCCGATCGAAAAGTCAGCGCCTGATCAGGTCAAGGCTGAGGGTAGTTTTGTGGATTTTCTTCCTCGTCCCAACGTAGTACGTACCGACTAGGGCGAGCTCGATAGGCAGCACGGCCGGCGGGGTCCTGAGGCTGAACTCTCTTCCGGCCTCGCCGCACCGGTAGTAGTACACGGTGCTGGGCTCCAGCGGGCCGATGCTGACGTGGTGGATCTTGCCGGAGGAGTAGAGGAAGTAGCGGTACGATGTGTGGTCGCCGGTGGCCGACAT
This sequence comes from Miscanthus lutarioriparius, assembly GCA_904845875.1. NCBI lineage: Eukaryota > Viridiplantae > Streptophyta > Magnoliopsida > Poales > Poaceae > Miscanthus > Miscanthus lutarioriparius. The sequence goes on along the minus strand of CAJGYO010000011.1, from coordinate 42,728,769 downwards.
GGTGTAGTTCCGGGAGGCCGTGCCGTACTCCACCACGGACGGCGCGTGCTTGTCGTCGGTGATCCACGACACCCTCATGTGCTTCTCCCCGACGGCCGATACATGGACCTGCAGAGATCACGTCGGTGGTCATCTTGATCATGTGCATAATAACAGCACACCGGCGTCAGCCGTCAGTAGTGGATAGGAAGGTGTGTACCTGCTGAGGATGGGCGGCGGGCTCGGTGTGCTCCGTGAGGATGATCCGCCCTGGCGGCGGCCGGACATACTCTGCCGCAGTGGCAGCAGCGGCGGTGGTGGCAGCCAACAACGCTGAGACGACGAGAGCTTGGGCGACCATGAGCGTGTAACGCGTCGTGCGCATCTTTTTTATCAACGGACAAGTTCGCCGGGCAACCTGAGACGTTGATCGTTGAGCATGTGCATGGACCATGCATGTGTCCATATAGGCATGTTAGAGCAGTGAGGCAGCAGGCAATGGTGTTGCCGCTTTGGGGCTGGGCGGGCGCGTTTGATGGCGTCAAGGAATGGGAATGGCGGGATGTGACCCGCGGTCCGTGCTGCTGTCGCGCAGGCTTTCGCTTGAAGCGTTGCGGACTTGCGGTGCAGAGACGAGCAGGGTGCGGCGTTGAGCTCTGCACGGCATCCCATCGCTTGGAGTGGACGTCTTCTCCGATCCACCTCACAAGTCACAACTCAGATAGTACCTTGCTTGAAGCATTTGCAAGTTGCAACGCGGTGCGGCGGTGCGGAGCAGAGGCTGCAGAACACGTCGAGCAGAGGGGCAGGCATGCTGCGTGCAGCCAGTGTGGAAGGCTCTGTGGTGCTGCAAGACTAGTCCGGAGTCTGTGTTGGTAACATGTACGTATGGGTTGGGTTGGGCCCTTCAAGCGTTGCTTGCTTCATGGTATTTTTTGGAGCAAAAAGGGATGAGGTATGCATCGTCAACGAAGATGGCTTGGGCCGTGATGAGGTTGTCATTGGGTTATAATGGGCTGTGAATTTCCATGGATTTGGTACTGTGCTTCCCCCTCGTAAAAATGGTACTAGGCTCTGCTTCCGGACTACCTCCTTGGAAAATTCAGAAAGAAAAATTCTAATTTACCTTCCTCAATTATCGGGGTCCTTCGATTTTCCTATGTGAACTACAAAACTAGTTTTTTTTACCTCCCTCAACTTTAAAAATCATTTGTTTTTACACTATGGATGGTTTGGTGGTTTTGCTAATGTAGCGCCACGTTAGAAGAGTAAATCGTGCTAAGTTGAAAGTTCAGGGAGTAAACTAGACTAGAAATATTTTTAAAAATATCAAAAATTCATAAAACAAATTTCCAAAAAATCTAAATATTTTAACATGGAAAATAATGCAATTAAAAATACTAAATTTTGGTTTAATCTTAAAAAATCATTGAAATTTTGTTTTACATCGGAATGTGAAACTAGTTTCAGTTTTTTTAAAAAAAAAATATTTGCTCTATCTTATAGTGTCTAACTTGGAATCATTTGAATCTTTATAAACTCATTTTGGTGCTTATTTGATGGTAGAAGCTATCGTTATCTATTATCATTATTCGATATTGATCGTTCAACCACGTCGAAGCTCTGGTAGAACGTCGTCAGGACTAGGTATGCACGACAGGGTGCGCATTGGTCCCCTACCCTAAATAATATTAACTTTTTGTATGTGCTCCTCCCGTTCTAAAACAACATGTCAGTTTTTAAGGAGTTAAAACTTTTCAAATTTTAACAAAAAATATAAGAATATTAATCTTTATAATGTGTAATAAGTATTATTAGATTAATAATGAAATATATATTTGTAATAATAAACATATTAGGAGATATAGATGTTGCTAAAGTTTTCTATAAATCTAATAAAATTTTTAAAAGGTTGACTTAAGAAAAGAGATGTGCAGTTATTTTGGATTATTTAGTTAAAATCGAGATAAATTGTTCAAGAGTATGTCTTCAAGAGTTGGTAGAGGCCTAGAAATATATATTTTTTCTATAAGAATTCTCAAGAGTCAAGACACTTTTCGCTGGCCACATTAAAAAATGCCGTGCCACGATGTTTTTGGTCTCCTCTCCATCATTCCGTCTGCTCTCCGTAAAAGGCATGCAGCCTTTTGTTGCGATGTGTTGGGCAGCCCGAACGGAAAGCTGAAATAAAGCTGTGATTCTGTGAAACATTAAGGCTGCGACGCTAGTTACGCTTACGCGGCCAGCGATTAGCCAAAGCGATCCTTTGGATGCCCCCCGTCCCGTACTCCCGTCCGTCCGATCGATGGAGATCCCCGGGGGCGCCCCATGTGTCGACTGATCCGGTCACGAGAATCAGGTAGACTACTCCAGCCGGCCGTGGTACGCACCACCTTTCAAACCGCGCCATCATCCGCGGCTCGATCGCTCAACATACACGGGCCGGGCGAGCCAGACGCCCAATTAATTCCCCACCAACAATGACGCTTTTTGCTTGTTTTCGTCGGACGCATCATGCGTGTCCGACGAGCGACGACTCCGACGGCAGGGCTTCTCAGGACAAGTCGAGCCTTGAACCTGCTATAGGCAGCTCGGAGACGCGTCGCACGTGGGATTTGATGCGCCTCAGCACGAACGGTGGCGGGATACACGGATGTGAAATTATTGGACACCCATTCCAGAACCTAATTTTTTACAATTTGGTTCTTCTTTTAACAAAATTTATGTTTAACCTCCGAGAGACTTAAACTCATCTTTGAACACTGGGGTCGGTGGCGGTACTTATGGCGCCGAGGTAAAATGTCTCGGCGCCATAGATCTTGGCTCCGAGGTGCCTGGCCGTGCACAGCAGGACATCCTAGTTGGCGTTCACGTGGCTGATACCTCGGCGCCAGAATACATGGCGCCGAGGTCAGCCCACAGATGGCGCCGACCTCGACGCCATGTATTCTGGCGCCAAGCATGGATTCAAAGCGTGCGGTCAAGTTCCCCTCGCCGAGGCTGCTTTCATTTCTTCCACCTCCCTCTCGGTTTTTTTCTCTCCCTAACCTGTCCAATCTCTTGAATCGACGGATTTGACCTTGAATACTTGGATTTGATCCATACATCTTCGCGAGCAAGGTATCCTCTCTCCCCTTATCAGTTTTATGCATTAATTTGGTATATATTACATCTATTTTGTAACCCTAGATACGTTATTACCTAATGTTTGAAGTGATTTTTAATTTTTTTGTATTATGTAACGGTAGGATGTCAAGGCGTGGCAAAGCTAGTAAACCTAGGTAATATTTTATCATCGTGTTATATTATGTTTTTATTTATGTGCAACAAATAGAAAAACCCTAGGTTTAGGGTTTAATGTTTATTGCTTTCGGTTTTTAGAATAAATTTGGTTTAATTGTAGTTATGGCCGGATGACCGGAAATATCTTCGACCCGTTGCCTCTGCCTAGTGGCGTTCTAGTGCCCATGTGTTTTTCGGCGATCCTTGCAAGATAGCCAAGTCCGATGAAGAGAACACGTATAGACAGAGGTATTGGATGTGTGCCAATTTTGCGTTTGAGCATATACTTCGTCAGCGCCGCATTAACAAGATGGTGAGAAATTGATGTTGTTTAATATTTATTTTATGTCAAATGAAGTCTTGTATGATTTATTTGTTTTGTAACAATTGCATTTGTTGCAGACCCCTCCACCGCTCTGTGATTTTGAACAGTGGATCGACACTGAGATCAAGTCGAAAGACAAGGAGTGGATATAGAAACTGTTACGGTAGAAGGCAGAGGACAAGGAGATGATAGAGAAGATACGCAGAGAGGATGCTCTAGAAAAAGGAGAACAAGGAAGAGGAGGAAAGGAGGCGTGTTGCTTCGCACAGGGAGAAGAGGGAGAGGAAGCTTGAGCGTGCGCTCTGAGCGAAGGCAGCGATGGAGGAGAATCCCGATGCCCAGAGAAAGGAAAAGTGGCCTCGTTGCACTCAATAGTCTTCATGACTTACTAGTTCTATGGTATATTCATGAACAATATTGTTTAATCTTGGACTTTGCATTGTGTCATGTAATGCACTTTTAGTTTGTCGTCACGTACTTTAAATGTTGTTATGTTGATTAATGTGCTCTATTATTGGACCTTTCATAGTGTTGTTGGTTTCATTATTTATTGTCATAATATTGAGTTTAATATTGCATAGGTTGTGAAACGAGCTCACGTAGTGCAAATAAAACATAACGAAGTAGTGGATTACTTAATTCAACACACACAACACATGAAAATGACATGTAATAACATGTACCAAACTAGGGTACAGAGGTCCTGGAGTAAACCTAACATGTCTTAGGTAATTGAAGCAAACAACAAGCACATAAAATAGCATGTGAGAACATGTGCCAAACAAGGGTACATATTTCCTTTGACTAACCCTAACATGCCTTAGGTGATTAAATAAAAAAAACAAACGCATGGATGTGGCCCGTTAAAAAGATTGGTTTGTCCTAGTAGTGTGGCCACATAGCAAATTGTGTTGCACCTTCTCCACAGTATCTTCCCATTGTTGGTGGTGGTGGCGGCGGGGGTGGCGGCGGAGGACCCTTGTTCGTGTGATTAGGGAAGGTGCAATATGGATCATTGCAGAGTGCCTCATGTGAACTAGCACTATTGTTGTTGTCGTCCTGTTCATCGTCCTTGTAACCGCTGCTAACTTCTCTTTCTAGATCGAAGATATGGTCCTACAGGTAGTAGATGTACTCTACATGCGAATAAATAGGTCGAGAATCGACCCACCTAGTGAATCCATAGTTTTTTTCGATCAAGAAAGACTGCAATAAGTATGTCATGTAAGTTGTATAGAAGAGGAACATATTGAAGAAATAAATAGTAATAGCAATTACCCATGCTCATGGGTATTTAAAGAAACGACGATCTCTATCTATTCCCTCGGTGAACATCTGCACTAGGTAGTCCTCACTATGCATGCATTTTGGCCACTCTTCTTTCCGTTCATCGTATCCTCTCAGTGGTGCCTCTTTGATGAAATCACTTTTGCTCTCTAGGAACCTCTCATAAAGAGCTTCCTTAAATAAATCGCTATCAAGAGAACCCTCCCACATAATGGTAGTTCCCTTCCCCTTTCCTCTTCCTCTGAACGAAAGAAAATACTGATGAGTGCTCTTCTTCCTTATTGTGTATGTAAATGAAAGGGAGTGAGGGGTTATTTATAGGTTGAGAGAAGGAATGAAGGTCTCTCAATGTGCCATGTCAGCGATTCATGTGCCTCTTCACCTCAGCCCTTGGATCAAACAGTCATAAGATGGATGGTGGAGATGGAGTGGAGTTGTGCTTCCTTGCATGCCAGTACTATGTACGGGAAGTGATAAATCGCTGTTGTCATCGTACTCCTCGTCCTTGTAACAGAAAAGTGTATTTTCATTGTCTGAAATGCCTAAATTTGTTCACTGTTACTGAGAAGCTTAGATTTGTTCAGTATTACTGAAAAGGCTAGATTCGTTCACTGTTACTGAGAGCCCTACCAAACAACTCACAAAACAATGCCCGATCATCGAATATCACTGGCACCCTTTGCATTCCAACAAAACTGACATTACCAAACTAATCTTCCTCCATACTTCCTCCATGATACAAGGTGACTACGTTGTACATCTAGTTGGTATGCACATCAACCAAGTTATTACAGATATATTACTATAAGATAACTAATCATAATATCTAACTACATTTGCTAACTAAATTACCTATCTACCTAAATAAATAAGTATCTAACTGCCTAACTATCTCTCTAACAATATAAGAGATTTGGTAACTACACTTACTAACTAGCTAACTAAATTAATAAGTAACTAACCCCCTAAGTATGTCTCTAACAATCTAATCTAACTAAATAAGCTACATATATATATTCCTAAGTATATAATATAACTAAATAAATAAGCATCTAACTTTCTACCTATGTAATTAAATTTGCTAACTAAATTTGCTAAATATTCTAACAAAATTACTAACTAAATTACCTAAAGTAGATTAACTAATTTAACTTAACTAAAAAATTACCTTGCTGGAGGTACCGGAGGGGTTGGGGGTGTAGAGGAGAGGGGCAACGATGCGGGCACTAGAGGGGCAGGGGGCGCAGGGCCCGGAGGCCCGCCGGTCGACGGGAGCTCCAGTGAGTGGTGGCGGGTGGCCCTCACCGCCGGACAGCGAGGAGGAGGAGGGAAGGGGCGGTGGCATCACTGGGGCTGGACGGCGGGCTGGTGGCGTCACTGGTAGCCGAGGGAGCCGGTGGGGGGTTGCGCGGGGGCGTCGCCAGGCTCGGCCGTCAGCGGTCCGTCGGCCGATGGGGGTGCCGGGGAGAAGCAGGGGCCGCCCTCGTCGTCGGTGCGCGCGGAGGAGTCCCTGGGGCGACGAGGGCGGCTGATGGAGTGGATGGGGGAGCGAGGGAGGCGACCGGCGTGGGGTGGACGGCGGGCGGTGGCCTGCTGCGGTGGAGCGGGCGGCAGCCGGCGGAGGAGGCACGGGCGACGGCGGCGCTGGCTGGCGGCGGCGGTGAGAGGGAGAGACAGAGCGCAGAGAGAGAGAGAGAGAGAGAGAGAGAGAGAGCTGCGGCCACACGCGGTTAATCCATGTTCGGCGCCAGAATACATGGCTCCGAGCTTGGCGCCATGTATTCTGGCGCTGAGGTACCGGCCACGTGAACGCCACCTAGGATGTCCTGCTATGCACTGCCAGACACCTCAGAGCCAAGATCTGTGGCGCCGAGACGTGTTACCTCGGCGCCATGAGTCCTGACGCCGACCCCCAGAGTCCAAAGATAAGTTTACGTCTCCCAGGAGGCCAAACGTAAATTTTCTTTTAAAAAAGGGCAAAATTGTAAACAATTGGGGCCCAGCCCCCAGAGAATTTTAGGACCGAGGACGTCAGCATCAGGGCGTGCGCGTTCACGCTCAGCTCAAAGGAGATTCGACGTCATTCGGACCCATGCGTGCTCGGCAGGAAAGTTTTGAGCGTCACATCAGATGTTATATCAGAGTGGTGTGTGGGGTGTTCGGATACTAATAAAAAACAAATTATAGAATCCACCAGTAAACTGCAAGACGAATTTATTAAGCCTAAATAATCCATCATCAGCACATGGGTTACCGCAACACTTTATTATTAAGCCTAAACAATCTATGCAATTAGTTATTTTTTAGTCTACATTTAATATTTCATGTATACGTCTAAACATTCGATGTGATGTAATATGATGTAATTTTTTTTTTTTGGTACGAACGAGCTAGCTATAGTACTGGTAGCTGCGATTCCCTCGTGCCAGAGCCCAGAACCTAGCCCTTAGCCTCCTCCTAGGCCACTGTCGCAGGCTCGCAGCGCCACGCACGACCGGAGCCTGTCAGCCTGTTCGGGAGGGCTATCGTATCGTGGATTATTTATCGTTGGCTGGTTTGGTGTAAAAAAAAAACATTATTTTTGGGTTGAAAATTTACAATCGTTTACGAGCAGCTGTGTATCACTGTGTCAGGGCAGGCATGTTGAGCTGAGCAGGGCGAGCGGCCGAGCGTTGTGCTTCAGTGCTTGTGCACGTCTGCACCTGCACGAACAGTGCACACCAAATTACTACGAGTACAGTACCATATACACAAGTGCGTGAGCAAATGCGGGGCAGGGGCAGGGACCTGCGTCTCGGACGGACCATCGATGGCGATCGGCGCGTCGCGCGTACGTACTGTACAAGTTACACACCGATCCCGGCCTGGCCAGCGGCCAGTCACCCTTTTCGCCGGCGGCCCAACTGTCAGCCTCGCCTGAATTGCGCCGGCGAGAGGCGAGAGCGCGGTCCGTTTGTGCATGTAGAGTAGAGTAGAGTAGGGCTGCTGTTTTTGGTCTTTTGCCCGTCTGCCGGCCGGGTCCCCTCTCTGCGCGATCCCTACTACTGCTACGCTTCTATTCTCTCGGCGGCTGCGGGCTCTCAGCCCAGCACCCGAGCACCGGCACCGCTCCTTCTGTTCTGTCGCCCTCTCTCCCATGTACTACGAGGAGCGGCAATTGCACCGGCGCGGCGGCGCCTAGCGCAAGATCATATCCTGATCCAGGCACCGCAGACATAGCGCTCTTCCTCGGCTCGGCTCCACACCAGCCATTGATCGCCGCCACAGGCACATGCTGACGACATGCTACCGCCGCTGCGGGCCTGTGTGGGTTAATTAGCTCCACAGTCACAAAGTTCCTTGGGTTGTGAAACGGACATCGTGGAACATGGTACACTCCGGAACACTCCTTGAGAAAAGGATTTTCCACTGTCAGGACAAAACTGATCCAAGTTTGCGGAACAGGAACGCACGTTCCCGGACCGGGACACGGAACGTGGCACCGTACCACGTTCCCGGTGACTGTGGTTAGCTCTGCTTCCGCTAGCAGAGGCTAGCGTCGGCGCGTTGGCGCCGGCATGATGATCCGGCTAGAGGGTCGTACGCGCTACGCCGCTCATGGTCATGGCACCTCAGATCGGCCACCATGATGCATAGGCAGGCTCTATGCATGGGGAGCCGGTCCTTGTTTGACTCGGACGAGAGTCGACAGTACAGTCAAGTGAATAGGACATAGATGGGCGTTCGCTTTTCACTTCAGTCGCCTTATTACTTATCTGACGTACGGTCAACGAGGCAGATCGATGGTCTCGCGAATATCACGATTTCAATTCATGGTTTGGTTTGAAATGCCGTAGTGTCGTCTGCTCTCTCGCGAACAACAGCCGCAGAGGGACGAGCTGGTGGTTCGCAGCTGCAACTCGTCGCGGCAGAGTGTCGTCGCACGTGACCACTCAATGGAATTAGGCAAAGGCAAAGCTTCGTCGTGCAGGAAAATGTCCCGGTCTCAAAGAGACTGACACAGGCAAGGCGATCGATTTCGACCTCCCCCTGAACGAGCCCGGTACGCGTCGGGGGAACGGGAAGCGAGCAAAAAGTTTTCCGCGGGCCGAATCGATGCGACACGTTGACCCTGCAGGGTGGCTGCAGTGCACTGCGCGCAGCCCTTTTCGCCGAACCCCATTGATGATTGTGTATCCTATCCAACTTTATCCTCTGCTTCGCCTCTGCCGTGTACGGTGTTCGATCTTCATTGCATTGCATCTGTATCCCTCTGTCTGCCTGCCTTCTTCCATCATGCCTTTCTAGAAACCACGCAGTATATGTTGGCCAACCTGGTCTGAGATGATCAGGCACAGGCAGAACCGCCACAGCAGCTTCTTCTTGGCACAGGACCGCTTTGGCCTTTGGTTGGGAAAACAAACAGGGGACCTTCGCTTCACACTAACCCATTCCTGCTTGCAGCCATTGACGGGTGAAGTAGTAGCTTGACAGTGTCAGCAACCAACATCTACTGGATTACGTACACGTACTAGTACTTCATTGCATTGTAGTAGTATATATATGCTTGCTGCTACACATCCTAGACAATTTCTATCCTTAAAAAAAAAGGAGGTCTCTGCTTATAGGTCTTAGGTACAGAGACACCCAACTTTAGCCAAATCGAGTAAAGCCTTGTTTAGATCCCATCAAAATAAGTTTTTTCATTCTCTCTCCATCACATCAATTTTTGGACACATGCATGGAGCATTAAATGTAGGTAAAAAAATAATTAATTACACAGTTTGGTTGTAAATCACGAGACGAATCTTTTAAGCCTAGTTAGTCCATGATCGGATAAAGTTTGTCAAATACAAACGAAATGTGCTACAGTGTCCGGATTGCAAAAATTTGCAGTCTAAACAAGGCCTAAGGCCCCGTTTAGATTCCAAAAAATTTTGCGCAGTACCCATCGCATCGAATCTTGCGGCACATGCATGGAGTACTAAATGTAGACCGAAAAAAAAAACTAATTACACAGTTGGGTGAGAAATCGTGAGATGAAACTTTCGAACCTAATTAATCCATAATTAAACACTAATTGCCAAATACAAACAAAAGTGCTACAGTAACAAAATCCAAAATTTTTTGAATCTAAACACGCCCTAAGTGCGTTTCTTTGCCTTTTACCATGCATGCGATCGAGTGCGTTACAGTGTTAGCACATGTGCTGGATCGGAGTAGCCCCCGACCCCGATAGATCATGGATGGGCAGCGGCATTGATGAAGCTCTCGAGTGTGTGCAATAACTTGAGGGGGCCGAAACGAAGGCGACTGAGAGGGCGGCAAGAGCACACGAGAAGGGGAAATCCAAATGATGGCTTTGCTTTCAATAAGCTATCATGGCCATGCACTTGCACTGCCCCCCTTGCATTGCATCTTCAATTGCCTGTCTCCATGGCCAGCACCGGCCGATGCCTGCGACGGCGAGCAAGGAACCCGATGCGATGCAGTGCAGCTCCATTGAAGATGGTCAGTGTAATAGAACTAGTCCTATTTATAAGAACATAAGTACAATAACAATCACATCGAAGCGATCAAACCATATAAACCTGTTAGTCCGATGAAATCATGAAGGATCTCAAACAAACCAACGTATAAATCAAGATCGTACATGATTCAATACAACCAGTCACATGTTACATCACGGTTCACAAATATTTCACAAGTATCTCACATACATCGGAGTTCATATAGTTATTACAAACCAAGTTTAAATAACAAAAGCAAAGTAGTTTGACATCAACATTACACTCAGTTCAAATACATGCTAGTACCGCGGTCATTTTCAGCGAAAGTAAAACAGAGAGGATATATTAGGAGTACCATGCTCCATGGTTTAGTCCTCATCCACGACAGGATAAAGTCAGTTCTTACCGTACCAATGATACATAATATCATCTGCAAAAAGAGGGAATAAACCCTGAGTACGAGAATATACTCAGCTAGACTTACCTGTCATAAACCAGAAATAATATGACACCAAGGAGTATGCAATGCTTTATTGTTGGAGCTAGCTTGACAAAATTTTGCATAAAAGCTTAAACAACATAACTTAGAGATTTAATATCTTTAACATTAAATTGAATACCTATTCAATTAAGCACCTCTAGATTAGCACATGTACTAGAGCAATCACTTGATTAAGCTAACAAACATTAGTAACCATATCCGGTATAATGATTTGAGCATCATCATAACCATCAAGTTCAATCAATTAATGCTACGTTGTCGCTGCTCAGTCCAATTCTCACTATTCGAGAGAGACGACGACTCGAATCGATTTCAACCAGCTGGGGAGTTATTCCTAACATAAACACATACTTTCTCTGTCGGGTCGCGTCGGGTCACCTTTGGTACCATTCAGGTACAGTCGCGGGTCCGAGCAGCGCCGGACCCTCAGGGATTCTACCAGTCTGCCAGGAAGTTCAGTCCCAGCCTGCCCTTAGACTCACGCTGTCGACGAAATATGGTCGGCAGTCTACCTAGGGGTATGCCCAAGGTAGTAGATTATCGGCAGACAGATGCGCAAGCCACAAACAAGACGGTGACGCAAGACAGACACGAGGTTTTATCCAGGTTCGGCCGCCAAGAAGGCGTAATACCTACGTCATGCGTCTGATTGTATTGCTGTATGTTAATGAGAGATGTTTTTTAGGGGGATCCCCTGCCCGCCTTATATAGTTCGGGGGGCAGGGTTACAGATCTGGAAACTAATCCTAGCCAGTTACAATTGCCATATGTGGCCGGATAAGGATTCCTATTCTAACCGACCAGGATCCTACTTGATCGCCAAATCCGCCTTAACTCCTTGCGCAGGACTCCAACCGGGTTGGCTAGGCCGCGCGTCGTCTTTCGGATGGACCGGACCCATCGATCCGGGCCGGCCCAAGCTTAGCCATAAGGGTATAGGGGTTAATACCCCCACAGCTAGTCCCCGAGCACCATGTATTATGCTGCGACACGCCATTTCGACCTTCTCCGACAAGTTATGCCCGAGTCCTTGACATCTTCCGACCACCATCGTCGCCGGAGAAATAGGTTGTCCGAAGAATGTATGGTGCTCTTAAGAAAAAAGAAAAAGATTTCTGTCCCGGGAAGTGTGCCCACTTGTATTTCAAAAAAGAAATGTAAGTGCGTCTTGAAGCGTAGCATCTTTGATCATCGAGGCCTAGTGGGTGAAAAACAAACACATTCACCGCAAGGTGAAGTGTGCCCACTTAGTCCCCGAGCACGGTAGTAGGTGAAGTAAGCACGTAGTGCCGTGGTCTAAAAAGAAATCCCAATTAAGTTGAGAACCCAATCGTCGTGACAAAGCGTACGAGATGCATCATGGCGGTGCATCGCATCGATGTAGTCCCCGAGCTTGCTTTGGAAGGTGAAGTATGAGCCTTGTAGTAAGGTCTAAATAAAAGTCTCTCAACCGTATGTCAATTACAAATCACATGTAGCCGAGGAGAACAATTCTTGATCGGTGGTCGGGATATCCCCGAGCACACCGATTGTCGAGCAGTCTCCGAAAGCATGATAGTGGTCGTAGTAGTCCCCGAAAGCACGTTAGTGGTCGGAGCAGATCCCCGAAAGCACTTCGGTGGTCCGGGCGATCCACGAGCACGGGCAGAAGGTGCATGCAGATCCCCGAGCACAGCGGAATGGTCCGGCGATCCCCTAGCACAAAGAATGGTCCGGGCGCCCCGAGCACAGCGATGGTCCAGGCGATCCCCCGAGCACAGATTGTGGTCTGGCGATCCCCGAGCACGCAGCGATGGTGCGGCGATCCCGAAACGCAATGGTGCAGGCGTCCCGAAGGCATGGTCCTGGCAATCCCCGAGCAGCGGGTGTCGGGCAATCCCGAGCACAGCAGTGGTCTGGGCAGTCCCTGATCCATCCGTAGCGCGAAACGGGCATCTAAAACGCGAACGCCATTGATGTATTTATTCGGTGTATTTATCTATCTCTATTCTCTGCCAAGTCCAGTCTGACACGCCTGGTCAAAAAAAGCAAATGGGTATAGCACGTCATTCTGTCTTCTTACTCTTTTCTAGTAAACAGTCGCTTGGCACCTGTATGGAGGCGCGTCAGTGTGGGCCCTCTTACACTATTAACGAAGAGGTGCGTACACTGGTAACGAAGGAGCGCGTTTATTGGCGTAGATCTCGAGGTTGTGTGAACAACCGTCTGCGGCGCGCGTGCGCACATCTCCCAATAATCTCGGGCGGATTTAAACGACGGAGCTCTTTTGTTTTATATAATGTAGATCCGTAAGTTACTCACACCGTTCCCCATTGTCATTCGCCGCCGCAACCCTCTTCTTCCTCCCCGCCAAACCCTATTCCTCCAAAATCGCCGCCAATCCCTTGCCACCCGCATCCACCCCTTAGTAAGGACGGACTAATGGCGTAAGAGAGATGCCCAGAAGAAAGGCGGGGTCATGGCGAAGGAATGGTGGAAGTCGCGGAGCAATGAGCAGACCATCGAGGACCTCGTCGCCATGGGAGTGCTCCATAACAAGGCACTCGTGGGATGGCGTGCGCCGGAAGGAGAAAGCTTCCCCAATCCACAACCAGGTGAGATTGTGGTTTTCGAAGACTTCTTCAAACGAGGTTTTGGGATTCCAGTGCACCCTTTCCTTCAGGGTCTCTGCTTGTACTATGAGATTGGGATTTGCAATCTGCATCCCAATTCGATTCTCCTTATCTCCACCTTCATTCATCTCTGCGAGTCTTATGGTGGCTTCCAGCCCCATTTCGACCTCTTTCGCCACTGCTGCATCTCGAGAAGAAAGGGAGCGGTGGCTCAAAGATAGCCGGAGGCGCCTACCTGAATCTGCGCGATGGCATGAAAGCACAATACTTGCACTGCCCCTGGAACACCTCGCTGGATGAGTGGTACAAGAAGTGGTTCTACATCCGTGAAGAGCCGAACACCATCACCCTGTGCGACGTGGGACTGATTCTAGAGAAGAAGAATAGCTGGACAGAAAAGCCCAAGAACCTGGAGCAGATCGTCGAACTGCTCGGGATGATCCCGTGGGGAAAACTAGATGGCCCAAGTGTGGTCGGGAACTTCATCAGCCGAAGGATCCAGCCCTGCCAAAAGAGGGTTCATCCAGGCTTCGAGTACCAGGGAAGCGCCGATCCGACAAGGACCATGAAGGAGCCGCTCGACAAGACGGAAATCAAAGCCAGGATTGGGGAGCTATTCAACCTGGCCGATCCCCATTACGTCAGGCTGAACGACATTGAACACGCCTTCAGGCTGGCCCGACCTCCCCCAAAGGTAATTGATGCCTCCTTTTAACTGTAGAGTCATATTGTAATAAGAAATTGACTGTTGCCCCCGCTTTGTGTCGCAGTGTAATGGTCGTGACCGAGCAGCAGTGTTCGTGTCTCCTCCCCCCGGTGTAGATTGGCCGCAAGCTGCTGACCCAGCCGCCCAGACCAGCGCCAGGACCGACGACGTCCACTGGGTGGCACTCGAGACTGCGGAGGACGCACCGACCAGAGCCGCTGGCAAGCGTTCGACGGACAACAAATGACGCCAAACTATCTTCCCCCTATCGGACGACGAAGCAGAGGATGCGGACATCTTCCGGCTCGTCCCTCGAAAGAGGAGAAGACAAATGGGGTCTTCGGAGCAGGGTGGCTCCTCCGTGTCAGCAGTGGTCGCATCACCGACCACTGCAACACAGAGTACAAGCGAGGGAAACATCGGGCATCAAACCCCGACGCCTGTACCGGAGGTGGAAAAAGACCCGGTGGAGCCTGCCGAGCACGCGGAGCAGGGACGGTCAAGGCGACGCACCTTTGCCACATCATTCCGCAAATCGAAGCTATAAGTATCTATATCTTTGATGTAAGCTTGTAATTTGCATTGGATACTATTATCTTTCGAAATTGTCTCGATATATTAGGTCGGCGTCCACCAAGAAACCCGACCAGCTAGCGTAAGTGCGGCACAACCGCCAACGACGGCGGGACAAAGCGCCCAATGACCCACCGTGGAGGAGCTGTAGTAGGAACTCCGCTGGACCTCAAAGAAGCGGACGACCAGACGCCAGCCCCCCGATCCCGGCGGTCGAGAAGACAACCGAAGCAGAGTACAAGTGTTCCGAGCACGAACCGCCCGCTAAGGCGGATACCATGGCGCCAAGGAGCAGATCTAGCCGAGGAGCAAGCAGCCGAAGTGGTCAGAGCATTACGCCGACGCGACGGCTCGTGGAAAAGCCACGGTGGTTGTGGAGTCTGCAGACTCAGACCGGTAGCCGCCCCCGAACAGAGGTCAAGAGGAAGAAGTAGAAGAGGTCTGGGCCATCCCAAGATAGGCGACAACATGTATATGTGTCGCGCTATCGAAACGACGGATGGGTTATGCACGAAGAAATCCTGAGGTCGAAGAGACCCTAAGAGTCGAACGGCGCTGCGCCCGTGACAAAGTCGAGTACGTTTGGCTTGAATCCTTGACCCTGTTATGTAGTCGAACTGTCTGACTTAGCTTGTCTGTATGCAGGACCTGATGAAAACCGCAAAATACCGAAAGAGGTGCTTCGACTAGATTGAAGGAATCGCGGCAACCAATAAAGAACTGGCGGCCGAAGTGGAACGCTTGCGGTGCCAACTTGAAACCGCCGACCAGGAGAGGATAGATCGAGAAACACAGTAACCAAAACTCGGTCGGCCGACTCAACAACAAAGATTTGGAAAAAACAAGTAAAGTTTCATCTTATCATAACAAGTGCAGGACTTGTGTTGTTGTATTCTTGGTAGTAACAGCTGTAAGGCAGGTTTAGAAGCTAAAGTGGCCCGCCTCAAAGGGGAAAATAACCGTGTGACCGCAGAGTGTGGTCGCCTGAAGGAGGACAACGTGAAGCTAGCACGCACCGATCTCAACTCCAAGACCACACCAACAAAATGAAGGAGGAACTAAAAGGTAAGTATTCCAGATCACCTTTCACATTCTATTGCCCACCTTGCCATGTCGTGTTTTCACATTTGATGTCTTGTACTGTGTTCAGTTTTGAAAGTCAATGCCAAGAAGCACCTAGAGGCCGTGATCAGAGAGCGTGATGACTGGAAAGCACAATGCCTCAAGGCCGCCGAGGAGCGGGACACGTGGGTGAAACGGTGCCAAGAAGTGGCAACTGACATTGTGCCCGTCCTCAACCTTATAGACCCGGTGCTCACAGAGGAAGAGCCGAGGACGCGCCAGCTCGGACTGGTCGAGAGATGCAGACAAGCGTGGGGATGGTTCCAGGAGTTCGTGAAGGAGGCTGGTGAGTACATGGGTGCCCATGTACTAAGCATGGTGCGTGCCCACTATCCCCTGATCGATCTCAAGCGCCTGGAGGCTGGGTACCCGAAGGAGGTAGACCCAGACAAGGCAGAGGAGCTTCGGATGGCCTAGCTGGACTTGTCGTCAAAGATAATTGGCGATATTAACCTGTGTGGAGGTGGGACAGCACCTGTACAGGGTACGCCATCGACGAGTCAGCTAGAAATACCATCAGCTGCGAGCCAACCAACGAAGCCTGCGGTCTCGACCAGCCAGGCACCGGCGGGGCCATCCCCTTCAGCTCAACTAGCACAAGAGTCCCCGAGACTCAAGTAGGGTATCGGAAGCGGCGAGCAGTAAGTGCCATGCGCCCCGACCAGCCAATGTAATAGGCTCAGAGCTATAGAAGGAGGACATAGTTGTGTTATTGTGAACTTGAGCCTCTTCAGGCAAGCTTGTAATAACGTAACTGTATATTATTATAAACTTGTTTGCTTTGTATAAAGCGTATTTAAGCTTGATACTTTATGTTGGTGTAACTAAGTAAAAACGTATTAACGTTCTGTTTAGTTGTACCATCGTGCTCGACACATCATCTCGAAAAGTTTGTGCGGCCCTGGTTTTCCATGTGGTCAGAGTGTGAGGTCTGGTGACCTGTGCACACGTAGACGCAGACAAGTTAAACCAAGGAGGACCTGCCGATCGCCCGTAATGTAGAGAACAGATCCCATGCACGTATTGGGAGGAACCGGAGACAGAGCCTGCTCCGAAAACCATAGAAGGGGTGGTGGTTGGCTTTTACTGGCTGTAAGACGTTGGTCGTGTGACTTCCTTGATCATGAATGGTCCCTCCCATGGGGTTGCAAGTTTGTGGACACCAGCCTGGTTCGTCTTCCACTTCAGGACCAAATCTCCGACCACGAAGAACCGCTCTTTAACATTTTTGTTGTAGTACCTACGCAAAATAGCAAGGTATTTGGCGGTGCGTACACAAGAATCGAGCCTTTTCTCTTCTGCGCTGTTTACTTCTAGCTCCCGTACTTCATTGACCTTGCCCTCGTCGAAGTTCTCTACCCTTGCTGGTCTGAAAGCTATATCTGATGGGAGGACTGCCTCAGCGCCGTAAACCATAAAGTATGGTGAGACGCCGGTGTTACGACTAGGTTGAGTTCGGAGGCCCCAGACCACGGCTGGTAACTCCTTGAGCCATCTTTTGGGAGCTTTGTCGTTTTCTCTATACATCCTCTTCTTCAATGCGTCCAAGATCATGCCATTTGCCCGTCGAGACGTATTTTACTACTATGCTCCTTTCATCGCAAAAGTCCCAAAAAGCGTTCCCGGTGAACTGAGTACCCAGATCGGTGATGTTGTTGGGTATGCCAAAACGGTGGATGACCTGGTCAAGGAACATGACAGCCTTTTCTGAAGATGCCTGCACCAAAGGCATGTATTCTATCCACTTAGAAAATTTATCAATCAGCACAAAAACACATGTAAATTTCCCAGGAGCCGGTTTGAAGGGCCCGATCATATCCAGTCCCCAGTATGCAAAGGGCCAAGAAGCTGGTATCGTCTGAATCTCGTGTGCTGGTACGTGGATTCTTTTGGCAAAGAACTGACAACCCTCACAGTGACGGACTAGCTTCTCTGCGTCGGCTACTGCTGACGGCCAATAAAACTCTGCTCGGAAAGCATTACCGACCAGTGTTCTTGAGGCCGCATGGTTGCCGCAGGAGCCAGAGTGGATTTGGTCCAGGAGACGTTCGCCTTCTTCCTGGGTTATACACTTCATCAAGATTTCTTCCTTTGCGTTTTTGCGCCATAACTTGTCATCGACGAGCAGATACTGCTTACTGCGACGCATTAAGCGCTCGTTTTCTGTCCGATCAGTATAATCGCTGCCATCTGTTAAGTACTTGATGAAGGGTACTCTCCAGTCTGGCTCATGAGTGGTCGGAGGCGGCTCGGTTGTGCTTGGCGCCGGAACCGTAGCCACCAATTGCTAGTCCAGAACTTTGTCGACCGTGGGATCCTCCTCTTCGATGGAAGGCGTGAGCAGGTCTTGGACGAATACACCATGTGGGATTTTGGCTCGAGATGATCCTAACTTTGACAGCGCATCCATTGCTTGGTTCTTATCCCGGACCACGTGTATGTACTCGATGCCATAGAACCTGCCTTCCAGCTTTCTTATCGATTTACCGTATGCGTCCATCTTTTCGCTGGTCGTGTCCCAGTCCTTGTTGAGTTGGTTGATGACTAGAGCCGAGTCTCCGTAGACGTAGAGACGTTTGACACCAAGCTCAACCGCAATGCGTAAACCATGCAGGCATGCTTCATACTCAGCGGCGTTATTAGATGCTAGGAAATAAATCCTGAGCACGTACCAGAGCTGCTCCTTGGATGGTGACACGAAAAGAACCCCTGCTCCTGCACCATCAATTGTGAGAGAGCCGTCGAAGTACATCGTCCAATATTCATCGGATTCCGGAGAGGCAGGCGTGCTTAAGTCTGTCCACTCGACGATGAAATCGACGAGTGCCTGAGACTTGATTGTAGTACGGCTTGCAAATTCCAAGGAGAAGGGGCATAGCTCCATTGCCCATTTGACGATGCACCTGTTCGGATCCTTATTGCAAATGATGTCCCCCAAAGGGTACTCGGTCATGACCACCACACGATATCCGTCGAAGTAATGTCTCAACTTTCGGGATGTTATTAGTATGGCGTAGAGCAGTTTCTGAATCTGTGGGTACCTGAGTACCTCACTGACGAAATAAATTGGCCGCTGTACCTTATAGGCGTGGCCCGGCTCGTCGCGCTCGACCACCATGGTAGTGGAGACCACCCGATTGGTTGCTGCAATGTAAAGTAGGAGGGTTTCGTCTTCTCTAGGAGCAGTGAGGACTGGAGGTGATGTAAGGTAATGTTTTAGCTGCGTGAAGGCAGCGTCTGCTTCTTCCGACCACTCAAACTTCTCGGATGCTTTGAGTAGTTTAAAAAATGGTAACCCTTTTTCTCCTAATCTTGATATGAAACGGCTTAGAGCGGCCATGCATCCGGTAAGCTTTTGGACATCCTTCACCTTTTTAGGAGGCTTCATGTCTAAGACATCTTTTACTTTCTCCGGATTAGGGCGTATGCCATCGTAACTGACGATGTTGCCTAGCAATATACCAGAAGGAACACCAAAGATGCACTTCTTTGGGTTTAACTTCCATTGGAATGTATTGAGGGCCGCGAAGGTACGTTTGAGGTTGTCAACAAGGGTATGTGCTTCCTTGGTTTTGACAACTACATCATCCACATAGGCCTCTACTAGGTCATCTTTTATCTCGTCTGCGAGGCAGGCCTAAATAGCACGTTGGTATGTAGCCCCGGTGTTCTTGAGCCCGAACGACATAGTCGTGTAGCAGTAGGCGCCGAAAGGCATGATGAAAGACGTCTTGATCTGATCGTCCTTTTTGAGAGCGATCTGGTGATAACCAGAGTAGCAATCGAGAAAGGAAAGCAGCTCGCAACCGGCGGTTGAATCTATGACCTCGTCTATGCGAGGTAAGCCGAAGGGGTCCTTAGGGCAGTGTTTGTTGAGATCAGTGTAATCAACGCACATTCTCCATTCATTATTCTTTTTGCGTACAAGAACCGGGTTGGCTAACCACTCCGGATGATACACTTCTTTAATGAATCCGGCTGCTAAAACCTGTGTAACTTCTACCCTAATTGCCTCCTTTTTGTCGCGAGCAAAACATCGAAGCTTCTGCTTGATAGGTTTAGCCTTGCTGTTGACATTCAAGGAGTGCTCGATCAAGTTCCGAGGTACACCGGGCATGTCGGCAGGTTTCCATGCGAACACATCCACGTTGCTCCTCAAAAACCCGACGAGCGCGTCTTCCTATTTGGGATCCAGGTTGGCCCCGATAAGGGCCGTTTTGCTGGGGTCGCCGTTGACCAGCTGGATCACCTTGTGCTCCTTTGACTTGATGTTTTTGCGTGGAGTCTCGAGCTCTGGGATCTCCAAGTGGTCGGCTGAGGTCTTCTTAGCGTCGAGCATGGTCTCGGCCATGCGAATATAGAGGTCGTGGGCCTCTGCTATTTTGAAACTGTCGTCTTCGCAGGTGTAGGCGGCGTACACGTTACCTCGGAGGGTTAGGACTCCTTTCTCGGTAGGCATCTTGAGCACCAGATACCTATAATGAGGTATGGCCATGAACTTGGTGAGCGACGGTTGACCAAGAATAGCATGGTAGGTGCCGTCGAAGTCAGCGACCACAAAGTTGACGTAATCGGTGCGGAAGTGGTCCGAGGTCCCAAACTGCACCGGTAGCGTGATCTGCCCGAGAGGTGTAGAGCTCTGTCCGGGAAGAACACCCTAGAACTGTGCCTCGTATGGCTTAAGATCCGCCTGAGCTATCTTCAGGGCGGGTAGACTGTTCTTGAACAGTATATCAATGGAGCTGCCGCCGTCGATCAGTACTCTATCGAACTGGACCTTGTTGATACAAGGATTGATGACCAGGGGAAAATGTCCTGGCTCCGGTATTGCGGCCCATTGGTCCTTCCTACTGAAAGAGATTTCGCGGTGAGACCACGGAGGGAGCCGGGGATCGGCGAGCAGGTTATCGGTGTTGGTCACGTTCAAACAAGAACGGGCGAGCAGCTTGCGTTCCCGCTTGGTCTCGATGGACACTTTGCCTCCGATGATGGTGTGAACGCAATCGGTTGGCTTGACGTACTTGTGACGAGGGTCTGCATCGTCGTCTTCGTTATCCTCGTTGCGCTGTTCTGCTACATCGTTAGGCTTGTCGGATGTATCCGGAGCCTGTTGACGTGTATAAATAGACTTGAGAACGCGGCAATTCTCCATGGTATGGTTTGACTTAGGATGGAGCTGGCAGGGCCCCTTCAATGCTTTGGCGTAGTCGTCTTCGTAGTTACGACGTCCGCCACCCTTTTTAACGGTATTGACCTCGCCGTCGTCTTCCCGAGCACGCTTGCTCCTGTAATCGTTATGGCGGTTACGCTGCTGATCACGTCGGTCGCGGTGGTCGCGGGAGTTGTTGCGCTGGTTGCGGCGGTCAAAACTGTCGCTCCGACCACGGTTGCCATGGTAGTCGTCGCGGTGTGAGGGGTGGTCAGAGCGTGGAACCCTTGCTGCTTCTTCAATAATTATCTTCTTGGTGTCGTCGGCATCCGCATATTTCTTAGCGGTGGATAAGAGCGCTGTGACCGACTCAGGTCTCTTCCGGAGGAGCTTGTCTCTTAGGGTGTCGTGGAAACGGAGGCCAGTGATGAAAGCCTCGATTGCCTCGTTGTCAGAGATTGATGGGACCTTGATGCGCATCTCTGAGAAACGCCGGACGTACTCGCGCAGTGGCTCATCTTTCCGATCTCGGATCCGTTGCAGATCGTACTTGTTGCCCGGTTGTTCACAAGTAGCGATGAAATTGTCAATGAAGGCTTGCTTAAGCTCCTGCCAAGAATCAAAGTAGTTCGCCGGTAAGCTGACCAGCCATTGGTGACCTGCATGGCCAACAACGACTGGGAAGTAGTTAGACATGACGTGCTCGTCAGCCATGGCTGATCTGCACGCGGTTTCGTAGAGCATGACCCATAATTCGGGGTTTTCTTTGCCGTCATACTTCTGAAGTTTCTCAAGCTTAAAATTCTTGGGCCATATGACTTGGCGAAGGTGTGGAGTAAACTGCTTCAAACCCGGCGGACCGTGGGCAGTGTCATACTCCATACGGCGATAGCTTTCGTGGGATGCTCGATCGTCAGCTCTCTGGTTGATGCGGGCGCGCAGATCGCGTCCACCGAGGTAATGGCGGAGATCGTTATTGCCATCGCGGCAATCTCAATTGCCATCTGGATTAGCCCTGCGACCGCGGTTATCGCGACGATTGTCGCGGTTGTCTTGGTGATTATCGTCCCGGATATCGCGACGGTTGTCCTCCCGACGGCGGTTACCACCGTCATGGCCACCGTTTCCGCCTCGATGGCTGTCTGACGGGTCATTGTTGCGCGAGCCACGTGGGTTGAGTGGCTGTGAGCGGCTTGGAAGCTGGCGACTGTGGCTTGACTCGACTGAGACGGATGGAGCTCGGACTTGATTTACAATCTCTGTGGTCTGGACCATGGCAGCCGTCAGATAGGCTTGTATTTCATCGCGAACCGCTTGGGTTTTCGGGGTGTTGGGTAGCCGTTGCATTGTTGCCATGGCGACGGCTACATTGGCACTTGGAGTCCTGAAGACCTGTTTGTTCCCCACCCTGTCGAAAGCATCGTTGAGGTCGCGTGGCTGGACCCTGATGCGTCACGCCTCCTGGTCTGCTTCGGCTTTGATTTGTCGGCGATTGAACCGGTCAATATTGCGCGCTTCGCGCGCGATCTTTTCTTGTTCTGTTTCGCCAACCGCCTGCGGTTCGTCATTGCTGACAACATGGATCAAATCCCCTCGTCTTGGCGGGAAAGATGGGAATTGTGAAAACCCTGGGGCGTGGTCTGGCAGATCCAGATCATACTTGGTGCCGTCATCTTCGTGATGCTGAAGCTCGGTGTGTACAGATGCTTTAGATGTGATGCCAGACGAGGAGGTGGAGTCGCCCTCTTGAACTGTGTGGACGGATCCTTCCTGATAATCTTCAGTCCGGATCATGTTGACGAAGTCACGCTGCTTCGGCCGAGGTCAGCGCATAAAACATTGATCCAAGCAGCGTTGTGGGTTATACGCGTAGCTGGAGGCAGCGTTTCGCAGGCCGTAAGGCTGGACCTGGTGGTTCTCCATCGAGGCTGCGTACTTGGAGTGCCAGACACCCGTCGCGGAGGCTGGCCGTCGATGAGCGGAGCGCCCTTCAGGAGTAGATAAGACCACAAGATCTGTACCAAGTTGTGCAGGACGACTGGTCCGAGCTGGTCGGGTAGATCTGTTGTGGGGAGCGGTTACCTGCTCGTTAGGTTGACTTTGAATCGTACTTACCAGAGCTAGGGTTTCAGCGAGTTTGGTGCTGACCCGATCGATGGAGCCGAGCAGGTCGGTGTTGTCGATCTGCTTCCCTTTGTAGCGGGGAAGCGGACGATGAGTCGTCGGCGTGGCTGAAGATGATGTAGGCATGGTCGGAGCCAAATGTACCGTGGTCGGAGCCAGATCCATCGTGGTCGGAGCCAGGCGTACCGTGGTCGGAGCCCGACGTACCGTGGTCGGAGCCAGATCCATCGTGGTCGGAGCCGTAGCCGATGTAGGTGAAGCAGTGGTCGGCGCAGACTGAATCCACGCCTCCTCCGTGGTCATGACGATGAAGCCGTCGGAGCCGGTGGTCCAGGTGATCTGGCCGACGGTGAACGTGAGGCTGTTCGGCGTAGCCATGGAGCCAGTGGTGATGGCCGTCTTGTTTGCTTGGAGAGTAGTACGCACACCCCCTACCTGGCGCGCCACTATCGACAAAATATGGTCGGCAGTCTACCTAGGGGTATGCCCAAGGTAGTAGATTATCGGTAGACAGATGCGCAAGCCACAAACAAGGCGGTGATGCAAGACAGACACGAGGTTTTATCCAGGTTCGGCCGCCAAGAAGGCGTAATACCTACGTCCTGCGTCTGATTGTATTGCTGTATGTTAATGAGAGATGTTTTTTAGGGGGATCCCCTGCCCGCCTTATATAGTCCGGGGGGCAGGGTTACAGATCTGGAAACTAATCCTAGCCAGTTACAATTGCCATATGTGGCCGGATAAGGATTCCTATTCTAACCGACCAGGATCCTGCTTGATCGCCAAATCTGCCTTAACTCCTTGCGCAGGACTCCAACCGGGTTGGCTAGGCCGCGCGTCGTCTTTCGGATGGACCGGACCCATCGATCCGGGCCGGCCCAAGCTTAGCCGTAAGGGTATAGGCGTTAATACCCCCACACACGCCACTAGCCTTCCGCACATCCTTACTGTCTCTAGTGTGCGCACTTTCACTTATCGGGTCTCCGGACTGAATTAAGCTACTCGGTTTCGTGGTCGGAACAAGTTATCCAGTCAGCTAAGTGCTAGGCATGCATTCAATATGACATGAGGACGTACAGCGAATCGGTCCTTAACCGACACAGACAGGGATAAATAGGCACCAAGACCTCCATGCCTTGTTGCTTCTCTATCTCAATCCCACCCAGTATCCTTTTTGTTCATCAATACATGGTTATTTCTACGATAGCAATTATAGCCAACCGTGACCAGATATCTACCTATATCTCGCAGGTGATATGAAATCACCCGACTTCTACTGGACTAAGCATGGCTAAGCATATATTCGATGCTGGACCTATATAGGATTCAAGATTTATTGGTCTGGACAAGGAAAATATATGCATCAAGTGTTTCCAATCAACACCTATAACCTAATGCATCATACATAAAGGACACAAGTGATATTTGTAAAAAACATAGGAGGCTTATAATGCTTCGGGGCTTGCCTTTCTGGAATGAGGAAGGTTGATGGTCAGAACACTCAGAAAGATCTTCCACGTTGACTCCTCCTTCCGTCTAAACCTCCTGCTCCTAGGTTACCTGTTGCTTCTCCTGATGCTCGGGTTCGAACTCGAGTAGAGTCATTCCTTCCGGAGAACCTATTGCATGCATATGCACAAATGAGTATCATGAATGCATAAGAGATGAGATGATATGATAAATTGTATACACATGAGCATGGTTATCCACAAGATGTATGATAAATTTAACATTCGTTGACCAAGTAGATGTATAACTTTCTTCTAGTTGATCTTTACTGAGTAGGTGTATATCTCTTCTATAGTACAAGAAACATACACTCACTAAGTTCTAGTAACCTAAGATAAAGTTGTTCATCATTAGTAACAGGCTTAGAACCTACAGCTAACAACTAATCTCAATTAGCCTAAGCATCTACGCAAGCATCACATAAGACAAACAATTATAATTGACTTAGTCATATTTATTTCGGTCATATCTAGAGTTCTACTCAACCAAATAATATGATCTTGGACTTTATGGAAATTTTATAAAACTGCCTACAACTTTCTTATAGTCGTCTCAAGATGATTCAACGGCTATAAAGGTCAAACAAAGCAATTTCCCAAATATATCGTGAAATTCCAAAGAACAAGCATTTTTAGAGACCAAATTCCAACAGCTATAACTCTCAAACTATTTAGCCTATTGCCATAAAAATGTGACACAAGCAAGATAAATAAGTTATCTATAACTTTATTATTGACAAGATTTACAACAAACATCATTTTATCAATGCAATTTACTTAACAACCGAAATTGTCCAAAACCGTCACTATAATTGAATTATAGAGCAATTAATATTTCACTGCATACAAGCAATCAAATTTGGGCACAACCAATGGTATCAAAAGTTCATAGACATCATATACACTTTAGAAAACATAATGGTCAAACCCAAATAAATTATTTAAATGCCTTTATTAATTTATTTGGACATTAAGGTGAAATAAGGAAAATATATCAAAAGTGCACAATAAATTTTGAGAAAATTAAAGTAGCATACATATGACCACAAAAGTCTACTATACAAATTTCATGCCACTTGGATAAATATAACCATCTCTACAAAAATAACAATTTATATAGGCTTATTTTAGCAAAAATAGTTTAGCCTAATGAAAAGTGTCTAACAATAGATTTTCTATTTTTCTTACATTCATCCTAGAACCATATCACTGTATAAAAATTTGCATGATCATTAGTTATGTATTTTTACCCCATTTATTTGCACTAGAAACTAGCAATTATTTAAAATTAAATAGGAAGACCATATTCCAAATATTCTTACTGTAGGTTTAGTATTTTTCTTAGATAGAGAATATCAACATAAGATCATTAAAATTAGAATCACAATTTTATCACTTTCCCAGCTCAAGTTATGCATTTTACAAGATATAAACCACTTTAAAATCACTTATTAGCTCAATTTAATTATAACAAAAAAAAATCCAAACAGTAAGTTTTATATTTTTATCAAATATTAAACTTCATGATGAATCCAATAAAATTTGGTTTCTCAATTTGGACACTCCTAGCTCTAGATATGAATTTTTAAAATATATATTCAAATCTGTAAAAAAATAAGAAAATCAAAGAACACACAGACTGATAGATGAGGCCTGCGGTCAACGGGGCCCGCTCGTCAGTGAAACAGAGGCAGGGGACAGAGGTTGACCGACGATAGCTTGCCGTCGGCGAGGTCTCCATTGAAACCCCGAGCACCATCATGTTCCTCACGTCAACCCGCACCCAGGGGTACCTCAGGTTGGGTCGGTGGCTCACCGAAGCAAGATCACTGGCGAGCATGGCGGACGACGGTGGTCGCGTGGTGGCGCGTCGGCCGTCTCCAGCCATGGCAGGTTCCGATGAAGATGGTCCTACCTCTACGGTGACCTAGCACAATTCTAGAGCAAGATCTGGCCACGGTGAAACAGTGGGGAAGCCTGATCGCGTGCATGGCGGCACGGCGGCGCCCAACGCACACGGCGGAGCTCTCCGTTTTGGCTAACCGACGGCGAGAGGTGGGTCTCCATCTTTGCGGTAGGAGCTAGCGTTCGTGGCTATGCATAAACACCTTCGAGCGGGGGATGGCGAGACCTAGGGGCGGTTGGCCGCGGCGAGCTCAAGCTCATGGACATGGCGGGCATAGCGGGAGCGGCGGTGCATTCCTGCATGACGGTGCGGTAGCATCTACCCTAGCTACGGCCTGAGCAGTAGTGACCTAAGGCAACTACGGACTGGACGATAGGAAGGCAGGCGATGTAGTGGAGTGGCCTAGCCACGATGAGCTGAGAGCGCGGCGGCGCTCCGATGATGTCGCGTCGACGGAAACAGCCGTAGGCCTTTACCTTGGGCTCGAACGGCAGCTCTACTAGGTCGAGGTGGTAGAGCGGAGCAAGGCGGAGCTATTGGCGTGGACGATTTGGAAATGGAGCGGTGATGGCTGCGCGCAAGCTCGGCAAAGCTCACAGAGGCGACGACGACGACGCTCGGTTTCCCTTGGCGGGCGAGAGAGAAGCAGAGCGAGGGCGAGAGAGCGAGAAATGGAGGGAGCACGACGTCTCCTCACTCTTCACTCCCCTTCGGCCCGACCAGCCGGGCCAACGCCGGCGTATGGCCACAACGCGACGCGCGCGCCCTACGCCGGTCGGCCACGACGCTCACAGTGAAGGGTCGGTTCAGGTCATCTGACGAGCCAACTTTGCGCCTCCATAACTCCTAAACCATGCGTAATTAGCAAAAACTATATTAGTAAAAGTTGTAGAGATATGTGAGATCTCCAACTTTGATTTAGGAACCATCATCTAATTCTCAATGGTTAGCCAGTTACAATGCTCCCAAGTGACGCACATTGAAACTGTAAATGGTTTTAGGACAGCAAATTCTCCATATCCAAAAACAATATTTCTTTGCTAATTTAGAGTTATTTTGGACTATGTTAGGCACTGAATTAGGTCTTGGCCCAAAAATGAAAGTTGTTACTCTATTCAAATACTACAACTTTGCTTAAGGGTGCACTGCCATACAAACACTCTATGCTATAGTTCAACTTTGGTCAAAGTAGGATCATGAAAATTGGAGTTTCTAGAATAACTATGACTTGGGGGCTGTTTTGGTCCAAGTCATGAATACCAAACTTGTTTCTTGTACCATCCTAAGTGTGCCTGAAGTGTTTTAGTGATCAACGTCAACCACTTGCATTAACAAGCATGACCATAAAGTATACACACGTTGCAACATGGAATAACAAAGGATATGTTTTATATGTTTCATATGTTTATGCTCATATATGAATGAATGATGCTTATGTTCATGCAATGCAAGTGCAAAAGTGCAAACCTAACAACTAGGGTGTTACATTTATGACAAGGATTGGACCGCGCGTAACTACACTTTGTCACGGGGACCATAACTCTTTTTTATGAACCGTCACATGAATCATTATTGGTCCTGTGATCATGTGTCTACTGTCTAGTGTTAGCATTGTTGCTGGGGAGTTCAATCAGTACAATCATGATTCTCCTAGTGCCTTGGAAAAGATTTGGTTAGATTTTTCTCCAATTTTCCTTTTTCATGGATGCATCCTGTGTCTAGGGCCTTGTTTAGATTGGGGTTAGGAATCAGTATTTGGTACTGTAGCACTTTCGTTTGTATTTAACATTTATTGTCCAATCATGGCCTAACTAGGCTCAAAAGATTCGTCTCGTAATTTACAATCAAACTGTGTAATTAGTTATTTTTTATCTACATTTAATACTTCATGCATGTGTCCAAAGATTTAATATGATGAAGAGAGAGTGAAAAAACTTACAATCTAAACGAGGCCTAGTATTGCAACCGCGCTCAAAATCTGCTTAACGTGCACTTTTCAGTGATATATATATCATCACTGGCATGCATGTGGGACTAGACTCCGATCCAATACTCCGTGTCCCCGAAAAGACTGGCGGTATCGATGGAAAAGCGTGTCTCAACTCTCAAGTGGTGGCCTCCTGTTCGCTTGCTCGTATCTGACTTATAAATCATGGCTTATCAGTATATGAATATTATTTTTCTCTTACACCAAATCAGTCAATAGTACTTTCAGTCATGGTTTATAAGCCAAACCAGCCCAAACGAACAGGGACACATTGCAACATTTAAACAAAACAGATTTGACCATTTATATGTTGGATACCATTTGATGCTAATGTTTCCTTGAGCATGGCATTATAAGATCGTGTGATTTAGTAACAAGCTTTTGTTTTGACGCCAATGACTTGTTGTTTATTTATATTATTACAGACTCAGACTTACTTCAAAGTTCAAACCATGGACAATGCGTTTATGATGATGTAATAACGAAAGATATACTAAGTGCACTGAAGATGCAGAGGGCAGAACACTTTCCATTTTCTGAAACAGAAACCAATGGCACCGTGGAATTCAGAAAGAGCAGAAACCAAGTTCTTTTTTTTCCTTTCTGATTTAGCTATGTTGATGTCTCTAGTGTCTGGAGTATTTCTTTCACACCACACATGGTTAGCACCATATGCCACACGAACTCAGTTTTTATGGCTAACTTTGCTGGTTTTAATTGTTACTCCTACGATCCAAAATTATAAGTTGTTATGTATTTTTTTAGTAGATAGCATTTGCTACGTACCTTGATATGGATTATGTCTAGATATATAGTATTATATATCTAGAAAACTTGTAACGACTATACGCCCTTTGTCCCACAATAATTAACTTTATAGAAATTTTCATACAGATTTAGGACACTAGCAAATGTATCATTGCCAACTTTCCTTTCCCGGCCCCGGAGAATATCTCCTAGATATGACAATTATTGTTTACATGCACTCATGATTAACTTCTGCATTAGGAGGTAGTGTCCAATATTTCCGTTTTAGATAAATTTTAAACCTTAGAAAATTATTATTTTTGGGACAGAACGGAATGGAGGGTGTATTATTTATTAGCAAGTTATCAGCCATATAGTGAAAAGTTACTAAGTTTAGAATAATAAATTATGTTTATGCCTCAAACAGGTTAGTATAAAATATATATTCCATGGGTTAATCTAATAATACTAATTTGATATTATAAATGTTAATATTTTATAGATTTAGAAAAAATTAGAATTGTTTAACTTCTTACAAAAAAAAAAAATAAGAGTTGCATTTTTGGGAGGGGGGAAAGCCTCCCTCCATCTCTAAAGAAAAGCCATCCTATTTTATCCTATGTGAAACCATGTTGAGTGTGATCAAACTTATTAAAAAATCAATATTTATGATACCAAATGTATCATAGTATATCTATTTTGTGTTTTTTCTCTATAAACTTGGCTAAATGTAGAATTATTGGACTTAGGATAAACGATATACGGAGGAGTATATAACTTTCAAAAAACGTTAGCAATTAACCAAACATGCTTTAATTCCAGAAATTGCTCTCGAATATTTGCATTCTTAACGCCAGGTTGTTCAAATCATTGCCTCTTTTTTCTCTCTCGATCTCCTTTTCTACCCTAGCAGCACCACTAGTGCTGCCGCCACATGGATTTCCTTCAGGGACTGCGGTTTGCAGCAAGCCAGCAACCACGTTCAGCAGGTGCATTGCTTGCAAAAGCAAGAGGTGAACCAAGCCAAAAAGAAAAAGGGTAAAGAAGGAAGAGCGAAAAAGACATGAGAGATGACAGGCGTGCAGTAAAAACAGAGGAGGTGAGAAAGGGCCTTCAATCGTGAGGCATTCAATTGCGCGCAGTAAAGCGATGATAATCATGCCCCTTGTATTGTAAAAAAAAAAAAAGGAGACGGTAACTAAAGAAAGAGTGAAAAAATAAAGAGAAGAGGTGTGGCGCGTGATGATGAGCGAGGACCCGGATGCGAGCCATCATTACGAATCTTGGGCCGGTCGAGGCCCATCATCATCATCGTTTGAAGCCCCCCTTCCCCTCGTCGTACCCAGCTTGACCTTTTTCTCACTAACCCATTCTGGCTTGGCCTCAAGTGTCAAACCACTAAATAAAGCTCTAGTAGACTATTAACATCGGTTGCTGCACTTCCCCGCTGTAAAAGTAGAGGAATGCATGAGTGTGCAATGGAAGGATGAAGTACAGTGGCGAGAAGCATTGCACGTTGGGGCTCACCAGATCATGCAGCAGAATTTACTCGTGTGTCCGGTGGATGCATGATCACCTCTTGACAAACCAGGGCTAGCTTAGCTTAGCTTAGCTATGATGGTCTAGATTATAACCAGCTTATAGAATCTACACAGCTTCAGATTATACAATCTGGATAGCTGAACCAACCTAACTTTTTGTAGCTTTTAGATGTTAAAAGACTATTCTACCCATCCGTATTTCTCCTAGGCGTAGCAGTAGTCGAATTTACTGAGTAAGGGTATTTTTTGTAATTTCACTCTGTACTGTAGCTTGTCATAGCTTTTGGAAGCTGTGGATCCAAACAGTCTATCAATCCAGCTTTTAGAATCTAGCTTTTAGAATCTAGCTTCCAGAATTTTGGTGGGATCCAAACACAGACTATGTTATGTGAAATGTGGCATGCCGGTGGTTGAGCTACACGAGCTTTCGTCCCAACACGACCTTGGGTGCTGATGTGCCATAAGTAAGCAACTAGCATCCTCGCAGAAAAAAAGTAAGCTAGCAACATAACTCGGGCCATAATTTCTCTGTACGTGCTGTTTTCTACCGGCCGGCAACGGCGAGACACCGCCGGCCGTGCAGTCAGCGTGCATGCGGTGGCGCGCACAAGGGGAAGAAGTCTAGACGCGGCCGGCCAGCATCACGTGAGGCCAGCCGGCCAGGCAACCACACCCCGGCCTCATGATTAGCCACCATTTACGCCGCCCTGCCGCCGGCCGGCCTCGCTCGCCCCCGTTGCGTCCCCGCACCCCTCTGTCCCTCTGCGCAAGTTCAAAGGCGTCATGAGTGGCAGACTAGCTGCTAGCCCCCTCGTACGTGCGACGCGCCATGCCAGTGCCACCACGCGGGCCCGCGCGTCAGCGAGGGCGAGGCGAGATCGAGGTCGCGCGCCTATAAATAAGCCCCACCACACATCCACCCGGATGTGCCAGCAATCCAACACAAGCTCGTCGCAGAAAGGCAGTGGTGGACTTCGCCATCGATCCCAGCTGCCTGCCTCCAGCCTCTCAGCTCTCTGCTGCCCCCACCAGCAATCTCCATCCACGGCCTGCCCCCCCCTCTGGCCTCTGCTTGCTACTCGAGTGAGCGAGCGGCTTCGTCCAACGAGGTGATGCATGCTCTCAGTCTCGTCACTTTTTCCATGGCGATGCGCTTGGTTCTTGCATTGCATGCATGCACAATCATGGATCCATGTGTGGCAAATGGGGCCTCACCTTCTCTCTTAGTACCATGGTGTAGAACAGTAGAAGTAGAACACTTGGTGCTTCATTCCCTTTTTGTTCGTTTCTGCTTTTCACAATCTGCTGCCCCCAATGCCTTTGATTTGTTTATAGGGGATGCCTTGGCAACCAACCTTGCAAGTTGGATGTTCTTTCTAGTGGGAGGCTGTACTAGCGTGGAGTATGCTTGATTAACAATGGTGTAAGTGTAATGATGTGCCTAGAATCAGCAAAACTCTCTACAGTCCCTTTTTTTTATTGAATAGAAGTTTCAGAATGGACGTGTTTCAGTATCTACTGCTGCTGCTCTGCTAGCACTCTGTTCCATTTTGCATGACTTACATGTCTGATACTCTGAAACATGGGGCCCCCACAGGCAACCATGTCTGACTGCTATCTCTACTAACTTCGTTTCGTTCCCTGTTGTGGCATGGCAGGCAAGGGCGATCGAGGATGGACAGACTGAACGCGAAGCTGTACCTGCAGAACTGCTTCATCATGAAGGAGAACGAGCGGCTGCGCAAGAAGGCGCTGCTGCTGAACCAGGAGAACCAGGCCCTGCTCACCGAGCTCAAGCAGCGCATCGCCAAAACGGCGGCGGCGGCGGCCAACAACAACGGCAACGCCAAGGCCAACGGGAATGTGGCGGCAGCAGCAGGCAACCGCACGCCGATCCCGGACCTCAATGCCGCCGCTCCAGGTCTAGGGGCGCATGCCGGCCACGAGAAGGCGGCGTCGCCCAAGCCAAAGAAGGCGGTCGCAAACTGATGCGGCTTGATTAGTTCTAGTCACGAGCTAGCTATAAGTTTGTAGTTATCATTACCGGTTTACCTCTTCTGGATGCATGTCAAGAACGTCTGCTTCGTTTTAGCTAATGGCCTAATGGAATTGCATGCGTAATGATGTGCTGTTGAATCCTTCTGGAGGGATATCTAGATCAGCTAGGGGTATATATACTTAGTTGGGTGGGTCATCGTGTGCTGTATGCCAGTGGTGCTTAAGCAGCTTTTTCTTCCCTGTGATCATTAGGACAAGTAGAGCTATCTGCTGCATGCTCGATGATGATGTGCCAATCTAATACATGGTGCTACCATCTTTTTACATGAAAAACTCAGTACAGTGTAGGTTGTCTAAGTGCAGTGCAAAAATATCAAATAGCCCAACCACAAAGCAATGGAATAGGACAATCATCAGGTTTGACAATTCAGAAGGCTAAATGCTCATTTGAGATAGCCTCTTAAACTGCAGAAATGGCAAGGATATGCTGCTTAAGTATACACTTGTACAAGTGGCATATATTCAAGCTCCATGAGACTATGTGACAATGCAGTAGTTTATAAGGACAGAAAACTAACCTCCAACATAAGCATGTTACTCTGTTGGCATATCCATTAGTCAAAATCAAGAGGCCAACAGTCACCACTCACCAGTCGCCAGCATTACTCTCTGCCAAGTAAAAAGATCAGTTTGTCAGTGCACTAAACTGGGTGAATTTAATTTCTCATGGTAGAACAAACCATCCAATTGGCTCACTGGGCACCACCAAGTTCAATCGTAACCACAACAGAGGGAACAAAAAAAAGAGAAAGAAACTGTATTATAGATTGCACTAATCAGTAGCCCTTATTTCCTGTGCTGCACATGCAAGAAGCATCATGCCCATCATGGCCGTGCTTTTCCCCACATAGCCAAGAGTCCAGGAGCTATTTGACAGATCCACACTTCCTAGATTACATCACCCTGATCAGCTGTTCTCTTGCACAATTGTAACCAAACATAGGCCTGACAGCAATCAGACCGCGAACCGTCCATCCAACAGTCACTGTGAGATTTGCGTAGCAGACGGAGGACATTATTCCTGTTCGCTTGGGCTTGTTTGGCTTATAAGTCATACTTTTTCAGCCAACAAACAGTATTTTTCTCACACCAAATCAGTCAACAGTACTTTCAGCCATGGCTTATCAGCCAAACAAGCCTAAACGAACATGGCGATTGTTATGGTCCACAGACCAGTACTCATCTTAGCGTGGAAATTAGATACTTTAGGTACTGACCAGACCAGAATCAGTAGATGCCATGGATGCCTCTGTTGATGAAGTAAAAACGCTGATGTAGATGAAGAACACTGACTGCTTCACCAAGTTGGGGCAGATGAGTCCTGTTGATAAAGAAAACATCTGATTTCGCTGAGTAGCAGTGACATTGGAAAGACCTTCTGAGTACTATAGCACCTTATTACTTGACTGTTTAGGTGTTTGTTTCGATGATATTGGCGTGATAACGTCTACCAAGTTGATTTTCACTGATCAAGACCTTAGAAAACATATCTTAGTCGAAAAATATGCCAATGTTGAAGCAAAGACAAACCTTCCAGTGGCCTGCTGCTGGGCCAACGCCCATGCCGAGTTGCCTTCCCAATCTTGGATGTCCTTGTTCAGTTGTTAGGGCAACGTCAGAGCCATCAATACTGCAGTTTCCATCGGCTCAACACGCTGAGCATCCACAGAGGAACAATATGTCAAAAAAAAAAGACCTTTGCATAAAGTGAGCTCATATGGATATTGCAATCTTGTTAGTTCTAAATCAGTACATAACGCAAAATCTCTGTCACAGCTACATGAATCGTCCGACGTCCATCCATGTGCCCACTGGCCAGGCCGACCGATGGACCGAGTACGAAGTCAGCACATGTGAAGGCTTGCCACGAGACGAGACTGACGGGAGACGGGACCAGCCAGGTCGACGCAGAAATCTGCATCAGACGGCAGCTCTGCGAAGCCACCTGATTACGTGTTTGAACGATCCGATCCCGGCCACTGCGCGGAGAGCGCCCCCACACGGCCACGGACACTGCTGATCGCAAACACAATCATCACTCGTCCGCGAGCGGGCGGGGCGGGGCGGGGCGCGCAAGCACAACTTGAGCAACGGAACAAAATGGCGCAAGGAACAAGTAATAATAAGGAGCATCATTTATTTTTCTGAATCTCTTTGCTTTCCTGTACGGAATCATCCGGTGCGGGTGAATCCGAGAAGCGTGTGGTAATTGGAAAAAGGCGGCAGAAGTGGTAGGCAGCAGATCCAGTTCGCTCGTCGCAGGGGAAGGAATAGGGGATGATGATAGGGCGGCGGCAAGAGATCGCCGATTATTTGAGAGGAGAGATGGACGATTTCGATCGTGAATCTCGTTCTCTTGCGGATCTCGTCTAGATGGGCCCTTTTATCGATATTGGGCTTCCATAAATGGGCCGGCCGCTGGCCTAAAGCATCACTGTTATAGGCGGGGCTAAAACATGTCTAGTAGGGCCATTTAAGCGATATATATGCTTACAAGAATGGGCCGACCGAAAACATCGCTGTTATAGGTCGGGCTAAAACACCATTACGATGGGCTGCTAACCATTTGCATTTTTTTTGAAGCAACTCTTGGGAGTGTGTGTATGGTTATATCTCAATCACTCTGTTAGATTTGCGAGGATGGCATAGAATGAAAAAAATAAAAAAAATACAATAGAGGACAGCAGTCAAAAGCAAAAACTGACTGAAAAGAGAGGAAACTAAATCACTATTACCCCATTTGAATGTAGATATTCAGCCTCAATTTTTTTTAGAAATGATGGCAAAAGTTTTGCCGCTGATTTTATTAGACGTTGGAAAAAATAAAAGAGAATTTAAAAGCACGAATTACAACCGAACTGACATGCTATGCCAAAAACAACGACCGGAAACAACCAAAGCAGAAAGGAAAACAAAGCCAAAGACAGCCTCCGAAAACAACCGTAAAAGTGCAACCAGTAGAAAAACAAAATTAGTCCCACTGTAGTTCGTTGCATTTTTGCGTTGGTGCGGTTGCCACTGTATACTGATTGATGTCATCTTTGCACAATATGTCAACTTGTCTTGGGTTCAAACTTTTTTTATTGAAAGGTTCGCCTATTTCTCTATTTTCAGATATTCCACCAAAAGTATATTAAGATTTCGTCAAAGCTTCGTCTTTGATTTTTGTCGATTTTCCTTCTACATACATCTCCAGAAGTTATGAAGCGAGCCACTTGAGTTTACCGTGCTGAGATCAGTTAAATTGTACCACAATTTGATCACCTCCCAAACTTCCTTGTGTAAGGGCAGTCTTTTATAAAGGTGTGTTGGTGTCTCTTGATCGTTTTTGCAACATTTGCACGTAGGGTCATCCATCCATCCATCCTCGCTTCATTAAGTTGTTTGCGGTTAGAATTTTTTTATGCATAAGGTCCAAGCGAAGAATTTACATTTCGATTCCGTTCTGGCCTTCCAAATTGGCATTAATCTGATTTTGAAAAAGGCACCCTCTAATTGGATTATGTAGGGTTTTCTATCCAACGCCATCTTATGTCTTCTTCCACCCTGTTGATCAATGGCGTGTCCTTGATGGCCTCCCAGAGATTTACAAAATCTGGTACCTCCTCATATGAACCTGGTGGGTAGATGTGATCGATCCATCTGTTGTTTTCTAGTGCCTTTTGTACTGAAATCTTTTTCATGCGTGTCTCATGGAACAAGCTAGGTGCAATCCTTTTTGCCGAGGTGCCATTTATCCAAGAGGATGACCAGAATGATGTTGTTCTTCCACTGCCAATGTTTACTATAGTTGATGCATTGAAAAGTTCATGATCGGTTCTGTCGCATGGAACTTCCAATTGAGTCCATGCTCTTTCCTTCTATCTCCACTTGAACCATAGCTATCTCAATCTCAAAGCTCTCAAAGCTCTTGTGAATATTTCTAAATCCATATTACCAACTCCCCCCTTTTCCTTTGGAAGGGTGGTCCCCCACTACCATTCTCTGGTGTTTCACCGCGCCAAAGGAAACTATGACGTAATCTGTCAATCCTTTTGAGAACCCCTTTCTGTGCCTGGAACACTGTGAATGATAGATTGGTATGGATGAGAGAACCATTTTTTCTACTAATGTTTTCTTCTAGAAGTTGACAAAATCTTTCCCTTTCCATCCGAGCAACCTGGCCCTGATCTTATCTACTAGCGTCTGGACTTTAGTTTTCCTTAGCTTCCTTGTATGAAGTGGTAACCCTAGGTATTATCTAGGAAAGTGCCAATTTTTCCTGGGAAATTTAGGATGAGTGAAGGGACCGTGTTAGGCTCAAGTCTTATTGGAAAGATCTCCATCTTCTCCATATTGATTTTTAGGCCCGAGCATTCTCCAAAAAATGTAGGATTTTTTGAAAATTATTTAGGTTTGCGAATATAGTAGCATCATCCGCATACAACAAGCATCGTATGTTTGCCGCCTTCGCAGCACCGGTTGTAGAATACCACGATGTTGCATGTTCGATGAAATGTTGTAGTGGGTCTATGGCTATGATGAACAACAATGGTGATGGAGGTCAAGGAGGAGGGGTGAAAAAATTGACCACCTAAACCTTATATGGGTACACTCTTATCCACCTTATTTCACATGTGTCAGAACAGATAATAACCATCCGACACACGTGGAATGAGCCACCTTAATCCCTCCCAACCCATGTGGCTTGGAGTGCATCCAAAGAAGCCTTGAGGAGAACACGAGTACAACCAAACAAACCTCAATAAGTGGAACATAAGAGCAGAACCAACACAGGCATATCATATATGCTTCACCTTAAAGCTACACACCATGACACCAAGATAGAGACACATGAGGCCTAATGAAAAGCAGCTTTAGCATTGGCACAACGCCCCAAAAGCTTTCTTAAGTATCTATCACAATGCCCATAGTGCAACAACTTCAAACTTTTGTCAACTTGGGCACTCGGTTCCTCTGATGCTCGGCAGAACCACTAATCCATGTGAGCTGGAGGCGCTGCGTCAGACGTGGAATGTGGGTCTGACAACTAGAGTGGCGCACGTTGGGCAAGGGGCTGGCCTAAGAGCAAGGCCAATAATGCAGCCTTCAACTGATCTGTATTGATCCTTACAACCCATTTATTAGCCAACTCATATAGCAGTTGGTTTACTTATAACACATCCCTTCCTCTCACATAGTTTTTTGGTTTCTGTGCTTTAGCTGGCTGCAAACTTATAGCTCACCTTTCTTCTCTCTCCTCCTTTTTCTCCTCCACCTCATAATACAGCCTGCTAAGTGCCTCCTATTATACTTGCTCTAAGAGGCCCTAGTCTTAAATGTGTCATCTTAGACTGCTTTACAAACCTCAGCATATCTCCAACTCCAACTTGTGTTGTGCAATCTTTAAAGGGTCTTCGGGTTTGCACGAGCGCCAGCAAAGCCATCCACTTCACATGCATGTTGAGGCATATGCGAACCTATTTCCATGTAGTAGCCCTTCGTCACAACACCATCTAGCTCTTTCCTGAAATATAAGATATACAAACGATTTGCAAGCAAAATTAGAAACCCTGACAAAGGACCATTTTATCCCTCACAAATTAGGATGGAAGGATCGAGCAGTAGAGTTGTTATTTTCTAAATTATTGGTTAGCTATTTTGGGTGACGTCAAGTTTAATA
The DNA here is from genome assembly GCA_904845875.1 of Miscanthus lutarioriparius. Taxonomy (NCBI): domain Eukaryota; kingdom Viridiplantae; phylum Streptophyta; class Magnoliopsida; order Poales; family Poaceae; genus Miscanthus; species Miscanthus lutarioriparius. The sequence continues at coordinate 42,690,210 of CAJGYO010000011.1, read as the reverse complement.
GAAATCTTAATATTTTCTGCCACGTTGTATTTTGGTATAAATTTCGAACTCTGATGCTCTATGTTTTAGGACATATGGAGTATATCATTAGTTTTTGTGTCTTACATGTGGCTCAAACTTCAAATTAAGATGTGATGCGGATTCTGAAAAGTATGCATTTTATCAAATAAAGTGGACAAATATATTTTCTGCTATGGGTTAAAAGAAACTAGTTTATGATTAATTATCGTAAAATCTCATGTATTTTACATTTAATTTAATCAAAGTAAATTCATGGAGGAGCTCATTATTTTGTTTATTTAGTAATGTACGATTTTCATTATAATTTGCTGTAGCAACAGAAAATGGAAGTATATGTATTTTTATCTTTATTTAATAAAAATTAAACAATACATGAGCTCAGTTGTTCTATTATTCAATAATACGTGATTTTCATATTGAACCATATTTTTTATAATATTGGTGTAGCAAAAGAAAATGGACTGGCAACGGTACATATCTTTTTGAATATATAATCAAGTTCTTTTCAAATAATAAAAAAAAATCATGAACTGAATCTCCACTAGCTCATGAGTGGTCATAGTCATCAGTTTTGCTGATGAGTGAGGAGACCCCTGCCTGAGACTTAGACGGCTCGGCTCGGCTGAAGCTGGACCAGAGGAAAGGGATTCCTCGGATACATTCGTAGATAGTTGCAAGGGAGTGGGGCTAAACTGCAAGCAGGTCGAATATGATCCGACGCGTCGGCGAGGCTAGCTAAGATGGCGCCGCCCAGAGCCTGAGGATGAATATGATCCTGTTTGTTGCAAAAGACCACTGCGCGATCCTGCAATGGATTGCCCGATCTCCCATCTTTGTTCCGTGTCAAGTCTGTCTATTGTCTTGCAGCATGTTTGTGATTAAAGGCTGGACACAACGAATGCTGCTAGCATGAATGTTATTTCACCCCTACTGCAACTGAGCGGTGCGAGGGCGTATCGAGGCTGCGAGGCTGCGAGACTGCGAGAGCTGATGGGCGATGAGAGGTCTGAGGGGGCAGTTCGAGCCCTACTTTTGGAGTGCAGAGAAAGAATGCAATTTTAAGTTTGACTTGTCAAATTTATGATTAAATTTATAGAAAATAGTATCAGCATTTATATTTCAAAATAAATTTATTATAAAATATATTTTATAATTATCCAATAATATTTATTTGGTACCGTAGATGTTAACTAGTATTTTTTATATAGATTTGATCAAACTTAAAATTGTTTGAATTCTAAAAAAAAGATAATTGCATTTTTTTTGAGATGGACGGAGTATATAGCTAGAGTTCAAAGTTTGTTAGCAATTTCTTCTAATACGTAGTTCTACCACATACTTCATTCATTCTAAATAGTAAGTCATTTTAGTTTTGCTCTAAATTGAACTTCATAAACTTTGACCATGTTTCTAAACAAATATATGTTAACATTTATAAAACCGAATACTGCCAAAAAAATGTACTATACAAAATAAGTAGAGGCAGAAGGCACAATACGGTTAGGTAGGGTTTCTGCCTTATCTTGATTTTAGTGCACCATCTTCTCCTCTTTATACCCTAGTTTTCTCTAGTGTGTTTTCCTATGTCTCCACCATAAAGAGGCATGGATCTTTATTGATATAGTTGTGCCACACCTTAATTTGCATCCGTCCTTCGCCACTGATAATAAGATACACTTTAAAGACATATCCATTGTGGTCACTAATTTTCCTTTTAGAATATTTTATCATTACTACAACGATAATTTTTAGAGGCGTCCAATTTTTAATCCCCCCCAAGAATGCGGCTAGTTCAAGAACCGCATCTAGACACACCTCTATGGGGCCACAACTAAGAGATCACATATGAAAATTGATTTCAAGAGGCCAATGGCCTTATCACGTCTCCGAAAATGACCTCCATTTCTAGAGGTGGTTAGTAAGACTAGGTACCTCTCGAAATGACGCTAAATATATAAGCAGCCCCTTGTTTTTTTTTTTGGATAGAACTGTAGCTTAAGAATGAGAAGGGGAGCTCGCAAGAGCAACCCTAAAATTGGAAACACAAGGGGAAAGGTCTTGCTCTTGATTTTCTTGGAGGAGGTGACTCTAGAAGGTAAGTTTATGGCCTTCTAAACATCTTTTTAAAGTTTAGTGCTAGATTACTTGCTTAATTAGGTTTTGGTTTATCTCCGTCCATGCATGGTTTTGTTGCAATTAGACATGAAATTAGCTCCAATATTTGGAGAGCCTATGGTAAATTGAGTAGGAAAACAAGATTCTCTCATTATTTAGCCTGCATGGCTTCATCTTTTTGGTTTTTACTAGTTAATTTTGAATAGTAATAGTTTTAGATCTAGATATATGCTTTTGGGTTTAATTATAAAATTATGAATGTTTTGTTAATTAAATTAATTGCTTGATTAGGGGCTAGTGCTACCTAGGTAGCTAGAGATGGGGTAGGGTTTACTATTTATTTGGACATTGATGATTCAAAGATAGTTCAATAATTTTATTTAGACTTGAAATTGAGTAGGGATTATATTGAATGTAGAATAATTGTTCAATTGTTTACTCATAGTTTTTCACAATGATATTAACAATTGATGGTATACTAGCTCCTCCTTGCATATGAATTAAGTTTTGGATGTTGACGTACAACTTGATATTTGCATGGAGAGAGAGAGAGAGAGAGAGAGAGAGAGAGAGATAATAATTGAGTTTGAGTTAGAATGAACATAAACTGTTGCCATATTTCAAGCACTTGTAAATTTGTTATCTTAATTGTTAATTTCTATGTTGTTTTCACATTTTTATGGTTTTGATATTAGCATTTAGAGTTTGTTTGGTAGAGCACCTCGGAGCGGATTCTCCCTAAAAATCACTCCTCCTTATCCAAATAGTAAAACTGTATAAATTCTAGTGAAGAGTACACAATCACTTTTCCATTTACACTGGGAGCTAGGAGTTAAAAAACCTGCTCCACACAACTCCCTATTCAATCTACACCAAAATCACTCTAGAATCAATTCTCACATGCTAACCACACTGCTCCCTCACCAGAATCAACTACAATCACTCCACCAAAGAATCAAGGAGCTTGAGCTAAGAATCAGGAAATAGAGCTCTACCAAACAGTGGATTCCCAATTCTATCCGTTGCTATATATCCTAAAATATGGACAAGGCATCATGGACATACAAGGAAACTGACTAGATTAGGACTCTATTATGATCAAATAGAAAATTTATCTGTAAACTAATGACCGGCATCTGGCATCACCTAGCGACACTAATGCATACCAGCATAAGGTGCACAAGCAATACAAGCATCATCATACATTTATACACTAGACGTAGCTTTAGCCTGCCTAAACAGGTATAAATCTTTGTGTCCTTTGTCATACCCTCTAGATATGCTACATGTAATACGCCTTATAATCAATGCTAGTGGAGTAGTGGTAAACACACCAATAATACATTGTATGCAGCTGCATAGATGAAAGTATGGTAACCGCCTCTACAAATCAATTTCAATCACCTTTACAAATCATTTCTACAGTAATGTATATAGATTTAATTCACATGACCAACATTATTAAATTTATTATAAAAATATTTTCATAATATATAACTCTTTGAAAAATAATTTATATAGATACTGCTAGGCAAACTTGATTTTTGTATATAGATTAAACTTCAATGGACTTATAGTTTTTATTAGACACAGTATGTATTACTCTCATCCCATTATCAAACAGATGACGTCTAGGCACATGCGCATTCAATCTTTTTTTTTTCTCGATCACACAAAAGGTTTACGCGTCTTTGTATTAAGGTAGAGAAAAAGTTCAATACAACACGCCTCTGGGCACCCTAGGGGGTCAGAAAAGATTTACATGGAAGCTCAGACCCTCTCTAGTGTACTGTAAACTAGATTGTTACATTGGATAGAGATCGACCCAAACTCACTCAACGCCTGCATATGATTGGAGTCACCATTGAAGATCTCATCGTACGTCATCGCCGACGTCGACAGAGGTGGCATCCCGCTGGAGAACCCCAGGCGCTTCATGACAAGGTACTCACCTCGCTTGGCTGTCGGGATATTAGCTATGGCCTGTGCCGCTATTTGTCTGCTTCGCTTGGGGAGCGAGGGCGGTGCACGACCACCAAGGGTCGCCTCATCTCCAGGCAGCTCGAGAAGTGGAGGCTGCCTCACCTTTGTAACTCGCTCGGTGAAGAGCTTGAGGCGTCTTTTGGCCGAGGTCGTCTGAGGCGAAGGGGTGTGGTTGACATCGTCCATCGGGGAGGGGTGGCTGCGTCCATGCCTGGAGTGAAGGCATCGGACCTCTCTGGGCACGCCTTAGCATCCACGACGTCAGCTTGTCACTCCCGCGGTGGTGTGACGAGTGGTTACCCCTGCTGAGGCGACGACGGAGGCGAGTCCATCGTCCCCTGGACAGTCTTCACCGGAGAGCGGGGGTCCAACAACGATGCTTTGACTTCCTTGGAGACGGTCGTCGGAGCGGTGGGCACTCAGTCGTGGGCACTCCAGCAGGCGTGCTCACGACGAGCGAGGCGACGAGCTCCTCTAGCATCGGGTCGACCCACGCGGGAGGCCCCGCGCTCACGCACAACCAACAACACTGGGTCAGGCTCGTGGAAGCAGCGTGCAACAACAAAGTCGGCGCCGTCGGCAGGCGTGGCCATGTTGGTGCCCCCCGTTGGCTTACTGTGACGCCGCCAGCGTCATCGTCGGATTCCCCCGGCGCCCCTCGTGGTGCCCTGTGTGGCCCCGTCTGAGCACGGTGGACCGTCGTGGGGCGAAGCCGGTGGCATGTCACCCCGAGCAGAGTGTCGTGGCAAGTCTCCACCCTTCGCCACCGACCTCACAGGATGCCTAGGATGCTTTCAGTCCCTGGCGAGGTGGCCGAAGGTGTGGCAACGCAGGCAACGTCGTGGCTACCGGCAAGTCGCTACTCGATGCGAGTAGGAAAGATAGTTGAAACACATGTCGTGGAGCTCAATGGGGATCTTCCGAATGTGCGGAAGCTGCGAGGGTCCACGGTGCTGCTCAGTCGAGGCGCCCATAGGTCGCATCTCTTGTTGGGGAAGGATCTCCCACCATACATCGGCGTTGGGGGCGGAGACCGGTCTATGGCGGCCGAGGCGGTGGTGGGCAGGGATGCGGCCATCCACTGGCCGATGAGGTAGGCCACGCACCAGCCGGGGGCATGGCTGGCTATGCTTTCTCCGCCTTCGCACAGCTCCCGGTCGGTCAGTGCTCGCACCACCTTGCCTTCGCCCCTGCCTTGGCTGGCCTCAGCCCGCTCCGCAGCGGCCCCGAACCTTGGTCGAGCGAGGCTGCGGTTTTGGCGGGCGTCGAATAGCAACTAGGTAGGTGCCTGTAGTATGCTCATCGTTAGAATTCTCGGAGCCAGCGTCGTCCGCCCACCGACAGCGCTTAGAGCGCCCCCTCCGGGAGCCGCTAGGGTAGAACGCTGCCATAGCTGGCGAGAGGGAGGAGCTGGCCGGAGGTGCCGCAGTGGCCTTCGGGGAGCCCACAGGTCCAAAAGGCCCGACCTTGGACCCGGACGGCGCGGACTCGCCGGCCGACGTCGTCGACGATGAATAGTGGCCGCAGCGGTGGCGTTTTGCTGCTACCGGAGCTGGTGGCCGCGGCGGTGGAGCCTGGTGATGTAGGTGGTGGCGGCGGGGAGCCGCAACAGTCTACGGCTGCAGCGGCGGTAGAGCCTGATGTCAACGGTAGCGAGGGTGGAGACGAAGTCTGTGGGGCGCCCCAGCATCGGATCCGGCGGGCGCGGCTGCGACGGAGGGCCCCGACGATGTTGGTGGCGAGGGCGCAGCCCATGGAGCCGCCTCAGCGTCGGGCGGGCGGGAAGGGGCTGGGCGTCATGGGTCCCCAGATCCGGTTGAGCCCGGGCACAGGGTGGCCGCGGTGGCATCCGCCAGGCCCGGCGGCGGCCATGCCGCCTGTGCACGTGCTCCCTGGCGCAGGTGAGTCGCAGGGTCAGGTCTGGGAGGGGAGAAGGAGGAGGATGGGGGGGAGGAAGAGGGCGCCGGCGCTTGAGCGGCAGCCAGCGCCGACGGCGGGGGCGGCGGCGCAGGTGCCAAGGGCTAGGGTTGCAGGAGGGTCCTCAGACAGGTTCGGTCCCGTGATTTCACGCAATCAATCTTCATTAAGGCAACGTTTGGTAGAACTCCAATTGCTTCTAAAAGGGCTCTCTGGCTCTGACTCCTCATGTGGAATAGCTTTTCTGGTGGAGTTAAAGCCATCTAGAAGTATATTTGGCAAAAACGGTTCCAATAGTTTTATAAGAATTTATGTTAAGTTTGTAAGGAGGAGCTGAGAGAAGCAACTTTTTTTTTGCTCCGACTTCTCTATAAAAAATGGCTCCAATTCCTTGTAGGGAGTCGTTTTTTAGGCCGTTTGTGGTGGGGCTCATTACAAACAACCGTAAGAACCCCGAAATAATGTATCAGGACTTGTAACATAGGGAAGACGATGGATAGTGGATTAATCATGACTACTAATAGTTTGAATGACTATATTTTCAATAAATCTCAACAATAATTACAAAAAAGTTGTGGTCAAATACGTGTTATGGATTGTGTGCCTACGCGGGGCCTGAACGTGAGCCGGGCACGGGAGCAAAGAAGCACGCTGGCCAACTGCAGTTCACAGGAATTATGTTTCATAATTATGGTGTAGTGGTGAGAGATGTCTCACTGAGTCACTAGGTCGTGGGTTCGAAGTAGCCTTTCCGTAAATTTGTGGAAAAAAGGTTTGCCTCGGTTTTTCTCTTCCCCAGACTCCACTCATGTGGGAGCCTCCGGCACTGGGTCTACCCTTTAATTAACTAGTAGATAGTTCATTTGAATTATCACGTGTACACATACATATTATTCATGAAAAACATATTTCATTTCTTATAAACTAGCTTCTTTTGTTCAGAAAGGGAAATCTACCTGATAAAAAATGGGTGTGACTTGCAAGTGAAGAGAGTAATAATAGTTAATTAGGCTTCTCAGAAATAGGTGAACTTTTCGCCAACCTTGCTTAACAATATGAGGATGGGGCATGAATTTAGATACAGACGGCCGTAGAAGAGCCAAATGGGATTTTTTCAAAAAAAAAAAGAGAGACAAAAAGGGCTGGGTTTATTTGCAACCAGCGTGCATCATGTGCCTGCGGCTGCGCTGACCACGATCGAGCCGGCGGCCGCTGCTGTGCGCTTTATGTGTACTTGATGCTGAGAATTTGTGCTGCATGCATCATTTGGATTGGGATATATCCACGGAGATCATGAAACAACGCTGATGTATCAGTACCACCAACCGGCGTGTGTTGAGCACGGAGTGCTACAGTGTGCCTTTGCTGGCTGGCTTTATCGGTTATCAGAAACAGCGTCTCCCACTTTTTTTTTTCGCGATCGGCCTTTTACCCGCTTTTCATTAAGAGGAAAGGCCAAAAGAAAGGCCAATAACGGTTACAAAGGACTTACAAGTAATCCTAGGATTACCTGGGGAATCCGAAAGACACAAACAAACAACAAGAAAACACGAGGGGGAACCTTCACCTCAAACACCAACCGACTATGCTGCAAAGAAAATACATCCGCGCAATGGTCGCCACCACAGGGGGTGAAGCCGTGGTGGCAAAGCATCCACCGGTAGAATATCCGCAAGCGACCAGGTAGCCGCTGTGAAGAAGAAGATGACAATATCCGCAAGCGACCAGGTAGCCGCTGCGAAGAGGATGACGACAGTATCCGGATGCGACCAGGTAGCCGCTGCGAAGAAGAAGACGACGGCATCCGCAAGCGACCAGGTAGCCGCTGCGAAGAAGGTGGCGACTGCGGCAACAACAACACTCTAGGTAGACAGACCAAAGCGAAGAGGACGTTGAAGCACGGCAGGCACAGTAAAGGATATGAGTGGCCCCGACGGATGGTGGCCAACAACGAAGCCTTCAAGAAGGGAATGATGTCCAAAGACGCCAACAACATTGAAGAGGGCACAAGGAGGACTTTCGTCCCGTAATCGGCCCCAATGACCGCGCGAAGAACTGATCCTTCGATGACGCCTTAAAGAAGGGAATGACGTCCACAGACGCCAACAACGTTGAAGAGGGCACAAGGAGGACTTTCGTCCCGTAACCGGCCCCAACGACCACGCGAAGAACTGATCCTTCGACGACGCCTTCAGGAAGGTGGATGACGCAGGCTGTGCCACCGCCGCTGGCCCGTAGCGAGAAGCTGGGCAGGGTTTTCACCCAGGAGCTTGTTCGATCACGGTCGCTTGGGGAGTCCCTTGACCACGCCCACCGGCCCGTCCAACGACCCGGAGTCAGCCGCAGGCGGCCTCAAACTCCAGCACGACCTATGTCCGGCTACGTACCACCAGTGCATCGATGAGCGACCATCGTGAGCATGTAGGAGCAGCCGATGTTGACGAAGGTGCGCCGCAGTTCTAGCCCCGTGGGGCCTAGCCTCTCCTAGACCAGCACGTTGGCCACCCGCCCCAAGCTGCCGTGGCCATGGCCACCAGCCTAGAGAACGCGGTGGAGAGGCCAGCGCAGAGGGGGCTCCGGCAGGCTCGCCATGGAGGTACCCACGAGTCCCGCAACTGACTCGTGGCCGGGTCTCGCAGCTGGGAGCGAAGCACGGTGCCAGGCTCGTTGTAGTGCAACCGCTCGGCCTCGCAGATGTGCTAGAGCAGCTCCCCACCCGCCCCGTACTCTACCACGGTCGCAGGACCGCATCGGCGTCAGCAGGGCCACGTCGCCGCCGACGCAGGATGCAGATGAAGGGAGGCCGCGGTTAGTCTCCTCGCCTGCGTGGTGGAGAGGCGGCATGCGCCCGCCGGCCCAGGCGGCGGCGGAACAGAGGCAGGGGATGCCGGATCCGGCCGCCTGCCGCTGGAAGCCGCTGCCAGAATCGGGCGACGTGACTCGGCCGCCGCAGATCGGATCCGGGCCATCGAACGCCATGCCAGCTCCCATTTGTCCACCGCGCGACGGATCCGGTGCGGAGGTTGCCAGATCCGGGTCTAGAGGACGCGGATCCAGCGCATCGAGTGCTCACCGCCGGCCATCCTTGTTGGAAGATGTTAGAGGTCAAGGGAGGAAGAGGAGGGGAGGAGAGGAAGGGAGAGGTGGGAGACTGTTGCGAGTGAGCCTTTTTGGGCGCCCTAGCGGGCCGCCGCCATCGCTAGACGGAGGGCGGCGGCGGCGGCCGAGGAGCTCCGGCGTGGCCGGAGCTTTTGGCTGCGGTGGCTGGTCGCCCCCTGAGTCGCCCGTTGGGAGCGCTCGGGGGGGGGGATAGCGTCTCCCACGGAAAAGTGAAGTGGTACGTGCGAACGTGGAGTTCTGCATAGAGTAGAAGTTTTGGTGTCCAATTGTTTTTGGCCTCAGCTGGTAGAAAAGTCATAAATTTTGTTTTCAGCTTTCTTTTTTTATGTTCCGTAAAATGCTACTTCTTTATTTTAAATTGTAAGTCGTTATGGCTTTTCGAGATATACATAGTAAAACCATGTATCTAGACATCGTATATATCTATTACATAGCAAAAACCATATGTACTTAGAAAAGGTAGAACGACTTATAATTTGAAACTGAGAAAGTACAAAACTGAAGATGATGAAATGGCGCAACAGATTATTATTAAAGCATAAATTCTGATTAACTAAGCTATCAAAGACCATCAACTCCAAAACCTAGACATACCAAATGCTTTCAATGTCACGTCTTCAACCCACGCACGTTGCCAACATGTGCCCATGGTCACGGCCTAAGCTCAACATCACATCATATTTGCACTTGAGGAGATCAGATCTAGCCATGGGGCGGCCAGCGGAAAGGGATCCACCAACATGTGCCCATTGTTGTGTTTTTGAGGTATTAATTAGCTCAACATCACATCAAACTAATTAGAACTTTAATATCTAATTCATCACGTAAACCAGATAGGCGGACTCTTCTCCGGAGAGTGGAAGGGCGTCACACGCACGGACAAGGAGAGAGAATATGCATGGACCAAAATTTGGAGAGATTTTTTTCATTCTTGAATATGATTAAGTGTGTGTACACGCGCGCGCAGAGAGAGAGAGAGAGAGAGAGAGAGAGAGAGAGAGAGAGAGAGAAGGGAGAGCCTTGCTGCTTGTACAGTGTTATTATAGATACTATCTTAACTTACTTATGTATATGACTTGTTCATATCCATTGGGTATACCACGCGCATAATCAGGGGAGTACATTTGTAGGCACATATGCTAATGATCTAATATATATTACCTAATCAACCAAAAGGGACATCCGAATGATGTGCAAAAGGAAGGTCAAGAATAGATGCCACTCCACTCCTCACCAGCAGCCATTTTAATAATATCTTATGGAAAACACAGCTGATAGCCCTGAATCCCTGATACGTCAAGCATGCATACATTCCAGCAGATCGATCTTTCAAATACTAAATATATATATTGTCTTGTCAAACGAAAAATAGTGATCACAATTTACACAAGGTAAAACAATCCAAAAGGGTCAGGAACAAGTACACTGACTGCAAGCAGGCACACAAGCATAACAGCATTGTAGGTAATATGGGGAGAGCACTAGCTAGAGCCATGGGCCATCATGGCTACGGCCTTTACCTCCCGTCACCACCACTAGACACGTCGGCAGCCTTCGTGCCTCTCACAAGCATAGCTGACAGCTCCCAGTCAACCATGCGTGTTCTGTTCCCTGCAGCATGATTCACGCATCCTTCGTCTCCATGTGTAGGAGCCGATCGAGTTGAGGTGATCACACTAGTGCCACGAGTACGCACGAGTTACAACTTACATACATGAGTGCTCATGCACAGAGAGGCTACTAATTAAGAACTGAACAACAGAGACTAGCAGAGACAAGGAGCTAGCTCTCGCTGAAAGGTGAGTCATTAGCTCTTATTTGACGACGATGGCCAGAAAGGAAATAGTAAAGGCCACAAAGTAGCTAGATCGAGATTGATAGGTCTTGCATGCACCTTGCATGCGATAAGGAGATGGGAGTAGGGGCTGAGGATTGATGCGGTTGCTGCAGGGTGATCGATCAGCGGCGGCGCGCGGCGGTCTCCCGCTGCACGTTGAAGTAGACGGCGGCGACTGGGAGGCCGAGATCGTTGTCGGCGGCAAAGCGGCGGGTGCTGAAGTAGTCCCTGGACGTGGGCGGGCGCACCGACTGGCGGCTCTTCTGCTTGAACAGCACGAAGACGAACCTGTGGATGCCGATGTAGGGTTTGGGGCTCTCGTACATCGCCAACTCCCTTCCTGCTTGCATGTAATTGTGTACTCGATTTTTAGCTACAAGTTTCTTTTGTTCATCTAATCTCTCTCTCCTGAAGTTCATTAAGCGAAAACAGTTTTCAAAACGATGATGAATTGAGCGGCTTACCAAAAGAAGCATCAGTTGTTCCAGGAATGTCGGTGACGATCCTGCAAGAGGTGTCGACCAAAGTTTACTCTTGTCAGCTATATTTTATGCGCAACCATACTATATTTGTGCACCTGGCTCCCTGACTCACTTTTTATGATAATTTGTGCAACAGCAAAGCACTACTTATAATCCTATAGTCAACTAGTCATATGCTTGAACCTTTATGTTTATATTTGGTTCTTTCTTATTACTCTTAATGAAAAAACAAATGTTTAGGCTTACCAATGGAGATGCTCTCTCAGGTATGGATCACTAGGCCCTGGCACATCTGGGTCAGTCATGACCTGAAGAACACAACAATAATAATAGACAACATCAGCTTGAAAGCTGAAATTTGTTACAGCACTACGGACGTAAGCTGATGTGCACTCATCACCTGTTGTAAGCTAAGAGATTAACTGAATCACATCTTAGTTTGTGTGAGAGAAGGGATCAACAAGGAAACCAACCAGTGTGAAGAAGGACCTCATGTCGTCGCCCTGAACCTCCACGCGCGGCTTGGACAGAACCGCAGACGGAAAGAACTCATGGCCGTTGAACACCTGCTTGTTGGAGCCGTAGGTAACCGTCATCTTCACCGTGGGGTTGAAGTTGTCGATGACTTCCCCGATCACCTTGCCGACGACTAGAGGCTCCAACACCCTAGACATGGCTAAGCTTGGAGTACTGAAGAGTGCCTCTAATAATATATGAGATAACTCTCTTGGATTGCGGCTCAGAGTGGGAGATGCGTTCCTCTATTTATAGCCGTCTGGCGGAGCGCTAGCCGGCCGGGCTGGGAGAAATGAAGCGTGAATAATTAACAACAGCATTATTCTTGTCCCATCATTTTCGCAAAACTCATTGGCTTATTGTCGTAAAACACAGGCACAGAACAAAAAGGTCTTGGAATCCGAGTATCCCTAAAGGTTCGATAAGGACATGCTCCCTCCATCCCAAAATATCTGTCGTTTTCGTTTATCGAGAAATAACTTTAATAAAATATATATAAAAAATATTAATATTTATGGTATAAAATTAGTATCATTGAAAAGATCTTTGAATCTATTTTTTAATAAATTTATTTAGAGATACAAATGTTGCACGTATTTTCTACAAATCGAGTCAAACTTGCGATACAAAAACCCAAAACAACAGATAATTTGGGACAGAGGGAGTACGTGCCACTTTGATTCTCTTTAAGAGGCGGAGCTAAAATAATACGTTAGCGGCTCAAGCACAAACTACTAGGGTCAAACATGTTTTATTCTCTGCGTTAATAGAGTGATTTGCATGTTATAGCACTAGTTTCCACTGCTAGTTGTGTTAAAATCCACGGTAGTAGCTCATCATGTGAAGTAGTTTTGAAATTGACAGTTTTACGTTGCTATCATTGTCGGGTGGAGTACATCACTATTGTAAAAACGATATTCAGGGAGAATAAAATACCACATTTCGAGCTACGGATGGTTTTTCAAATCGATACTATGCCATCAATTGTAAAGATGTGTCCTTTATAGAGGGCGCTTCCAATAGCCCCTATAAATGCATTTCATTACTATGATTAGTGGTGGAGACATACCCTATGATTAGTAGGTAGGCTAAAAGTTGTTATGTCTCCAAAAATCAGTGATTTTAGATTCAAGTCTATTTATGGAGTCAGGCCAATAAAAAACCTTCTTTGTAAATGGATTTAGAGAGGCGAGCTTATTAAAAGTGGCGTCTCTATAAATAGGTCAATTATCGGATGTGGCCCTTTTAATAGGCCCAACCAAATGAAACCCTAATAAGCCGTCTAGCCCGGGAACGCTAGCCTTGTAGCCCTCGTACGTGCCCATCCCCCCTGTCGGTGTTTCGAACCACCGGCTAATAAATTTGTATTTGCGCGTCTGGCCCGGATGGTGTGATCGGAGGACACAAGGATTTATACTAGTTCGGACGGAATGTCCCTATGTCCAGTGTGTCGCTGCTCTTGTTACCGGCACTAGTTTATAGTAGGGTTTACAAACGGGCGAGAGAGGGAGAAGGTCCCAAGTCTCGACAAAAGATCGAATAGAGTCGAGTCTTGCTGAGCTCGTTTAGCCGTGTGTTCGTTTCGCCCCCCTCTTTTTTCCTCTTGGGGTGTCTGCTTCCTCTTTTATAGGTGAAGGGGAAGGCACAGGTTATAAAGAGAAGGAAGGAGAAAAGCGAGGGAGAAGAAGGCCTCCAAGGCCGCCGGGTCCTTCTTCTCCTTCATGCGGGTCCCGCTGACACTGTAGATGGTGACGGGTACGGCTCCACGTCGGGCACCTGTTCAGCAATGGTGCCATGCCCCGGCGTCATCAGCTGGTCGTGGCGTCCCATACCGTCCTGGCGGACGGCGTGGTGAACCGATGAGCCGGTCAGCGACCGTACGGGGAGTAGGTAGCGCACTGACCACACACCCGTCACTGTTGGCAATGTGAACCGCCGGGCATGGCCTGATGTGGCCATGGGTCATGTCGAGACGTGCCTGCTTCCCACCCGGTGTCAGAAGTTTGACCCCGGGATCGTACCTTCTGACCCGTAGTGGTTGGAGGCGGTATGGGTCCCCCGTGGGCGGCGGAGCTCGTGCCCTCAGGGTCTGGCGAGACGGCTCCTGTACCCTTGGGGTCGGGCGACACGGGGCCCGTGCCTAAGGGGTCGGGCGAGACGGAGCCTGTGCCCTCAGGGTCGGGCGAGACAGCTTTCGTACCCTTAGGGTCGGAGACACGGGGCCCGTGCCTAAGGGGTCGGGCGAGACAGAGCCCATGCCCTCGGGGTCGGGCGACATGGGGCCCGTGCCCTCGGGGTTAGGTGAGACGGAGACCATCCTTGATTATCTAGGCGAGTCGTCATCCACGGTCCTCAGATCCCCTCTTCGGGTATCCCTAACACTGATACCCGACAGTAGCCCCCGAGCCTACGGAGGAGTAGGATACTCCTTCATAGGTTTTTTTGGATGGAGGGACTTGGAGAGCTTTGATCTTCTGCTGCCCGCGGGATGCCTTGGTGGGTTGCTATTCCCTCCTATTGCGATCGGACTCCTTGGAAACATGTAGCTGTGGGATTCGAGGGGCCCGGAAGAGATTTCTCTTGATTCCGATCCCTCCCTAGGATCCGATAGATCCGTCATCGTCATGTGACCGCGTATTCGATCTCCTTGCAAGTCCAACTTCCCTTGAGCCCCACGCGTAGTAGGGTTCTGGTTGAGGGGTCGGCTCTTCTTGCGATCATCTTCCCTCAAGCGTTTTTCTGATAAACCAGAGGGGCTGAGCCGTGCCATGTTTTCCTCGCTAAATGAATCATGGTGCTCGCTGAGCTATTAATGGGCTAGTCCAAGTGGGGCCCTAGCTTCCTGTTCATGGGGGTCCAGCATGGGTCAGCTGGTGACCGACTCCAGATTCTTGGTGGCCAATCTAGATAGTTCTTGGGTCTGTTCGACCGGTCCTAAGGGCTCGCCGTATTTCTTTGAGGAAAAACCATGGACTGTGAACCGACTAAGACTCGAACGTGGGCCGGGATGCCCACGGTGCTCGTGCACCTGGGTATTGGCCGCTAGTGGGCCCATCCCTTTCCACCCCTCACTCTAAGGGTGCCCCTAGAGCAGTTGCGAACCCATCGGTGGGCCAACCTTCGAACTCTTGGGCCCGAATGGGCCGTGGGAGCATTTTTAGCTCTGTATCCCTCCTTACCTATGGTGGTTCTTGGCCCACCGATTGGGGCAAACCGTCATCCAGCGTGTCCTTTGAGGGAGCAGCCAGAGGTGGCGTGCGCATGTTTCTTGGAGAGGCGATGTGACGCGGCGCGGTGGGCGCGTAAATCTAGGCAGACGGTTCGCCTGTCGCTTCACCCTGCCCTATAAATAGCGGCCTCCCCCTTCACGTTTTGGAACGCTAAACCACAGCCTTGCCTTCTCCGTCTTTCCGCCGCTGTCGTTTGGATCTGCTGCCCTTGCTAATCCGCCGTCAGCACCCTATATCCATAGCATTCGCTTCTCCGCCACCACCAAAAAGCCCTTGCTCCTCCCATGGAGACATGGTATCGCTCCGATGTCACTCACGCGCGCATGGAGGGCCTCGCCAAGCGTGGTCTTCTCCATAGGAGGACCAACGTGGTGGAGTGGCTCATGCCTGGTCGTGAGGATGCACCGGCGCCGCCCGATGGCTATGTTGTGTCCTTCACGCCCTTCCATGAGCATGGACTCATGATTCCTCCCCATACGTTCTTCTAGGGACTGCTGCACCACTACCAGATCAAGCTGTAGCATCTGAACCCTAATGGGATCCAGCGCATCGTAGCCTTCATCGCGCTGTGTGAGGGATACCTAGGGATCAAACCCCACTTTGAACTATGGAGGTACTTCTTCTTCGTTTCCCTGCACAAGAAGAGGGATAAAGCTGGGGACTTGCTAGTGCTGATGTGCTACATGAGCATCCACCTCTGGGGGCAGCGGTCCACCATGTACATGCCCTATCAGCTATCGAGGTCTAACAAGGGGTGGAATGCATAGTGGTTCTATGTGAAGAACGACACCGCTGCCTCCTTGCCGGATTTCACCAGACGCCTCATCAAAGAGGCACCGAGAAGGAGAAGAAGCGGATGCGCAATATCCTCGATGCCATCGCGTTCCTGAAGAACCACGACCTCCACAAGCCCGGTGTCATCGGGGCATATCACACGAGGAGGGTGGCGCCACTGATGGCGTGTGCCCTCCCGCTGTATGGGATGATGCCCGGCGCATGGCTTGACGGGACGGTGCTCACCCAAGGGCCGTTCCGCGACAATGAGGTTGCGCAATGCATCAAGGAGGCGACGGAGGAGTTTGACACTGTGTTCCTGATCCTGAGACATCCTGTGATGCGGCCGAACATGGGCTTCGTTGAGCTATCGACGGGTTTGGGATTTCGGGCCTCCATCGTGCCGCTCTAGAGCACGTGGCTGTGAGGGCTGCGAACCACGCCGTAGATGAGCAGAGCAAGAAGGATAAGGACGACAAAGAGGTGAGGTGACGGGCGAAGCAGCGAGCGAGGCTGAACTGAGGAAAGCAGCAGCAGGGTTCGAAGGAGGAAGAAGAGGAGGAAGAAGAAGGCGATGGTTCCGGGTCGCCCGTCCAATGGGACAAGCTAGGCGGTGGGGACAGTTTTGGGTCACCCATCCAATGGGATGACCTAGGCGGCGGGGACGAGGATCTGTCTCTATCATAGGTGGGGCCTTTCCCGTGGCATGCCCTAAGGTAGGAGGGGGAGGATGCGCCCTTAGAACCAGTGGAATCAAGCCGCCCCGCTCCATCTGAGCATCTCGTGGTGCCCTTGGAGTCGGCGGGGACTGGCCGCTTCGCTCCATCCAGACCCTATGAGCAGAGGGAGGGCTCGAAGCGGCAACGTGCCAACGAGGAGCAGCTAGGGTCGGGCGGGCTGGCCCCAAAACGTCCTCGCCCGATGGTGTCAGGGTGAGTCAAGAGTTTTTTCATCCTTTTGTTGTAACAAATTTTTGCCGTAAACTGACCGTCATGTCCTTTGCAGCGTCGGAGGTCATGGGACTCTCTTGAGACTTGCGCCAAAGAAGAGCCTCCTCTGGTAGACATGCTAGGAGCCGGCTGGTGCTGCGTCGGAGGTGAGCAGGAGTCGCGCTAGGGCAGCCATGGCTTCAACCAAGGAGGCGCAGCCGATGGCTACGTCCATGGAAGAGCAGACGGAGGAGGGCGCATCCAGAGCACCCGTGGCGAATGTGGCATGGCCGGGTGTGACCACAATGTCACAGGTAGAGGCAGCATATCCGGAGCCATCATCCATGTCGGTGGCCACGCCTGCGGTGGGGCAGACAGAAGAGGGCGCACCCGAGGCATCCTTAATGGATGTGGCGACGGGGATGGCCTCCGCATCCATGTCACCCGCCCCTTTTACTACCGGAGGGTCCGCTCCAGTGGAGTTGCTGCCACAAGAGGGGTTGGCACTGCTTGGGATCAGCGTGGAGCCATCCCGGTCTGTGGTCCGGGTGGTTGCCCTCGATGACACAGTGGAGAAGAGGGAATAGGGGAGCGTCCACATGGAGGTTGGGACCACGGTTCGTGCCCTGACCACCGTGCTGAGCTCGATGCGTGACATTGTCGCCCTAGTTGGCCAGGTATGATATGACTGTGCTTCTGACCCTCATTTTCCCTTTCCACACCTCTAAGTCTTGTCTTCTGCGTAGTCCCTTATGGTCCACAGCCGGGAGAAGTCCCAATTCATCACCGAGGAGACACGGCGGAGTGAGGGGTTGGCCGCATGGCTCATTACCGCCCGTCAGGAGGTGGCTGAGCTTGCCCCTGCCTAGGAGCTAACCGACCTTCGAGTCTGGGAGAAGGACGCTCACGATGACGCTGGCGAGGCTGAGGAGAAGCTCGCGGCCTTGATCAAGAGGGCATGCACGGACGCCATGGAGGCCGAGCAGCTATGGAAGGAGCAGGATGATTTGCTCCGGGCCATAGAGGGGTTCTGCACGAAGCGTGACTTGGCTCTCTAGGTGCACGCCGACGCCCAGTAGCAGATCTACCACCTCGAGGGTGAGCTTGAGGGGGAGAGGGACCTAAAGGTTGTGGTCAAGGACGTGTCTGCTAGGCTCACCTTGGAGGCCGGTCAGCGCCAGGAAGAGGTCGGGCGTCTGGAGGTCGAGGTGACCCGCAGCGCGATGAGGTGCGCATGCTTTGGGCAGACGTGGACGGTAAGCCTCTAGTTTCCCTTGTTGTCTTTCTCCCTAGAATCCGTGGTAGGCCTTTTGACACGGTCGGTATGTGACTTGGACAGGTCTCAATGACAATCTTGGGGTGGAGGTGATGAAGAGTCATGGCCTAGAGAAGGAGCTCGATGAGGTGAAGGCCTCCCTCCCGAAAAGAGAGTGACGAGCACGATGCCCTGCACGTCGCCATCTAGCTGGTCTTAGATGACCTCGAACTAGCCCCAGAGGCGGAGACGAGCTCATATGCGGTTCACGCTGTCCAGATTAAGGATCGAGCGTGTTAGATTAGAAGGGAGGCGCTTTGCTTCGGCGTTCACCGATCGTTCGTGATTGCTCATTCTCATTATGAGAACATCGATCTAGTGATGATGAGCCAAGGCTTCACGCCCGTCTACCCCGACGCCGAGCTGGAGGACATCAAGAAGGAGGTGGCTCCTTGAGCTCAGGACTTATCTACCAAGATAGAGGATGAGATCATCCCCCAAGAAATTAGTTAGTCAGATAGGCTAGACGGCAAACTTGTAATAAGTGGACAAATTCTTAACTTTTGTTATGGCCAAATAGACTTTTGGCCCTTCTCCCTTTTTTTTGTATAAAAGGGTTAATGCATTCTGACCCTTTCCATTGTTAAGGTTGTAAAGCTCGAGGTGCGGGCAAAAAAACTCTGATCGTGTTGGTGAGCAAAAATGCAGTAGCCGATGGGGCGTAGGTTTCTTGCAGTCCAACCAGTTTTACTCGGTGTTTGTTTCCGCAACCCTTGCTTCTATGTCTTAATGTGAGAAAGGGTTGGGCACAGAGAATGTTTTCTGAATAGGTATGCTCTTATCAGCCCCCGAGTGAGGCCTGACCCCTTGCCGTTGCTAGGGTCGGTGTCACTAAAGTTCGAGGAGACAATAACGAAACTGATAAGAGAAAGCGTTTTTTATTTCAAAAACATCATTCTTAATTTTCATAAGTACAGCGCATAGATTAGGGGTAAAAGCGACGTAGCTGCTCGATGTTCTAGGCGTTGACAAAGAATTTGCCGTCGACGGTCTTGAGCTTGTAGGTGCCCGGTCGGAGCACCTCCACAACGATGTATGGTCCCTCCCATGGGGGAGAGATCTTGTGGTGGCTCTTGTTGCTCTGGACGAGGTGGAGCACTAGGTCCTCGACATTGAAGGCCCGACCCCGCACCTGATGGCTATGGTACCGGTGCAACGCTTGCAGGTACTTGGTCAAGAGGATGAGGGCAACATTGCACGCGTCATTGAGCTGATCCATGGTGTCTTCGAGGGACTCCTCAGCTCCCTGCTCGTTGTACGCCCTGACCCTCGGTGCTCCATAGTCGAGGTCGGTCAAGAGGGTGGCCTCGGAACCATAGACCATGAAGAAGGGTGTGTAGCTGGTGGCCTAGCTAGGGGTCGTCCTTAGGCTCTAGAGCACCGCAAGGAGATCTGCGACCCATCGCCTGCCAAACTTGTTCAACCGGTTGAAGATCCTAGGCTTGTGGCCTTATAGGACCATGCCGTTAGCGCGCTTGACCTACCCGTTCGTGCGAGGGTACACCATGGTGGCCCAATCGACGCGGATGTGGCATTCATCATAGAATTGGAGGAACTTTTTCCCGGTGAACTGCATGCCATTGTCCATGATAATGGAGTTCGGTACTCCAAAGCGATGGACAATGTCAAGGAAGAACATCACGGCTTGCTCAGACTTGATCATGGAGATCAGTCGAGCCTCTATCCACTTTGTAAACTTGTCTATGGTGACAAGAAAGTGTGTATAGCCCCCGCATGCTCTCTTGAGATGTCCGACCATGTCGAGCCCCCAGACCACGAACGGCCATGTGATGGGAATCGTTTGGAGTGCTTGGGCCGGCAGGTGGGTCTACCGAGCATAGTTGTCGCAGAACCGACCAATTTATAAGAATACAAGTACAATGGCAATCCGCAAGCGGTCGCACCGTCATACTTGAACCCATATAAACCCGGTAGTCCGTCGAGTACCACGACGGGTCTCGATAAACGATTTACAACAACCAAGATCATACAGGATTCAACATACATGCCACATATTACATAAAGTTCACAGATACTTTTCATCATCAGAGTACAAATAAAAGTTATTACAAACCGAGTTTGATAAATAAAGCGGAAGCAAATAAGTTCGAAGATAAAGTTTCCAACATAGTTTGATACAGTGCCAAGCTAGATCACGGTCCACAAAAGCAAGGATAGGAATTACTAAAGAAGCCTGCCCAAGGCTTACTCCTCATCCACAGCGGGATAGAAGCAACTCTTGTAATAACCATGATACACAGTGCCATCTGCAATCAATGGGAAAATAAACCCTGAGTACGAGAAGGTACTCAGCTAGACTTACCCGTCATGAACCAGAAAATAAAATGACTCCAAGGATTATGCAAGGCTGTATAAGTGGACGTAACTTGACAATATTTTGCGAAAAAGGCAACTGATCCGTTGTACAATTATGATTCCTTTACCAAGTTAATTATCACTATCCATTTCTAGATTAGCAACTATCCTGTGCCAAACATGTGGTATATCCTTTAGAAGCATACAATAGTAACCATAGCAGGTATTGTAATTCCATTTTCATCCGAACCATCATGTTCCATAACACAGTTACTACGATGTTGGAGCTAGCCAAGTTTCTCACTATCCGGGAGAGACGGCGATTCGAATCGATTTCAACCAGCTGGGAATTTATTCCTAACACAAACCTAGGGCTACCAGCCACGATAGCCTTAGGTCACCTTTGGTACAACTCCGGTACACATTTTGCGGGTCCGTACTGCGCCGCACGATCTGGAACACCAGATGCCAGGATGCTCAGGCCAAGCCTGCCCTTGGGCTCAGTCTGATCGTTCCCCGGAAGGAGCGCACAACAGAACGATTCCCGGCCTGAGTTGAATTACTCGGCTTCGCGGTCGGAACGAATTATCCGGCCAGCTAAGTGAGAGGCATGCGTTCAATCTTGTCAGAAGTTCCAACAACGGTACGGTCCTTGATCGACACAGACGGGGATAGATCCACACCCAAGACCTCCATGTCTTGTTGCTTCTCTATCGACATCCTTGGGTCTCCAATTATATTAACCATGGTTCTTTTCCACGATAGCAATTTTAACCAACCGTGCTCGGTATCCACCTATATCTCGCAGTAACCGGAAATCACCCGACTTCTACCGGTCTAAGCATGGCTAAGCATTTATTCGATCTCGGACCTATACGGTTAAAGGTGTAATATCCGGACAAGGAATGTACATGCATCAAGTGGTTTCATTCAACTCTTATAACCTAATGCAGCAATCATAAGTACTTAAGTAAATATTTGTAAATTTTGGGAGACTTATAATGCTCAGGGCTTGCCTCGCAGAAAGGAAGTAGGGCGGTGGTGGGGGCACTCCGGAAGCTCTTAAGGGTTACGCTCGCGCCGGGGAGCTGCGGCTTATGGATCCTCCCGCCGGTTCCTTCCTCTGCTTCTTCGAATTCCAGCAACGTGATCTCTTCCTCCGATCCTAGATGCATGAGTATGTCATAAGTATTACGAATGCATATATGTTAACAAGTGCATCATGTTTATTGAGTAGGTGCATATCTCTTCTCGGTTATTTAATTATCTTTCCATAATGCATCGATTATACCATAAAATAGCAGCTACTTGTTTCACTCATAACGGGAGTTCTACAAATCCAAATCCAGTGATCCTGGACTTTCTGGAAAGCTTATCAAATTCTCTACAACTTTGTTATTAACCATTTTTACAATACGCATCATTTTCAACATGCAACTCATCAAACTCTAGAATCAGTCCGGAAACTATTCAACATGCAACATAAAGTAACGATACTTCTACTTCATGTAATCATTCAAAATTTGACAACATAGAATCCACCAACAGTTTAAGCATACCAATTACATTTAGAATCATATAATGGTGAAGCCCAAACTATTTATTTAATTGCCTTTATCATTTTATTTATATATCTAGGTTAACTAATAAATATATATCAGAAGTACTTAATAAATTCTCAAAATTTTACAGTGCCTTACTAATGCTATCAAAGGACTACTATAAAAATTTCATGTCATTTTACCAAGTAGAACATCCTATGCAAAAATGACAAGGCAGCAAGGCTTGAAATAGCATAAATGGAAAACCCTATTGAAAAGTGTCAAGCAACATATTTCCTATTTTTCCTAGCATCCATATGGTACTAGGATTACCTCCAACAAATTTCATGAATTTTGGACTCATAAATAATTTATAAAAATTTATGCAAGGATTGACTATCCATAAAAGAAAAATCTATAACTATAAATCTACCCATGCACTGGTCCCCAAATTTTTACCAGAGCTCATATATGCTAAGATTAGCTTACCACAAAAATTTCATAATTTTTGGAGCACAGGAACTCTAGATATAAAATAAACAAATTTGAATGCATTCAAAAGCACATTTCAAATCCCTATTTAAATCTCCAAAACTTTCTACTGTAAATGTTAAAACATATTTTTCCTAAATACTACACTTCCTAAGGAACACTACAAAATTTATTTCACAAATTTAGGAGCTACCAAACTGAAGATACAAAATTCACAAAACAAGTCAAAATCTGGAATATAATGACCTATCCTATCTCTTCATTGTCACGACAGTGGGCCCCCATTCGCCAGTTGGACCCACACATCAGCGACGCGGAAACAGAGCAGCTACGCTGCGTGACAGTGGCGCGGCTAAAGCTCGCCGATGGCGAACTCGCCGGCGGTGACATCATCACGGCATGACCTAGGTGACTGGCGCATTGATTGAGCTACAGGTGGCTTTCTCGCCGGAGCTAGCAACTACTGGCGGCGGCTATGGCGGCACGGCATGGCGGAACGACGGCGGCACGCTGGAGGAGGCCACGGTGAAGCAAGCTCAAGCTCGGACGAGCATATACTACCTAAGACGCACTCAACGCGCTAGCTAACGCATGGAGAGGTGGGCGGTGGCGCTCGGCCACGGTGACGGGGCTCGCGGTGAAGTTCGGCGAGGTCAGACGCGTTGGCGGTGGCTTACCAAGCTCGGTCGGCGAAGCACGGAGGAGGCAAGGGTCATTTGGGGCACTAGTGGAGGCGTTGCGGGTGGAGAAAGCGAGCGAGGCGGTGGCGTTAGCTATGGCGACGGCGGAGGTGCGGGCCGAGCTCATTTGTCATCGCTGCGGCGCGAGGAAGACAGAAAGAAAAAATGGGAAATGAGGCGCGGGGGTGGCTCGGGACAAGTATTGGCGGGGTTACTGGCTCGCGTCGGCCTACCTTGGCCGTGGTGGGCAGGGTGCTGGTGACGCGTGGCCGTCGCCGCGGACACACGGCGCGCGTGCTCTGCCGGTGTCGGCCACTGACGCCGTGATTCAGTTCGTCAGTTAAGTCCCGAAGTCGAGCCTGACAGCGAGTTTACACGGCAAATTATCTACTAAACCAAAGCTCCAACGTGCAAGCGATCTACACGACTTGTGTAGTCCTATGTACCAGCTACAACTTTGGTTCAAGTACCTCATTCTAATTCGCAACAGAAACGGAGTAATAACACCCCAAACATCGGCTGTCAGTCGGTCAGTCAATCAACAACTTAGAATTTTTTGTTAAGTCATGAAATGCTGATTTTCCTGATTTTTGTGGGACCTATTCAAGCATGTTAGAAGCTAAATCAGTCAATGACCCAAAAATAAAAGTTGTTCCTTATGTCAAACACTACAACTTTGATTTAGTGAACTCCTCCATGCAAGGTCTCTAACACCTAGTTCAACTTTGGTCAAACATGTCACTTTTGAATGATGAAACACATCAAAGCATGGCTTAATGACCAAACTAGCCCTAGCCCTAAATACCAAAGTTGTTCATGAGGATACTCTAAGCATGTTTAAGCAATTGGCAAGGTCATTTAAGCATTTCATGTAGTAGTCACTTATAGAGCTATCCAGGTCAACACATGTAATATTACTTACGTGCTTGATCATGAAAGGTGACCTTCATGAACAAGGTTCCTTTTGTTAACCTAAGTGTAGCTAAGGTGTTTTAGTGACTAACATTACCCACTTGCATTCATTTGCACATGATCATATGCATATGTTCCAAGAAACACGAAATAACAAGCAATGTTTCATATGTTTCGATCACATGTTTCAATTGTAAATGATGATTTATGAATGCTTGATGCTCATGCTCATGTTATGCAAGTCAAGTTATGCAAGGCTAACACCCGAGGTGTTACAGCCCCTCCCCCTTATAAAAATCTCGTCCCGAGATTTGCAAGACCTACCATTCTTGAAAAAAGGCGGGATAAACTTCTCGTAGATAATCTTCTCTTTCCCACGTAGCATCTTGTTCACTATGATTGTTCCACACCACCTTATAGAACTTAATAATCTTACTCCTTGTTACTCTCTCCATCTCTTCTAATACTCGAATTGGCTTTTCTTCATAGGTCAAATCCGATTGAAGCTGCACGTTGGTGGGTGCAATAGCTTCTTCCGGTACTCGAAGACATTTCTTTAGCTGAGAAACATGGAACACATCAAAGATTGCACTCATCTCTGGTGGAAGTTGCAACTTATACGCAACCTTCCCTTTTCGTTCCAAAATTTTGTATGGCCCTACATATCTTGGTGAAAGCTTCTTTTTCATCCCAAATCTTTTCACACCTTTCATGGGTGATACTCTCAAGTATACATAGTCACCCACTTCAAAAGTTAGTGGTCTTCTTCTTCTGTCGGCATAACTCTTGTGTCTTGATTGAGCTGCCTTCATATGTTGTTGGATGATACGTACTTGCTCTTCGGCTTCATTTACAAAATCAATACCAAAGTACCTCCTTTCACCGGGCTCAATCTAATTCAATGGAGTTCTGCACTTTCTGCCATACAAGGCTTCAAATGGAGCCATTTTGATACTCGCTTGATAACTGTTGTTATAGGAGAATTCAGCTAAAGGTAACCATTTCTCCCATGAACCTTTTGAAGATATAACACAAGCTCTAAGTAAATCTTCTAGGATTTGGTTCACTCGCTCTGTCTGTCCTGAAGTTTGCGGATGATAAGCTGAACTTCTGATTAGCTTGGTTCCCAAAGCCTGGTGTAAGTGCTCCCAGAAATGAGCTATGAACTGTGGTCCTTGATCTGAGATTATAGTCCAGGGTACTCCATGCAGTCTCACGATCTGGGAAACATATAACTCAGAGTATTTCCCCACGTGATATGTGGTGTGAACTGGTACAAAATGTGCTGATTTGGTGAGACGATCAATAATAACCCATATTGAATCATGACCTTGTGGCGTCGTTGGAAGGCCTGTGATAAAGTCCATGCTGATTTCCTCCTATTTCCATCCTGGAATAGGCAATGGCTGAAGTAATCCAGCAGTTTTCATATGGACGGCTTTTACTCTACTACAGTTATCACACCTAGCAACATAGGCTGCGATCTCTTTCTTCATCTTAGTCCACCAAAAACGGGTTCTTAAATCTTGATACATTTTACTACTACCCGGATGGATAGACAATTTTGATGAGTGAGCTTCTTCTAAAATTTGATTCCTTAGCTCACGGTCTTTTGGTACCACTAACCGGTCCTCAAACCATAATACACCTCTTTCGTCCAATCTAAAATGTTTGGTTTCTTGCTCTTGCATTTTTCTCTTGATGTGACTTATTCCTACATCTGTCTGCTGTAGCTCTATGATTTTGCCCTCAAGTGAACAACTGATTGTGATATTGTGTAGTACAGCAGGATGTAACAAGTTGAATCCATCTTCCAACAATGCTTCCACAATGTTGCAATGGGACTTCCGTCTGAGTGCATCGGCTACTACATTTGCTTTACCCAGATGGTAATGCACTTCCAAATTGTAGTCCTTAATCAATTCTAACCATCTTCGTTGTCTCATGTTCAGCTCAGGCTGGGTAAAGATATACTTGAGACTTTTGTGATCAGTATAGATGTGACAGACATTGCCCAACAAGTAATGTCTCCATATCTTTAATGCATGAACAACGGCTGCAAGTTCCAAATCATGTGTAGGGTAGTTGACTTCATGTTTTCTCAATTGCCGTGAGGCATATGCAATTACTCTCCCTTTTTGCATAAGCACACATCCCAAACCTATTCACGATGCATCACAAAATACATCAAAAGGCTTTTTCTATGTGGGTTGTGCTAACACAGTCTTTGTAGTCAACAAAGTTCGAGGGTGTGAAAAGTCATTTTTAGCATTACGGTGTCCATTTGTACTTCTCATCTTTTCGAAGTAATCTGGTCATAGGCTTAGCTATCTTTGAGAAATCTAGAATAAACCGTCGATAGTATCCTGCTAACCCTAGAAAACTCCGAACTTCATGCACCGAAGTTGGGGCTTTCCAATCCATGACCTCTTGTACTTTTGATGGGTCTCACCGAGATTCCATCTCTTGATAAAATGTGACCTAAGAAAGGTACTTTGCTCATCCAAAATTCACATTTGCTAAACTTGGCATATAGCTTATGCTCCCTCGGTCTGGATAGGACAATCCTCGATGCTCCTCATGATCGGTCTCATTTTACGAATAAATCAATATATCATCAATAAAACACGACCACGAACTTGTCAAGTTCGGGCATGAAATACCGAGTTCATCAGTACATGAAATAGGTGGAGCATTTGTTAGTCCGAAAGACATAACCAAATACTCGTATAAGCCGTACCTAGTAGAGAAAGCGGTTTTAGGTATATCCTCCTATTCGATCTTTATCGATGGTAGCCCGATCTTAAGTCAATTTTGGAGAATACCCTTGCCTTCGCTAGCTGATCGAACAAGATGTCGATGCGGGGTAATGGATATTTGTTCTTGATGGTCACAACATTGAGTGGTCGTAATCTACACACATTCTCGTTGACTTATCCTTCTTTTTCACAAACAATGCTTTGGGCATCCCCACAGAGATGAGCTAGGTTGGATAAGACCTTTGTCCAATAGATCTTGCAATTGAACCTTAAGTTACGCTAACTCATTGGGTGGCATTCTATAGGGCCTTACGGATATGGGTGCGGTACACGGCACTAATTCAATCTTAAATTCCACGTCCCTATCCGGTGGTAGACCTGGTAATTCCTCTAGAAATACATCCGAAAACTCACAAACCCTTTGGGATATCACATATTGTGGTGGCTTGGATAGCACAAAGCTAAATGTTGGGGTTGAAATCGCGGGAGAGTGGGACTAGAAAAGCATTCCCTCCCGTGGGTTCTCTCAACATAATAGTGCGGTGCTAGTGTCAATAAGAGCACCATGATACTTCATCCAATTCATGCCTAAGATTACACTTATTGACAACCCCGCAATATTATCAAATCTGTTGTGTACTCCCTCCTTTTATCGAGATGAGTACATTTTTGACTATCTTTTGGTAGCAACAGTTCCCCCTCACTTTGAACTTATGTTAAAACCCC
Source organism: Miscanthus lutarioriparius (assembly GCA_904845875.1). Taxonomy (NCBI): domain Eukaryota; kingdom Viridiplantae; phylum Streptophyta; class Magnoliopsida; order Poales; family Poaceae; genus Miscanthus; species Miscanthus lutarioriparius. The sequence continues at coordinate 42,662,545 of CAJGYO010000011.1, read as the reverse complement.
TTTGCTTACTTCTATTATTTCTTGATCATGTCTAGATGCAAATGCTCGACTCATAAATGAATGAGAAGCTCCTGAATCAAATAAAACAAATGGGATGCTTGTTGACAAGAAACATACCGGCCGTGACAACTTCTCCATGGGCACTTCCTCCACAACGGTATAATGCACTTGTCCTTGACGTGCTCTGGCATTCACCGCCTCGATTGTTCTCGATTTGGGTTGCCATTCCTCTTGGGGTGGGGACATTCCTTGGACCAATGACCCGGTTGGTTGCAGTTGAAACATGGTTGATTACTTCGAATCCAAGTGGAGCTGTCCCACGATTGCCATTTCCTTTTGGTAAGGCAATAGTGAACGCCTTCGGAATGGTTTACGTGGCCTGCTATTCGAGCTTTCGGTGGTGGAGGCCTAAACTTGGGTGCGGTGGGCGGAATTGTGGCCTAGCTGTGATAGGCGCTTTTATTTGGAAGGATCCGGATGCACCAAACCTCATATGTCCTCTGCGACCCTTAGCAAGCTGCATGCATATTGTTGTGGTTTTCTTGGGTCAAGGCATCACTAATAAACTCATTGTACGTGGCACATCGAGAATTGGCCAGGGTCTTCATCAGTTTAGTACCCAAACCTCGCTTGAAACTCTCTATCTTTTTCTCCTCGGTATTCACAAAACACGGAGCATATCCGGACAAGTTGTTGAATGCGTGCATATATTCGATGAGTGACTTTGTTCCTTGAGTGAGCCTCATAAATTCGGATGCTTTCATGCGCATCAGTCCGGGGAATATGGTGTCCCCTAAAAGCCAGCTTGAATTGTTCCCAGGTCACTCGCGCATTAGCAGGCAGAGATGACAGGAAGTGTGTCCACCAGATCCCTGCTGGTCCTTGCAATTGATGAGAAGCATACTCTGCTTTCAGATGCTCCATGACCCTCAACAGACGGAATTTCTGCTCAATGGTATTCAACCACTCATCGGCCTACAGTGGTTCCTCAGCCACCTTGAAGATCGGAGGCTTCATGTCCAGAAACTCCTTGAATGTACTGTGCTGATTTGGCTCGGCCCCTGGTGGATGTGGGTGGCCACGAGCAGTGTTTTGCACGATAAGGCGCAAAGCTTCTTCCATTGTCCTCTGGCTCCCCAAGAACTGAGCAAAGAACTCCTGAGCAGACGGCGGCGGCGGTGGTGGTAAGTCATCACCATTGCCATCGTGACTGCTACCAGCTCCAGCACGGGTGTGCGTCATCTGCGAAGTTGCAACAATAAGCGATTATTGGTTGATGTCAAGAGATTGCAGAGGAATCATAATCATGCCAAACTGAAATCACTAGAGAAATTCTCAAATTCGCAATAAAAACAGAGGCATAACAATTCATTCTCGCAACATGACATCCCCAATTTGACCACTTATCGCGCTCATAACGCATGCAAAGTTAAATCATGATCACCAACAAGGAACGGAATTGCATTGATGTTCAACCAAAGGTGCACTTAATCAACATTACATGATAGTCTGGTTACTAATGCCAACTTTGAACTACAGGTCCATTACATGAATAAAGGTGATACATTAGTCCTTCCACTAAGTGCTAAGCGATCTAATCCTCATCATGATCACTATCGAGGTCAGACGCAGAATCATCTCCTTCCTCAGGATCTACTTCTTCTTCAGGCTCCACTTCTTCTTCTCCTTCCTCGTACCCTTCTAGATCCATTTCGTGGCTCCGGGTGGGACATAAGGGTGGAGCTGATTGTTCGATAGATGAACCTCTTCATGCAGATTATCGTTGTATTCTTCCGCATTAGCCAATTTCTTGTCCCGGCTCAAGCTGTCGAGCTCTCGTGACATCTTCCCTTGTCCAAGCTGCATTTCATTTGGTGAGTTAACCGAGTCATCTCTTGAGTGAGCCTTTCAATCTCAAGGCGTCGTGCTCCCTCTGAAGGCGACACATCGGTCTCATGGGCATGACCAAGAGCACCGGACACACGCCCGAGGCTACCTTCAACTCCATCCAACACTCTCATCATTGCGAACATGGCGCTCATGGAAGGGTTATCACCGTTGCTCGCCTTCTTCCGCCGCACCAATCTCCAAAGATCTTCCTCTTGCTGCTTGCCATGAGTCAGTGGAGGGGTTACCCCTCGGAAAGACTCCAACCAAAGCGGCTGCCAGCTCCTGAGGAAAACGATCCATGATGTCCCTCAAGATCCCAAAGGCTGCCCTGCCAGCTGCTTCTTCAGCAGTCCTGCCAGTTGACTCATAACACCAGCTGTCCACTCAGAATCGTCACCTCGGGGACGAACAACGGCCTCCACAAGAACTAAGAGACCTTCCCCAACCGCTCATTCGCTTGAAGTAGCGGGGTTCCATTCCATCAGGATAGCCTACGTGGTGAGCACTCTCCACAAGAGTGTAGGCATCCCAAACTCTCCAAGAAACGTGTGGCGTTGACGGGTGCGTGGAGCAAGCCGACGGCGGGGGGAGCTCGCCTCCGGTGGACTTTGCAATGGTCTGCTTTGTGCGTGCCATCTACACCATTAACAAGTACTACTAGGTGAGACAAGACCATGATGGATAAGAGTTACATAATCGAGTAAGAATTTTATAAGGGGAGGAACAATTTAATTATGTGCATGGTAATTATCATGATGCATGCTCGTTAAAATGACGTCCTCACAAACTTAGGAAAAATTTGTTTCTAGCGGTAGACACGGTGGCATACATACGTTCTCTCATAAATAGCGTAACTAGTCGAGCTACACGTTTCGTTGTTAATGTACCTGCATAAAATTTCATTTCAGCCCTAAACCCATAATGAATATGCATAATGTAATTATAAATACTTCCATATATGTATACCCATACATATACTTCCGTATCAATCTACCCGACAATAATTTAACCCACAATTAAATACGTACCATATACACATGCAAGCATGTATACGTAGCCGTACCAAAGCTAACTCTTCCCGACCGCATGCTCACATCTTACGGTCATACACTCATCTTACCTTGGCGTAGAGGCATTTGATCCATACATTACCATTCAAGTGAATGGCATCCATACTATAGCACGCCGTATGGACGACGAAGTAAAAACCCCCATGTTAGTACTTAAATAGCCACCTAATAGTCCTTAATTTGGGCATAAGGAAAGTGATCATTGGCACACTTTAGATTTTAAATACCTATTATATAACTATTAGTTGCTAGAGAAGGGTTTTCGGAAAACAAAAACTTTTGTTTTAAATACACTTGTGACAATTAACGTTGAATCTTGCTCTGATACCAGTTGTCGCAGAACCGACCAATTTATAAGAATACAAGTACAATGGCAATCCGCAAGCGGTCGCACCGTCATACTTGAACCCATATAAACCCGGTAGTCCATCGAGTACCACGACGGGTCTCGATAAATGATTTACAACAACCAAGATCGTACAGGATTCAACATACATGCCACATATTACATAAAGTTCACAGATACTTTTCATCATTAGAGTACGAATAAAAGTTATTACAAACCGAGTTTGATAAATAAAGCGGAAGCAAATAAGTTCGAAGATAAAGTTTCCAACATAGTTTGATACAGTGCCAAGCTAGATCACGGTCCACAAAAGCAAGGATAGGAATTACTAAAGAAGCCTGCCCAAGGCTTACTCCTCATCCACAGCGGGATAGAAGCAACTCTTGCAATAACCATGATACACAGTGCCATCTGCAATCAATGGGAAAATAAACCCTGAGTACGAGAAGGTACTCAGCTAGACTTACCCGTCATGAACCAGAAAATAAAATGACTCCAAGGATTATGCAAGGCTGTATAAGTGGACGTAACTTGACAATATTTTGTGAAAAAGGCAACTGATCCGTTGTACAATTATGATTCCTTTACCAAGTTAATTATCACTATCCATTTCTAGATTAGCAACTATCCTGTGCCAAACATGTGGTATATCCTTTAGAAGCATACAATAGTAACCATAGCAGGTATTATAATTCCATTTTCATCCGAACCATCATGTTCCATAACACAGTTACTACGATGTTGGAGCTAGCCAAGTTTCTCACTATCCGGGAGAGACGGCGATTCGAATCGATTTCAACCAGCTGGGAATTTATTCCTATCACAAACCAGGGCTACCAACCACGATAGCCTTAGGTCACCTTTTGGTACAACTCCGGTACACATTTCGCGTGGTCCCGATCTTTGCGCCGACGACGATCTGGAACACTAGATGCCGGGATGCTCGGTGAAGCCCGCCTTGGGCTCGATCGATCGTTCTCGGAAGGAGCGCAACAACATGAAGCGATTCCCGCTTTGAGTTGAATTTACTCGGCTTCGCGGTCGGAACGAATTATCCGCCAGCTAAGTGAGAGGCATGCGTTCAATCTTGTCGGAAGTTCCAACAACAGATACGGTCCTTGATCGACACAGACGGGGATAGATCCACACCCAAGACCTCCATGTCTTGTTGCTTCTCTATCGACATCCCGCCCGGTCTCCAATTATATTAACCATGGTTCTTTTCCACGATAGCAATTTTAACCAACCGTGCTCCGGTATCCACCTATATCTCGTAGGTAACCGGAAATCACCTGACTTCTACCGGTCTAAGCATGGCTAAGCATTTATTCGATCCTGGACCTATACCGGTTAAAGGTGTAATATCTGGACAAGGAATGTACATGCATCAAGTGGTTTCATTCAACTCTTATAACCTAATGCAGCAATCATAAGTACTTAAGTAAATATTTGTAAATTACTGGGAGACTTATAATGCTCCGGGGCTTGCCTCGCAGAAAGGAAGTAGGGCGGTGGTCAGGGCACTCCGGAAGCTCTTAAGGGTTCTGCTCCGCGCCTTCGGGAGCTGCGGCTTGCGGATCCTCCTGCTGGTTCCCTTCCTCTGCTTCTTCGAATTCCAGCAACGTGATCTCTTCCTCCGATCCTAGATGCATGAGTATGTCATAAGTATTACGAATGCATATATGTTAACAAGTGCATCATGTTTATTGAGTAGGTGCATATCTCTTCTCGGTTATTTAATTATCTTTCCATAATGCATCGATTATACCATAAAATAGCAGCTACTTGTTTCACTCATAACGGGAGTTCTACAAATCCAAATCCAGTGATCCTGGACTTTCTGGAAAGCTTATCAAATTCTCTACAACTTTGTTATTAACCATTTTTACAATACGCATCATTTTCAACATGCAACTCATCAAACTCTAGAATCAGTCCGGAAACTATTCAACATGCAACATAAAGTAACGATACTTCTACTTCATGTAATCATTCAAAATTTGACAACATAGAATCCACCAACAGTTTAAGCATACCAATTACATTTAGAATCATATAATGGTGAAGCCCAAACTATTTATTTAATTGCCTTTATCATTTTATTTATATATCTAGGTTAACTAATAAATATATATCAGAAGTACTTAATAAATTCTCAAAATTTTACAGTGCCTTACTAATGCTATCAAAGGACTACTATAAAAATTTCATGTCATTTTACCAAGTAGAACATCCTATGCAAAAATGACAAGGCAGCAAGGCTTGAAATAGCATAAATGGAAAACCCTATTGAAAAGTGTCAAGCAACATATTTCCTATTTTTCCTAGCATCCATATGGTACTAGGATTACCTCCAACAAATTTCATGAATTTTGGACTCATAAATAATTTATAAAAATTTATGCAAGGATTGACTATCCATAAAAGAAAAATCTATAACTATAAATCTACCCATGCACTGGTCCCCAAATTTTTACCAGAGCTCATATATTCTAAGATTAGCTTACCACAAAAATTTCATAATTTTTGGAGCACAGGAACTCTAGATATAAAATAAACAAATTTGAATGCATTCAAAAGCACATTTCAACTATGGCGGAGCTAGCAACTACGGCGGCGGCTATGGCGGCACGGCGGGGCGGAACGACGGCGGCATGCCGGAGGAGGCCACGGTGAAGCAAGCTCAAGCTCGGACAAGCATATACTACCTAAGACGCACTCAACGCGCTAGCTAACACATGGAGAGGTGGACGGTGGCGCTCCGGCCACGGTGACGGGGCTCGCGGTGAAGTTCCGACGAGGTCGTACGCGTTGCGGTGGCTTACCAAGCTCGGTCAGCGAGCACGGGAGGAGGTAGTGGGTCACTGGGGCACTAGTGGAGGCATTGCCGGGGTGGAGAAGTAGCGAGGGCGAGCTGGCATTGGCTATGGCGACGGCGGAGGTGCGGGCCGAGCTCGGCTGTCGCTGCGGCGAGGAAGACGGAGCAGAAAATGGGAAATGAGGCGCGGGGTGGCTCGGACGGGCGCTGGCGGGGTTACTGGCTCGCGTCGGCCTGCCTTGGCCGCGGTGGGCAGGGTGCTGGTGACGCGCGGCCGTCGCCGCGGACACGCGGCGCGCGTGCTCTGCCGGTGTCGGCCACTGACGCCGTGATTCAGTTCGTCAGTTAAGTCCCGAAGTCGAGCCTGACAGCGAGTTTACACGGCGAATTATCTGCTAAACCAAAGCTCCAACGTGCAAGCGATCTACACGACTTGTGTAGTCCTATGTACCAGCTACAACTTTGGTTCAAGTACCTTGTTCTAATTCGCAACAGAAATGGAGTAATAACACCCCAAACATCGGCTGTCAGTCGGTCAGTCAATCAACAACTTAGAATTTTTTGTTAAGTCATGAAATGCTGATTTTCCTGATTTTTGTGGGACCTATTCAAGCATGTTAGAAGCTAAATCAGTCAATGACCCAAAAATAAAAGTTGTTCCTTATGTCAAACACTACAACTTTGATTTAGTGAACTCCTCCATGCAAGGTCTCTAACACCTAGTTCAACTTTGGTCAAACATGTCACTTTTGAATGATGAAACACATCAAAGCATGGCTTAATGACCAAACTAGCCCTAGCCCTAAATACCAAAGTTGTTCATGAGGATACTCTAAGCATGTTTAAGCAATTTGCAAGGTCATTTAAGCATTTCATGTAGTAGTCACTTATAGAGCTATCTAGGTCAACACATGTAATATTACTTACGTGCTTGATCATGAAAGGTGACCTTCATGAACAAGGTTCCTTTTGTTAACCTAAGTGTAGCTAAGGTGTTTTAGTGACTAACATTACCCACTTGCATTCATTTGCACATGATCATATGCATATGTTCCAAGAAACACGAAATAACAAGCAATGTTTCATATGTTTCGATCACATGTTTCAATTGTAAATGATGATTTATGAATGCTTGATGCTCATGCTCATGTTATGCAAGTCAAGTTATGCAAGGCTAACACCCAAGGTGTTACAATAGTACTGACACCCTTCGCAGGTGCGCACAATCTGTTCAGCGTCGGCTACTGTGGTCGGCCAGTAGAAGCCCTGTCAGAACGCATTTCCGACCAGGGTCCTAGGTGCGGCATGGTGCTTGTAACACCTCGGGTGTTTAAATACTAAAACTGCCATGTCATCATATGCATTGCAAAGCATTTTGTCATATTGAAAACTTTGATATGCATTCACTAAAACAAGTTTACATTTATGTTATGAGTGTTGCCTTGTATGATTTGGATCGAGTTCAAAGATTTGTTGTGATGTGGATTTCCGAAAACCCTGATTTCTAGTGATTTGTTTTACCCTAAAAACCCATTTCAAAATCAAAGTACATTTTGGGGTTGAGCCTTAAAGCAAAAATATAGAGTTTGTTGAGTTGTACAAAGTTTGTTTTTGGAGTTTTCAAAGTTGTTTAGAAAAATTTGAAGTAATTTGAAAAGGCGAAATGTACTTAAAGTGTCCCCTTTTGAATTCAAATTTGCATTTCAAAATGTAGACCAAATTTGGGTATGGGTATAAAAGAAAAGTTGTAGAACTTTAAATTTTGAACAACTTTTGTTTTTGGAGATTTTTGAGTTGTTACACAAATTTGGGAGTAATTTGGAAATTTAGACGAATGGTAATTCTGTAATTATGTGGAACAGTGCTCGCCGCCTAAGCTACACCGCCGGCGACCTTCTGCTTGCTTCCAGGCGTGGTCGTGGCCGTCTTTGGCGTTGCGCTGGCACGGAGGGGGCTCCTGCGTGGCTTCCTTGTGCTTCTGAGCTACGCTATAAGACCTATACCGTCGCCGTTCTTCGCCGTTTTCCCTGCTCTGCTTTTCCCGTCGCCACTGCCCAACTCCGGTGAGCCCGTGTCATCACCGTAGTGTTTTTCTAGTTGCAGCAACGCCTTTCATCGCTTCGCTAGTTCCTTGCACGCCCAGCCAGCCAGCTCTGGTCGCCTGATTCCACCGAGAACTGCCGCTAGCAGCCTTTCTTCCTCTAGGCCGGCAGCATCTCCATCGAGCGCGCTTCGCCGTGGCCAGAGCTCCACGGTCTGTCTCTGCTCGTGCTTGGCATGCCGTCAGCTTCGCCATGTTGCTGTGGTGCTGTGTGCTCGGTTGTTTGACCCTTTTGTCCACCACAGCCACTGGAGCGTCGCCGTCATCGTTGTTTGCACCGCCGTGGTCGTGGTGACCGTCGACCAGCATCTACATTGATCCTCCGACCCTGCTCCTTGCTCCATCGCGTTCGGGGTGAGCCACTGATCCTTTCTAAGCGCTCTGTTTGATCTCTACCGGTTTGGTTTCACCGGCGTAGTGTAGCCGCATGGCCATGTCCACCATGGTTGGTGTTGAGCTAGTATAGAGCTGTAATCGGTGTAAGTAGGGACATCAGTAGGTGCGCCTAGTCATGGTGAACGTGTTGGTGTCTTTGCCGTCGCCGTTGGTCTCACCGTCGGCGAGATGTCATCGATCAGCGCCGTTGCCGTCGTGGTCAAAGCGGGAGGTCGGGGATGACATGTGGGGTCACCCTGTCAGCGACTGTATAGTTAAAAAAATAAATTTTCTCTTTTTCAGAATTGTTTGAATAGTGCTGTAATTTGTTATTTTTGTGTAGATTTATTTAGAGCTCCAAAAATTATGAAAATTTTTGTGTGACCTCTATGTGATGAATAGTATTTAGGAAAAATATGAAATGTTGTTTTTCAGTACTTTTTGAATGTGATAAAAATTGCTCAATTAATTAATAAATGAGTTTACATGATTTTTCTAGGCTTATTTATTTATCCAAAAATTATGAAAATTGTTTTGCCACTTAGTTATCATGTGATGAACCTTTATAAAAGTTTTGAAGTCAATTAGAACAAGTTGATTTATTTCATAATTTTGGGTTTAATAATTAATTCATAAAAGCAAATAGTAATCTTTAATGATTTAGGTTTTGATTGAATTTTTGGATTGTGTAATGACCTTGGGTCATTAGTTCGTAATGATCTTTGGCAATTGATGTTAGTATTACAGAATGGTTTAGTTAGTTTGACTTGTAACTGTACCACGTAGGAAAGTTGTATTCAAGTTGTTAACTTTTGCATCCATCATCGAGCATCATATTTTGTATCTCGCATCATGTTAAACATGGCATTGTTACTACGTGTAGTGAACGAAGGTGAGCACGTGGTAGTTAATCATGTAGTTGAGGATGTTGATCCGTCTGTGGAGGTCGGATTTGATATCGGTGGAACGACTCCGGAACCAGACTTTTCCATCAACGAAAGCATGCCCCGGATGCATTTAAACCTACCTTGTATTTTACAAATTGATTTCGCTTTTGCTTTTCTTTACTGCATTAAGTGATTAAGAGTTAAGTGAAAACCTAATTGGTGCATTACCAACCTTGTTTTTCCATATCTACTTGTTAACCGTTTTAATTCGTACATGGCTAGTTATGCTTAGTCATGCTTAAACAAATAAAAGTCGGGTGATTACCTGTCACCTGTGAATTTTAAATGGATCTTTGGTTACGCTTGGTTATTTATGTTATCATGAGATATGAGCATGTGGAGTAATAAATCTAGACCGGACTAACTTGGTGTAGGGGAGCCATAAGACATGGAGGTCTTGTGAGCGGGTTCTTTTCACCTGTGTCGATTAAGGCCCATACTATTGTTGAACCGCATGAGGTGAGACTTTGTAGTATTAACCACATACTCCGGTAAGCCTTAACTTGGCTATTCTATCACGAGAATGGCTACTCGCGCACTGGGAGTGGAGAGATGGCGGGAATAGCGTGTACCCACGTGGCAATGGGCTGGATTGTTGGAGTACTGTATTCTCGGGTGGCGCGGACCCGTTCTTGTTTTAGAGGATCCGAGGGTAGGTTGATATATGTAAGTCGAGGACCTACATATGTCGTGTGGTCGGGAATCCCTAGCTAGGTTTAATCGGTTCGAATCGTCGTTGCTCCTCGGTTATGGAGACTCACTTCTCTATTCATCATCGTAGTTAAATAACTGGAACTTGAGGATGGTTTGTGAAGGTGTTGGTTATGAAGTTTCATGATCTCAATACGGATCGTGTCAGCTTTGTATATGATCTTATGAAGTTTTAAATGTTGATGTAAAGAATTTTATTAAAAAGCTTTTACACAAAAGAACTTTGATTATTGCTAAAGCCATACCTTGAATCCCTGAGCCTGCATTCTTAAGTTCTATCAGTTTTTATTTTTGGTTAAGTCTTGTTGAGTACTTTTGTACTCAAGGTTCGTTGACTCTTGTTGCAGGTGAGGCTCATGAGCAGATCTATTTTGGATCGTGCTGCATGACTATTGTTCAGTGCGATGACGATAAGTAAATGTGTGGCCCTTGGGCAGGGCAACTTATTTGTGTGTTCTGTAATATGTTATAATGCCACTCCACTTCTACATTTTGAAATTTTAACCGAACTTAGCTGTATAGTTTGAAACAAATGGTTTGTAAACTATGTTATTGTAAGTCTTCTGCTAATCTTTACTCTGATGTATATATTTGAATAAACTATTGTATACTGCAATGACTCTGTAATGGGTTGCTGCTTGGAAATCGTGGATGATTCGGGGTTCCTCGAGGACACCTGACAGTCTTCTTAAGTTACCGGGAATATATGCATAGATGTCAAAGGTCGTTGGAACAGTGATAGGTGCATATATGCCCTATAATTTAGGAGGTTCTGCCACAGTGCTCATAGACTCCATCGTGGACATCTCTCAGTAACTACTTCCCTTGTTCGATGGGGATGCAGCGTTGTAGGATTCGGGTGTGGCTTCGCTTGTAGAGCTCGCCCTCAATAACGACGAAGGACTTGGCGTGATGCGCGAGTCATCGAGCCTTCATTTTATCTGTTAGCGGTGCCTCACGGAGGAGGTAGTCAAGGTAAGGCGTCCTCTAGTCGGCTAGAGGGCCGAGCTTTGCCGCTGGATCCTCGTCAAGTTCCATGACTTTGGGGTCGAATGGAGCCGATGGTCGGTTAGCCCCCAGGCCTAGGGCAGGCGGCCCGTCACCGGTCTATTCCGGCTCCTCATAGCGGACCGAGGGCTTGTACTGATCTCTAGTGAAGACGCCCATCGACACCGGCTCTTGGCTGGATGCCATTTTTGCCAGCGCGTTGGACGCTTTGTTGAGCCACCTCGGGATGTGATTGTGCTCGAGACCGTCGAACTTGTCCTCCAGCTAGCGGACATATCAGCAATATGCAGCCATCTTGGCATTGTGGCATCTTGACTCTTTCATGACTTGGTCAATGACCAGCTAGGAGTCATCCCAGACATCAAGCCATAGGATGCCCGACTCGACGGCAATGCATAGGCCATTGATGAGTGCCTCATACTCGGCCACATTGTTGGAGGCAGTGAAATGGACGTTAACCATGTACCTCATGCATACCCCGAGAGGCAAAACAAAGACCAGCCCCATGCTAGTGACTTTCTTCATTAGCAATATGTCAAAGTACATTGTCCAATACTCTTCGTCGATGACTACTGGCGGCATTTGGATCTTAGTCCATTCTGTGAGAAAATCGGCCAGCACTTGGGACTTGATGGCCATCCGAGGGGCATACAGAATGCCCTGACCCATCGGCTTGAGTGTCCACTTCGTGATTCTTCCTGTGGCATCCTGGTTTTAGACGACCTCACTGAGAGGGAAGGACCTCACGACCGTCATCGGGTGTGACTCGAAGTTATGACGCAACTTCCTCTTGGCGATAAGGATGGCGTATAGGAGTTTTTGGATTTGGGGGTAGCGAATCTTGGAATTGGACAAGACCTCGCTAGTGAAGTACACGGGACGCTATACTTTGAGGGTGTGTCCCTCTTCTTCCCGCTCTACCACCAGAGCGGCGCTGACCACTTGCGTGGTGGGTGCAATGTAGAGTAGAAGCGGTTCTCCGTCGGTTGGGGGACTAGGATCGCGGCCTTCATCAGGAGCTGCTTGACCTTGTTAAGTGCCTCCTAGGCCTCAGGCATCCATTCAAAATGGTCGGCTTTCTTCAGAAGCCGATAGAGAGGGTGACCTCGTTTGCCGAGGCTCAAGATAAAGCGGCTGAGCACGGCAAGGCACCCTATAACTCGTTGTACCCCCTTTATATTCTGAATTGTGCCCATCCTCGTGATGGCCGAGATCTTCTCCGGGTTGGCTTCGATGCCACCCTTGGAGACAATAAAACCCAGCAGCATACCCCTCAGGACCCGAAAACACATTTGGACTTGACAACGATGTCATCTATGTAGGACTCAACGGTTTGCCCGATGAGGTCGCCAAAACACTTGAGCATACATCATCGCGATACGTAGCCCCCCTGCGTTTTTCAGACCGAACAACATTGTGACGTAGTAGAACAATCCAAACAGGGTGTTAAAGATGTCGTGAGCTGATCGGACGCTTTCATCATGATTTGATGGTACCTGGAGATGCATCAAGGAAGCAAAGGGTTTTGCACCCTGAGGTCGAGTCGACTACTTGGTCTATGTGCGGCAAAGGAAACAGATCCTTTGGACGTGCTTTGTTGAGACCCATGTAGTCAACACACATTCTCCATTTCCCACTCTTTCTTCTTACAAGAATAGGACTGGCTAACCACTCTAGGTGATACACCTCCTTGATGAATTTGGCCGCCAAAAGCTTCATAATCTCCTCGTCGATGGCCCTGTGTTTCTCCTCATTGAAGTAACGCAGGCGCTGTTTCACCATCTTGGAGCCTAGCATGATCTTCAAGGTGTGCTCGGTGACTTCTCTCAGAATGCCTGGCATGTCCAAGGGTCTCCACACAAAGATGTCTCTCTTGGCGCGGAGGAAGTCGACGAGTGTGCTTTCCTATTTGGAGGAAAGCGTGGTGCTTATGCGCACCACTTTGCCCTAAGAGCCACTAGGGTCTAGAAGGACCTCCTTGGCGCCCTCTAGGGGCTCAAAAGACTTGGCCGACCGCTTAGGGTTGGGTGCTTCTTCAACGATCTCCTCCCTAATGGCCGTGAGCTCTTTGGAGGCAACAATCGCTGCGGCGTGTTCGCAGCACTTGACCTCGCACTCGTAGGCATGCTGGAAGGAGATGCCAATGGTGATGACCCCGCATGAACCTGGCATCTTCAACTTTAGATAGGTGTAGTTGGGGATGGCCATGAACTTCGCATAGCATGGACATCCCAGGATGTCATTGTAGGTCCCGTGGAACCTGACTACCTCAAAGGTAAGGGTCTTCGTCCTGTAATTGGTCAGATTCCCGAAGGTGACTGGCAGATCAATCTGCCCAAGTGGCACGACCTGCTTTCTAGGCATGATGCCATGGAAAGGTGCCCCGATTGGCCAGATTCATGACCGATTGATGCCCATGGTGTCAAGCGTCTCAGCGTACATGATGTTGAGGCCGCTACCTCCATCCATCAGTACCTTGGTGAGCCGCTTCATTATGACAATCAGGTCGACCATGATCGGGTATCTTCCCGGCTGTGGGACACTTTCTAGGTGGTCGGTTCGATCAAAGGTGATGGTGGACTCCGACCATCGAAGGAAGGAAGGTGTAGCCAGCTTGGCTGTATAGACCTCACAGCGCACAAGCTTCTGGCGGTGCTTGGAGTCATAGGCCACTGACCCTCCGAAGATCATGAGTCGGCCATCCAACATCGGAAAGCCACCATTCTTCCCCTCGACGTCGTCTACCACTGGCTTGGGCTCCTTCCTATGCTCCCCCTTGCTAGAGCCATCGGACAGGAACCGCTTCATGAGGGCACAGTCCTTGTATAGGTGCATGACAGGGAAGGCATATTTTAGGCATGGCCCTTCGAGCAGCTTCTTGAAGTGGTCTAGGGTACCCTTGGTGGGTTTCCCACCCACCATGTAGTCGGCAGCAGCCACGAGCGAGCCCTCACGCCGCTGCTTGTTCATCTTGTTGGGGTGGTTGGAGGCGCCTTCGCTGGCGTCCTCGTCTCGCTTTGCCTTGCCCTTTGTCCTCGTCTCGCTTTGCTTTGCTGAGTGCCTCCTCGCCCAAGGCGTGGCTGTGGTGATGTTGAGGAGCACCTTGGTTGTTTGTGGGCCCTTGCGTCCTAGCTTGTGAACCAGGGACTCATAGGTGGTCCCGGACATGAAGGCTCCTATAATGTCGGCGTCGGTGACGTCGGACAGCTCGTTGTACTGCCAGGAGAAGCGTCGGATGTACTCATGAAGAGTTTCCATGGACTTCTATCGATAGTTTTTGAGATCCTATGGGTTTCCAGGATGCGCATAGGTGCCCTAGAAGTTTCCCACAAAAATCTCCTTTAGGTCCGCCCAACTTTAAATCTGGTTGGGCGGAAGGTGCTCCAACCATGTTCGCGTCGAATTGGCTAGGAACAATGGAAGGTTGTGGATAATGAAACTATCATTATCCACTCCACTGTCTTAGCAAGAAAGCCGGTAATCCTCGAGCCACAGTCCATGGTTCATTTCCTCAGAGTATTTTGGGATGTTGGTCGGCGGTCAGTACCATGGCGGGAAGGCGACGTTGAGGATCTGTTGGCCGAAGGCCTAAGGTCCTGGCAGGTTGGTGCTCGAGCTTCCATCCTCGCTACTGTCATAGCGTTCGCCACGATGAGGGTGATAGCTGTGGCTAGCTTCCTCTCTCTCGCCACTTCGTCCATGCCTATGGGCATCTAGGGTGTTACGTGCATCATGGTGGAGGCTGAGACGCTCATGCACCAAGCCCGCATCACGCCCCCACCGGCACATGGCACTTGGTGCATAGACACGTCCCAGACATGTCGTCTCGAGGGTGCGTCTTGACTGGCATTGAGCTCGTGTTGCTGAGACAACGAGCTTTCTACCTGCTGCACCGCCGCACGCTCGAGCAGCATACGGATCTCGCCATGGGCTCGATGATCCTTAGGTGTTGTGGGCTCTGGAATCCCTTGGGGCGAGGCCATCATGGCGGTGATGTTTGGCTCACTTGAGTGAAGTGTGGGAGGGCTCCATCGTCCTCGATGATCCTCCGGTTCACATCGCAGGCCATGGCGCACGCATGCCCACCTTATCCGTGATGCTCGATCTCTTGCTCGAGCTCTGCGCGCTCTTGCTCCAGCTAGAGTCGCACATCCTCAAGTTCCCTATGATGTGCCCTTAGCTACTCCACCCACAGGTGAGGCAGGGCCCCCGTATCTCCCTCGACCTTGTCGTCAAGGTCATTTGGTGGTGTAGCCCCTCCCTCGTGGATGCTTTTGACGTGTCCCTTGGGGGTACCTACCATAAAGCATTCTCGCGAGGGGTGATGGCTCCCCCTGCTAGAGTCAGACTCGGAGGGCGACTCTGAATCTCCCGTGAGAAGGTCATGGAAAGATTCCATGATGTATTTGGTCATCCCCATGAACTTGTTGTTCATAAGGGATGGGTGCATGCACTACACCACGAGGTGGCCAACGTTCCTTGCGATGTTGCGTAGATCGAACGGGAACGCTGTCGGGGTGCTCCAAAAGAGGTATTCTAGGGAGAGCGGTTCCCTCCCAGCATGATGTGTCATGATGTTGGCAAATGAGAAGGTAAGGCAACGTTGGTCCTCTCGGGATGGTCGGGGTCCTAGGAAGGCATTGAGTTGGTGCTCTAGCCTCTCATAATCAAAGCCGAGGAGCTGATCGCTCCCGGGGACACGGGCCTCCTGCTTGTGTAGCTGCAGCTCCTCGAGCACCTCGATGATCACGTCGAGGCTGGTGGAGTGGAGAGGCTGGGCGGTGGCGGGAGCCTGTGCCAACTCTCCCTCCATCATGACGATGAAGTCTAGGTTTCTAAAGTGCAGGTGCATGCTCGAGACCCAACTAATGCCGTGACCAGCCATCCGAGGCCTGATGTGGATGTTGAGATGCGTAAAAAGCCCCTATCTAGTGTGCCAACTATCAGTGTTTCGAACCACCAACTAGTAAATTTATATCTGTGCGTCTAGCCCGGATGGTGTGCTCGGAGGACACAAGGATTTATACTAGTTCAGGCAGAATGTCTCTATGTCCAGTGTGCTGCTGCTCATGTTACCGGCACTAGTTTGTACTAGGGGTTATAAAGGGGTGAGAGAGGGAGAAGGTCCCAAGTCTCTAGCGAAAAGATTGAATGGAGTCGAGTCTTGCTGAGCTCGTTCAGCCATGTGTTCATTTAGCCTCCCTCTTTTTTCCTCTTGGGGCATCTGCTTCCCCTATTATAGGTGAAGGGGAAGTTACAGGTTACAGAGAGAAGGAAGGAGAAAAGCGAGGGAGAAGAAGGCCTCCAAGTCCACCAGGTCCTTCTCCTTCATGCGGGTCCCACCGACACTATAGATGGTGATGGGGATGGCTCCACGTTGGGCTCCTATTCACCACTGGTGCCATGCCCCGGCGTCATCAGCTAGTCGTGGTGTCCTATCCTGTCCTGGCTGATGGCGTGGTGAAACAATGTGCTAGTCAGTGGCAGTATGGGGAGTAGGCAGCACAGTGACCATGCACCCATCACTGTTGGCGATGTGAACCCCCGGGCATGGCCTGATGTGGCCATCAGTCACATTGAGACATGCCTGCTTCCCGCCCGACATCAGAAGTTTGACCCTAGGGTCATACCTTCTGACCCTTAGTGGTTGAAGGTGGTATGGGTCCCCATGGGTGAGTCAGAACCCATGCCCTCAGGGTCGGGCGAGATAGCTCCCGTACCATTGGGGTCGGGCGACATGGGGCCTGTGCCTAAGGGGTCGGGCGAGATGGAACTCGTGACCTCAGGGTCGGGTGAGATAGCACCCGTACCCTTGGGGTCGAGCGACATGAGGCCCGTGCCTAAGGGGTCAGGCAAGATAGAGCCCGTGCCCTCGGAGTCAGGCGACATGGGGCCCATGCCCTTGTGGTTGGGTGAGACAGAGACCATCCTTGATTATCCAGGCGAGTCATCATTCGTGGTCCTCAGATCCCCTCTTTGGGTATCCCTAATACTGATACCCGACACCCCCATACATGTGTGATAGAGCAGCCATCATGCACGCCATCTGCACCCTCCACCTCGAGTACTGCGCACTGGGCTTTAAGCTACAATAGAGGATGGGAATGGGGCGCCAAAGGTAATAGGTGCACCCCCCACCCAGTTCTCATAGTCAACCTTGACTCCATCACTAGCCTTCTCCCCCGATGAAGACCCAAACAAGGGACCCCTTGGAGGAAAGGGTGGTGACAAGACCAACACTAGAAACTCCCAAACCAGACATATATAGGGAGGCATCGCCCCCCCTTCATAATAAAAGTCGGTTCAAAGCCAACCTAGTTGCCAAGCAGTAAACGATGGACGACAAGTCATTCCTCAAGCATGTGGAACATAGTCAGCTATCTTGAATCACGGTGGTAGGGTCATCCATCTCGATGATCAGGGGCTTTGATAGGCTCTACAGCTTTCTAACAAAGGTCTTGGAGTACGGAAAGCTCAATATTGGTGGGTGCACCTGCAGAAACCGAATGTCTAGATACGCGTATAATGCCCTAGTTGCTACCAGCGCCATCTGAACCACCATCGACAGGCCCTGCTGGGAAAAATCTCTGTAGCTGACCAGGAACCCCTGCCAACAGATATGCCACCTCCACAGAAGATTCAGATAGCTCATCTTGGAGATACATAGCCTAATAGGCAGCACGGGTTGCAATTACAACACCTTGTAGGTCAGCATTCTCCCCCTTCAAGAGTCAACACTGAGCTACAAGGGCACTTTCCCTCTCCTCCACAGCGGCTTGGGCCTCCTGGTGAGAGTGTTCAGAATTGGTGATGGCAAACTCGTAGTGTGTGTAGGCCGACTTGGCCCTCTGAATGGCCTCCCAAAGACACTCCTTCTCAATTGCATCAGCTGCTAGACAAACAAGGCATTGGCTAAAAGTCTAAAACTAGGACGTACAAAACACCATAGCAGGTACATCATGTCTGCCTTTCTAGCCTCGCCAACTCCTGTTGAACAAGCTCCCATTGCTACTTCTCGCCCAAGTAGGCAGCCGCTGAAACCTAAAGTGTAGCCTTGTCCTGAGATAGGCCAATGATCACGTCGAGCTGAGAAGCAAAAGCAAGCATCAGAATATCAAAAACGAGAAACAAAGTCCAAATTGGCAACCAAGGTCACAATACCTTGGGTTTCATCATGATGATGCCTCAACTTCCGGACCTCCTCCTCAAACTCCGCTACCTGGGCCTACGCTAGCTAGTTTGGCTAGATGAAGACATGAAGTGCTCTTGGATGTAGGTGGACTTTGCTGCTGAATTCTTTTGGACCTCCTGGGACAACAAAATGGCAAATTCGACTCAGTCTTAGTTCGATCAAAGCCAAATCCACCAAAGACTTAGGGCCTAGACCACCGGGTGCACTATGTGGCCCCGGGAACGAGAGGAAAAAGAACACCTACTCGATGATACCATCAAGCAGGTGCCTAGTGGCTAGAGGACATGATAACACCTAGTCAATGGAAACTTACCTTTATGGCAGCTTCGACGACCTCCCCAAGGGAATTCGTCACCTTCCTTCACAACATTAGATAGGTTTCATAACACTTTCTGAAGGGCACCATTACCTTCCTAGGTGGCTTCAAGGGTCTGATACCTGGCCGAGAAGCACTGCTCTTCTTTGAAGTCATTAAAAGGGAATCGGTCGTCGTTGTCCTGTACTCTAGAGAGGCTCCATGTAGGGCGATTTAGTCCCCTGTGGGACGAAGGGGTGCTCAAGGCATCGGGGCCTTGCCTCCATTACTTCAAGGAGCGAAACCTTCCATCACAACTAGGGCATCCCTGGCTAGGAACTCGACGATGCCAGGCCAGTCACCCCTAGGGATGAAAACAAATGTAATATTAATGGGCCTCCACCGGGTTGGGGTGGCGTTCAGCCGAGGGGAAACCTACTCATCACCCATGGTGGCATTAGGAGTTGGACTCTCATGCCTAAGCTCTACCTTGTCATGCATGAGTGAGCTTGTGGAACGGCCCTCGGGCATGGGCGGGGAGGAAGATGTGCCTACATCATAGCGAGCTATGGCGTCATCAATCATAGCCTCGAACAAGGCGTTCGCCTCGGGCTCTTTTGGAATTACCACCTTCAAGGTCTCACCTTCGTTCATGGGAATAGGAAGTGACAGAGTTGGGGCCATGCCCATCGCTACGGTCACCTTGGGTGGCTCCTAAGCAGGTGGCATCATGGACCTTGAGCTACAAGTCGAACATAGAAGACACTAAGAACCTAGATAATAATTATTTTGGGGAAACACGAAGATATACTCACATGTTCCAAGGAGGAAGGGAAATGATAGCAGGTCTCTTAGATGACTTGTGGGATCCCCCACTAGATGATGGTGCTCGCAGTCTCTTCTACCAAAAGGGGTCATATTCCACATTTGGACTAAAGCTACCCACAACATAACTTTCCCCCCTGCCAGCACCTGTCGGCTGGGCGGAGGTGTCGACATCATCATTTAGCCACTGGCTCAAGGACCTTCTGAACTAATATAAAGTTGGTTGAATCAGAGCTTGCCATGTCTTGCCTCACCAAAATCCTCACCAATGACGGCCGCTCCACCCTTATCTCTAGTGACTGCCCCACGAGCATCCCCCCATAGCCACCTCCTCCACCTTGTCATGGGGGCCCTCGAGTGGTAATCGAGATGGGACTATCCAAGAATAAACACAAAGATTCAAGAATAGGCCTTACGAATCAAAGTATGAACAAAGCAATTCAGCAGCTTACCATTCCTTCCACGGGCCCCTTCTCTGCACTTAGAGGTTCGATCAACCAGTCCCCATCCTTGATGATGGACTTGGGACCAAGCACTCGATTGGCAACAAGGATTGCCTCCCTGAGGCTTATCATCTCGAGGGGCTCAATGCTCTGACAAATTTGTAGATGGAAAGGTCCTGCTCCTGCAGAGGTTGGATCCACCTCTGGAATTTTTTTTCTTGGCCCGAGCCTGGCCCGAAATACCATTTTAGCTATTTTACAATGTAAAATGCATGGGCGGCCCGCATAGACCCAGGCCCGGCTTGAGCCTAGCCCAAAAAATTAGACCCGACTTGCCTAGTGGGATGGTCATGGATGGGACTTTTTTGGCCCAAAATAACCACGCTTTTTTGGCCCAGCCCAGCCCGTAAAATGTTCAGGTCTAGTGAGGCCCACCCACCAATGGTATTCCCACATGTCATCAACCAACTGGTTCACCTGGTGGAGCTTGAGCTCGTCCCTGTCTTCCTTCTCCTTCACCAAAAGTGGCAATGGGAACTTGCGAGAGAACACTAGAGTGCTGCAATCATATACATAGAACCACTTCTTCGCCTAGTATACCACATTTGAAGGGAGTTTGATGTACACTACTAGGAATATCCACTTCTATGACGAACAACTTTTGTCACTGAAGGAGCCAAATTCGTCATAATTTCAGTTTTATGATGAATTTATGATGGAAAACGGTTCGTCATAGAAGTCGCGTCATACTTGAACTTCCATGATGGATCCAGCAAATCGTCATAGAAGTGGCTTGACCTGTGATGAAAAACAGATCATCATAGAACTATTTTGGCATGCGTGGTAGGGAGCTGCCACGCTGGTGGGTGCTTTCGTTGGAGATGCTTTCCACGTGTACATGCTAAAGCCGGTTGTATTGGAGATAGTTCGGGTACGTGCCACCTTCTTATTGCACAACATGGTCATCTCTGGTTCTTGCACGTTTCAGGTTCTTACTAGACCACGTGTCGGGTCCCTGTTGTTCCACATGTCAGTTTTCTACTGGCACACATGTCGTGTTGCCGTTGGATCACGTGTCACTTCTTCGTTGGACCATGTGTCGTATTTTTATTGGTCCACGTGTCTGTTTCTTATTTGACCACGCATCATATTGCTGTCCGTCCACATGTAGTATTTTTATATGTCCATGTGCCTTGACGATTTCGTTACACATGTTGGATCTTTAATAGCCCACGTGTCGTGCCCTGGCCAATTCATGTGTCGCATTTTTATTTGATCACATAGCCTATCCTGGTTCTACCATGTGCAGGACAATAATTACATCAGAAAAGTAATTCGATATCATCACTACTGCACAGATTGACTACATAATTATTCAACCTGGCAAGCAAATACCAACAATTAACTTTTCACACATCAGCAGCAAGCCACTGATAGAGTATCACCACAACAAACCATCACATGAGTCCATACAATAGACCACAAATGTTCACCGCATTAAGCCACAGGAGTTGAAGACTGAGAGTTAATTACCAGGAGAGCTTAAGCGCATGACTTGCTCACAGAGCCTATTGTACTCCTCCTGTTGCTGTTTCTTGATTTCCTCAAACTACCTTTTAGACTTTTCTATCTTTCTCTTCAGTTCATCCACTAGTTCGACGAGGGTAGCGGAACTTTCTAGTTCACCACCAAGGTATTCCCAAAGCGTTATCTTCGCCAATGTCTCTGCTCTAGTGGAGCTTGTCGGGATACTAGCATTCTTCAAAAAATGTTTTTGCCGCTTACCTGGGAGGGGGGCTTACCCTAGGAGAGAGAGGACCTTGGAAACAACATCATCACTAGTCATTGGTTGTTGCTCATCAACAATAGGTTCTGCTGCATAGCTTCCATAGCTTCCTATGAAATTCAATCAGTAAAATATTAGGTTATCAGATAGTGGAAGAGGACTTCAATTGAAAACCCAAGAGATTAATTTATAACAAGTAGTGCATAGGACTTCCTCAGCCTACTACTGATAGCGATTACATAAGCACAATGCATAGGTCTTTTATAGCCTACTACCGATATAGATTACATAAGCACAATGCATAGGTACCATATTGATTGGTGTAAAATTGCAGCTACAAAATTAAATGATGTTGCCACATTAGGCTCCTACCGCATTTCCTTCTTTTATGGCAATGGCTTTAGTATATTTCAAGGAAAGCAAATGAAGGTACTTACAACTGTTGCTCTTGCAGCATTGCTTAGGCCCTTTTTCATACTGGTATGGAAGTCCTTGAAGACTTCCATAGTATTAACATCTTCATCAGGTCGACCATGTTGTTCAAGTCCTGGATCATCATGTTGTTCATCAAGTCCTTGATCATGTTCTGTGGCCTTCCTCTTGTTCTCCCTCTATTCACATTGCACATGAGTTTCAATTTATATTTATACAAAGGCAAGAGTAACAATAAAACACAACCATCACTTACAAATGTTTGCAGCTGGACAACATAGGAGCGAGATCCTGTAGACTGGTGGTACTTCACATTTGCATGGTTTTGCTTGTTCGTCTCAGATGTTTCCTATAGCTTCATTTGTGTTAGACTGCATAACAAGTAGACCATAACAAGACTAGATAGGAAATCGATGGGTTCACACAAACCTTGTTCTTAGCACTAGACCAAATCTCGACAAGTTCACACCATTGTGCATCGTTCATGGATGGGACAGGAGAGGTCATAGGGATCTGATCAGTAGGGATGCCATTGAAGTAGGTTTGCTTCAAGCTGTAGCATGCCTGCCATACCCCACACTGCAATACATTCCAGGAAGCTTCTTGTGTTGGTGGGTGAGCCTTGTTAATGTCTAGCCTTGACTGCACGCAGTAGTGTGAATGAAAAGTAAATTCGTTAAAGTTGCTCAAAGCAGAGTTGAATGTCAAGAGGGGATACCCATACATTCAATTAGCCTCTCTACAAATTTTTTGTAATGGAAGACACCGGAGGGCTTCTTGTAATGTTTCCAATGCATCAAAATTGGTACTTGATGCCTGACTACTACACCTGCCCCTAAGGCAAACTTGGCAGCTTGCACTAGATCATGTGGCCTTCTGTATCCCTCGGCAACAGAGATGGGCTTCCTCAATCCTCCGAGTGATTTGCACATTTTGTCAAGCAAAATTCCATGAGTTTGAGGCCTCTACTTCCTCACTCTGCTCAGCAATGGTACTACAAAGTGTTCATATATTCAGATTGTTAGAAAAGTAACATGGATATCAAATAGCTAGTGCAAATTAATTGATAGACATCTGTAAGGTAATACCAACCTATGCAACTTTCATTGTTCTACGGGTGGGGGAGACGGGAGTTTGCTCAGAGGGCTCCTCTTCGGTATGGCTATCATCATCTGGTCACGTGCAGTCTCTCATAAGGCTAGGTAGGGTGATGTCCTGACAAATGTCTCTAGTTAATTCATGAACTTTGAATTGATCCCTGGGTTCAGCTGTTCGTGGTGATGGAGAATTATGTTCACCTACTGCTGATACCTCCACCCTTTTGCCAGCGGTAGCCCTCTGAGTACAAACTCCATGAGCAAACTCTCTAGGTCATGTTGAATTCACTTGCTTAGAGTACCTTCTCCCAGGACTCATGGCAGTGCTGCCTTTTGTCCTACTGGCAGAGCCTCCTCTATGGCTTCTTCGACCCAAACATTGAAATTGGAGATACAAACTTAAGCAGCAAGCATGTACAAATTGCATTGCTATCCAAACAGTAAAGCATTGCATTGCTACCTACACCCCCTCTGAACTAAATACAAGATAGAACAAGCACCTCAATTGCTAGGGGTACTGGCTCATCTTCTAAATCTGAATATGTTTCATCTGTATCATCAAATCCCTCAACTACCTCCCTGGTTGAGGGATATATTCCAAATCTTCACCGTGTCTACCCTTTGTGCTTGACTTTTTTGCCTTTGGTGACACAGGTTTTAGGCCCACACGTATTCCAAGTTCTTCCATCTTTTTAGATTACAAAGGCATTTATTAACTAAAGCTTCTACAGAATGTCAACACAACAGAGCAAGATTATGCAAATAAGCGCCTAACTAGTAACTACAGCTTATACGGAAGTCATTAATCGAATAAAGCACATGTCAGCTACACTCAACTATAGGAAATAAGTAACCCCATCGCTATCTACATATCCTTGGTTCAGCTAGTATAGTAGAGCACACATCATAAAAGGAATTTGGACACCTCTTCCTCTATGTTCGTGTTTAAATCTGGTCTTGTCATCGTGGTCGTGGAGTTGGTGTGGCCGGTGTTGACAAAGGGGTACCAGATTTCGCTCTAGCTAGGGTTCAGATCTGGTCGGCCATGGTAGGTGCCGAGGTAGGGGATCCGAATATGGCTTGTACCGTCGTCGAGGCAGTCCTTCTGCCGTCAGCTAACCTGCTATCGATGAATCGAAGGGGATCTAGCTCAAACTAGGGTTCAAAAATGTATGAGAGAGGGTGCGGCTGGAGTGTGGAGAGGGAGTCGAGCTGCTGTGCCGATGGTGCCTAGGGCCCAGAGCTGGGTGGCAGAGGAGGCGGCTGGAGAGTGGAGAGGGAGGCTACGGGACTAGGATTTGGAGCTGGAGGAGAGACGGTGCAGCTAGAGAATGGAGATGGAGGCGGAGACGATGACTCTTTGCGCTTTTATGCGGCCAGCACAATACCATAAATGCCCTTTTCTAAAATCGATGGCGTGGTAAACCTATTTTCCGCGCGGAGGGCAAAAGAGAGACATCTATTTTTCAGTGCGTGTTGGCAGGACTGCTTGGCACGGTGCGAAATCAAATTTTCGGACGGGCAGATCACCCCATCTGCTCAACAGAGACTAGAATTTATTCTGTGTTTTAATAGGAAATGATTACGACAAAATACCACTTACCTAATATCCGTCTATTCACTTTTTCTCCTGTGCACCTGTTTATATATCCAATGAGTTAGTTGTTGCCTTTTTGTTTTTTCATAATCTCTACACCTATAAATAAACATAAAACTAAAAGTGGATGATAATAAATAATTAAAAGATCCATGAATTTGACACCTAAAATCTACCAAAAAAAGAAAAAATAAACCTGCTCGCTATAACTTGTTGCGCTGCATCTGCCATTTTTTTGTGACTGCATCTGCGGCTATTTGAACTAAGGCCTATAATTTGGAAGCGAGGGGAAGGCAAGCCAGGGATGAAAAACCATCCATAAATAACTAAATGGGTTATTGATGTCCCCATAGATTTCCCAACTTGAGAAAAGTCATGGATTCTAAGAGGATTTGAGATTCTAGAGGAAGACAAAAAGTATCCTCTTCCTCGCTAGGGCTCTAGTGATTTGTCGACTTGCTAGACTCATCGCTAGATGAATCGTAGTACTCTGGATCATCCTCCTCCTCGCTGGAGTCGCAGTCGGTGCTGTACATTCCATCGCTCAAGTACGTTCCCATTTCTCGTCACCGTTACTACTCGAATCACCATTGTAGTAGTTGAGGGGTTGACGCATTTTCCTTCTCTGATAATGAGAAAGTCTGCAGCTTTGTGTATTTAACGCACCATACTTTCTCATAATCAGAGCAGGAAAACACGCCAACCCCTCGACTACTACTCTGGCTACTCGTATTCTGAATCTATTTTATTAGTAATTAGTAATGCTATGGGGACTCACGTCTTCTAATGTTTGTTAGTGTCTGCGTCGAGTATAAATATCCTTCCTGGTCTCTTTTACTTTTCACTTGCAAGTTGCTAGCCAAGGAAAGGAGGCAGTGTTACAACTTTGTTAGCAGTTGTTGCCCATAGAACAATAGTGATCGTCCTTGTTGAGGTGAGTTTTAGTTTCTTTGTCATTTTATTCTAGTTAGGATCTCAATCGAGGCTAAGATATGGCCTAGGCAATATTCTGTTGCTTTGTACTGGTTCTTGCTTGTTCAAGGTGTAGTGTTTCGTATGTGGTTTTTTCTAATGATTTTTTTCCTTGTGTTTTTTGTTTTGTATGTATAAAGAGAGATGTTGTCGTACCACAACACCCATGTTTACTCTACCAGCAAGCTTGCACTTATACAACTAGGAGTGCCACTAGGTATCGTACAAGGGGTGCTTGTTGCTTGGGGATGTCATGTTCATCAACAGCCCCGATGGATCGTTATTGAAGCTGTAGTTCGTTATATGCTTGGTAAAGATTGCTTTGTTACAGTTGTCGAAGACTATGATAGTGGCGAGATTTTTATCTGTGTTAGGAATTTCAAGCAAATGAAAATACTTGGTAGTGTTACTGTGTTTGTGGGAGGAGACTCTGTCATCTTCACTCATGTTGATCGACTGAATGCAATTTGTCAACCGTCTGAAATGAGTCCCCTTGGTAAGATGAGTTATTTTAGATATTAGAGATTAGAGAAATAGGACATAATGTACTTTTGTATATAATTGAATGAAGTTTTTATGTTGGTCCAACTATATTTATCTTCCTTTATTTCTTTCATACTTCATATACTTCGGTTGATTCTTATTACAATAACTTTTTTTATTTTGTCAAATTTGACAATTCTGACTCATCGATTTGGGATGAAGGGAGTAGTTGAATTTAGATTTGGGTTGATCGCAACCGTCAAAGGATGGATGCATAGATGTTGAAATGTGTCTGCACCTTATAGACAGAACAATCCTTTAAAATTTTCACTAGCCGTAGACACTAGTGGAGCGATAAGGTTTATCACAAAAGGTCTAGCAGTTTCAAATTGTGACTACCCATATAGTATTGATGAATGATGTGTGGTGTCCATTTTCATCTTGTAGGCTCCTGGATTCCCACGTAGGCGTGCGCGCGTATGTGGCGTCAGCAGACAGTTCCAGCAGGGACGTCGCCTCGTGGCTCATTGCATTGATGTGCTGGGGCGAAGCCGAACCGCCCACACACGCAAACGTGTCAGTGGTCGGGGGCGTGGGGTGGTTCCATGGCCCCCAAACTATAGAAGACAAGGGTGTGAGAGGGAAGGTTATCTGCTACCTTCTGTGATCATCTACCTTCCATCCCAAAGCTTTTGCCCTCCACCCTACTGTGCCCTTTGCGCCACTAACGCCTCCTGCGAGGACCATGACCATGTAGTGGACGAAGTCGTCCATCAACCACAAGGCATTCGACGAGCTACGACTAAAGGCGGTGATCTCGGAGGCCTCCGATGCGATCGGGTGGAGAGTCCCACCGAGAACCGAAGTGGAGCTAAGGCTAAAGGAGAATAAGGTTGTCTCTTTCACCCATTTCCACTCTTTTGGGTTCAGGGTGCCGGTGCACCCCTAACTCTGGTGGTTGCTGTACTACTACGGGCTCCGTCTCCATGACTTGACCCCATAGGGGATCCTCCACCTCTCCATCTTCATCATGCTGTGCGAGGGCTTCCTAGGAGTCCCTGCCCACTATGAGCTGTGGCGGTCTTTATTCCGGGTGGTTCGCTCAGCCCCTGGGGGGCCATCTTCCTCGGATGGGGGGGGGTGCCTTGATCCAACTTCATCCTAGAATGGAGGACAGGTATCTGAGCCTTGACCGCTACCATTCCTTGGACTTGGGGTGGCAAAAGTTGTGGCTCTACGTCCCCAATGAGAGCCCGCCACTACCATCTTATTCTCCTGACTGGTTGAGTGATGACCTCCCAAAGTCATGGGAGAAACTACTATAACAGAACCGACCAAATCATAAGAACATAAGTACAAAAACAATCACCGAAGCGATCAAATTCCTGTACTTAAGCTCCCATAATCCCGGTAGTCCGGAAATCACGAAGGATTTCAACCAACTCTAGACATACAAACCAAGATCGTAGTGATTCAACACAACACATCATCCATTACAACATTTCATAAGTAGCATTCGGATTACATCCATCAGAGTTCAAAGAAAATATTACAAACCAAGTTCAAAAGCGTGGAAGCAACATAGTTTAGTACATAACTTCATAGTTTCAAATACATTGCTAGATCAGAGTCATGTCCCACAAAAGCATTATCAAGTACGAGAACTAGTAGAGACCGCGCCCAACGGCCTAGTCTTCATCCCCAGCTGGGAGAAGGCAGTACTTGCAACAACCAAAGAAGAACTGATCATCTACAACAGGTGGGAGATAAACCCTGAGTACGAGAAGGTACTCAGCTAGACTTACCCGTCAAACCAGAAATAAAAGACACCAAGGATCATGTAAGGCTTTTCAGGTGGGCTAGCTTGACACAGTTGCATAAAAGAGCTTATGATTATAGTAACCAATTTAAACTTAGCATCAAGCTTATCATTATTTACCTATCCACTAGATTAGCACCTGTACTAGAGCACTCACTTATTAGGAGCAAACAATATTAACCATAGCAGGTATAATAAGGCTGTCATCATCATATCATCATTTCCGAACCATTAAGCTATTAAGTGTATCTACATTGGAGATAAGCCCGTCAAGTTCTCACTAACCGGAGAGACGGCGACTCGAATCGAATTACAACTCAGTGAGGGGTATTCCTAACTCTCACCCCCGGCATACTTTGCAAGGGTAGCCGTGGGTCACCTTTGGAACATCTCAGAACCAAATTTATGCGGGTTTGATCGGCCAAGACACTCTTTAGGGATTACCCTTCCGCCAGACGATCGGGACTTTTAAATCACCGCCCTTGGACTCACGCCCACGGCTCCCTTCCGAGGCGCACTTTATACTTATCGACTCCCGGCCCGAGGTGAGCTACTCGGCTTTCATGGGTCGGTCATTGGACACGCCAACTAAGAGAGAGGCATGCGTTCAACATGAACAGGAAAGGCTCCAAGAATCAGTCCTTAAGTGACACAGACGGAGTCATCGCAAACCAAGCAAGCCTCCGTCCGGTCTTCATTTGAAATTAAGATCTGGTTCTTTTCCACGATAGCAAATATAGCCAACCGTGCCACATGTATCTTCCTATATCTCGCGGTGACAGAAATCACCGACTTCTACCGCGTTTAAGCGAGGGCTAAGCACTACTCGAGCCTCGAGCTACATAGGATCTGTGGTAACAATATCCGGACAAGGATTGGGTAACCAATGCAAGCAATTGTTTGCATCCAACACCTAAACTTAATGCAACAATATATATATGTAACAATAATATCAGAATCGCATTTCGGAAATTAGGAGGCTTAATATGCTCCGGGCTTGCCTTTCACAAAGTTGCAAGGACGGTGGTCCCGGGCACTCAACGGCGACCTCGTCGGCACTTCTCCTGAAGGCTGCTCCTCCTGAATCTCCGGCGTCGGCTGCTGCTGCTCGCTCGGTTCCTTGAATTCCAGCAGGGTTACTCCTTTCGATACACCTATTGCATGTCGATGCAAAAGATAAATATCATGGATGCATAAGGAATGACATGATGCTCATGATGAATGAATCACAGTGAGTGTTTACGAAAGCATCACTGGACACTCGTTTACCGAGTAATTAGCTCTATTCAAATCACTTTAAGCATGTATCTACTTAACTTAAAGAACAAGATCAACTTACCTAACTTGCATAACCTAAGATAAAGATGCTCATCTTCAGTTAAAGGCGTAACACCTAGGAACATTACCACAACTTAGAATAGTAAAGGTATACATAATTTAACATTGAAAGTTTCATATGCATACAAGTAGTCCCTTAATCCAATCACAACCAGAGTTTTACAAATCCAAATGACTTGCAAGAGGACATTCTGGAAAGCTTATGAAATTTTCTACAATTCATTTGTAAACATCAAAGCATGATTCTTAAGTTAACCAAATCAAATTCCAGTAAACCTAGAATCTGTCCCGTAATGACAGGGTTGCTAACTTAATTATTTAATGATGATGCAAAAGCCTAATTTGACCAAACCAAGTTTACCAACTTGTTACACATACCAGAGGAACACTAGAAAGTATAATGCCAACTTCTAAATAAATCATTTAATATCCTTTTCTAATTTATTTAGTTAATTAGGTGATTAAAGCAACATATAGTAAAACTGTTCATAAAAATCTACAAAAATTACAGTAGCTATCTCATGCTTCACATAGACTACCATAAAAATTTCAAAGCCATTGGGCAAGTAGAACTTGCTGTATCTAAAATAACAGATGACATGTCTATTTCTAGCATAATTATGAAACCTTATTAAAAAGTGTCAAGCAACAGATTTCCCATTTTTCCTAGCATCATTCTAGCATAAGAATAGCACTCATCAAATTTTACCTTCACTGGATCTATAGAAAAATTATGAAAATTCACACAAGATCCACCCATTAATAAAAGGAAATTCTATAACTTAAAAACTACACATGCACTAGATCTGAAATTTTAACCAAAGCTTCTAATAAGAAATAATAGACTACCCACAAAATTTCATAATTTTTGGACCAAAGAAACTCAAGATAAAATTCAAACAAGTTTGCATGCATCTAAAAACACATTTCAAAGTCCTATTTAATTCATCAAAAATTTCTAAAACCTATGCCCATATAATATTTTTATTAAATACTAGACATTATAATGAACTCAACAAAATTGGAACCATAGCATTTGGATCTACCAACTAGGAAATACATATTTTTGAATCATGCACACAAATCTGTGAAAACAAAATAAACAAAACAAATAAGGAAACCATTTCACTGATGTTGGGCCGGCCCGCGAAGCGCACTGGCACGGCCCAAGACGCGGCGTAGCCCAGCTTGCTCCCGCCGTGCGCGTCAGCGGTTGACAGGGTGGACCCGCGCGTCAGCGAGAGAAGCAGGAGACGGAGGAAGACGACGGTGGGACTCGCCGTCGGTGGCTTCTCCGACGAGACCAACGGTGACTACGGGTTCGCCTCACCCTAGCGGACCTAGGGGAACCCTTATTCGTAGCTATTGACGCAACTAGGAGGGGTGGCGATGGCCACGGCGGCGCTCAGCCACGGCACGGCCGGCTCCGGCGAAGCTATGACGTCATGGCCCTAGTGACATACTCAACAAGCTTCCGTGTCCCACCCAGAGGCTAGCGCAAGGGAGAGAAGGGGCGATAAGGAGCTCGAGCAGCACGGCCAGGTGCGAGCTCTGCCGGCGGCGGTCATGGTGACCCGGTGGAGCCGCGCTCACGAGGAGATCTACCTGAGGCGAAAAATGGAGTGGCGGTGGTGTCTCAGGCGTAGAGAGGGTCACGAAGGTGCTGTGGCTTGGACGAATTGGTTAATGGAGCTCGGTGATGGTGGATTTGGCTCGGCGGTGTCACAGTGTCCCGGTCGCCGTGCGCGCGGAGGAAGGAGAGGGAATGCAAAAATGGAACGGCGACTCGGCGGGCAGGCGCTGGGGGCTTCAAGACGTGGCTGTCCGTGCCAGGGCGTCCACGACGCATGGCCTGCGCGCTCAGGCGAGCGGCGACGGGTGGCGCCACGTGGCGTCGTTTTTCTGAATCGATCGGCCACATTCACTGAACATTTTCTGAAAAACACGATTTAACGTTCGATGGTGATGACTGACAGCACGTATTCGACGATGATTAACTCCTAATCCGTGGCGATCTAGACTATGCCATAGTTAACAAAGTTGCGCATCTATATGTGAACTACAACTCTTTCCACTGGAGCTCAAGCTGGTTTGGCTTGGTTAGGGAGATACAAGGTGACAAAGTTGGGTACATGAAACTGCAACACAGTTAAGGACTTAGAAAAATTTCTAAGTCTGAAATCAGCATGTACTTCTGACTTGTGGGCCATGTTTGACCATGTTCCACACATTTTCATGAGTTGGCCATAAAACAACTTTTGTTCTTTGATAAATTAGCTACAACTTTGGTAAAGAGTGCACAGCCATGCAAAGTCTCTAAGTTGGACTTTTGAATCAGTCAAACGATGACACTCCAAGGGTCAATTCAAGTCAAACTTGCACTTGAGGGCATTTTGGTCATTTTGATCTACATGAACAATGTCCCAACAAGTAACCTAAGTATAGTTAAGGTGTAATAGACCATGATCAACCACTTTACAAAATTGTTATACCACTTCTAATGATCACATGTGATAAAGAAAGTAAAACAAGCAATTCATTCATATGTTGCAATGCAAAGTTTCACATGTTTCAAGACCTTGTTGTCATTTTATAATTGCCACATTACTACCATATTGCCATGTTTCCAAGTATGAGAGTTTCATGTTACATTCACATGTTTCACTACTACCATTCTAAGCAATCAAGCATGAAACACATACAATTTAAAATGTTGCATATGTTTGTTTCAATGATAATGACATGATGACATAGATAATGCACATGTTTATGAAATAACATGCAATTTAGTGGAAGCCTAAACACCTAGGGTGTTACAGCCCTCCCCCCTTAGAAAAATCTCGTCCCGAGATTTGGAAAGCGTACCAATCAGTATAGAAAGCTGGATAGTTTTCCTTTAAATAATCTTCCCGCTCCCATGTTGCATCCCGTTCACTATGATTACTCCAAACTACCTTGTATAATTTAACCACTCGTGTACGAGTCACTCTTTCTTGAGTATCCAGAACTTGCACGGGCTTTTCCTCATAAGAAAGATCAGATTTCAAGTTGACTTTCCTTGTTGCTATTCTTTCCTCAGGAATACGAAGACACTTCTTCAGCTGGGACACATGGAATACCGAGAATATAGCTCCCATCTCATGGGGTAGATCGAGCTTATATGCTACTCTTCCACTTTTCTCGATAATGCGGTAGGGTCCAACATATCGAGGCTCAAGCTTCCTTTTAATTCCAAAACGCTTGACTCCTTTCATAGGGGATACCTTCAAATAAACATGATCACCTACTTCAAACTCAATAGGTTTTCTTCTCTTGTTAGCATAGTTCTTTTGCCTAGCCTGTGCGGCAGTCATATTCTTCTGTATAGTTTGGACTTGCTCTTCGGCTTCTTTTACAAAGTCAATACCATAGAATCTTCTTTCCTCGGGTTCCACCCAGTTCAAAGGAGTTCTACACTTGCGGCCATAAAGAGCTTCAAAAGGAGCCATTTTGATACTCTCTTGATAACTGTTGTTATAAGAGAATTCAGCGAGAGGTAACCAGTCTTCCCAAGAGCCTTTGCAAGAAATAAGACAAGCTCTAAGCATGTCTTCAAGAATTTGATTAACACGCTCAATCTGTCCTGATGTTTGCGGATAATAGGCAGAACTGCGAATTAGATGAGTGCCAAGATTCTGATGTAGGCACTCCCAAAAGCGAGCCGTGAATTGCGGTCCTCTATCAGAAACAATGGATTTGGGTACACCATGGAGACGTACCACTTGTTGAAAATAAATCTCAGCATAATTATGCGGGTGATATGTAGACTTGACCGGAATAAAGTGAGCGGATTTAGTTAGACGATCTACGATAACCCAGATGGAATCACAACCCTTTTTGGTAGTGGGTAATCCAACAATAAAATCCATACTAATTTCTTCCCACTTCCAGCCAGGAATAGAGAGTGGCTGTAATAATCCGGGCCTTATGTGAATAGCCTTGACTCTGCAACAGTTATCACACCTTGCCACGTAAGCTGTGATTTCTTTCTTCATCTTGGTCCACCAATAATACAGCTTGAGATCTTGATACATTTTACTACTACCAGGATGGATGGACAATTTAGAAGAATGGGCTTCAACCATAATTTGATTTCTAAGTTCTTTATCTTTGGGTACCACAAGTCTATCATTAAACTAGAGAATTCCTTTGTCATCGACCCTAAAGTGCTTGGTCTCTTTCTCTTTCATCTTCCGCTTGATGTGAAACACACCCACATCAGTCTTCTAGAGTTCGATAATTCGACTTCTAAGAGAGCAATCCACAGTGATATTGTGGAGTACTACAGGATGAAGGAGGTGTGCCAGATGAAAGTCTTCACTAACCAAGGAATTACAATGGGCCTTTCTGCTTAAGGCATCAGCAACCACGTTTGCCTTACCAGGATGGTAGTGCACTTGAAGGTTGTAGTCTTTGATCAATTCTAACCATCGCCGTTGACGCATGTTCAACTCGGGTTGAGTAAAGATGTACTTGAGGCTTTTATGGTCAGTATAGATGTTGCACACATTACCCAGCAAGTAATGTCTCCAAATCTTCAGGGCATGAACAACTGCGGCTAGCTCTAAGTCATGGGTAGGATAGTTGACTTCATGCTTTCGAAGCTGGCGCGAAGCATAAGCAATTACTCGGCCTTCCTGCATAAGAACACACCCCAAACCGGTGCCACATGCATCACAATAGA
This sequence comes from Miscanthus lutarioriparius, assembly GCA_904845875.1. Taxonomy (NCBI): domain Eukaryota; kingdom Viridiplantae; phylum Streptophyta; class Magnoliopsida; order Poales; family Poaceae; genus Miscanthus; species Miscanthus lutarioriparius. Next base: position 42,628,277 of record CAJGYO010000011.1, on the reverse strand, counting down.
CATCAAAAGGCTTTTCGATGTCAGGTTGTGCCAATACAGGAGCAGAGGTTAGCAAGGTCCGCAAAGTGTGGAAAGCCTCTTCACACTTCGGAGTCCAGACAAACTTCTCATCTTTTTGAAGTAGTCGAGTCATGGGCTTGGTGATTTTTGAGAAATCCGGGATAAAGCGACGATAATAGCCAGCCAAACCCAAGAAACTTCAGACTTCAGTGACCGTAGTAGGTGCCTTCCACTCAAGGACTTCTTGCACCTTCGTAGGGTCAACCGAAATTCCATCACCAGATAACACATGACCTAGAAAAGGTATCTTGTTCAACCAGAATTCACACTTGCTGAACTTAGCATAAAGCTGGTTGTCACGCAACCGAGTTAAGACAATTCTCAGATGTTTAGCATGCTCTTCTTCATTCTGAGAATATACCAGGATATCATCAATGAACACGACGACAAACTTGTCCAATTCTGGCATGAATACAAAATTCATCAGGTACATAAAGTGTGCCAGAGCATTTGTCAACCCAAAGGACATGACAAGGTACTCGAACAAGCCATAACGAGTAGAGAAAGTTGTCTTAGGTATATCTTCAGGACGAATTTTGATCTGATGGTAACCAGACCTCAAATCGATCTTGGAGAATACCTTAGCTTTGGAGAGCTGATCAAACAGAATATCGATGCGAGGAAGAGGGTATTTGTTCTTGATGGTAACAGCATTTAGGGGACGATAATCCACACACATGCGTAGAGACTCGTCCTTCTTCTTCACAAATATAGCCGGACAACCCCAAGGAGAAGAACTAGGCCAAATGAAACCTTTCTTCAATAGCTCATTCAACTGACTCTTCAGTTCAGCCAACTCATTGGGCGGCATTCTATAGGGCCTTCGAGAAATAGGAGCCGTACCCGGAATGAGTTCTATCTTGAATTCTACATCACGATCCGGAGGTAATCCAGGCAAGTCATCAGGGAAGACATCTGGAAACTCACAGACAACTGGTAGATCCTCAATGGCTTTGGCTAGGGTAGCATTGGCGGTATTGTGAATAGAGATATCACGAGGTAACTACACTAGAAAACCCTTCTTATCCACAGGATCCCTCAACATTACCACATGGGTTGACGTATCGATCAACACTCCATTCCCACTCATCCACTTCATTCCTAGGATTATATCAATTCCTACCCCCGGTAGAACTACAAGATCCGTAAGGAACTCTTGATCCCCAATTTCAAGCTTTTCATCTTTTACTACTTGGTTAGTCATGATATTATTCCCAGCAGCACTAATGCAATAACCACCCTTGACAATTGTAATCACATTCATCTTATGCTTAGATGCAAAAAGTAGAACTCACAAAGGAATGTGAAGCACCCGAATCAAAGAGCACAACTGCAGGGTGATCATTAACAAGAAACTTACCAGCGGTGACCACTTCACCAGCAGGAATTTCCTCCACAGTAGTGTAGTGAACACGCCACTAACGGACGTTTCCTTGAGCATTCTTGGGAGGATGGGGATATCTATTTGCCCAATGACCGGGTGGTTCTGGTTCCAACATGGCTCGTTAGCTGGTGGGACATTGGAGCCGCTTCCGCCTGAGGTATTCTTTGGCAAGGAAATTGTGTACCCTTTGCGAAAACCAGTTTTAGCTTGATTCTTCTTCCGAGGTGGGTGGGCGACGGACATTAGCATTGGGTGGACGGTACTGGGTCTTGGATACCATTGGTGCCTTAGACTGAGAAGCACCTGCCTCAAAGTTTCTTTTGCGGTTCTTGGAAGCGGCATATATCTTATCATTGTTCTCCTGAGTCAGGGTGTCACTGATAAACTCATTGAAGGTGACACACTTACAATTGCCCATAGACTTCATCAGTTTTGGGGAAAGTCCCCTCTTGAAGCTAGCTATTCTCTTGGCGTCAGTATCGACAAACTCGGGAGCATACCTTGCCAGGTTGTTGAATGCCTGGAGGTATTCATTAAGACTCTTGTTGCCTTGGGTTAGCTTCATAAACTCAGTATGCTTAATGGCCATGAGACCAGGAGGGATAAAGTGTCCTATGAAAGCTGCCTGAAACTGACCCCAAACTATCTCGACGTTTGCAGGGAAGGTGGTCCTGTGATGGGTCCACCAGATGCCTGCTGGGCCTTGGAGCTGGTGTCCTGCATATGTGGCCTTCATACCTTCAGTCAAACGGAGCAATCGAAACCTTTGCTCTATCGTGCTCAACCATTCATCAGCTTGTAATGGTTCTTCTGCCTCACAAAAGATAGGAGGCTTTGTATCCATGAAGTCCTTAAAGCTGCTATACTGGTTCGGCTTTCGGTCCCTAGCGGACATGACGATCCTCATGGTTAGCCATCCGGGCGATAGCCTCAAATTAGCATCGTTGACTTTCCACAATCTGTCTGCATTAGCTCATTTGGTGTGGGCGGTGTGGCGGAGGTGGTTGTTCCTCATTTCCCATGCCACGACATCATGACGAAGGTTATGAGCCATCTGCAAAATGTATAGCCAATGAGCACTGACGATGTGGAAATTTTCGTAGATGAATCGTATAATTATGCCAAACTGAGTCCATTGGTGGGAATGCATTTATATAATCAACAGAGGCACAATCATTCATCACAACCACACAACTCATCAAGCGCGTCAATTAACACATAAATGCGATGAACTTAACCAACAACGAGATCCATAGACCGCAAGGACGAAATTCAGCAAAAGCTCACATACATGGAGCACAACACGTTCGATAGGTTACATCCAAGCCATAGTGGTTCCAAACTTACATCAAGGGTAACATAGGGTTCGATATTACATCCCAACGATTAGCTTGATACAAAGCTACTCGTTCATGCATGAGGATCAACAAAAGACTAGCTCTTGCGCATTAGCTAAGTAGTAAGCTAAACTACGCATCGTCCTCGGAGTCAGTGTCGAAGATCTCTCCTCCATCTTCATCACTAGCAGGCTCTGACTCCTCATCTTCCTCCTCATCAGGTGGAATGTCCTCAGGTCCATTGACCTCCATGTCATCATCACCTTCAGCCATGATGACACCAGAGCCCATCTCATCCTCATCCTCAGGTGGCAAGAGAGGGTGAAGTTGATTGTGTAACAGGTGGACCTCCTCATGGAGATTGTCATTGTACTCTTCAGCAACTACCACTTACTGCTCTAGCTCTACCTGTCGTGCTCTCAACACATTCTCCTCATGCTAGGCTTCATTCCGTTGGTTCATCACATGAATCAACATGCGTTCACGATTCATGGTGAGCAAGCTGTCAACCCTCGAACCTCAAGGGTCTCTTGGTCCCTTTCTGTGTTACTTGCTCCAAACGGTGCTTGAGCCGCATTCCTCTCGGCGGTCACCCGGGCTAGCTGTCCTCAGCCTTTTTCTCGCCTCAGAGGGCTCGGGGGATGTGGCTCACGAGGAGCTAAACGGTGATTTAGGCGCCCCTGCCTCCAGGCGGACTTTAAGAAGCAAGTGAGCTTCGTGCGCGCCATCAGTAGCAAAAAGTTACAACATAAGGGAGAATCATTTAAGGGATACTGAAATTTAATTAGTTGGGACAATCATATTTTAAAGGAGGGAGTAATGCAAGAAATGCCATGTATGCTTGAACATGATGCATGCACGATCGACGTCCTCACAATCCTAGAAAATTTAAAGGCTAGCAAAATATACGGTGGCATACATAAGTTCTCTCATATACACGATAGCTAGTCGATCTACAACGACACGTTGTTAGTGTACTATGAGAAAATTTCATTTCAGCCCAGTAATTTCCCAACATGCATAAAAGCAAGCAGTAAACTAAATACTTTCATACATACATCCCCTGATGCATATACTCTAGTATCACAGCTACCCATCAGAGATACCCACATTTAAGTACTCTCATAGATACATGATCGAACATGTAAGTATGCGAGCAACCACAACTACTCTCCCCTAGACCGACGGTTGGACGGTCATGCTCTCACAACTCCCACTTACCAGGGCGTAGAGGAATTTGATCCAAACATTACCACCCAAGCGGATGGCATCCATATAATAGCACTGTGTATGGACGACATAAATGTAAAAACAAGCAGGAACCCCCAAGTTAGTACTTAATAAGCCACCTAAGAGTCCTTATTTGGGCATAAGGGATATGACCACTGGCAATACTTAGTATTTAATTTAGGAGTTTCACAAATACTTTTGTTTTAAATACACAAATGACATGTTTAGTGTCGAATCTTGCTCTGATACCAGCTGTAACAGAACCGACCAAATCATAAGAACGAAAGTACAAAAACAATCACCGAAGCGATCAAATTCCTATACTTAAGCTCCCATAATCCCGGTAGTCCGGAAATCACGAAGGATTTCAACCAACTCTAGACATACAAACCAAGATCGTAGTGATTCAACACAACACATCATCCGTTATAACATTTCATAAGTAGCATTCGGATTACATCCATTAGAGTTCAAAGAAAATATTACAAACCAAGTTCAAAAGCGCGGAAGCAACATAGTTTAGTACATAACTTCATAGTTTCAAATACATTGCTAGATCAGAGTCATGTCCCACAAAAGCATTATCAAGTACGAGAACTAGTAGAGACCGCGCCCAACGGCCTAGTCTTCATCCCCAGCTGGGAGAAGGCAGTACTTGCAGCAACCAAAGAAGAACTGGTCATCTACAACAGGTGGGAGATAAACCCTGAGTACAAGAAGGTACCCAGCTAGACTTACCCGTCAAACCAGAAATAAAAGACACCAAGGATCATGTAAGGCTTTTCAGGTGGGCTAGCTTGACACAGTTGCATAAAAGAGCTTATGATTATAGTAACCAATTTAAACTTAGCATCAAGCTTATCATTATTTACCTGTCCACTAGATTAGCACCTGTACTAGAGCACTCACTTATTAGGAGCAAACAATATTAACCATAGCAGGTATAATAAGGTTGTCATCATCATATCATCATTTCCGAACCATTAAGCTATTAAGTGTATCTACATTGGAGCGACTCGAATCGAATTACAACTCAGCTGAGGGGGTATTCCTAACTCTCACCCTGGCATACTTTGCAAGGGTAGCCGTGGGTCACCTTTGGAACATCTCAGGAACCAAATTCGCGGGTTTGATCAAGCGCCCAAGACTCTTAGGGATTACCCTTCCGCCAGACGATCGGGACTTTTAAATCACCGCCTTGGACTCACGCCACGGCTCCCTTCCGAGGCGCACTTTATACTTATCGACTCCCGGCCGAGGTGAGCTACTCGGCTTCATGGGTCGGTCATTGGACACGACCAACTAAGAGAGAGGCATGCGCTCAACATGAGCAGAAAGGCTCCAAGAATCGGGTCCTTAAGTGACCTGCATTTGAGTCATCCTTTGCAAACCGGCAAGCCTCCGTCCGGTCTTCATTTGAAATTAAGACTGGTTCTTTTCCACGATAGCAAATATAGCCAACCGTGCCACATGTATCTTCCTATATCTCGCGGTGACAGGAAATCACCGACTTCTACCAGCGTTAAGCGGTGGCTAAGCACTACTCGAGCCTCGAGCTACATAGGGATGTGGTAACAATATCTCGGACAAGGATTGGGTAACCAATGCAAAGCAATTGTTTGCATCCAACACCTAAACTTAATGCAACAATATATATATGTAACAATAATCATCAGAATCGCATTTCGGAAATTAGGAGGCTTAATATGCTCTGGGGCTTGCCTTTCACAAAGTTGCAAGGACGGTGGTCCGCACTCAACGGCGACCTCGTCCCTGCACTTCTCCTTAAGGCTGCTCCTCCACGAATCTCCCAAGGCTGCTGCTGCTTTCGCTTTCGGTTCCTCAATTCAGCAATGAGGTTACTCCTTCCGGTACACCTATTGCATGCCGATGCAAAAGATAAATATCATGGATGCATAAGGAATGACATGATGCTCATGATGAATGAATCACAGTGAGTAAAACTATTTATAAAAATCTACAAAAATTAGGTGATTAAAGCTATCAATGGATGCATAAGGAATGACATGATGCTCATGATGAATGAATCATTTAATATCCTTTTCTAATTTATTTAGTTAATTAGGTGATTAAAGCAACATATAGTAAAACTATTTATAAAAATCTACAAAAATTACAGTAGCTATCTCATGCTTCACATAGACTACCATAAAAATTTCAAAGCCATTGGGCAAGTAGAACTTGCTGTATCTAAAATAATAGATGACATGTCTATTTCTAGCATAATTAGGAAACCTTATTAAAAAGTGTCAAGCAATAGATTTCCCATTTTTCCTAGCATCATTCTAGCATAAGAATAGCACTCATCAAATTTTACCTTCACTGGATCTATAGAAAAATTATGAAAATTCACACAATATCCACCCATTAATAAAAGGAAATTCTATAACTTAAAAACTACACTTGCACTAGCTCTGAAATTTTAACCAGAGCTTCTAATAAGCAATAATAGACTACCCTCAAAATTTCATAATTTTTGGACCACAGAAACTCAAGATAAAATTCAAACAAGTTTGCATGCATCTAAAAACACATTTCAAAGTCCTATTTAATTCATCAAAAATTTCTAAAACATGTGCTCATATAATATTTTTATTAAATACTAGACATTATAATGAACTCAACAAAATTGGAACCATAGCATTTGGATCTACCAACTAGGAAATACATATTTTTGAATCATGCACACAAATCTGTGAAAACAAAATAAACAAAACAAATAAGGAAACCATTTCACTGATGTTGGGCCGGCCCGAGGAAACGGCGGCCCGCGAAGCGCACTGGCGCGGCCCAAGACGCAGCGCAGCCTAGCTTGCTCCCGCCGCGTGCATCAGTGGCTGACAGGGTGGACCCGCGCGTCAGCGAGAGAAGCAGGGGACGGAGGAAGACGACGGCGGGACTCGCCGTCGGTGGCTTCTCCGGCGAGACCAACGGTGCCTACGGGTTTGCCTCACCCTAGCGGACCTAGGGGAACCCTTATTCGTAGCTATTGACGCAACTAGGAGGGGTGGCGATGGCCACGGCGGCGCTCGGCCACGGCACGGTCGGCTCCGGTGAAGCTACGACGTCATGGCCCTAGTGACACACTCAACGAGCTTCCGTGTCCCTCCCAGAGGCTAGCGCAAGGGAGAGAAGGGGCGATAAGGAGCTCGAGCATCACAGCCAGGTGCGAGCTCTGCCGGCGGCGGTCATGGCGACCCGGTGGAGCCGCGCTCACGAGGAGATCTACCTGAGGCGAAAAATGGAGTGGCGGTGGTGTCTCAGGCGTAGAGAGGGTCACGAAGGTGCTGTGGCTTGGACGAATTGGTTAATGGAGCTCGGTGATGGTGGATTTGGCTCGGCGGTGTCACGATGTCCCGGTCGCCGTGCGTGCGGAGGAAGGAGAGGGAATGCAAAAATGGAACGGCGACTCGGCGGGCAGGCGCTGGGGGCTTCAAGACGCGGCTGTCCGTGCCAGGGCGTCCACGGCACGTGGCCTGCGCGCTCAGGCGAGCGGCGATGGGTGGCGCCATGCGGCGTCATTTTTCTAAATTGGTCGGCCACGTTCACTAAACATTTTCTGAAAAACGCGATTCAACGTTCGATGGTGATGACTGACAGCACGTATTCGACGATGATTAACTCCTAATCTGTGGCGATCTAGACTATGCCATAGTTAACAAAGTTGCTCATCTATATGTGAACTACAACTCTTTCCACTGGAGCTCAAGCTGGTTTGGCTTGGTTAGGGAGATACAAGGTGACAAAGTTGGGTACATGAAACTGCAACACAGTTAAGGACTTAGAAAAATTTCTAAGTCTGAAATCAGCATGTACTTCTGACTTGTGGGCCATGTTTGACCATGTTCCACACATTTTCATGAGTTGGCCATAAAACAACTTTTGTTCCTTGATAAATTAGCTACAACTTTGGTAAAGAGTGCACAGCCATGCAAAGTCTCTAAGTTGGACTTTTGAATCAGTCAAACGATGACACTCCAAGGGTCAATTCAAGTCAAACTTGCACTTGAGGGCATTTTGGTCATTTTGATCTACATGAACAATGTCCCAACAAGTAACCTAAGTATAGTTAAGGTGTAATAGACCATGATCAACCACTTTACAAAATTGTTATACCACTTCTAATGATCACATGTGATAAAGAAAGTAAAACAAGCAATTCATTCATATGTTGCAATGCAAAGTTTCACATGTTTCAAGACCTTGTTGTCATTTTATAATTGCCACATTACTACCATATTGCCATGTTTCCAAGTATGAGAGTTTCATGTTACATTCACATGTTTCACTACTACCATTCTAAGCAATCAAGCATGAAACACATACAATTTAAAATGTTGCATATGTTTGTTTCAATGATAATGACATGATGACATAGATAATGCACATGTTTATGAAATGACATGCAATTTAGTGGAAGCCTAAACACCTAGGGTGTTACAACTACAATCCTACAATGACATACAGGGTGTGCCCTACTTGTTGGATGCGATCAAGGACCTAAAGGGCTAGGGCCTAACGGGGACAAGGGTGATCTGTACCTTCATCGACTGTTGGGTCCTCCCCTTGAAGATGAGACACCACCCCTAGTGGGAGTTCTGAGGCCCAACGGACCCTACAATCAAGTCTAGGGTCACCATCCATGAGGATGACCTAGACCAATGGGTGATGCAGGTTATGGGAGAGTACATGCTGGATCGTGGCAGGGGGAGTCCTCGAAGGCCTTCAGTGCTGGCCATCCTCCACCGACAGACTAACCTCCCATCGGCGTGGTCTCACACCCGCCACCAGTTCCTCCTGACAAGATGATTTTTTCATGTACTGCTGTTCATGTTGTTTCCCTTCATTAAATTAACTAGAGTATGCAAGCAATGCTCACACTAGTATTTGTGTTCGTGCTGCTTAATTTAACTAGTATTTGGAAATTTCCTACTTTCTCAATAGGTGGACATGGGCGTGATGGCCTCCCGAGGATCGTTGGCCCTAGAGCCAGGTTCCTTGTTCGTGGTCGCGTGCTCGGAAAGCGGCCCCAAGAACCATCCCCTGGTGGGGGCAGCCACTAGCGACAATTCTGTCCCCTGCTGATCTGGACAGTCCAGTGGGTCATTTGCTTTCTCAATTAGATCACTCTCCCCCTTATCCTATGGGCTTGAACTTGGCTTGCATTGTGTAGAGAGACGGAACATCACCGCATGCCATCGCCAAGCCCATCTGACCCCGAGACAGTCTTCTAGTGATGCATCATCAGACGATGAAGAATACTTTAAGTTAAAGGAGTCTTACCTCAAGGCCAAAGAATTGTACCCAGGGGCCAATCTAGATGCCAACAAGCCGCGCGATGAGCTAAAGGCCACGCGCACCACACTGGGCGTTGCCCAACAAGAAGCCACCCAGGCATGAGGCTAGAAGGCAGCCGCTGAGGCAGAGGTCTAGAACCTGCTTGTCGACGCTACTACCGCCTGTGATGTCGCCTTCCCCGTGTAGGCTATGGACAATCCGATCGCTGTAGAGGAGCGCCCGAGCCCTGCCGGCCCACCTTCGTGCTATGGTAGTCCATCGAGTACCACGATGGGTCTTGATTAACCATCAACATACAACCACGATTATACATGATTCAACATACATGTCACATGTTACATAAGGTTCACAAATACAATTCATTCATCAGAGTATGACTTATGGTTATTACAAACCAAGTTCAATAAAAATAGTAGAGGAAGCAAATTAAAGTTTGAAACTAACATCTATCATCATAGTTCAAATATAGTGCCATCTCATGATCATACTCCCACAAAAGCATATAAGAAGGATTAATAAGAGATGCCTACCCAGGGCTCACTCCTCGTCCACGGCGGGACAGAAGCAGTTCTTGCAATAGCCATGATAAACTGTATCATCTACAACAATGGGAATAAAACCATGAGTACGAGAAGGTACTCAGCTAGACTTACCCATCATAAACCAAAAACAAAGTGACTCCAAGGATTATGCAAGGCTTTATAAGTAGAGGTAGCTTGACAACATTTTGCATAAAAAGTGACTAACTCAGTTGTACAATTATAATTCGGTCATCAAGTTAATTATAGCTATTCATCTCTAGATTAGCAACTAACCTGTGCCAAACATGTAGTATATCATTTAATAGCATACAATAGTAACCATAGCCAGTGTAATAATTACATGTTTATCCAAACCATCATGTTCCATATCACAGTTACTACGATGTTGGTACTAGCCAAGTTTCTCACTGTCTGGGAGAGATGGTGATTCGAATCGATTTCAACCAGGTGGGAATTTATTCCTAACACAAACCTAGGTAGACTAGATCAACGGTCACCGTAGGTCACATTTGGTACAACTCAGGTCCACATTTTGTGGGTTCACCCAGCACCGCATAATCAGGGACAACCAGCTACCAAGACGTTCAGGCCCGGCCTACCCTTGGGCTCACGTCTAGCTCCCCGCACATCCTTACTACCATCCAGAGTGCGCACTCTAACATAGTGGGGCCTGGCCTGAGTTGAGCTACTTAGCTTCACGGTCGGAATGAGTTATCCGGCCAGCTGAGTGATAGGCATGCGTTCAATCTTGTTAGAAGCGCCCAATAATGGTACGGTCCTTAATTGGCACAGATGGAATCACATGAGTCAACCTACACATAGACTCCACCTAGCCGCCATTTACATTACCCCATGGTTCTTTTCCATGATAGCAAATATAGCCAACCATGCTTTGGTATCCACCTATATATCGCAGGTGACAGGAATCACCCGACTTCTACCGGTCTAAGTATGGCTAAGCATATATTCGATCGTAGACCTACATAGGGTTAATGGTATATATAACTAGATAAGGTAGTTCTATGCATCAATTGTTTCCAATCAACTCTTATAACCTAATGCATCAAACATAAAGGACTCAAGTGATATTTTGTAAAACCTAGGAGACTTAGAATGCTCCAGGGCTTGCATTTGAGGAAAGAGGTTGGTCGGTGATATGAGCACTCAGTGAGATCTTCGAGAGTCTTCTCCTCTTCTCCTAGAGCTGTGGCCTAAGGCGTCTCCTGCTGATCCTCCTCTTCTTCTTCGTTGAACTCCAATAGAGTTATTTCTTCAGATGATCCTATATGCATGAGCATGAATTAAGATATCATGAATGCATATATGATGACATGTATAATACGATATGATGTAATGAATGCATCCTCATAAGTGTTTTCAATGACTTTGCATCAAGTAATAACAAGTTGCATCTTATTTTACTGAGTAGGTGCTTATCTCATCTCTAATAACTAAGCAAACACTTATGTAAATTATTTTCTGGACTACAAGATAGAAGCCACTTGTTTTGACCATAACTGGAGTGATACACATCAAAATTATATGGTTGTGGATATTCTGGAAATCTTATAAAATTTTCTACAACTTTCTACTAATACACTTAATGTGATTCAGTTGTTATCTAGGTCAAACAATTCAATCATTCAAATCTATTTAGAGAGCAAGCATTTCTAATAGCAGAATTCTAACAGCCATAATTCTTAAACCATAAGGCCTATGACTACAAAAATTTAACACAAGGTAAATAAGTAAGTTATCTACAACTTTTTTATTAACAAGTTTTATAGAAAAGATCATTATCATCATGAAATTATCAACTCAACCGAAACTGTACATGCAACCATCTAGTTGAATTATAAAGCAATAATTAACTAGTTGCATACAACCCATTACTTTGAATCCTAACTAATAACATCATCATATCATATGAATCACAAGAACCATAGAAAACATCATGGTTAAACATAACTAAATTATTTATATCCATTTATTAATTTCCTTTGATAATAAGGTGACTTAAAGGATAAATATTTCCAAAGCTCAATAATTTCTAAGAAAATTACAGTAGCTCATATATGACCTTAGTAGTCCACTTTACAAATTTCTTGCCATTTGGATAAGTACAACTACCTCTACAAAAATGACAATTTACATAGGCTTATTTTAGCAAAAATAGTTTAGCATAGTGAAAAGTGTCAAACAATTGTTTTAATACATTTTTGTACATTCCTCCAAGCATAAGAATACTGTGTAAAAATTTTCATGATTATATGTTATGTATTTTTGCCCCAATGAATTTCACTAGAAACTAGCAATTAATTAGGATTAAATATGAAGACCATATTCAAAATATGACCACTACAAGTTTAGTATTTTTTCTAGCTGTAGCATGTCAACATAAGACCAGCAAAATTGGAATCACAATTTTATCACCTTTCTAGCTCAAGTTATGCATTTAACAAGATAGAAACCATTTAAAAAGCATTTATCTAGCTACATTTTATTCTCCTAGAAAAATACTAGAAACAATGCATCTCATATTTTTATCAAATACTACATTTCAAGATGAAACTAACAAAATTTGCTTCACCAAAATTGGACACTCCTAGCTTGAGATATGAATTTTTGAAATATGCATTCAAATTTGTGAAATAAATCCAGAAAATCAAATATCATACACACAGCCGGGGCCCGCGGTCAACGGGGACCCACTTGTCAGCGATACAAAATAGAGGACATCACTGACGGCGAGAACTCACCGAATGCGAGGTCTCCGGTGGTAGCGTCTTCACCACTGTACTCTCAACCACGTGCATCGAATGGTAGGCCTAGTTGGCCCGGTGGCTCACCGAGCAAGCTCGACGGCGGCCATGGTGGACGGCGGAGGTCGGCGGTGGTACGCCGGCCATCTCCAGCTATGGCACACTCAGGCGAGGATGACTACTCCATCCTGGTGACCTAGCGGAGCTACACGACGCAGGTGAGGGCTTGGGGTGGCGTCGGTGAGCTCGGCCACGTGCATGGTCGTGCAGCGGCGCACGGAGCATGGCGGTGCTCACATTGTTCCGGTTGAATGGTGATGAAAGGTGGGTCTCTGTCATGCCACTAGCGAGGTCTAGGGTTACTCGACCTAAGGCGTATGAGAAAGGAGAGAGACGGTGAAAAACTCGATGGCGGCGAGCTCGAGTGCCATGGCGGCCATGGCGGGCGTGGGCGGAGAGGCGACTCATTTCGGCTCTATTACGTGGTGGTGTCATCCCTAACTCTGGCCTAAGTTGCTAGACTCTAGCATGGTGCTGGACCAAACAAAACGAAGGCATGCGATGCAGTGGGATGGTGGGGTCACGGTGAGCCACGAGCGCGGCGGCGCTCCGGTGACGGCGGCGAGGCGAAATGCTACACTACCTTGGGTCGGTAGGTGGTGCTGGTGGCTCGAGGAGGTGGAGGCGATGGCATAGTAGTTGTGGCCAAGATGAATTGGCTGGTAAGGCTACGTCAATGGCGAGCGGTTGCGGTGAAGCTGCGGTGAGCTCGACGTGGCGCTGCGGAGAGGCAAAGCGAGCAGGGGAAGGCTAGGGTGGGTGAGTGGATGGAGTGGCGGGTGCGCAGCGCTTAAGTGCGTGCTCATGCCTGACCGGCCAAGCCAACACTAGCATGCTGCCACCACACGGCGGCCACGGCCTGTGGCCGGTCGGCCACGACGCCGCGCGTGGGTTCAGGTGCTGCCATCGTTGACTGACAGTGCAACTTGACGATGCTATACTTCCTAATCCATTCTTCCACTGCAAAAATCCCTTAATGAAAGTTGTAGAGCTACATGAGATCTCTAACTTTGCTTTAAGAACCATCATCTAATTCTCACTAGTTAACAAACTACATTGCTCCAAAGTGAGGTACTTTGAAATTGAAAACCATTTCAACACTTAGAAATTTTTGCAAGTCTCAAAACAACATTTTGTTGATACTTGTGAGCTATTTTTGACCTTGCTATGCACTAAATTAGACCTTGACCCAAAAATAAAAGATGTTTCACTAGTCAAGTACTACAACTTTTATTTAGGTCACACAGCCATGCAAACAATCTAAGCTACTGTTCAACTTTAGTCAAACTAGCATCATGAAAATGGCATTTCAAATGAAACCAACACTTAGAAGCAAAATTGGCCTAGGTCATGAATGCAAACATTGTTCCATTTACCATCCTAGACATGTCTAAAGTGTTTTCATGACCACACAACCATCTCATACATTGGTCATACATAATTGTAAGCATAAACATATACAAAAATCAACATTTCATGTGATAATGCATAAAAAGGAGATGAAATTTCATATGCTCTTGTTCATGAATGCTTGGATGATGCTTGTGCTCATGAAATGCAAGTGCCAATTGCCATGCTTAACATAGAGGTGTTACAACCCGTGTCCCCTTATAGAAATCTCATCCTGAGATTTGCAAGACCTACCATTCTTCGTAAAAGGCGGGATAAACCTCACGTAAATAATCCTCCCATTCTCACGTGGCATCTTGTTCACTGTGGTTATTCCACACCACCTTGTAGAACTTAATGACCTTGCTCCGTGTTACTCTTTCCATCTCTTCTAACACTCGGATTGGTTTCTCTTCATATGTCAAATCCGATTGGAGCTTAATGTTGGTGGGTGCAATGGCTTCCTCAGGTATACAAAGACATCTTTTCAACTGAGAAACATGGAAGACATCGAATATCGCACTCATTTATGAAGGAAGCTATAACTTGTAAGCGACATTTCCTTTTCGTTCAATAATCTTGTATGGCCCTACATATCTAGGCGCAAGCTTTCTTTTTACTCCAAATCTCTGCACTCCCTTCATAGGTGACACTTTTAAATATACATAATCTCCCACTTTAAAAGTTAGTGGTCTTCTTCTTTTATTAGCTTAACTCTTTTGTCTTGATTGGGCTGCTTTCATATGCTGTTGGATAACGTGTACCTACTCTTCAGCTTCATTGACAAAGTCATTGTCAAAGTATCATCTTTCACGGGCTCAATCCAATTCAAAGGAGTTCTACATTTCTGACCGTACAAGGCTTCAAAAGGAGCCATCTTGATGCTTGCTTGATAACTATTGTTGTAGGAGAACTCGACTAAAGGTAGCCATTTCTCCCATGAACCCTTGAAAGATATAACATAAGCTCTCAACATATCTTGTAAGATCTGGTTTACTCGCTCGGTCTATCCAGAAGTTTGTGGATGGTATGCTGAACTTCTGATTAGTTTAGTTCCCAAGGCCTAGTGCAAGTGCTCCCAAAACGAGCTATAAACTATGGTCCTCGATCTGAGATTATGGTTCTTGGTACTCCATGTAGCCTCATAATCTAAGAAACATACAATTCGGTGTACTTCCTGGCTAGATATGTGGGGTTAACTGGTACAAAATGTGCTGACTTGGTGAGATAATCTACAATGACCCATACGGAATCATGACCTTGTTGTGTCATCGGAAGGCCTGTGATAAAGTCCATAAGCATTTCCTCCCATTTCTAGCCTAGAATAGGCAAAGGCTGAAGTAATCCAGCAGATTTCAAATGAACGGCCTTTACTCTACTGCAATTATCACACCTAGCGACATAGGCAGCGATCTCTTTCTTCATCTTGGTCCACCAAAAATGGGTTTTCAAATCTTGATACATTTTGCTACTACCCGGATGGATAGACAACTTGGATGAATGAGCTTCATCTAAAATTTAATTTCTAAGCTCATGGTCTTTCGGTACCACAAGTCGGTCCTTAAACCATAGCACACCTATTTTATCTAATCTGAAATGCTTGGTTTCTTATTCTTTCATCTTTCGCTTGATGTGAAATACACCTACATCTGTCTTCTACAGTTCTATGAGTTTGCTCTCAAGTGAGCAACTGACAGTGATATTGTGCAGCACAACAGGATGTAACAAATTAAATCCATCTTCCAACAAGGCTTCCCAAGTGTTGCAATGAGATTTCTGACTAAGTGCATCTGCTACAACATTGGCCTTTCCCGAATGGTAGTGCACTTCCAAATTGTAGTCCTTGATTAGCTCTAACCATCTTCGCTGTCTCATGTTCAGCTCAGGTTGAGTGAAGATATATTTGAGACTTTTGGTGCTCAGTGTATATGTGACATACGTTTACCAACAAATAATGTCTCCATAGCTTCAACGTATGAACAACTATTGCAAGCTCTAAATCATGCATAGGGTAATTGACTTTATGCTTTCTCAACTATCGAGAAGCATAGGCAATAACTCGACCTTCTTGGATGAGCACACACCCTAAACCTATACCCAATGCATCACAGAACACATCAAAAGGCTTTTTAATGTTGGGTTGTGCTAGAACAGGAGCTGTAGTTAACAGTGTCCTTAGGGTGTGAAAAGCTGCTTCACACTCTGGCATCCAACTGAACTTTTCATCCTTCTGAAGTAATCTGGTCATGGGCTTAGCTATCTTGGAGAAATCAGGAATGAAACGATGATAGTAACTTGCTAACCCTAGAAAACTCTGAACTTCATGAACCGAAGTCGAGGCCTTCCAATCCATGACCTCTTTGTACTTAGATGGGTCTATAGAAATTCCATCTCTAGATAAGATGTGACCCAAGAAAGGTACTTTGCTCAACCAGAATTCACACTTGCTAAACTTGGCATATAACTTATGTTCCCTCAATCTAGACAAAACAATTCTCAGATGCTCTGCATGGTCTGCCTCATTCTTTGAGTAAATCAAGATATCATTGATAAACACAACTACAAACTTATCGAGCTCAGGCATGAATACCGAATTCATCAAGTACATGAAGTAGGTAGGAGCATTCCTTAGTCCAAAAGACATGATGAAATACTCATACAAGCCATACCTAGTGGATAAAGCTGTTTTAGATATATCCTCTATCCTGATCTTAATCTAATGATAGCTTGACCTCAAGTCAATCTTAGAGAATACCTTTGCTTTTGCCAACTGATCGAACAAGATATCGATACGAGGTAAAGGATATTTGTTCTTAATGGTCACAACATTAAGTGGCCTATAATCCACACACATTCTCAAAGACTTGTCCTTCTTTACAAACAAAGATGGACATCCCCATGGAGATGAACTAGGTTGAATGAGACCTTTATCCAACAGTTCTTGTAACTGAATTTTAAGTTCAGCTAACTCATTTGGTAGCATCCTATAGGGTCTTCTTGAGATAGGTGCCATACCTGGCACTAACTCAATCTTAAATTCCACATCCCTATCAGGCGGTAAACCTTGCAACTCATCTGGAAATACATCAGGAAACTCACAAACCACTAGAATATCACAAGGGGTAGTGGCTTGGATAGCACAAGACAAGTTTTGGAGATCAAAACTTCGGGGAAGTGGTACTAGAAAAATATTACCTCCCTTTGGTTCTCTCAACATAATTGTCTAAGTGGATGTGTCAATGAGAACACCATGGTCACTTGTCCAACTCATGCCTAAGATCACATCTATGGCTAATCTGGGCAATACTATTAGATCCATCGTGTACTCCCTCTCTTGTATAGAGATGAGCACGCCCTGACTATCTGATTCATAGAGATAGTAGCCCCAGCCGAACTTATACTATAACGTCATTTGTTTACCTCAATTATTTTTGATCATACTTAGATGCAAATGCTTGGCTCATAAATGAATGAGAAGCTCTAGAATCAAATAAAACAATGGCGGGATGTTTGTTAACAAGAAACATACCGACTGTGACAACCTCTCCTGCAGGAACTTCTTCAATAGCGGTGTAATGCACATATCCACGACGTGCTTTAGGATTTGCCTATCTCTGATTGCTCTGGTTTTGATTGTTATTCTTCTTAGAATGGGGGCATTCCTTGGCCTAATGACCCAACTGATTATAGTTGAAGCATGGCTGATTGCTCCTAGGTCCTACTAAGCTTCCTTGCCCTCTATTCCCCTTGGGTAGGGCAATGGTGAATGCCTTACGAAACACCTTCTAAGGTCGGTTGGCCTAGGATTTTGGTAGAGGAGGCCTAAACTTGGGCGCTGGCAGTCAAAACTGTGGCCTAGCCGCCACTAGAGTTCTGGACTAGGAAGATCCTGAGGCGCCTGCCTCAGCTGCTCTCTTGTGGCCTTTTGCTACTGCATGCAGACTGTTCTGGTTCTCTTGAGTCAAGGCATCACATATGAACTCATTGTATGTGGTGCACCTCGAGATGGCCATGGTTTTCATTAGCTTAGTGCTAAGACCTCTCTTGAAGCTTTTAATCTTCTTTTCTTTTGTATCGATGAACCCTGGGCATAACAGGACAAATTGTTGAAAGCATGCATGTACTCCATAAGGGTCTTGGCCCCTTGTGTGAGTCACATGAACTCGGCTACTTTCATGCGCATTAGCCTAGGAGAATGTGATGTCCCCTAAAGGCTAACTTAAATTGCTCCCATGTGACGTGTGAGTTGGCAGGTAGAGAGGACAAGAAATGGGTCCATAATATCCCGGCCGGTCCCTATAGCTGATGAGATGCATATTCTGCCTTCTGATGTTCCATAACCCTCAATAGACGGAACTTCTGCTTGATTGTATTTAGCCATTCATCCGCCTAGAGCGGTTCTTCTGCCAACTTGAAGATAGGAGGCTTGGTGTCCAAAAATCCTTGAAGGAGCTGTATTGATTTGGCTCAGGCCCCTATTGTTGCTAACGGGCATGAGCAGTGTTTTGCGCAATGAGGCGTGGGGTTTCCTCCACTATTCTCTAACTACCCAAGAACTGTGCGAAGAATTCATTCGTAGACAGTGGTTGTGGTGGTGGTAAGTCACTGTCATTGCCACTTTGGTTATTGCCTGCTCCAGCACGAGTGTGAGTCATCTGCAAAGTTGCAACAATAAGTGATTATTGGATGATGTTAGAAGATTGCAGATGAATTGTATAATCATGCCAAACTAAAATTACTAGAGAGAATCTTCAATTCATACAATAAAATAGAGGCACAATAATTCATTCTTGCAACATGACATCACCAATTTGATCACTTATCGAGGTCACAAGCGTGTTAACATACATGTCATAATCACCAGTAAAATGAAACTAGAATTTCATTAAAGTTCAACCCATCATGAAACAACATGCAGAGTGCCAATATTACATAGAAGTCAAAAATCACGAATACCAAACTTCAAGCTACAAGTCTATTACATAAATAGCAGGGATACATCTAGCGCTTTAACTAGTCACTAGGCAATTCTAATCCTCACCATGCTCACTGTCGAGGTCAGAGATAAGATCATCCTCATCCTCTAGCTATACTTCTTCTTCCTCCCAACCGTCATCTTCGATCAACATCTCTAGATCTTCTTCTTCCTCATTAAGGATTGGGTGCAGTTGATTGTTTAGGAAATGCACCTTATGCTGAAGATCAACCACCATGTTCTGGGTCTATGCAAGCTACTAGCGCAAGTCCCTCTCAACAAGGTCCTGTTGTACGCTCAAGGCTTGGGTCCTGTCTCATTTTGCTTCTGCCATAGTTGCACGGTTGTTTGCTAGGATCTACTGGCGTGTAGCTATGAACGTCTTGGCATGGGCCGCCTCCAGCTGCTCCCATAGTCTTGCTAACACTACCTCATCATTCGCTCTTGCCTCTTAGGCGGTAGCTCTTTGCTGATCAACTTGCTCCATTTGTGTGTGGAGATTTCCCAAAGCTACATAAGTTTGATCAGTTTCCCATTGAGCCTCACTTGCTTCCTTTTTGTGCTTGCGCACATGCTTCTTTAGCTTACGCTGTGTAGCTTTGGCTCTCATGAGTTTATCCATGCAAGTGTTATAAGACTCCTGCCAGAAGTCCCTAGTGTCCTGATGAGTATAGAACATCTTCATCACTGCAAACATTGCGCTCATAGTGGGAGTAGAACTGTCTGCCCGCTCATGTCGGTCTCGGATCAATGCATTGCTATTGTGCTATGCCCATACTGTTGTGGATGGGTCCACTCAAGGAAAAGTACCAGGGACACTGTCGGTAAGCTCATCCCCATGCTATTGACAAATCTGACTTAGCACCTCAAAAGCCACTACTTGGGCAGCTTCCCAAGGAATTCTTTCTTCAGATTCTGCCCTCCATTTCTGCTAGAAGGGTGCTTGGATATGAGCTAGTATGGTTAGCTGTACTTCATACCATGGTTGTCCCTCTAGGTATACTTCATTCTAGTAATAGAGGGGTGGTTCATAATATCCCGCATAATGCAAGACTCTCCAAAGTAGGGCAGAAGTACCAAACATTAACATGAAATTCTCACTTTCAGCCGGTGCTGCCATCTGTACCAACAACATGGTGCAACTCTCGTGAGACAAAGTCATAATGGATAGGAGTCACATAACCGAGTAAGAGTTTTATAAGGGGAGGAACAATGCAAGTATGAAATAATGATTTATCATGATGCATGCACATTCCGTACGTCCTTACAAACTTAGGAAAATTACTTCTAATGGCATACACAGTGGCATACATATGTTCTCTCATATATAGCGTAACTAGTCGGGCTACACATTTTCGCTGTTAGTGTACCTACACAAGAATTTCATTTCAGCCCAACCCCACAAGTATATATGCAGAATGTAAATCTGGGCTCTAGGTTGCAAGCTAAATACTATATATATATATATACCCATATATATATATACTTCCGTATCAAAGCTACCCAAAAGTAAATATGTCCTATATATACATATAAATATGCATACATAGTCGTATCAAAGCTAACCCACAATTAAATACCTTTGCATATATATGAGACATATATATACTTTAGTATCAAAGCTATCTATCTCCATAGACCGCATGCTCACATCTTGCGGTCATGCCACTGTGATGATGATTGGCATCTTACCTTGGGCGTAGAGGCATTTGATCCATACATTACCACTTAAGTAAATGGCATCCATACAATAGCATGCCGTATGGACGATGAAAATAAAAACCCCCAAGTTAGTACTTAATTAGTCACCTGAAGTCCTTAACTGGGCATAAAGGAAGTGATCACTGGCACACTTTAGATTCAACTCTAGGTTTTTAAAACACCTATATATATAGCTATAAGTTGCTAAAAACTGGTTTTGGAAAACAAAAACCTTTGTTTTAAATACACATGTGGCAATTAATGTTGAATCTTGCTCTGATGCCAGCTATAGCAGAACTAACCAATTTATAAGAGCACAAGTACAATAGCAGTCCGCAAGCGGTCGCACTATCATACTTGAGCCCATATAAACCCGGTAGTCCATCGAGTACCACAATGGGTCTTGATTAACCATCAACATACAACCAAGATCGTACATGATTCAACATACATGTCACATGTTACATAAGGTTCACAAATATAGTTCATTCATCAGAGTACGACTTAAGGTTATTACAAACCAAATTCAATAAAAATAGTAGCGGAAGCAAATTAAAGTTTGAAATTAACATATGTCATCATAGTTCAAATATAGGGCCAACTCATGATCACACTCCCACAAAAGCATATAAGAAGGATTAATAAGAGATGCCTACCCAGGGCTCACTCCTCGTCCACGCGAGAAGAAGCAGTTCTTGCAATAGCCATGATAAACTGTACCATCTACAACAATGGGAATAAAACCATGAGTACGAGAAGGTACTCAGCTAGACTTACCCATCATAAACCAAAAACAAAGTGACTCCAAGGATTATGCAAGGCTTTATAAGTGGAGGTAGCTTGACAACATTTTGCATAAAAAGCGACTAACTCAGTTGTACAATTATAATTCGGTCATCAAGTTAATTATAGCTATTCATCTCTAGATTAGTAACTAACCTGTGCCAAACATGTAGTATATCATTTAATAGCATACAATAGTAACCATAGTCGGTGTAGTAATTCCATATTTATCCGAACCATCATGTTCCATATGATAATTACTACGATGTTGGTACTAGCTAAGTTTCTCACTGTCCGGGAAAGACGACGATTCGAATTGATTTCAATCAGCTAGGAATTTATTCCTAACATAAACCCAGGTAGACCATATCAACGGTCACCATTTGGTAACACTCGAGGTCCACATTTCATGGGTTTGCCCAGCGCCGCACAATCAGGGACAACCAGCTGCCACGACATTTAGGCTCGGCCTACCCTTGGGCTGACATCTGGGTCTCCGCACATCCTTACTACCATCTAGAGTGTGCACTCTAATAGAGCGACTCGAGTTGAGCTACTCGGCCGCAGTCGAACTGAGTTACCGGCCAGCTAAGTGATAGGCATGCGTTCAATCTTGTTAGAAGCCCCCAACTACGGTACGGTCCTTAATTGGCACGACAGAATCACATGAGTCAACCAACACATAGACTCCGCTCGGCCTCCATTTACATTACCCCATGGTTCTTTTCCACGATAGCAAATATAGCCAACCGTGCTTCGGTATCCACCTATATCTCGCAGATGACAGGGAATCACCTGACTTCTACCGATCTAAGCATGGCTAAGCATATATTTGATCCTAGACCTACACAGGGTTAATGGTATATATAACTAGACAAGATAGTTCTATGCATCAAGTGTTTCCAATCAACTCTTATAACCTAATGCATCAAATATATAGGACTCAAGTGATATTTTATAAAACATGGGAGACTTAGAATGCTCCGGGGCTTGCCTTTGAGGAAAGAGGTTGGCCGGTGATCCGGGCACTAGGGAGATCTTTGAGAGTCTGCTCCTCTTCTCCTGGAGCTATGGCCTAAGGCATCTCCTGCTAATCCTCCTCTTCTTCTTCGTTGAACTCCAATAGAGTTATTTCTTCGAATAATCCTATATGCATGAGCATAAATTAAGATATCATGAATGCATATATAATGACAAGTATAATACGATATGATGTAATGAATGCATCCTCATAAGTGTTTTCAATGACTTTGCATCAAGTAATAACAAGTTACATCTTATTTTACTGAGTAGGTGCTTATCTCTTCTCTAATAACTAAATAAACACTTATATAAATTATTTTCTAGACTATAAGACAATAGTTAGTTGTTTTGACTATAACTAGAGTGATATACATCAAAATAATATGGTTGTAGACATTCTAGAAAGCTTATAAATTTGTCTACAACTTTATTTTAATACACTTAATGTGATTCAGCATATATCTAGGTCAAACAATTCAATCATTCAAATCTATCTTAAGAGTAAGCATTTCTGACAGCGGATTTCTAACAGCCATAATTCTTAAACCATAAGGCCCATGACTTTGAAAATTTAACACAATGTAGATAAGTAAGTTATCTACAACTTTGTTATTAACAAGTTTTATAGAAAAGACCATTATCATCATGAAATTATCAACTCAACCGAAACTATACATGCAGCCATCTAGTTGAATTATAAAGCAATAATTAACTAGTTGTATACAACACATTACTTTTAATCCTAACTAATAACATCAAAATATCATATCAATCACAACAACCATAGAAAACATCATGGTTAAACATAACTAAATTATTTATATCCATTTATTAATTTCCTTTGATAATAAGGTGACTTAAAGGATAAATATTTCCAAAGCTCAATAAATTCTAAGCAAATTTCAGCAGCACACATATGTCCTTAGTAGTCCACTGTACAAATTTTATGCCATTTGGATTAGTACAACTACCTCTACAAAAATGACAAGTTACATAGGCTTATTTTAGCAAACATAGTTTAGCATATCGAAAAGTGTCAAACAATAGTTTTAATATTTTTATTACATTCCTCCAAGCATAAAAATACTGTGTAAAAATTTGCATGATCATATGTTATGTATTTTTACCCCAATTAATTTCACTAGAAACTAGCAATTAATTAGGATTAAATATGAAGACCAAATTCAAAGTATGACCACTGCAAGTTTAGTATTTTTACTAGCTAGGGCATGTCAACACAAGACCAAAAAAATTGGAACCATAATTTTATCACATTTCTAGCTCAAGTTATGCATTTAGCAAGATAGAAACCATTTAAAAAGCATTTATCTAGCTACATTTTATTCTCCCTAAAAAATACTAGAAACAATGCATATCATTTTTTTATCAAATACTACACTTCAAGATGAAACTAACAAAATTTGGTTCACCAAAATTGGACACTCCTAGCTTGAGATATGTATTTTTGAAACATGCATTCAAATTTGTGAAATAAATCTAGAAAATCAAATATCAAACACACTGACAGCCGGGGCCCGCGGTCAACGGGGACCCACTCGTCAGTGATACAAAACAGAGGACGGCGCTGACCAGCGAGAACTCGCTGACGGCGAGGTCTCTGATGGTAGCGTCTTCACCACTGTACTCTCGTCAACCACGCGCATTGAATGGTATGCCTAGTTGGCCCGGTGGCTCGCCGGAGCAAGCTCGACGGCGGCCATGGCGGACGGTAGAGGTCGGTGGTGGTATGCTGGCCATCTCCAGCTATGGCACACTTTGGCAAGGATGGCTACTCCATCCTAGTGACCTAGCGGTGCTACATGGTGTAGGTGAGGGCTTGGGGTGGCGTCGGTTAGCTCGGCCGCGTGCATGGCCGTGCGGCGGCGCACGGAGCATGGCGGTGCTCATGCTGTTCCAGCTAAATGGCGATGAAAGGTGGGTCACCATCATGCCACTAGTGAGGTCAAGGGTTACTCAACCTCACTAGTGCGAGAAAGGAGGGAGACGATGAACCAACTTGACGACGGCGAGCTCGAGTGCCACGACGGCCATGGCGGGTTTGAGCGGAGCGGCGACTCGTTCTAGCGCCGTTATGTGGTGGTGTCATCTCTAACTCTAGCCTAAGCTGCTAGACTCTAGCATTGTGCTGGACCAAAGAAAATGAAGGCATGCGATGCATTGGGATGGCGGGGTCATGGTGAGCCACGGCGCTCTGGTGATGGCGGCGGCTGTGGCGAGGCAAAATGCCGCACTACCTTAGGGTCGGTAGGTGGTGTTGGTGGCTTGAGGAGGTGGAGGTGATGGCGTAGCAGCTGTGGCTGAGATGAATCAGCTGGCAAGGCTATGTCAGTGAATGAGCGATTGTGGTAGGGCTACGACGGTGCTGCGGTGAGCTCAACATGGCACCGCGGAGAGGCAGAGCGAGCAGGGGAAGGCGAGGACGGGTGAGTGGATGGAGTGGTGGGTGCGTGGCGCTTAAGTGTGTGCTCATGCCTGACTGGCTAGGCCAACGCCGACGTGCTACTGCCACACGGCGCCCATGGCTAGTGGCCGCTCGGCCACGACACTGCGCGTGGGCGTGGGTTTAGGCGCGGCCATCGTCGACTGATAGTGCAACTTGGTGATGCTATACTTCCTAATCCGTTCGTCCACTACAAAAACTCCCTTAATGAAAGTTGTAGAGCTACATGAGATCTCCAACTTTTCTTTAAGAACCATCATCTAATTCTCACTAGTTAACAAACTACATTGCTTCAAAGTGAGGTACTTTGAAACTAAAAACCGTTTCAACACTTAGAAATTTTTGCAAGTCTCAAAACAACATTTTGTTGATAATTTTGAGATGTTTTTGAGCATGCTATGCACTGAATGAGACCATGACCCAAAAATAAAAGTTATTACCCTAGTCAAGTACTACAAGTTTTATTTAGGTCACATAGCCATGCAAACACTCTAAGCTACTGTTCAACTTTAGTCAAACTAGCATCATGAAAATGGCATTTCAAATGAAACCAACACTTAGAAGCAAAATTGGCCTAGGTCATGAATACAAACATTATTCCATTTACCATCCTATACATGTATAAACTGTTTTAATGACCTCACAACCATCTCACGCATTGGTCATACATAATTACAAGCGTAAACATATATATAAATCAACATTTCATGTGATAATGCATAAAAAGGAGATGAAATTTCATATGCTCTTGTTCATGAATGCTTGGATGATGCTTGTGCTCATGAAATGCAAGTGCCAATTGCCATGCTTAACATATAGGTGTTATGGCATTCATCAAGGGGCTGCCATGGCGCTGGCCGCTGCCCAGCTTTAGTTTGCCATAGAGGTGAAAGTCCTGGTGGTGCATCAGGCTTTTCCACTGGTACCGGATGATCAAGATTTTATGGATGATCTATTCATGAGCGTTGAGCCGGCCACCAATGTCATCTTAGCAAAGGTGAACGTGGATGGGTTCGAGCATGCCCACCTCGTCCCTAGATCTATGGTACATATTAGTAGTACAAGTCATGACTAAGTTTGGTCCGTGGGATGACCGTATGTGAAGTCTTAATTATTTGCATGCATGTCTGTGTTAAATTTTTTTGAACTTTGTATTAATTCGGTTAAACTCTATTGAGCATGGTGTAGCTTAGGTCCTTTGGACATTTGGTAACTAGTTTCTAGCCCTTTTGGTTGCTTTTGCCTATAGATTTCTTTCTGGTTCTCTTTCTAATCCATAATATACCAACGATGTTCGCCCTTTCTGATCAAAGGACGTGGGTGTATAGATGTTGAAATATCTTTGATAAAATTTGTTGAACTTGAAGGAACCATGCAGCGAGGAGTTCATCTGAACAAGTCTCGCCTCGATCTAATGCAAAATGGATGAACTATAGCTGTTGAGTTTTATTGCGATCGCAAGAAAGTCCACCCGCTGTGTATTTGATCTCATAGGACAATATAAAGTGTCATAGAAATCAGTCTGCCCCTTGACTATTGTGATTGCTTGGATTGGAGTGAAATAAGTACAGAAAAGACCTATTACAACCGCACCAGGCATTCAAGTGTCAAGCATGTCATGGTGGACAAAAGCTCTTTTTCTCGATTCACGTCTTGTGTCTAGCTTTTCTACCGCATTCGCTTCACACTCATTAGCCATGCAAGGTCTATATGAAAGGAGCATCCCCCCTTCCCTCATCCGATAGCATTGCATCAATCGCCTAAATTCTGGCTCCCCCCCTTAGCTGTTGCGAGCCTACGACTGCTTGGATTGGAGTGCATTGTATACTTCACCAGATGATAGAAGGTCTGACCATCTAAAATATTCACTACTTCGGATACTAGTAATGATGAACGTGGTGTGCTCATGTTAGAAGCCTATTCCAGCCCTAGCGTCCCTATGTGTACAAAGCTTGGCCTCACTCCCATTGTTTGACTCCTCCCTTGCATTGCGTAAAAGTCATTGCGAGTTCCCACGCCAGTTTGCAGAGGGTATTTCAAGAACTCCTATTTTAGCCCCCACTTGGCGGCCTCCCCTACCTCCTCCTCATTCAATGTACATCACGCCACTCTGCCTCTCCAGCCCTCTAGCTCACTGCCATCCACACGCCGTAGCTCGATCCATGTCGGCAATCATGTTGCTGACGACGCTCCCTACCGAGGTGCAAATTGTGAACGCCGGCCACCTCACTGCGACCTTGGAGTGGCCCATGGATGACCTCCATAGCCTATGGGTGACTTGCTCATCCATGCACCACATCTACGGGGACCTCACTATTGGTCGACGTTTGGCTCTGGATTAGTTTAGACACGGGAGGATGGGATGACCCCGTCGACTACGAAGCCCTCCTTGCTAGCCTGACCCAAGTCAGTAACTCAGAGGCTTGCTTCCTCACCGAGATACAAACCATATTCATGGAAAAGCACAACCCTTGGCCATGCCTTGATGATCTAGCCTGTGCCACTAATGGTGGGTATAATCT
Source organism: Miscanthus lutarioriparius (assembly GCA_904845875.1). Classification (NCBI taxonomy): domain Eukaryota; kingdom Viridiplantae; phylum Streptophyta; class Magnoliopsida; order Poales; family Poaceae; genus Miscanthus; species Miscanthus lutarioriparius. Next base: position 42,600,729 of record CAJGYO010000011.1, on the reverse strand, counting down.
GGCGGCCTATCTGGTCGCCCTATTCCTCTATAGGAACAATGGCGATGCCGCGACGATGACACTACTAGGTGGTACTTAAGATGGGTCGAGGGCAAGGAAGTATCATGGGTGGCAGTGGTGGGTGGTAGTTGTGGACTAATGAGTAGTTGGCTAAGCAACAAGGGGTGTGTGCTGTGCCGCCTCCCGGCCACCAAGGTGGTCCTCCAAACGACATGGGGCAAGTTGTCGCTGCCGCCACCGGCATAGGTGCTCGATGATCTTCCATGCACAGGCGGCGTCTGTGGCTATGCAGATGGATGTGAAAGAAGGGATCTGTATTGCAGCGAGGACGGGAGGCTTTGATAAGAAATCCATTTTTTTTCAAAATTGAAATTGGAATAAGAAACTAGTAATTCACTCTTTACATGCGAGAGTGAATTACTCCCTTCGTCCTGAAATGTAGTGTATTCTGGCATTTGAAATTTGTCCTCAAATATAGTGTTGTCGGTGTTTTTATAAACCGGACTAATAAATTTATACAATTGTCGCACTGCTCTAGGAAGACGATGGTAGCATCCAATAGACACAAGGATTTATACTAGTTTAGGCTAGAGCCCTACGTCCAGTCTCAGAGATTATCGAGTACGTGTTTCTTGCTTGAATGCTCTAAAGTTCTAACAATGGGGGGTGCAAGAAAGGTAGAAGAGATGGAAGGACCTATGCTAGGTGAAAGGCTACCTAAAGAGAAGCTCAAGGAGCCCTGCTACAATGGTGAATGAATGAAAATCATAGAGGATTCAGAATCATCCCGAGATGGGTGCCCTGACTGCCCTTATATAGAGTTTAGGCCTAGGGCTTATTCAAAGAGGAGGTTCTCTTGACCGAAGTGTCGAGAGCCTAAGGAAGTGCCTAGCTAACTTAGCTTGCAAGCTAGGCCATCTTCTGGTGCACATCCGGTCGTGGCTATCATCATGGTCTTCTAGTCATGTTGTAGTAGGGTGTGATGTGGTGCTACTGTGACTGCTGTGGTGACACTGTAGCCTCGATGGTGGTTCATCAATCATCCTATGCAATGTGGTATCCATCATGGCCTTTGTCACCATCTCCTAATTTCCTAGGGCGTCATACGGGAGTTGGTAGCCGCTCTGGGTCATCGATCACCTAGTCGCTTCATGGGGCTAAGAGCTATGACCCCGATCGTTGGGGTCAGGGCGCTCTGCTGGTCTGGATGGCCTTTTCGTCGAGTGCCTTGTCATGGTTCCCATGGATGGGATCGTACAAGCATCTAGTCAGTCTATATTTGGATGGTGGGTATCGTACCTATTGCCACCGTGGTGCGGTGTTGTCTCATCGGTGTGGCATGGCACAGAGATGATGTCTGACCAGGCCGAGGTGACTGTTGTCCCCTCGGTCCTTATGGGGTCAGTGCGGCATGCTTGCTCTTGATAGAGCATGCACGCCTAGCTACGCTCGACCTCCTCCCATCCCTTCTAGGGGTCGTGATGGGGAGTGGTCATGCGTCTTGCGAGTGTCGTGTACTAAGGCGGGTGGAAGAGGTCAACAATGACCCCGGCCTTGGTGGCTAGCCCGCTCCACTCGGCTTTTGCTAGGCTTCGGTTGTTTAGGCCTTCGTTATCTATTGTATTGTAGGCCGTTTGGCCTGCTAGCTAATCGGTGCCTTGGGACACCCTAGAGTCATAACCTCGACAGTAGCCCCGAGCGTTTTTGTGATCACAAAGTGATCATGAAAACACTAGTACACATGTGTGTTAGAGTACGGGCTCGTGGTCGTGTACTACTTGAGCCTCGTTGATCGACCCTTTGTGGGCTGGTGTATTCAATCTAGTAGGTGGATGTTGTGCCCTGTCCTATCAGGGCATCCTGACGATGCAATTCTCGATCGATGAGCCCTGCCGTGTCAGTGTGCCATGTTTCAAGGTTCACGATCCAGGTGGAGCCATGTGGTCTCATTGACCCCTGTTATGGCTTCCTCTTTGGGAGGCCCAGACTTCTTTTCCCTTATGCGGGCATCTGACCTTTGTTGTGGCCCCCCATGGCGCACCACGCGACATGGGGGCCCCTGGCCATTTGATCCACCTTTGGAGCTATAAATTGGGGGTTTTCTTCTACTCACGTCATCCATGGCTGTAGTTGCAAATTTCTCCCACCTTCCTATGAAGAGAGCATGGGGATGAGAGAGGGGAGGCGGCTGCCCTTTTTAATAGCTAGTGCTAGAAAGGATCTTGCGAGTAGGAGGGGGCTAAGGAGGTGCCCAAACCACTTTCTAGGCCTAGTGGTTTCAACAGTCTCTAGACCCTCTAGGTTTGGGTTTGCTAAAACACTGGTCCTAGTGGCCACGATCAGGTTCTCTAGAAAACCGAGGGTGCCTCATCATTTCCCTCCTACTTCCCAGAGCCTGATGGTGGTCGTCTCAGGGCTCGGTGACCCTATCCTCTCCTATGTGCCTTGGCCCGGAGGTTGCGGCTTGGTGAGAAGGCTGGCGAGTGGTTCCTCGCTCCTTGTGCCCATGGCATTTTCCTCTGGGTGTCTATGTGGTATCACCATCGCGGTAATACTTGGTCTTAGCACCCTACAGGCGGTGTGCCCGTTCTTGTATTAGAGGATGCTAAGCGGGGAGAGGTTTTCCCCTATGGTTTAGGCTCCCCTTACGGTGATCCCTTAGTCCCTGTGGTTGCCTAAAGAATTATTTGATGTGAGGGATCGTCCCCTCGACCTCTTTTTCGCACAGCCACAAGGCTTTTTGCGGTTGTGCATTGGCTCAAAGGTCTTGGACCTTCTGTTTCTTCCACATGATTGAGCCGAGATCATGCTTTGGGTTCTGCATTGTGCATTGTCCTAGCCTCTTGCTTCGTTGATCTCTCCCGGAGAGGTCATTGACCCCTGACGGTTTATGAGTCTCTGGAGCTGGCCTTAGGCCTAAGACCTAGGATGTAGGGAGGAGTTGGCCAGGATTTGTCCCTGGCTCTTTTTGTGGTCATAGAGGATGACTCCATCTTTCCCTGACATCCTTGCCAACCTCGTGGGGTCATGATGCCTTGTTATAGGTGGGTTTGGTTTTACCACGCGGGGAGAGGCATGTCCACCGTAACCATGTGGTTGGAGCGGTGTGCCTCGTTAGGGTCTATGGGTAATTCAAGTGGAACCTGATATCCTCCCCAATCGACGTGCAGTTTGGTTGTGCCTCATGTGAGACATCCCACAAATCATCAGCCATCAATCCCGTTGGTTCCCAACCACCTCCTGTAGTGGCCAGAGGGCAAGATGGCTCCGCTCTAGAGGGGGTCAACCCGGGAAACTTCTAAGTGGATGACTCAAACATAGGGAGAGATAGTCATGTGGCTCCGCACCATTGATTAGAGCCATAGGGGCCCATCTCCTCCCTACCCCTATCCCTTTTGTGGCCTCGAGCCCTTCTTAGGGAAGGCCCAAGAGAAGGTTTCCTATGGACAACGTGGGGTCATGGTCACGGCGGGTCGCTCGGCATATGATCTCTAGGGGCGATCAGCCTCCCTAGTCACATCATGGCGTAATAGCACCTATTTGCGGGCGGTCATGCCCCACAAAATATGGGCCCATGAATCAAACCTATTTGGATGAAGTGGGGGAATGCAAAGCTTACTTTGTTCATGCAGCTGCATGGGTACCCGTTGCTTCGCCTTTCCTCCAATCGCTTCACCTGCTTTGCATGGTTTTCCAAGATAGTTAGTAAATGAAGGTGAACATGCGCGCGCTTGAGGTATCCTCTATGGCTTATTACTGTGGCTATAAATCGGGAGAACTGGTATGGTGGAGGGAATCGCTTGCTCTTCAGTGGTTGCCCTGCTGCTCCTTCCTTCTAGCTTTCGGGTGCTCACAACTTCCCTTCCTCTCCGAATTGATGGATCGCGAGAAGCATCCGAGGGAGGGGTCGCCGGAGGCTGGTGGTCCACCACTGCATCTCCGAGGTCTGCTACACGAACAGGGGTAAGTGTTTAAGCAATGTTTTAAGTTTTGGTGTTAACCTGAGTTGACCATGAGTGCTCCTTAGGGCCGTCTCTCATGCCGTGTCGGGAAGGGTCATTGGTGCTACTGGCGTTGCTCCGATAGGGGCCTGCTAGGGGTGGGGTTGAGCTCATCATCTCTAGGCAATTGTCAAGAGTTTTGCCACCTCATCCATGAGGTAGACGAAGCACATCAGTAGTTTTCCATGGCCGCCCACGAGGCGAGGCGGCTGGAGCTCGACCTTGACGCCGCTAAGGTCGCTCTCGCTGCCTCAGAGGGTGCATTTGTCACCACATAGGCGGCGACCACCATTGCCTAGACCTACATTGTAGGTAAGGGTCTCCTTCATCTCGATGCTCAGATGGATGTTTGCAGCCGCTGATCCTCATGTTGTTTTGTTGCCAGCATTGGAGGAGCAGCTGGCGGTGTCTCACAAAGAGGAGGAGGCTCGCCTCTAGGGGTTCATCGTGGCGAAGGATCATGAACGGGTGGTGTTGGTAGGGATACGCCAAGGGGTCGGCGTCGCCCTTGTTGCCATGCAGCTGTGGACTGGGATGAACCTCCATCAGGTGGTGCCCGGGTTCCCGAAGTGTGCCCGGCCAGAAGAGCGGGTTGAGCTGGTTAATGATTTCGCCGTCACCGTGGACACCGTTGTCACTGTCGTGGATTAGAGGGGATCATCCATGGCGATGGCTGAGAGCCCTGAGGTGTGGCTGGGGTTCTTAAAGAATTGTTAAGCAAAGATGTTTCTTTCAGTTTGTGTCCCAGAATTCGATTCTTCTATGTGCTGCCATCTATCCGTGATCGCTGTTGGTCTGGTCATTCGAATGTTGTGGCCATGTAGCCCTACCCAGGGATCGACCCATGTGGTTTGGCTCAGCACGACCCCATTTTTGTGACCTAAATGTTTGTATAATATTTTCAGCGGCATCGTGCCCTTCTTTGTTTTCCTTTAGGTTGCATGGGTGTCCTCTTTTCCTTGGTCTCGTGCGGTGCATAGCCCTGCCCTGGTTCGGTTCTGGTAGTTTGGCTTCATGTGGTCCTCTATCATGCTTGATCTGGTGGCATATTGTGGTGTTGAGGTGTCCGTAGTAAGGTGGCACCGTCCTTGATGTTGCCCAAAATCGCACATTGGGGAGGCTGTGCGGCGCCACCTCTGCTGTAAGTGGTGTCGCCGCTTATGGAGCAGGAACGAAGTGCTAGTCGCTTGCGTATGACACCAGTTCCGGGCTTTTGGTGTGTGATGACCCTTGTGTAAGGGTCCTATGCTGTGTGGGTGTCCTAGTTGCGGTGAACGTGTTATGGATTCCGTGTGGATGGCATGAGGTCGGTGCACTCATTTTGTCATTATACTGCCTTTTTGCTTTTCTTTTCATTCGAATTGGAATGTGCTTCTACCCCCCTGGCCCAGCGCCCGTAGGTGCATGTTTTAATCTGAGGTGCTGACTCGTGGGGCTAAAAGGTGCTTGATCAGTGAGGCGTCGAGGGCAGGTCATAGATCTAGCATGATGTGAAAAGAAGGCTACCGAGCGGTGAAATTCCAAACTTCTTTCTTTTCGCTCCTTTTGTCGTGTTCGAACGAGTTCGCCATCTCCTCTCAGACTCGTGCGAGCGAGAAATCGAGGCATGGGTCACTGGCTCAATATGGCACGAGAGGCGATCAGAAGGTGTCGAGAGTAGATCGGTAGCTAAGATGATGGCAGACTATGTTGCGCCGTGGGTCATGCGCGTGCGCCCATGTGTGTGGCCCCCATGAGTGAGTCATGTTCGGCTGCGAGCGCAAGTCAGATCGAGTCATTCGAGAGTTGATCGCTACTAGGATATAGTGCGTGGATATCATGCTACCTTGTTTGCTCTAAGGGTTGACCCCAGGTTTCTATGGCTATTGGTACGCTCGTATGTGTATGTGGACATGCTTGGGTGATGAGGCTAATGTCAAGGTGGATATGACTGGCTGATGTATCAGAAGCTGGCGATGAACTAGTTGCTGTAGCTCAGGGCGTAGTGAGCCCCCGAACGTCGGCTTGTGGTGGATTTATTGGTCGAAGCACTGCGAGCCCCTGAGCATTTGCCCACGATGAAGTTGTTGTAGTCCCCGAGCCATGAACTAATGGGGACGCCTCTTTACTGCTTTGAGCGATCGTAGCTGGCATGGGTTAGCGTTTTAGGTAAGCTTGGGCCGATCCTTGCTAGCTTGTCATCCTCGAGGGGCCTGTGAGTCCCCATGGAGGGTTTCTTCACACCTGGTTCATTGTAGCTTCTGATCAGAGGGCCCACGTGTTCCGTTGCTTGAATCTTCTTGGTGCGACAGCATCACTGTCGCCGTGTCTCCGCTTCCGGGTGGAGCTGCTGCTTCTAACGAGGAACTACCATGACCTATCACTATGGAAGCTGGCCTTGAGCGCAACGAGGTTTGATCTACTCATCACGGTGAGCGGTGCGCTCGAGGGGGCCGCTTCCTCGGATGCACACGCCTCCGAGCGACGGCTGACAGTCCTCCGAAGTGTGTTGCGCAGCTTGCCCATTATGTAGGATCAGATCCTAGTTCTAGGCCTAACCCTACATAGTGTTGTGCCAATTATTGGCTCGATTACTAACAATGACACCGTGTGGTCGTGGGTAGCTTCGTCGTTCATGCATGCCCTGGCTCGTCGTGTTTCGATGGCAGAGATGCTGTCCGAGGTGAGATTCTTCTGTAGGGCTCTGTTTTGCCATGCGGTGAGTCTGGACTAGGTAGGAGCTAGTGACGGGTGTTATCCCACTAGCTTGGGCAATCTCATGGTTCCCTAAGAGGATGTGGTCGCCACGGGCCAATCCTCGGGCAGGGTCACCATGAGCCATGGCCATCTAGCTTCCTAGGTGGAACTCCTGGTCATGGCCAGTAATGAGAGAGGGCACTAGGCCCCTCACGTGGGTACACTATGGGATGCAACCCCTAATGGTAGCTTTGAGAGTGTGTCGTTGTGGGCCACAGGATCCAGACCTCCGAGATGGAGGCCTGGGCCGCAGCTGAGGGCGGACGTGGGTGTTGGCCCATTGCTGCGGTTAATTGCGTGGTTCCCCAAAAGGATGTGGCCGGTTGAGGCCATTCCCTAGGTGGGTTCATTGCGAGCCATGGACCTTTGGTTTCCTAAATGGGGGGCCTGGCCACGCCTGGCTGTGAGTGAGGGTACTGGCCCCTCTAGGTAGGTGAACTCCAGGATGCGGCCATCGGAGGTAGTTTTGAGACTATGTCCACTGTGGGCTACGTGTTCTGGATCTCCATGGTAGATGTTTAGGTCGTAGCCATGGGTGGACACGGGTGCTGGTCCTTTGATGCTGATGAACTCATAGTTTTTGCTATAGATGTGGCCACTGTGGGCCATTCCACCAGCGAGTTCACCGGTAGTGCGAGGAACCATCGCTTCCTTCTCAACAAATGAGAGTGCACGACTATCCCCTACCTGGTAGTCAACTGTTGGTGTTTTGTAAACTGGACTAGTAAATTTATATGATTGTTGTTGCTCTAGGAAGATGATGGTAGCATCCAATAGACATGAGGATTTATACTGGTTCAGGCCGGAGCCCTATGTCCAGTGTCAGAGATGATAGAGTACGTGTTTCCCGCTAGAATGCTCTGAAGTTCTTACAATGGGGGTGCAAGAAAGGTGGAAGAAATGGAAGGACCTATGCTAAGGAAAACACTGCTTGAAGAGAAGCTACAAGAGCCTTGCTACAATGGTGAATGAACGAAAATGGTAGAGGATTCAGAATCATCCGAGATGGGTGCCCTGGCTGCCCTTATATAGATTTTGGGGCCAGGGCTGACACAAAGAGGAGGTTCTCCGGACCAAAGGGTCAAGACCCTGAGGGAGGGCCTAGCTAACTTGGCTTGCAAGCTACGCCGTCTTCTGGTGCATGTCCGATCGTGGCTATCATCATGGTCTTCTATCCATGTTATGGCAGGGTGTGACATGGTGCTACTATGCCGCCATGGCGACACTATAGCCTCAATGGTGGTTCATCAGCCATCTTGTGCAATGCAGTATCTGTCATGGCCTTCATTGCCATCTCCTAGTTTCCTAGGGCGTCGTACAAGAGTTGGTAGCAGCCCCGGGTCATCGATCGCCTAGTCGCTTCATGGGGCTGAGAGCTATGACCCCGATCGTCGGGGTCAGGGGGCTCGATCGGTCTGGATGGCCTCTTCGTCAAGTCCCTTGTCATGGTTCCCATGGATGGGATTGTACAAGCATCTAGTAGGTCCATATTTGGATGGTGGGTATCATACCCATTGCCACAGTGGTGCGGTGTCGTCTCATCGGTGAAGCATGGCATAGAGACGATGTCTGACCAGGCCAAGGTGATTGATGTCCCCTCAGTCCTTGTGGGGTCAGTGTGGCATGCTTGCTCTTGTTAGAGCAAGCATGCCTAGGTGCACTCGACCCTCTCCCATCCCTTCTAGTGGTCATGATAGGGAGAGGTCGTGCGTCTTGTGAGTGTCGTGTACTAAGGTAGGTGGAAGAGGTCGGGGATGCCCCCGGCCTTGGTGGCTGGCCCGCTCCGCTCGGCTTTTGCTGGGCCTTGGTTGTTCGGGCCTTCGTTAGCTGCTGTACTATAGGCCGTGTAGCCTGCTAGCTAATTGGTGCCTTGGGATACCCTGGGGTCATAATCCCGACAAGTGTATTCTGTAGCTTTTGATTTTCTGTTGTTTTGTTTTAATTTTATTTGATTCCTTTAGGCCTTGTTTGGATGCATGTGTATCCACTTCAATCCACATGTGTTAGAGTGGAATAGAATGGAACTTAGTTTAATTCCACTCGAATTCACTTCAACACATATGGATTGAGATGAATACATGCGTATCCAAACAATGCCTTAGGGATTCAACGAAAGTACTTGTACCAAACAATTTTCCCTGTATAATGTGATATGTGCCCGGCCCAGTTAGATTTATAATGCTAGGACTTTATTATGTGTGCATTAAACTTTGAATAGCATGTGGCTCCTCCATTAGGCATTAGATCAATGGGAGACTTGATAGGATGAATTTTATTATGCATGTTGTTGGCATTTATAAGTGCAAATAGAATATGAAGGATTCCGCAAGCGCATAGAATACCATTGTAGCATTTTACCAGGAGTATTCTAGGTATAGTTATTTATATTTTACCACAGGGAAACAATGGAGTAAAGACTTATTGAATATCAAAGGAGTATCTATCAGTCAACATACCAGCATGGCTAGAGTAGGGGTGAAGGTAATGATAGGAATTAAGGTTAATGATACTTGGGGGTAGATCTATAGGATAACATAAACTAGTCAACTCGGGAGAGCAACGAGTGAGGTAGATTCCTGTGACATTCTTATTACATGGTCAAAGTATATATACATCCAACCATAGTTAAGACTAACTCTACTCTTGTGCAGTTCGGGATGCCGCATAGTCGGTAGAGTACCCACAATAGATAACTCTATCGACGCGACTACGGTCCTACAATTTAAGAACCTGCTCAATTCAGAGTGGACTACAAAGGATAGATGGGGCTGTCACCTCCTAGTGCTACCACCCAACTAGAGAACAGGGTGTACCCATAGGCAAAGCATCATATAAGCACCATGCTTACACGAGGCTCGGCTACTTAGCCCAATCGCTAAACTAGCAGGCTAAGCGCACTATGAACCCGCACACAAAGGTAATGATAACCTCAACTAAGCAAGATACATATTAAAAGTAAGCATAGCCATGTAGATAGGAATATGATGAATTTATAATAAGTCCTATAAGATGTGGAAGTGATGATACAAGGCTTTACCGAGCCTCCAAGACTAGATCCAGGAACTTGAGCATGAGCCCAACTCGACCCTCACTCCCGAGCTACTAATCTACTACATTGGAGAGTCTAGACCTAAGCCTCCTGGTGTATCTTGATCTTGGAATGAGAGGTATGAATTAGGGTTTTAGGGATGCCTCTAGGGAGGGGGTTAGGGGCTGCTATATATAGGCCGAAGCATCAATTCTAGACCCTCGGATCAAACCGACTTGAAAGAATGGCGGAGATGCAATCTAAGAGGCAGTGGAGAACCAACATTCGAAGGAGGGGCTGATAGGCGGGCCTAGGGGGCCAGGCGGCTTGCAGGTGGGGCCGGTCAGTCCCACATGGCAGCCACCTTCCCTCCGCTTCGGTGGTTTGCCTTCTATAGTCTTCTAGAGTGTTCCCACGTCGAGTTTTGCTGTGGATAAATGTGATTTGCTTTGACGAATAAGCCTTCGTTGATGATTTTCTAAGTAAATCCTCCTACAAACACAGATTCACCAAAACATGTGAATTTATTACTTTAAACCCCTAGACCTATGTTGGTGATCCTTTTTATGTACCGTCAACACATGTTTACCATACTATAGATCAGAAAGAAACCATTAGGCAAAACCAACCAATAGGGGATAGAAAATGGCTGTCAAATGACCAAAGGACCTCTTCTACACCACGCTCAATAGAGTTTAACCCACGCAATTGCTATATCTACGTTAACTTTTGTTGAACTTTGTATTAGTTGGATTAAACTCTATCTAGCCCCTGTTGGTTGCTTTTGCCTATAGTTCTCTTTTTGGTTCTCTTCCTGATCTGTAGTATACCAACGGTGTTCACCCTTTCTGATCAGAGGACGTGGGCATATAGATGTTGAATTTTTTTGGAGCCTAAGACAGTCCAACCCTAGGAAATATAGATGATCTGGATCACTGCAAGTCGATGAACAATGAAATACAGTGATGGCAACTATAAGGTGCCATCCAACTAGTCCATAGAACCCAACAATTAGTTTAGGATACAAACAGGTATGGACTAATAAAACAACTAATTGGCTAATTTTTAGTTGGCTATTTTTTAACCATGGCTAACTAGTCACAGTCCATCCAAACAGGGCCTAAGACAGTCTGATACTTAGAAATCTTGACAGGCTAGATAATAGTTTTGATGAAACAATAAAATACAAATCGTGTCAAATCTTGCGCTGAGTTCACCGCCTCCATCCGCCGTTTGTCTTGCGCACCTCCACCTTGAGCTTAGCTTCATCGTCCTCCAGCTCCTAATCCCATTCCTCATCATCATCATTGCTATAGGTGGCCTCACAGATCACGCTGAAGAAGCAGGTGTCGTCGACGTTGAGGTTGTTGTTAGCATAGAAGTCGCCCCACCCGTACTTGAAAGACACTCACAAGACTTTATTCTTGATGGTCCTCTCCAAGCCCATGAGCTAGAACTACCTAGCCATCTGCAGCTTGATGATGTGCCACTGCTTGTAGTCGTGCACTCGCTCGAAGTCCACTGGCATGTTTTTCGCCTCGCACAAAAAAGTTTGATGACAAAGAGGACAATGGTAACTTGCGACATCGTCGGTATGTTCTTTGTCTCACGTGAGTGCTCACCAGATACTTCTCTTTGAGGTGCTACTTCTTTAGGATCACTGCAAAACTCCTCGGCTCCATGATAGGTAGGGAGCAACGACTACCGTTGGCTTCAGATTCGTGTGGGTACTGCTTGTGGTAGTTGGTAATGTCAAAGACCTTGACGTTAATCTGTGACCGACTGTCATACCGCAATGTAAGAGAGTACCCATCATGGAGGTCGAGGGCACGAGCGAAGTGACTCCATCCCCGGCGGAGGTACAAGTGGTCGTAGTCGATGACATCGGGGAACACCTCCACCTTCCACCGGGTCAGGCTCTACTCATCGTCCAGGCAAAGCTCGAGTTTCCAGAGACCTCGATAGCCTGGGCAATCATAGCCGGTAGCTTCTACGTGCACAAAGATCGACATAGCCAGATAGAGGGACAAGTTCATTCAAAATGGTAAACCCTAGCAAATCGGATTTAGCAAATAGAAAACAAGCAAACCAATTTTTCTACATACATTCCAGGAAGAAGGATCTTCAAGCACTCTAGGTCGCTCTGGCTCGGTCCTGCCATGTCTTCTTGCAGCGCTACCATGCCAACTAGGGAACTTGACAATCTTGAGGAATCCTTGCTGATATATCTTTGTTCTCATTCTCCTCTCGGGGGGCTTTCTTTTTCTGTGTTTTTGGTGTTGTCACAAATGCAAGGAGTGCACAAACTGATGGGGCATCAATGCAGGAGCTAACATGTAGTAAAAACCAGTGCCGAGGCTCACGCTGTCTCATCGACATAAATGGAGGAGATGTGCTCTATTTTGATCAGTGTACAGTCGGGAACATCAATGCACCTGCATCTCCGGTCGAACATGCCTTCTATGGTAAGATAGGTTGCGATTCCTGAGGGAGCGTGATGTTACTCGAGGTGATGTACGCCGGTTGGAAAAAAATCTTTATCTTGCCTTGCCCTAGAGTCCCTGTGATGGTCCGAGCATTTTAAATCTAACCAAGCCAGACATGCCTTTAGTCTGCCCCTCGACTACTGTGACTGCTTGGATTGGAATCAAATAAGTATAGAAAAGACCTATCATAACCATACTAGGCATTCAAGTCTCAAGCATGTCAAAAGCTCCTTTTCTTGATTCACTTCTTATGTCTAGCTTTCCTGCTCCTACCGCATTCTCTTCACTCACATATTTTACTACGCTCACAAGAAAGTCTAAATATGGCACATTTGATCTCATCGGACACTATATAGTGTAGAGCTGTGAGTAAAACTATTGCCTATGGAGTGCACTCAGTCACAACATTTGTATCAGTAGTAGTAGTAGTCATGAGTGGCTTTGATCTATGTTGAACCCAACTCATCTTATTTTTGCATATTTGATAAGATTTGTTGAACTTGCAAGAACCATGCATCAAGGATTATTTTTATTTAGAAATTTTATACTTCATAGGATCACACAAGGTTTGGCCATCTGAAATCTTGACTACCCGGATAGTGTAATTGATGAACGACGTGCCCCTGCATCCCGTGCAGGCGTGGGCATGTGGGTGGCGTCAGTAGCCTATTACAGCAAGAGATGTTGCCTCCTGGCCCATCGCATTGACGTGATAGGGTGAAGCCCCACCACCCACCCACGCAAACATCCCGGTCGTGGGGTGGTCGACGGCTCCCAAACTATAGCAGCAGAGACATGGGGCGAGAGGGAAGGTTATACCTACTGCCTTCTCTCTCCAGAACTCCTGATTCCATACCAAAGCTTTTGCCTTCCACCCAACTACGGCGCCGACGCCTCCTGCCAGGACCATGGTAGAGCGGATAAGGTCGTCTGTCGATATGGAGTCCCTAGAGGCCTTCTACGCTGGCAATCCTCCACCGACAGATGGATCTCTCGTCGGCGTGGTCTCTCACCTGCCAGTTCCCCCTTTAGAGGTGGATCATCATCACTGTTCATGTTGTTTATCTTCATTTAACCAGAGTATGCGAGCAATGCTCACACTAGTATTTGTGTTCATGCTATTTAATTTAACTAATATTTGGAATTTGATGTCCCAAGCCATGTTGGCCCTGGAGCCCAGTTCTTTGTCCACGGCCACGCTAAAAAAGCGGCCCCATGAGGCATCTCGTGATGGAGGCAGCCACATGCGACTCTGTGCCATGCTGCGTCGGTCAGTTCAGTAAAAGTCATTTTCCTTCTCAATCAGATCGCTCTCCCCCTTATCCTATATGGACTTGAACTTGGCTTGCATTGTGCAGCCCTTCCTCCATGGCAGTGCCATCCCCGGTCGTGGGGCTTTCCCCCGGTGGTGATAGAGAGTCGTCACGTCGCCGCTTGCCACCGCCAAGCCCGTCTATCCCCGCACATCCCTTAGGTTTTGAAGTGGGCGAATCATGAGAAGAGGGTGAATCCTCACATGACAAAGACTACCATCAATTATTGAAGGATTATCGTGAGGTCCAAGTGGTTTTGTCATTGACCAGGCTGAACACCGATGCTATGTGGTGAGTTGGACGCCGCACACGACGCACTTCAAGCTTCCAAGAATTTGGTCTCCAAGGTGCGAGGCAACTTGGTGATCACCCAAGAGTAGGCCCAACACATGATGAACCTTGTTGTGATACTTAGCATGCGGGTTGAGACCCTATACTGTCCGTGCTAGCCGCCTGTAACGCGGTATTCCCCATTGGAATAGTGGATAATTTGTTCATCGCAGAGGAGCACCTCCAAGCCCTACCGGCCTGCCTTCGAGCTATGGTGACCGAAGCCATTTGTCAAGGAGCTGCCATGGCTCTAGCTCCTCCATAGCTTTAGATTGGCACAGCGATGAACGTCCGGGTGGCGAAGCAGGGTTTTCCGCTGGGTTCGATGGACGATGACATCACCGATCTAATTGAGAGTTTTGAGTCGGCCGCCAACGCCGTCTTATCGAAAGTGGACATGGATGAGTTCCTGCATGCTAACCTCGACCCTTGATCTATGGGACATATTAGTAGTATTAGTAGTCATGAATAGGTTTGATCTGTGGGACTCCCTTGCAAATATGTAAACTCTTATTTGCATGTTGGTGTTAACTTTTGTTGAACTTTGTATTAGGTGGGTTAAACTCCGTTGAGCATGGTGTAGCTCAGGTCCTTTGGTCATTTTGTAGCTAGTTTCTAGCCCCTATTGGTTGCGTTTCACTGTAGATTTCTTTCTAGTTGTCTTTGATCTGATCGATAATATGTTAAACATTCATGAGTGTCTTTGATCTCTGTTGAAGTCAACTTGTGTCTTTGATAAAATTTGTTGAACTTGAAAGAACCATGCAGCAAGGTGCATTGTATTGCTTTTGAAGTGTCATTTTTGTGTATTTTGGAGTGCCCTCATTAGCATACCCCATGTACCCATGAATCAATATAAGTATTCTACTATAGCTGAATTAACGGATGAAACGGCGATGGGAGCTGTAACACCACCGTAACACATGTGCGCACAAAACAAATAATTCCATTTGCAAACAAAACAAAGATGGCACACTAGTTTAGCTGAAATAATGACAACATCCATCATTGAGGAAATTAACATGTCCATAGACAAGCAAACAACATTGGTCCATTTAAAATGCATGACAGAGAGATACATCAAATGTAGCTTTATTTACTGTTCTGCTAATGAATCCAAGAACAAGGGAACATAAGGAAGATAGTATGGTCTGCAGATGAACTCTTTTTAACGCTATGTCTACCATACCGAAAGACACGGGTAGGGATGACATGAACTTTTATGCGGTCCATGTCATATGCGATGATTGTTCCTTCCTCCCCAGCAAAGAAAATCAAATTCCATTCTGGATGAACTATAATCACTGTGTACTCATCAACACAATCCACAAAACCAAATCTAATATTAATCCTTCCAAATATGATCTGCGTGCTGACCGTATGCTTCAATGTCCAATTATTAGTACCATAGTCTTCAAGGATCCAGATTGAAAGCTTGGAATTATTGGGACTAGCAACAGTACATACACATAAGTGACCCTGAGCTTGATGCATGGAGAGTTGAAGACCACTAGGCCTATCAATTTTCCACCATGTGTTTCCCTCTATATGCACAGCAAGTATCATAGAGTACTCCTTAGAGTGCCCCATAATGTGTAGACAACCGTTAAGAAACATACTTGGTTGTCTATAAAATGTCACATCAGTATGCTCACCCCATTCAGATTCCTTATAGATCCATGCTGTAGTTTGAGATGAGTAGATCTCCACACCTACGCACAAAGTGTCGACATCCACATATTCAATCACATGGCAGATGACATAGCGGTATCCCTCAGCCCAAGGCACTAGCATAGGATGAGGCCGTTACAGCAATCTGAGATAGCTACATTGTCAATGTTGAAGGGCAAGAGTTCCAAGAAGGGGCATACACCAGGGACACTGGTGAAGTGTGGATTGTTGTCCTCATTGTCATAGAAGAAGCCGGCCATAGTCTGGGGCAGATTCTTAAGGTTGTTGGAGTTCGAGATGAGGTTTTTCTAGGAGTGACAGACACATTTGCAATAGAACAATGAGCGGGCAGAGAGGAGGCGGAGGATCACAAAAATGACATCCTCCGTGAGGCTGGCCAGTGCATTCCTCTTGTTGGGGGCCTCCTCCATTTCTTCAATGCGCAGTACGATGAGAGCTCTTCAGTAATGAGATCACTGAAGAGGAAAATAATCCAACAAAGATCCATCAGTGAAGTCCACAACTCATACCAAAGTGCAACTTTAACAACCATTAACAATTTTTATGGAACAACCTCATGTAAATTTAGAGTAGCACCATATAGATATATATAACTCAAACTAGAGTAGCAGTTAATGGAGCTGTAACCATTATAATTTTAGTAGTTAATTGAGCTTCCTCAGTTTTCACAGGTAGAATGTCAGTGAACAAGTGGTAGTGATCATCATTGGCATCAGTAGCAACATGTGCAGCTTAAACATTATTGGCCTCAGTGATGTGAATGATGGACACAAAGCATTGATTTGCTTTCGATACCTTCCTCTTGTTTAGAACCAAATGGATAACTAGGTTGTCAACAAGGAGAAGACACATAAAGCAAACATATGAGTTACATCCTAATACATCCAACAGCCATGTAGACATCACTGGCACAGAAATATGGCCTCAGATATGTTACAAGTTCAAAATACCGTAAGGACTCACTGGTGGCACTGGAACATATGAAACAGAAATGTAGAATCAAGCAGGCACTGGATAGAAAAATAGTTTAAGGCAGAAGCAAAGGGCCTATTTGTTTGCCTAGTTAGATAGGTATAATCAAGCAAGCACTTGACAATTAACAGGCCTAGTTGCACACAGGCATTTACAGTTATAAAAAACATTGAACATATCTAGAAAACCAAGACATCAGTAGAAAACCAACCAGTGCCACCTCCTAGTTCTTTTCATCATTGGCCTAACCAGATCTCCAATGCTAGAATGTTTCTTGTATAGCTCATGTTCAAGCAAGGACCAAAATAGTGAAGCGAATAGGAAAAGGCTAGAAAGGGGACCTACAGATCGGATCTGTCACCTCTGCCATGGCACACAATGGACACAAATGCCAATGCCGCCATGCTCCACCAGGAAGCCCCACCGCCTAGCCTCGAAAAGGACACTTGAGCCACCACAGCACACTAGGGATCCTCCATTGCCGCCGCTGCCGCCGCAAGTCCAACAGGCACATATTTGTTTCCACTCATAGGGGATATATCCAATGTATAGGTCAACCTGTCCACATAGAGAACATAAACTACTATGAGGGCTCCAAAGACATGTCAACACAACCAGACATCTAGTGCAATGGTGAAGGCATTCTATTCCTTGCTTTGGGTCCTGAGTTTGACTCCTAGGTCTCATGTTTTTTTAATTTGAATTTATTAAACCCCGGCGCCAACAAGTGACACACAAGTCATCGTGTCCCATAGGTCAAATGAGATGGAGAAAGGTCCCACAAGTATATGTGACACATAAGCCATCGAGTCTCACAGGTCGGATGGAGAAGGGTCCACAAGTTGTCGGGTCCCATAGACCGGATGGAGATGGAGAAGGGTCCTA
This sequence comes from Miscanthus lutarioriparius, assembly GCA_904845875.1. NCBI lineage: Eukaryota > Viridiplantae > Streptophyta > Magnoliopsida > Poales > Poaceae > Miscanthus > Miscanthus lutarioriparius. The sequence goes on along the minus strand of CAJGYO010000011.1, from coordinate 42,583,286 downwards.
CAGGTACACGTGACATGCAAGCCATTGGGTCCCACAGGTCGGATGGAGAAGGGTCCACAAGTCGTTGGGTCCCATAGGCTAGATGGAGATGGAGAAGGGTCCTATAGGTACATGTGACACGCAAGCCGTTGGGTCCCACAGGTCGGATGGAGAAGGGTCCGCAAGCACAAGTGACACGCAAGCCGTTAGGTCCCATAGATCGGATGGAGATGGAGAAAGGCTCCATAGGTACACGTGACACATAAGCCATCGGCTCCCATAGGTCGGATGGAGAAGGGTCCCATAGGTACACATCGCATGGAGAAAGGATTGAGCAGAGACTTTTATGACGAATTGCAAGCATCACAGATGAGTAACTGCAGGTCCCATAGGTACATGTCGGATGGAGAAAGTACCATGTGGAGATCTATGATGAAGCACCGTTCGTTACAGATCAAATATTGTTCGTCACAGATGTGTAATTAGTTCAATGACAAAGCCCTATTCATCACAGTATTAAAGAAGATCATCATAGACGAGTCACGTGAGTGATCTGTGACAAAACCCTATGCTCTTCTATGATGTTTCTTGTGCTGATATCTGATTTCATCATAGATAGTGAGGGTTGAGGATCATCACCACTGATCTATGACAAAATAGAAATATTCATCATAAAAAGCGATTTTCTATTTTAGTTTCTGAATCGTCATTAAGATTTTTGTCATAGAAGTGGATATTTCTAGTAGTGGTAGAATAAGGGAGATTGGTTAGCTGCCTTGATCCAAAGGTTGTCGGTGACTTTCCTACCTGATTGGGGGAGAACCTCTAAGCAACAATAGATGAGCCCAAATGTTTTTGAATCCCCGCATAACCCTCACAGATCCCATTGGGTGTGAGATGGTGCACATGGTGTCATAGTAGCGAAGGAGGTTGAGGATGAACCAATGCGTTGGGACATTCAACCCTTATTAGAAGAAGTTGATGAAGACCATGATCTCACTGGAGTTAGGGGCCAACACGTCTTGACCCAAGGCGCACTAATACCCCCAAGAGCGTCTCGGTGCCAAAAATCCCTCCTCAACAAGGGCCTCGATGTCCATTGCGGTGACAGTCAACACATCCCATGAAGAAACCAAGGCAAAACCCTTGTCACTCTTACCACCTTTGTCATCGTTATCACCAATATTGTCCTCTATGGTTGAATTAACTCTCTTAGCTTTCTTTGGCTGGATTTTTCTTAGTGCCAATGCGATGGAGAATGGAGAAGAACAAGAATGGGATCTAGAAATGGTGGCGACCGCTAGGTCAAAGTTGAAGAGGAGTGAATACAACTGCTATTGATGGTGGTGGCAAGAAGACGAACTGTCTCCACCCTTGACTGCTTATAAAGAGACTAGGGAGACTAAACCCACGGTGGAATCAAGCCCATTGGCCTAGAAACCTATTGGCAAAATTGGGTGGGCCAATACTTGGGCCGTAAGCCTGGTCCTGTTCGATTGGCATGATAAGTGGATCCAACACTAGGACCAATAAGCCGACTTAATCATTATAGAGTGAGGAGAATTTAGGAGGGCCATCAATCTGGCTCTAAAACCTCTAGCACCCAAGTATCACGTAAATCTCCCAAATAAACCTAACGAGCTTGAAGTACATAATCTCGGAGGACGCATGCCATGTGGGTTTTGACGGTAGATAACAAACATTATAAACCGTCAATGTAACATGTATAAGGGCATGAATATAATCACCAACAAAGGTTTAGGGGTTTAAACTAACAAATTCCATGAGTTTTGGTGAATCTATGTTTTTCAGCAGAGGTTTATTCAGAAAACTATCAAGGTGAACTTATATGTCAGAATTAATCATGCTTATTCATGGCATAAACAACACTAGAAGGATCTAGAAGACACCACACCATGGCGGAGGGCGAGAGGTCGCCAGGTGGGACCGACCGATCCCACCTATAGACCGGCCGGCCCCCTAGGCCCACCGCTTAGTCTCCCGTTGCTACGTCGGTTCTCCACCACCTTCTAGGTTGCATCTACGCCATCCATTCAAGTCGGTCTGATCCGAGGGCTCAGGATTGATGCTCGGCCTATATATACCAGCCCTTAACACCCCCTTAGGCATCAAACCCTGATCAAGTAATTTGAGAAGACAAAACTCTAATCATCCTCAGAGCTCTACCATATTCTAGGGCATAACTAGCTAGGCTAGGTCTAGAGGGAGGCAAGCTTTGCTTAGATTCTTGATCATGTCAAGAGCGTGGCTTGGTATAGCTTTTGTAACCCCTCTCTTTTGTAACTCTCATTACCTTTATAAGTGTCGGGGACCTAATACCAGGGTACCCCGGAAGGTGGAACCGATGACCATCGAACGTGAAAAACTTCTAGATGCATAAGGGCTCTATGTCATCCCTTGTTCAAGTGACAGGAGTTCGGTTCCGTCTCGCCCGACGCCTATAGGGCGGGCTCGGTCTCGCCCGAGGGCCGAGGGATAAACTCCGCCTCGCCCGACGCCTTGAGGGCGGGCTCGGTCTCGCCCGAGGGCTGAGGGATGAGTTCTGTCTCGCCCGACCCCGGAGGGGCGGGGTCAGCCTCACTCAACGGCTCAGAGCGAGCCTCGCCCTGATCGATATCTATCCCTCATAATGATGGGTACAGGACGAGACAAGACGTTCGGGTCAACCATGGCTCCAACGACCATATACCCCCGCGCCTGGCGAGAAAAGGACCTGCCAGGAACGACAGATCGATGCTTTAGACCCTTCCGGCGCCGCAGAGCCCCAAAAGGTATTACAGTGCGTGCACCTCACCCTATAGAGTTGTAGGCGCCGCCTTTCTCTCGGGACACTGTAACCAGACGAAGATATATCGACAACCGCCACGCCCAGAAAGGATTTGCTATCTCCACGAACGATGGGTATTCCGTCACCACACGGTGGACCCGAGGGAGCGGCGCCCGCTTCCCGACCCCTCAGGTCCTCCCAGTCAGAAGGCCTTGACCACGGCGTTACACCGGACCCCGACCCCGCATTCTCCCAACGAGGACTCATGAGAACCAGAAGGCGTGCGGAGCAAGGCTGGGGGAGGCTCATAAGTCAAAACCACTGTACTGCAGCCCATACCCTGCGCAGGCGTCATTCTGTGACTAACCTGACATCCTACAGAGACATCGACAACATTGTAAACACTTATCTTCCTTCGCACTCATCAGAGTGGAGGACCTGACCAGGTAGACGTGAGCCACAAGACTAAGTAGAGTACGCGTCCTGGAGCCCTTACCCTTGTAAAGCCGGCCCCTTCATCTATAAAAGGGGATGCGCTTCTTCCATCAAAGGGGACGAAAGAAAAAGGAGGACAAAACAATAGAACGCACTCACACACATTCAAGCAGCTACGAAGCTCTTGACCACCTTTCAATCCTTCGATCAGAGACTTGGGACCAGTCCCTCTCTCGGCAGTTTGTATCCCTTACTACAGATCGTTACGGTGCTAATAACACAAGCAAAGAACAACCCGACGTAGGGACGTTTTCGCCGAAACCAAGATAAATCCTGTGTCCTTTAGCGCACCATTCGAGCCTAACGCCAGACATTATAAATTCACTTGCCGGTGCTTGTACGAAAACACCGGTTGGGCGCGCGCGCCTGTAGGGCTTTTTGGCGTTGCTCCAAACCAGGTCTCGGATGACCACCCACGCAATCACTGGGCCCCGGGCACACGCGTGCTTTTGGCGACTGGATTTCATCATCACACTAGAAGGAGAGTCGGCATCGATCGACTCGGCCGCCCCATCCGCCCCTTCCATCAACCTCAGCCATCTCAGGCTTGAGGGTCCACCGGGCAACTCCCGGGGAGTCCCGTCACCCAAAGAAGCCTCTCATAATGCCACCATGTGTCCGGAAGGGTCCGTATGGAGCGCCCGACAACGCGTTTCCGCTCGGTCCCCCGCAACGCTGCGGCAACCGCTGGCCGTCTTCTCGGCGCTTACGTGTGGTTCAACCACCCACGGACATCGAGTTCGTGGGGGGCGATTGAGCGGGATACGGAGACCTTCACGAGCTCCTCAACGAGGAGCTCAGATCGCTTCTCATTTCGGATTCCAGCAGGGGAGCCACCACCCTTCCCGAGAATGCTACATGACGCAGACCTCGAGGGTCACGCCGAAAGCGCCCCAGGAAGAGGCCACCCCTACCAACAATCCTCGGCAGCAGATCCGGGAAGAAGGGACAGCCCCATCTCGCCCGAGGATGGAGCGCTAAGGGCTCATCGCAAGAAGAGATCGATGAGGCCGAGCAAGGGCTCATGACGGGAATACACGGACATCAATCACGAGATTGAATGCCGCAAAGACGGGGGGCGCGCGCGCCATAGCCCGCACCGTACATCAAAGGATCCTCACCGACGATGGGGCCTTTCCTCACTTTGCTCGAGCCAGCCAGAACATCGCCGCGGCGACCGCCTTCTTGCATGGTCTCCCGGAGGCCGCGACATCCGAGGATCGGCGCGCTTATCGGAGATTCGTGACGTTGCTCGAAGCGCGCGCAGCGCCAAGAAGAAAGCGGAAAGTTCGTTGTCTCGACGACGCGAACCCGACACCAGCCAATAGCGCAGACCTTGAGCAGCATCCCACCAAGGACGCATCCGTGCACCAAACACCGCCGCCCGGCGGGCAGCCCTCCGACGTCCCCTCAGACATCAACGCCTCGGCCGTGGCGCGACGTGACGTAGCAGCATCATCGACGCCGGAGACGCGTGCCCACGGCGACGAGGAGAAGAAGCAGCGCCGCGGCTATCATCCCCGACGTGGCGGGCGCCACGACAAAGAACGAGGACCAAAGCCCGAGCCCCGTCCCCGCCAGCCCTCGTGCCTTTGGCGGCACATCCTCAACGCTGCGTTCCCTCTAAGGTATCGACCGCCACGAACATTCCTAAAAATTCGCGAAACAAACCCGGGCTTTGGCTCAAGACTATCGGCTTGCATGTCGGGCCGGTGGTGCTAGTGATGATAATTTCATTATTCGCAATCTCCGCTGTTCTCGGCCGACTCAAAGACGAAAGCGTGGTTTGGAGCACCTACCGTCCAATGCTATTTAGAGTTGGGCAGATCTGACTGAGATCTTCGTGGGTAATTTCCAGGGCACGAACAAACGCCCTGGAAACCCATGGGACCTCAAGAATCGCCATCGTAAAGCCGGTGAAACCCTCGCGGGTACATCCGGCGCTTTCCCGACAAAGGCAATGAGCTCCCGAACGTCGCCAACGCCGATGTAATAGGAGCCTTTCTGTCCGGAACGACCTGCGAATCCCTGGTCCACAAGCTAGGACGCAGGGGCCCGCGAACTACCAAGGAACTCCTGGACATCGCCACTAGTCACGCCTTTGGAGAAGAGGCAGTCGGGGCCATCTTTGATCGTACCGACGGAAAAACAAGGCGGGACGAGGACGCCAGCGAAGGCGCCTCCAACCGTCCCGCCAAAGGGAAAAATAAGAAGCAACGGCGCGACAACTTACTCGCGGCCGCTGCCGACCGCAAAGGTGGCCGGAAGCCCACGGAGGGCACTCCGAACCACTTCGAGAAAATGCTCGAGGGGCCATGCCCAAACCACGCCTTCCCGGCCAAGCACCTATACAAGGAATGCGGCCTTATGCGCAAATACTTGGCTGGGGGCCTTAACAAGGAGGAGCAGGGGAAGGAGCCTGTTCTCACCACTAACGACACGGAGGAGAAGGACGACACCTTCCCAACTCCGACCGGTGCCCTCATGATCTTCGGAGGATCAACGGCCACGACTCCAAAGCGCCGCCGAAGGTCGCGACGTCGAGAGGTCTATGCCATTGGACCGGCTATGCCACCTATCTCGGTGGTCGGAATCCGCCATAACCTTCGACCGGATCGACCATCCGGATGCCATCCCACACCGGAAGGTATCCGCTTGTCGTCGACCCGATCGTCGGTCCAAAGCGGCTCACCAAGGTACTCGATGGATGGGGCAGCGGCCTCAACATCATGTACGCCAAGACGCTCGACGAGATGGGCGCCGACCGAACGCGCCCCGCCCGCCCGAGCACCTTTCCATGGCGTCTGCATCAGAAGGCAAGCCGTGCCACTAGGGCAGATTGACCTACCCGTCACTTTTGGGGATCGATCCATTACCGGACCGAGACCCTCACCTTCGATGTAGTGGGGTTCCTGTGGACTTTCCATGCCATTCTAGGGCGACCATGTTACGTGAAGTTCATGGCCGTACTCCAATTACACATATCTCAAGTGAAGATCTTTGGCCCCGTGGGATCATCACCATCGGCACCTCCTTCCAAGTAGCGCTTCACGAGTGCGAGGTCGAATGTCTGCGGACACGCATCTCGCGGTCATCGCATCCGAAGAGCTCGCCGCCCTCGTGGAGGAGGTCGGTGAGGGACACCGACGCAAAGAAGTCGTCCGGATCGTTCAATCGACAGAGGGTTCCGTGGACGTCCTCTTGGATCCCAAAGAGCTCCGAGGGCAAAAAAGTCCGAATCGGGACCGCGCGCCTCCTCCACATAGGAAAGCGCCGTCGACTTCCTCCGCGCCAACAAGGACATCTTTGCGTGGAAACCCTCGGATATGCGGGCATCCCGAGGGAGGTCGCCGAGCATACTCTCAAAATCCTTCCGGCTCCAAGCCGGTGAAACAACGCCGCGCCGCTTCGACGAGGAGAAACGCAGGCCATCGGCGAGGAGATAGCTGGACTCATCGCCACAGGATTCATTAAGGAAGTGTACCACCCAGTGGTTAGCTTAATCTCGTTCTTGTTCGAAAAAAGCGGAAATGGAGAATGTGTTGATTATATGGCCTCAACAAAGCGTGTCCAAAGGATCCATTTCCTTTGCCACGAATAGACCAAATAGTCGATTCCACCTCGTGGTGCGAAACCCTCTCGCTTCTCGGACGATACTCAGGCTACCATCGATCGCGATGAAAGAGTCCGACCAGCTCGCGACATCTTTTATCACGCCTTCGGATCATTTTGCTACGTTTCAATGCCGTTTGGTTTGAAGAACGCCGGGCAACGTATCAGCCAGCTGTATGCTTAGTTGTTTTCGGAGATCTCATCGGGCGAACTGTTGAGGCCTATGTCGACGACATCGTAGTCAAATCCAAGCAGTGACCACCTTGTCGCCGACCTTGAACGCATTTTTTGCGAAACTCCCGCAAACGGCATCAAGCTCAATCTCGAAAAATGTGTTTTCGGGGTCCCGAGGGGCATGTCGCTTTCGGCTTTATATCTCTCCGAACGTGGCATCGAAGCCAACCCGGAGAAGATATCGGCCATCACGAGGATGGGCCCGATCCAAAACATAAAGGGGTTCAGCGGATCACCGGGTGCCTTGCCGCTCTCGGCCGATTCATTTCACGCCTCGTAACGAGGACTTCCCTTTATCGACTCTCAAGAAAATCGACCGCCGAGTGGACATGTACCGAGGCTCGGAAGCACTTGACATGGTTAAACGATTTTTAACTAAGCCGCGGTCCTAGTTCCTCCATGCGATGGAGAATCTCTCCTACTATATATATCGGCCACCACCCAAGTGGTTAGCTCCGCCTTAATAGTAGAGCGAGAAGAAGAGGGCACGCCTTCAAGGTGCAAATACCAGATATTTCATCGGCGAGGTGTTATCCGACTCCAAAACCCGCTACTCCGAGATCCAAGAACTCCTCTACACCGTCCTCATCACCAAAAGGAAGCTACACCACTACTTCGAGTCACACCCGTGATGAAGAGTGACGCTCGTTCCCCTCGGCGAGGTCGTTCATAGCCATGACGCTTCTGGGAAGAACCGCAAAGTGGGCACTCGAGTGATGGATCAGGCATTTCTTATGTCCCCGAACGGCGATCAAATCTCGTGCATCGGGTGACTTCATCGCGGAGTGGACCGAGGTCCAGATGCCACCAAAGCAACCGCCGATCAAGAGTATTGGATAATGTACTTGACGGATCGCCGATGAAGAAGGGCGCCGAGCAGACTAGTCTTTGTATCCCCCTCGGGGTCCACATGAGGTACATGGTTCGGCTTCATTTCCCTCATCAAACAATCCGCAGAATCACGGCGCTCATCAACGGCCTACGAATCGCCATCGAAGCTGGGCATCCGACGCCTTGACGCTGTCGGGCGACTCTCGGTGGTCGTCAACCGTGTCATGAAAGAGTTGGGCTGCCACGATACCAAGATGGAGGCATCGTCAAGAGGTCCGACGTCTGGAGGACAAATTCAATGGCCTCGAACTCAATCATATCCCCAGCGCCTCAACGGCGGCCGATACACTCTCGCAAAAGCAAAGATCCAAATTTGTAACACCTCGGGTGTTTAAAACACTAAAACCTGACATGTCATCATATGCATTACAAAGCATTTGGCATTTGGTGAAAACTTTGTGATGCATACACTAAAACAAGTTTATATTCGTGTGGTATGTGTTGAATTGTATTGTTTGACTTAAATTCAAAGTTTGTTTGGTAAAATTTGAAGTAATTTGAAAAGGCGTAATTCTTTAAATGTCCCCGTTTTGAATTCAAATGTGCATTTCAAAATGTAGGCCGAATAGGAGATGGTTATAGAAGCAAAGTTGTAGAACTTTCGATTTTTGAACAACTTTTGTTTTTGGAGATTTTTAAGTTGTTATGAAGATTTGAGAGTAATTTGTGAATGTTGGCGTCTGGCAATTTTGTAATTTTTGTGAACAGTGTTCACCGCCTAAGCTACATTGCCGTCGGTCCTTCTTCGGCGTTCCAGCGTGTCGTGGGCCGTCTTTGATGTCGCTACCGGCACGGAAATAGCTCCGTCGTGGCTTCCTTGAGCTTGGCGCGCGCGCTTATAAGTACCAAGACGTCGTCATCGCTGCTTTTTCTTCCTTTGTTTTCACCACCGCCGTAGTCGTCGCTCCAACAAGCTCGCAGATCGTCTCCCCTAGCGCTGTTGCCATCTCGGTAAAGGCCGCCCTAGTTCCGTTTTTCCTTGCGAATCCAATTTACCTAGCCTTGATCGCTCGAAATTGCCGAGAACTCGCTGTCCACGTTTTTTCTTCCTCGAGGTCAAGAACTTCACCGCCATGGGCGTGTCATCGTGGCGAGCTTTTCGGTGAGCCGTTGTTTGTAATCGTGTACTTACGGTTTCGCTTCGACGTCTTTGTAGTCTTTAGTCGCTTGTTGTTTACTCATTTTGATCATCGCGATCGCCGGTTCTCCTCACCGACGATCTTTTGCTTCGCATGGTTCACCATAGTGGTCGGATGGTTCACCATAGTGGTCGGATAGTTCACCGTAGTGGTCGGATGGTTCACCATAGTGGTCGGATGGTTCATCATAGTGGTCGGATAGTTCACCGTAGTGGTCGGATAGCTCACCATAGTGGTCGGAGAGTTCACCAAAGTGATCGGTGCTAGCGTGGTCACATCGATTCTGAATATGGTTTGGTTAATTTGGTTTGTAATTCAGATCAAGAAAAAATTGTATCCAATTTATTAATTTTTGCATCCATCATCGAGCATCATGTTTCATATTCCACATCATGTTAAACATGGCAATGTTACTACGTAGTAAACGAAGGTGAACGCGTGGTAGTTAATCAAGTTATGAGGAGGTTGATCATCTGTTGAAGTCGGATCGAAGACTTGTGAAACGTCGCAGGAGCCAGACTTTTCCATCAACGAAGGCAAGCCCCGGATGCATATAACCCTACCTTGTATTTTACAAATTGATTTCGCTTTTGCTTTTCAATACTGCATTAAGTGATTAGAAGTCAAGTGGAAACCTAATTGTTGCATTATCAACCTTGTTGTTCCATATCTACCTTGTTACCCGCTTAAAATCGTATATGCCTAGTTATGCTTAGCTCGCTTAGAGACCGATCGAGTTGGGTGATTACCGTCACCGCAAGTTTTAAATGGAACATTGGTTAATTATGTTAGCATGTGATATGGGAATGTGGAGTAATAAATCTAGACATGGAGGTCTTGTGAGCGGGTTCTTTTCACTTTGTGTCGATTAAGGCACGTCCGTTGTTGAATTGCATGAGGTGAGAATTTGTAGTACTAACCACATACTCCGTAAGCCTAAACTTGGCGATTCTATTACGAGAATGGCTACTCGCAAGACCGGGAGTGGAGAGATGGCGGGAGTAGCGTGTACCCTCGTGGCTGGAATGTGGCCGGATTTGAGGTGTCTTTGTGCTCTCGGGTATGGACCCGTTCTTGTTTCGAGAGGATCCAAGGGTAGGTTGGTATATGTAGGTCGTGGACACTGCATATGTCGTGGTGGTCTGGAAGTCCCAATTGGGTTTATAATCGGTTCGAATCGTCGTTGCTCCTCGGTTATGGAGACTCAACTCACTGTTCATCATTGTAGTATTAATAACTGGAACTCGAGAATGGTTTGAGAAAGTGTTGGATATGAAGTTTCATGATCTTTTTACGGATCGTGTCACTTTGTATATGATCTTATGAGATTTTGAATATTGATACAAAGAATTTTGTTAAAGTGCTTTTAAGCAAAAGAACTTTGATTATTGCTAAAGCCATACCTTGAATCCTCGAGCCCGCATTCCCGAGTCTTATCGTTTCATTTCGGTTAAGTCTTGTTGAGTACTTTTGTACTCGTGGTTCGCTGACCCTTGTTGTTGTGTGAGGCTCATGAGCAGATCTGTTTTGGATCGTGGCCGCATGACCTGTTGTTCAAAGGCTTGACGATGATAAGTAATGTGTGGCCCTAAGGTAAGGCAAAGCAATATTTGTGTGTTTTGTATATATTATAATGCTACTCCCTACTTTGGTTTGTGTTAATAATCAAACTTAGTTTGTAAGGTTTGAAATAAATGTTTTGTAAACTAAGTTATTGTAAGACTTTACATTGATTTACTCGGGTGTAGATATTTGAATAAATGTTGTAATATCGCAATGACTCAGTAATGTGATCCTGCTCGGAAATCGTGGATGATTCGGGGTTCTCCGAGGACACCCGACAGTCTTCTTAAGTTATCGGTAACATATGCATAAATGTCAAAGGTCGTTGGACAGTGACAGGTGCATGTGGGCCCTATAATTTAGGAGGTTCTGCCACAGAATGGTATCAGAGCGATCGTTACAAGGTTTTTGTTGTATTGTTTTACAAAAACTTCAAAATGATTTGGATGACTAAATTTAACTTGATAGTTTGGTCCAAATTGCTTTCGACTTATCTTATTTCTTTCTCACCATTCCTTATTTGATTAAAAGGGTCTTGTGTGGTGGAGTAGTAATCTTACTATGCCCTATATAAAAATAAATGTTGTTTATGTGCATTATAAACTTTGATGTTTTTGTTCGTAAGAACGATTCATGCATCATGCATAATTCACTCGTTACTTCCTTCACCTCTTAGTCTAGAGTTGAGTAGTGAGTCTGGTTTGAGGAATGTAATCCATCATAGCTGCTCTTTAGACTTTGATCAAGTGGTCTTACTTGGATTAAATTGGTTTCCTACAAGATGGCTCGTGCCAAGATGACGCCTAAGTAAGTCCTTTGGACCCAAAGGAGTTCCTCGTCACCAACTTGCCCCTAGGAATGATGGTGCTAGCGAGAGCGATTCTAGGCTCGATCTCCAAAAGCGTAAATACAGAGGATTTCTGCAGCAGAGTTAGCCAAGCTACTAGAGATAGGGCTATGGACGCCATTCGTGTGGGGCGATTATAGGAACAATTAAGGCGCCTTACCACCACACTCACGAGAACTGCGCGAACGTATGTTAGTTCGTACAGTGGAAGGAAGGAATGAAGCTTGGCATAGGGAAAATGTAGCTAGAGTTAGAACTCATGAGTTAGAATTTTATGTAGAAGACTTAGAAGAGCATAATACATATCTCAGATGAGGAAGTTCATAGGCTAAGCAATCTCCTAGATCCAAATCATGAACCCCAAGTTGATGCATTGGATCCCGGTGTCATCCTTGCCGATGAAAGTGAATCGTAAGAAGAAGAAGATCCCAAGAATTAGTAATGATTGATGAAAGTGATAATGAAGGCGGTAATAATTCCGGAATGGATACCGAGCACGAAGTTTGATGTAATCGCTAAAAGGAGTAGAGTTGTGAAATAATTACTTCTAGTTAAGTTAAGTAGTCTTGTTTAGATGTGGTCTTGTGTTTAAATAAGTGGCACCGATGTAATGCGTTGTAGTAAGCTTTAGGATCTTTGAATAAAGGCTTGTGAATAAAGTTTGGTTTGTTATGAGCAGATGCGTCATATGCTGGGATCGCATATTTCCTCGGTACTTCACAAGATGATGATGATATCCCCAACCCGCCACCAATGCCGTAATTAATTTGGGTTGATGCTATCATTGCATTAGTCAATGTGACTGTGGAAAATTCTCGTTTGCTTCATGAGATGGCTCAAAGTAATCAAAATCGATGCATAGAAATCATGGATTTAATCCTAACGGGCATGAGGCTACATATGTTGACTTCACAGATATACAAAACCCCAAAGTGTTCACTAAGGGTCGATGAACCATTGGAGGTCGATGACCGGCTTAGGACCATGGAATGTAAATTTGATCTTATTCATTGCACGGAGTTTCGTGGTTAAAGTGTTTGCCGCCCAAAGAACTTAGAGGTGCAAATTTGGTGCTTGGTATGCAAACCTTATGGCCATGCAAACCGTAGGTGTTCCATTAACTTGGATAGAGTTTCAGATCGCTTTTAGAGCCCATTATATCCTCAAGGAGTGATGGCTATGAAGTTAGAAGAGTTCCTTGCCTTGAAGCAAGGAGATCAAACCGTGATGCAAAGATGTGGGAAGATTTAATCATCTGTTCCAATATGCATCCGAACATGTCAATACGGATGCCAAGAAAAAGAAATGGTTCATGAGAGGTCCTGAATACCAAATCTGCAGACAATGATGACAAACTGCACCAATATCACTTATCATGAGGCAAGAATATTGCACTTGCTTCAGAGGCAAAGTATCGGCAAGATAAGGAGCTCAAGAAGAAAAAGAATGTGTCGTCTGGACCTTTTGGTGGAAACCAAAAGAGGCAGAGAGTGATTTATCATCCAAGAAACCATTATCGTCCTCCTTATCGTCCGCCGCGGGTTCCAAGCTGTGCAATGATCAAATGTCCGTCTCCGCTATAACCTATCCGAACTCACGGTCAACCAATGTTCCTAGTGGTAATGCTCCAACATCACAGGTCACAACTTTCCGTGTTACAATTGTGGAAGGACCTGGTCATTTCTCTAAGGAATGTCCATATCCTAGGCAAAGCTAATCAAAATTATCGAAGGCCCCCGCCAATCAACAACAGGTCAAGCACCAAACAAGAACCACAATCGTAATGCTCAAGGGCAAAGATGAGAGGAAGACAGAAGGGTTTTCTATATTCAAGCCGGGAAATTCTCAAGGAGAGCCGGTGATGATGGGTATGTTTCCTGTTGCCAATCATCCCCTGCAGATTATACTTTTTGATTCTAGCGCATCGCATTCCTTCATCAATAGAGCATTTGTTGTGAAGTATGAAATTTCAATTGGGACAACAAAGGAAAATTTCTTTATACAAACGCCTGGGGACGCCGTGTACTAAGGAAATGGTATACCAGTACCCATAAACCTGGGTGGGCATATTTTTCCCACTACCATGATTATCCTAAAGGACCGTGGATATAGATGTAATTTTGGGAATGAATTGGATGTATCAAAGATAAGGCTATTATAAATGCTTTGAATAGAACTATAAGGGTAAGTTTGCTGCCTAGTGCTTCTCAACTTCTTATCCAACTTCCAACCTTAAGAAGATCGGTGGGCAAAGTTTGTGCAACCGCCCGTCAAAGAGATTAGAGATATCCCGGTAGTATGTGAATTTTTCCGATGTGTTTTCTGAAGAATTACCGGTCTACCGCCAGATAGAGATGTCCGATTTAACATAGAATTGAAACTCGAACAGCTCCGATTTCTCGGAGAGCTTATAGGATGCCACCTAAGGAGTTAGCCGAGTTGAAGACTCGATTGCAAGAATTGATTGATAAGGATTTATCCAACCTAGTTCATCACCTTGGGGATGTCCGCAATTTTGTGAAAAAGAAAGATGAGACCTTGAGGTTATGTGTCGACTACCGTCCATTGAATGAAGTGACCATCAAGAATAAGTATCCATTACCTCGGATAGATTTGCTTTTTGATCAACTGGCCGGAGCCAAAGTTTTCTCCAAGATAGATTTGAGGTCAGGATATCACCAAATCAAGATAAAGCCTGAAGATATTCCCAAAACGGCATTTACCACAACATATGGATTATATGAATATTTGGTCATGTCTTTTGGTTTGACCAATGCTCCAGCTCATTTCATGTATTTGATGAATTCAGTATTCATGCCTGAGCTAGACAAATTCGTAGTGGTGTTTATTGATGACATTCTAGTATATTCCAAGAGTAAGGAAGAACATGCGGAACATCTCAGAATTGTTCTGACTCGTTTGAGAGAACATCAACTATATGCAAAGTTCAGCAAGTGTGAGTTTTGGCTTAAGGAAGTACAATTTCTTGGACATGTCTTGTCAGCGGAAGGAGTTGCTGTTGATCCAAGCAAAGTGAAGGATGTTCTTGATTGGAAACCACCAACCACAGTTCATGAAGTTAGGAGTTTTCTGGGATTGGCGGGGTATTACCGTCGGTTTATTTCAGATTTTTCTAAAGTGTCAAAGTCCATTACTGAGTTGTTGAAGAACCAAGTCAAGTTTGTTTGGTCGTCTGACTGTGAAAAGGCTTTTCAGACTTTGAAGAGATTGTTGACCACTGCACCAGTATTAGCCCAACCTGACATCGAGAAGTCATTTGACGTCTATTGTGATGCGTCGGTATTGGTATTGGATGTTGTTGATGCAAGAAGGCCGAGTCATTGCTTATGCATCCGCATAACTTAAGCAACATGAAGAGCACTATTCGACTCATGATTTGGAGTTAGCAGCTGTGGTCCATTCTTTGAAGATTTGGCGGCATTACCTACTTGGTAATACATGCCATATATATACAGACCATAAGAGCTTAAAGTATATCTTTACTCAGTCAGAATTGAATATGCGACAAAGAAGATGGTTAGAGCTGATTAAAGATTATAACTTAGAAGTGCATTATCATCCTGGAAAAGCAAATGTGGTTGCAGATGCTCTAAGTCGCAAAAGTTATTGCAATTGCCTGAAAGTAAGAACAATGGGTTTGACCTTATGTCAAGAGATGGAGAAGTTGAAGGTGGAGGTAATTCAACAAGGAAGTTTGACCAACATAATTGTTGAAGCCGCTATTCGAGATCAAGTTATTGCTGCTCAGAAGGAAAATAAGGGTATAGCCCATATCAAGGAAAAAGTCAAGAATGGAAAAGCGGAATGCTTTAACATAGATGATGAAGATGTGTTATGGTTCAAGGATCGCCTGGTGGTACCAAAAGTTCCTGAGTTACGGCAGTCAATTCTAGATGAGGCACATGCTACTAGGTTATCTATCCATCCGGGAAGCAACAAGATGTACCATGATTTGAAGCAAAGATTCTGGTGGACTAAAATGAAAATAGAGATTGCTAGATATACAGCAAAGTGTGATACTTGTCAAAAGGTGAAAGCTATACATTTGAGGTCTGCTGGTGAATTACAACCATTACCTATTCCATCTTGGAAGTGGGAGGACATAAGTATGGACTTTATTATTGGTCTACCCAAGACATCAAAGGGATTTGACTCAGTATGGGTTATTGTAGATCGACTCACTAAGTCAGCACATTTTCTTCCAGTCAAGACCATATATCCTACGATCCAATATGCCAAGATGTACTTAGCAAGAATCATGAGTTTGCATGGGGTACCAAAAACTATAGTGTCAGATAGGGGTACGCAGTTTGTCTCCAGCTTTTGGAAACACTTACATGCTTCATTGGGTACTAAACTTCTGTATAGTACAGCTTATCATCCGCAGACTGATGGGCAGACTGAAAGAGTCAATCAAGTACTTGAAGACATGTTAAGGTGTTGTGTCCTTAACTATTCCAATAAGTGGGATGAGTGCTTACCTTTGGCCGAGTTCTCATACAACAATAGTTATCAGGAAAGCATTAGAATGGCTCCATTTGAAGCACTCTATGGTCGAGATGCGTAACATCGTTAAGTTGGTCTGAGCCAGGAGAGAGAAGGTTCTTTGGAGTTGACCTTGTGAAAGAAACAGAAGACAAGGTTAGGCAAATACAGAGTAATCTGAAGATAGCTCAGTCCCGCCAAAAGAGTTATGCGGATAGACGACGGAGAACATTGGTATTCAACAAAGGAGATTTTGTATATCTGAAAGTATCACCAATGAAGGGAGTTAACCGTTTTGGTGTTAAAGGAAAGTTGGCACCCCGATACATTGGACCATATCAAATTTTGGAGAGGTATGGAAAAGTGGCATATCGCTTGAAATTACCTGAACATCTCACAGCTGTGCATGATGTGTTCCATGTTTCTCAATTGAAGAAGTGTCTTCGAGTGCCTGAACAGAATGTTGAAGTTGAAGGAGTAGAATTAGAACCGGATTTAACTTATTCCGAATATCCTATCCGAGTGTTAGATCAGAAAGATCGTGTTACTCGAAGACGGACAATCAAGTTCTATAAAATACAATGGAATCAACATTCAGAAGAGGAAGCTACCTGGGAATCAGAAGATTACTTGTTAGAAAAATTTCCAGAGTTTCTAGCGTCAATATAGAATAGAATAATGTTAGTTGAGCTCGGTTACTACAAATTGTGTTTGGTAAAAGAACCTCAGTTGTTTTATGGAAGAGTTCTGGATGTTTTTGGATTAACACATTTCCTTTTTCCATTACTTACTCTATGGCTTTGAATCTCGGGGCGAGATTTCTTTTAGGAGGAAGGATTGTAACACCTCGGGTGTTTAAAATACTAAAATCTGACATGTCATCATATGCATTGCAAAGCATTTGGCATTTGGTGAAAACTTTGTGATGCATACACTAAAACAAGTTTATATTCGTGTGGTATGTGTTGAATTGTATTGTTTGACTTAAATTCAAAGTTTGTTTGGTAAAATTTGAAGTAATTTGAAAAGGCGTAATTCTTTAAATGTCCCCGTTTTGAATTCAAATGTGCATTTCAAAATGTAGGCCGAATAGGAGATGGTTATAGAAGCAAAGTTGTAGAACTTTCAATTTTTGAACAACTTTTGTTTTTGGAGATTTTAAGTTGTTATGAAGATTTGAGAGTAATTTGTGAATGTTGGCGTCGGCAATTTTGTAATTTTGTGAACAAAGTGTTCACCGCCTAAGCTTACATTGCCGTCGGTCCTCTTCTTCGGCGTTCCAGCGTGTCGTGGCCGTCTTTGATGTCGCTACCGGCACGAAATAGCTCCGTCGTGGCTTCCTTGAGCTTCGCGTAGGCGCGCTTATAAGTACCAAGACGTCGTCATCGTGCTTTTTCTTCCTTTGTTTTCACCACCGCCGTAGTCGTCGCTCCAACAAGCTCGCGCGATCGTCTCCCTAGCGTTGTTGCCATCTCGGTAAAGGCCGCCCTAGTTCCGTCTTTTCCTTGCGAATCCAGCCAGCTAGCCTTGATCGCTCGAAATTGCCGAGAACTCATTTGTCCACGTTTTTCTTCCTCGAGGTCAGCAACTTCACCGCTGCGGGCGTGTCATCGTGGCCAGAGCTTTTCGGTGAGCCGTTGTCTGTAATCAGTGTACTTACGGTTTCGTTTCGATGCTGTAGTCTTTAGTCAGTTGTTGTTTACTCATTTTGATCACTGCAGTCGCCGGTTCTCCCTCACCGACGATCTTTGCTTCGCATGGTTCACCATAGTGGTCGGATGGTTCACCATAGTGGTCGGATAGTTCACCGTAGTGGTCGGATGGTTCACCATAGTGGTCGGATGGTTCATCATAGTGGTCGGATAGTTCACCGTAGTGGTCGGATAGCTCACCATAGTGGTCGGAGAGTTCACCAAAGTGATCGGTGCTAGCGTGGTCACATCAGTTACGAATATGGTTTGGTTAATTTGGTTTGTAACGGTACTGCGAAGAAAAATTGTATCCAATTTATTAATTTTTGCATCCATCATCGAGCATCATGTTTCATATTCCACATCATGTTAAACATGGCAATGTTACTACGTGTAGTAAACGAAGGTGAACGCGTGGTAGTTAATCAAGTTGCGGAGGAGGTTGATCTGTCTGTTGAAGTCGGATCGAAGACT
Organism: Miscanthus lutarioriparius; assembly: GCA_904845875.1. Lineage (NCBI taxonomy): Eukaryota > Viridiplantae > Streptophyta > Magnoliopsida > Poales > Poaceae > Miscanthus > Miscanthus lutarioriparius. The sequence goes on along the minus strand of CAJGYO010000011.1, from coordinate 42,565,067 downwards.
TGTGAAACGTCGCAGAGCCGGATTTTTTTCCGTCAACGAAGGCAAGCCCGGATGCATATAACCCTACCTTGTATTTTACAAATTGATTTCGCTTTTGCTTTTCAATCGCATTAAGTGATTAGAAGTCAAGTGGAAACCTAATTGTTGCATTATCAACCTTGTTGTTCCATATCTACCTTGTTACCCGTTTAAAATCGTATATGCCTAGTTATGCTTAGCTCTGCTTAGACCGATCAGAGTTGGGTGATTACCTGTCACCTGCAAGTTTTAAATGGAACATTGGTTAATTATGTTAGCATGTGATATGGGAATGTGGAGTAATAAATCTAGACATGGAGGTCTTGTGAGCGGGTTCTTTCCGCCTGTGTCGATTAAGGCACGTCCGTTGTTGAATTGCATGAGGTGAGAATTTGTAGTACTAACCACATACTCCGGTAAGCCTAAACTTGGCGATTCTATTACGAGAATGGCTACTCGCGCACTGGGAGTGGAGAGATGGCGGGAGTAGCGTGTACCCTCGTGGCTGGAATGTGGCCGGATTTGAGGTGTGCTGTGCTCTCGGGTGGCGCGGACCCGTTCTTGTTTCAGAGGATCCAAGGGTAGGTTGGTATATGTAGGTCAGGGACCTGCATATGTCGTGTGGTCTGGAAGTCCCAGCTGGGTTTATAATCGGTTCGAATCGTCGTTGCTCCTCGGTTATGGAGACTCAACTCACTGTTCATCATCGTAGTATTAATAACTGGAACTCGAGAATGGTTTGAGAAAGTGTTGGATATGAAGTTTCATGATCTTTTTACGGATCGTGTCAGCTTTGTATATGATCTTATGAGATTTTGAATATTGATACAAAGAATTTTGTTAAAGTGCTTTTAAGCAAAAGAACTTTGATTATTGCTAAAGCCATACCTTGAATCCCTGAGCATGCATTCCTGAGTCTTATCAGTTTTCATTTCGGTTAAGTCTTGTTGAGTACTTTTGTACTCAGGGTTCGTTGACCCTTGTTGCAGGTGAGGCTCATGAGCAGATCTGTTTTGGATCGTGCTGCATGACTGTTGTTCAGTGCGATGATGATAAGTAATGTGTGGCCCTTGGGCAGGGCAGCAATATTTGTGTGTTTTGTATATATTATAATGCTACTCCCCTACTTTGGTTTGTGTTAATAATCGAACTTAGTTTGTAAGGTTTGAAATAAATGTTTTGTAAACTAAGTTATTGTAAGACTTTCGCTGATTTACTCTGGTGTAGATATTTGAATAAATGTTGTAATACTGCAATGACTCTGTAATGTGATCCTGCTCGGAAATCGTGGATGATTCGGGGTTCTCCGAGGACACCCGACAGTCTTCTTAAGTTATCGGTAACATATGCATAAATGTCAAAGGTCGTTGGACAGTGACAGGTGCATGTGGGCCCTATAATTTAGGAGGTTCTGCCACACCAGCCGAGAGCTAGTTCCAACAGGCGTCTTCGCCAGCGACCAACACAAACCCTCGGTACGCTATGCGGGGTCGGAACAAGCCGACGATGGCCTTTCTAGTCCGACCCCAAGGTCGATCCGCCAACTGTTCCTCCCGACCCCGAGGTCATGGAGCTTGAAGAAGACCCAGCAATGGAGTCCGATCCTCCCAATGACTGGAGAACGCTTTACATCGACTATCTCCTCCACGACGTACTACCAACCAACAAGACAGAAGCCCGACGGCTCGCGCGATGCGCCAAATCCTTCGTTCTTGTAGAGGGCGAACTCTACAAACGAAGTCACATCGGAATTCTGCAACTTTGTATCCCTGGCGAACAGGGAAAACTCCTACTGAGCGACATCCACGGAGGGGCATGCGGACACCATGCCGCACCAAGAACCTTGGTTGGGAAGGCATTCCGACAGGGTTTCTATTGGCCCACCGCAGTAGCCGATGCCGAGCAAATTGTACGCACTGCGAAGGGTGCCAATACTACGCCGGCAAACGCACCTCCCGCCCAGCTCTCCAGATGATCCCCATCACGTGGCCCTTCGCGGTGCGGGGCTTGACCTGGTTGGGCCACTTAAAAAGCGCCGGAGGCTTTTACCCACCGCTTGTCGCCATAGACAAGTTCACAAAATGGATTGAAGCTCGCCAATATCCACAATCAAATCCGAGCAAGCTGTTTTGTTCTTTCTCGACATCATCCATCGCTTTGGAGTACCGAACTCCATCATCATAGATAACGGCACGCAGTTCACCGGTAGGAAATTCGTTCGTTTCTGTGATGAACAACACATCCGAATCGATTGGGCAGCCGTCGCGCACCCCCGGACGAACGGACAGGTCGAGCGCACAAACGGCATGCTCCTTCAAGGCCTCAAACCCAGAATTTTCAACCGGTTGAACAAGTTCGGCGCGCGTTGGCTTGCTGAGCTCCCGGCTGTGCTCTAGAGCCTAAGGACGACTCCTAGCCGGGCCACCGGCTACACACCCTTTTTCATGATCTACGGCTCCGAGGCCGTTCTCCCGACGGACCTCGACTATGGAGCGCCAAGAATCAGAGCATATGACGAACAGGGAGCCGAGGCATCTCACCAAGACGCCATGGACCAGCTAGATGAGGCCCGCGACATCGCCCTCCTCCGTTCAGCCAAGTACCAGCAAGCGTTACGGCGGTACCACAGCCGACGGGTGCGGGGTCGAGCCTTCAACATCGGAGACCTCGTCCTCCGCCTTGTGCAGAGCAACAAGGATCGCCACAAACTCTCCCCGCCCTGGGAAGGGCCCTACATCGTCGTGGAAATACTTCGCCTAGGCGCCTACCGGTTGAAAACCATCAAAGGCGAGGTCTTCACCAACGCCTGGAACATTGAGCAACTACGTCGTTTCTATCCTTAAAATAAGCTTACACTTTTCCTTATCAGTTTTCGTCTTAACTTAAACCCCGATCCTTAGTGACTACCGACCCTCGCAAATCGCAAGGGGTCGACTCACTGGGGCCGGCATATGATCGTAACATATGTCATGTGTAATACAAGTATTACGCTTGTAAAAAATCCTCTGTTATACTTGCAAACATTTTCTAAGTTTTCCATTCGCCTCAGTAAACGAAGTTTCGAGGGCTAAGATCTTGGGAACCAATGCGAATACAACCTGGTAGGACTGCAAGGCACCCACGCCCAAATAAGGTCGCAACCTCTTTGCTCACCGTTCAATCGTAATTAGTTCGCCCACGTTCCTAGTTTCCTATGACTTAGACCACGAGAAGGATTGGAAAGCGTTAAAATGACTTGCCATAAGCCAAGGATGCAATTTTGTTCATTTTTTGCACAAATTCACCACTTACAAAGCGATGTCATTACAAAAAGGAACAATATACTCCGAGGATCATTTACCCGGGGCTTCCCACAACGTTATTTCATTACGGTCTCGCTCGGCTCTACCACAAGTGTTACTGCGGTCGCCGCGCCACGCCTCCATCGACGACGTCCGGGCTCTGACACGGGCCAGTCGCTCATCGCGATCACCGTGCCACGCTCTCCATCGGCGACGTCCGGGCGTGTACACGGTCCAGCTCGCTCATCGCGGTCGCCGTGCCACGCTCTCCATCGGCGACATCTTCGCTGGATCCTCGAAGGCGCCACCATCTACGACGACTCCGCCGGAACGTCCGGGGACCACGCCATCGTCGTCAGCCGCGACCCCGGCAACGACGCCTCCGCCGGAACGTCCGGGGACTACGCCATCGTCGTCAGCCGCGACCCCGGCAGCGACGCCACCGCCATGACGTCTGAAGACTATGCCATCATCCCCAGCCATAACCCTGATAATGGCATATGGGAAGGAAACGCCTCCCGCCAAGGGAGGGGCGCAGCGAACGACGGCACAGTCAACAATGTACGACGCCCACCGACGCCTCCTTTCCTTCGCCAGCAGCGACTCCTCAGCAAGGGCCGCGCGCACCATCTCATCTACGTTGGATAACCTCTGGCTCGACATCACGCACCAGAATCACGAGCAAGTTTGTAAGTTCTCTATCTCTCTCGGCATTACTCGCCTCACTCAGAACCACCACGACGCACCTTTGGCGGAAAGGAAGAAGAAGGAGAGATAGCGGCTCGGAGGCAGAAGGGGAGGTGGGCTGAGAACTCCTCTCCCCCTCCCTATTTAAAGAGGAGGCGCAGTAACTAAGGAAAGGCGAAAGGTCGGACGAAAAACCCTCTCCCTTCCCCTTTTTAAATACGCAATCAATGCTGATTGATATCTGAGGGGACGCACCAGAAGTGACGGGACGAACCCCGGTCTACGAAGCGTCCCTCTTTGGTCAAACTGAACACTGCCTGGGTATGGCCCGCCATCGACCCGCCCGGACCAAGGGCGATTAAGGCACCCGTGATAGGCGCACAAATTTTTCGCCTTCCCATGCGGGACCACGGACGACCCGATGACGAGACCCCTTGGTTTCTCCTGGTCGACTGCTCGCCCGTAAGACACGATTTAACGAACGACCAAAGAAAGATAAGCCTCTCATCTTTCACTTTTTGTGCGTTAGAATTTGTTCGCAAGATCCGACCCCGTCGAAAAGGTGGACGCGAACATCACTGGGGTCATCGAGGATGACTACCAATCCAGACATCCTCTTCACCCGACCCTCCATACGCTTGAAACTAAGGGCACGACATACGGGCACAAAGCTTTGAGTAAAATCGACCGAACTAGCAAACCCTACGCCCGATAGCTACAATGTTTCTATTCACCGGAAAAATCATGCTCAAACGCCTCTCGCGTCTCTCTGGTTTCGACGTCCGCCTTTCTCAAAGAAGGGATCAAGGGGTCCGCCACAACAACTAGGTTGCCCAGGTTAATTGAACAGCTCGGATCTTCACCGAGACACAAAACAAAGAATGGCAATTCTTATGCAGGTTTTTCCAACCTCGTCACAAACGTTAGGACCCGAACCCATCTGGTAGGAGCTCTTCCGCCACTCATACCACCAAGGTAACGTCACCACCTTTATTTTCAATTAAATCTCGCATTCAAAACATTTCATATGCAAAAAATTGCATCCCAATGATTCGTGTCGCACCACGAAACAACTGTCGCCTTATCCGATATAGGCAACCACAGTCGAGGTTCAAGGTCGGCCCGCTGAAGGGCTCGAGGCCGCCTCACGCCGTAACGAGCGAGGGAGAGATAACCGAGACGAGCCCCAGCGGCTGCCCTCGCCCGACCCCGCTCGAAGTTTAACCGGACGCCTCGACCTTCTCTCGCTCGATTCTAACCTCGAGCCAAACCCACGTAATCTCCATCGAGGAGAGGCCATCGGGCCCCCGAGCTTATCGAACGACTCGGGCATCGCCGGGAGGCGGGTTAAGAAATTGTGGAGTGCCACCAGAGGGCTCTGCCGACCCCATCAAGCAAATGATGGACCCGGATTCCGCATTTAACGTATTCCCGTTAGCGAGCTCGTTGAGCGCGGTACTCAAGCCGTCGAGGCAAGTGTCGTTCACTCAGCCCCTCCGATTGCGTAAAACCGAGGACGGGTAACACGCAAATAATGGCCGACCCTATCGCACTCGACAAGGCTCGGGGCTCGGGCCAAACAATGCAGGACAAAGGCCCCACCTTGCCGAGCCCATAGAGTTCCCGGTTGGGATTTCTGTTAGAAGACAGTATGGGATTATTGCGATGGCATCCATTATCACCGTAACCACGATTCCGGTCTCCAAGAACACCCGACCCCAAAGAAAAGGGGTCGGACCTTACTGGGCTGTTAAGGTACGGCTACCTCCTCTCCTTCTTCGGAACAATCTCCCTCGCATTATAATCAGCGGCATAATTCAGGGGAACATATTGGTAAGACCGTAAAAATGAAATCGCAAAAAATCAAACAAAACGAAATTAAGACGTTAAAAGCACGAAAGGCGCCCGGACTCGAAAAAGTACCGACACTTGTTCACATATTACATATAAGTTATTCTCAAAATTGTTCGACTAATTACTTCATGGAGGAGAACCATCTCTTCAGATTGTCCGCTGTGTTTTTGCAAGGGGAGCAACCATCTTCTCCATTTCCTCCAAACTCTTCATCCTCGAGGGTGGACGGAAAGCCTTCGCTCATCACTTTCTGTGTTTATTTCCTTCTCATAGTGGGCGCGGCGACGGTGAAGGCCTGGGTAATCCCGGCGTGAAAGGCACTCTCCTCAAGTTGGCCCACCCGAGAGCCGTGATACCTCCGACACGAGCAGCGAGCGGGCTGGTCTCCACCGGCTCCATCACATTCAGGGCGTTAAGAACAACCCCGACCGCAGCTTGTAGAAGATCGTGCTCATCACTCTCACCCTGAAGGGCTCTGCGCGTATAGGCAGCCTCTTTCTCCAGCTTGGTGGCGGCGTTCTCAAGACTCGACTTTCCTTTTTCAGCGTCGCCGAGCTCCGCCCCGGAGAGAGCGGACCACCTCGGACGCCCTCGTCCACCTTCCGCTGGAGGGCTGTGGCCCTACTCTCGGCCTTCCGCCGGAGGTCCCGCTCCATCTCCAACTCCTTCAGGACTTCGCTGGCCTTCTCATTAGCTGCGGCATTCCTCTGCAGCAGCTCGTCTCGCTCTTTTTTGAGTCTCGCAATCTCCTCTCCATCCAGCTTAGACCTCACCGGCGGTGTCCTCGAACATTCCGTGCGCCGCCCTCCGCATCCCGACGCGGCCTGGGCCTCCCGCTCTCGGACAAGAGCAAGTGGGCGGCCAAGTCTGCTTTCAGCAAGGGGCCTCCTCGGAAGGCGATCCTCTCCGCCTGCATTCGCGGAGGAATTGGGATTTATCCGGCCACGAGCAACAAGAATCGAGGAGGAAGAAGGCTGATATCGAGGAATACGAGAACACAAAACACATGAAGAAAGAAGAAAGTCCAGAAAATACCCGAGTGGTAGGGATAACGATCTCACGGAGGGCTCCTCCGGCTGGTCAGGCGCTCAAGAAGGTCGAGATCCCGATGTCAAGACCCTCCCGCTCCATGCTCTCGGAATGATCATCGAAGCGAGAAAAGAGCCGACGTCGGGTCCCGAGCATCCATCCACTAGAGCGGTGGCTCTCCCGCGTGGGGAGCGGTTTCCTCCCGACAAAGGGGCCGGTGGCGGCTCCCTCCTGACCCTGTGCGGCACCACCACCGCACTCGAGGACCCTCCGGCTGGACCCTCCTCCGTTTGGGCCGCTTCGAGCGCCACGGGTGGATCCACATGGGCGCCTGGCGACGTGGATTGCACCACGCCTCGGGTGCCACCACGACCGCGTCCGGTGATCTCGGCTTGGCGCGAGCCACGACCACCGTCACCGGCGGTATGTAGGCGGTCTCGGCCGGCTGTTCCACGCCCGCCACGGAAGAGACCGCCGCTTCAGTAACCTCCGCGGGTGCGGGAGCCACCTTGGACGCCGTCGGTTCGCCAACGCGCCCCGACATCGGCACCACTCCTCGCCTCAAATAGGGGTGGCTCCAGCGACGCCGTCTCGCCCCACTTGAAGGGCGAGACTCTTCTTGGGCGCCGGCCTTCTGGGTGACCCATCCGCAAGAACTCGCGCAAAGGTAATAAACCGTTAAGTCAAAATAAAAATGGAAAAAGGATGAAAACAGAGGAATCAACAGCTTACGTTGACGCCCCTCGCCGGGCGGAAGCGTTTGGGGATGGATCCCGGACACCGCCACAGCTCATCCGGGCGGGACCGTTTCATGCCTACCCCCGCCCGGGCAGGGGGGGTTCATCTCGCCAGCGCGCCCCGAGTCGCTCCTCTCCATCGTCTCGCGGGCGCGGCACGGAGCCGTCCCCCCTCCGTCGTCTCTTTGGGTGCAAAGACCGGAGCTGCTCCCCTTCATCGTCGCCTCGGGGATGGCGGCGACAGAGTTCGCCTTCCCCATCCACCGGTCTCTCGCCAAGACGCCCGCGCGAAGAGGCGAACTTCGCGCGGCCTCCATCGACCTCATCGATCCACTTCCTCCGCTGTGAAAAGGAAGGGCCCCACACGGATGGGTGGCCACACTCGTCGGCGTGTCCTCGCCCTCTCCAGACGCCCCAATCCACGTCGACGGCTACCTCATCGTCATCATCATCATCATCATCATCGTCATCCTCACTACTCACGTCCTCTCCCCGATCCGTGCCTCCGCTTCATCGTTTTCGCCTTCTTCATCTCCTCCTTTGCCTTCTTGTCTGCTTTCACCATGAGTCGATTCGCCGCCGCCACAACCTTGTCCCTTGGCGGTGGGGCTGGGCTATCCTTGAAGACTAGCCCCTCGGCTAGCCCCAACATTACTGAAGCAAGTGTTAAAACAGGAGATTCGGGAGAAAGAAAAGAATGCGGGAGAAGAGGGCTTTCTAATTCGAAGAACCCGTGCTCCTACCGCATTGAGGATGCCCGGGCACCGGATACACGATGTCGAGGACCCTACCGGTGGAATCCTTCGTCGGCTCCGTCGCCTCCTTGACACGCTGCGCCACTTCCGAATAAGGGAGCGCCTCGTCAACGAGCACCGTCCCCTCAAACGATATCCCTGGCATCATCCGATGCAGGGGAAGCACACGCGCCATCAATGGCGCCACCCTCCTCGCGTGGTAGGCACCGATAATCCCGACCCTTTACACCCCGACCCTTCAGGCATGGAGGGCGGAGAGAAGGTCGGAGATGTGCTTCTTGTCTTTAGTCCGGACGCCCCACCCCCCACGACGCCGGGCATCCACAATAAGACGTCCGTGTACTTCGGTGGGGTGGCACTCACATCATCCCTAACATAAAACCATCGCGAATGCCATCCCTTGTTGGATGTAGCCAGACGCATGTACGGGTAACCCTTCGATCGGGTATGGCGCAGGTGAATGCTGGCACACCCCATCGGCGCGTCCACTTCTTTCCCCCCAATCTTCCTCTTCGACAGACTAACGCTAAAGAAATACCGCCACAGATCAAAATGGGGATCGATCCCCAGGAAACCCTCGCACAGGGCAACGAACGCCGCCATATGCTGAATCCCATTGGGAGTGAGATGCTGTAGCTCTACCTCATAGAAATCTAATAACCCCCGAAGAAATCTATGCGCGGGTACCCCGAATCCCCGCTCATGGAAGATGGCAAAGGAGACGACATACCCTTCAGGCGGCACCGGCTCACCCTCATCGCCGGGGAGTAACCACTCCTGGACGGCGGATAGTGGGCGGAGAAGGCCACGGCGGACGAGGCCCTCCAGATGCCGTGAAGTGATGCTTGATCTCGCCCCACAACTCCATTTGAAGGGGAGGGGGGAAGGGGCAAAGCGAGCTTAACGGCGGGCTGAAACACAAACGCAGCCGGTCGACGGTGGCGGCGGCGCGGGCGCAAGAGGTGGGAAGATTGGCGGCGGATGTTTGTAACGCATAAAGGAAGGGGAGTGAAACACGGGACCCTGGGGGCGAACCCCGTGGTTTTATAGGGGGCGACGGACGCGAGAAGGGCAACCGTCCGCCTCGATCTCCGGGTCTGCCACGCACGCCACCGCGTCACGTCGCGGGACACGCGCCCGCAGTCCCTATCCTCTCATCCCAAAAAATCTCGGCGGACGGTTCGCCTTCCCCAAGCGAATCCGGACTCTCCACCCACCTGGGAAGCACAAGCCACAAAGGCCCATTTCTTTTCTCTTTGGCCCACCTAGGGCCCAGCAACTCACCGGCTGGCCTAACTAAGAAGGAATCCACGAACAATTCGCCACCAAGGGCAGAAGCACCAGTGAGGACGGCCCCGAATCAGTCCCCAGTAAACAGGACGCCACGACCCACTCGGAAAAATACCCATTGATGAAAAACTAAGTCCTTGACCTTACCCGTGAAAGGCCGATCCAACCCGGGTGACTCTACTCGAGTCACCCGGGGCTCTGGAAACTACTCCATCGCCAAATGCGCTCGCAGCACCTCCTCCGCAAATTAGCTTCAACGAAATAAAAAACACCCTCCGGTGGTTCTACCCAATCACACAGAGTCTCGGGGCTACTTGTCGGGGACCTAATACCTGTGGTACCCCGGAAGGTGGAACCGATGACCATCGAACGTGAAAAACTTCTAGATGCATAAGGGCTCCATGTCATCCCTTGTTCGAAAGTGGCGAGGAGTTCGGTTCCGTCTCGCCCGACGCCTATAGGGCGGGCTCGGTCTCGCCCGAGGGCCGAGGATAAACTCCGCCGCCTGACGCCTTGAGGGCGGGGCTCGGTCTCACCCGAGGGCTGAGGGATGAGTTCCGTCTCGCCTGACCCCGGAGGGGCGGGGTCAGCCTCACTCAACGGCCCAGAGCGAGCCTCGCCCTGATCGATATCTATCCCTCATAATGATGGGTACAGGACGAGACAAGACGTTCGGGTCAACCATGGCTCCAACGACCATACCCTGCGCCCTGGCAGGAAAAGGACTGCCAAGGAACAGCGGGATCGATGCTTTAGACCCTTCCGGGCGCCGCAGAGCCCAAAAGGTATTATAGGTGCGTGCACCTCACCTGTCAGAGTTGTAGGCGCGCCTTCAGCTCTGGGACACGGAACCCGACGAAGATATACGACAACCGCTACGCTCCAGGAAAGGATTTGCTATCTCCACGAACGATGGGTATTCCGTCACCACACGGTGGACCCGAGGGAGCGGCGCCCGCTTCCCGACCCCTCAGGTCCTCCTAGTCAAGGCCTTGACCACGGCGTTACACCGGACCCCGACCCGCATTCTCCCAACGAGGACTCACGAGAACCACAAGGCGTGCGGAGCAAAGGTGAGGGAGGCTCATAAGTCAAAACCATCTGCATTTGCAGCCCATACCTGCGCAGCAGGCGATGATTCTCGTGACTAACCCGACATCCTCTGAGAGACATCGACAACATTGTAAACACTTATCTTCCTTCGCACTCATCGAGTGGAGGACCCGACAGTGTAGACGTGAGCCACAAGACTAAGTAGAGTACGCGTCCTGGAGCCCTTACCCTTGTAAAGCCGGCCCTTCATCTATAAAAGGGATGCGCTTCTTCCATCAAAGGGGACGAAAGAAAAGGAGGACAAAACAATAGAACGCACTCACACACATTCAAGCAGCTACTGAAGCTCTTGACCACCTTTCAATCCTTCGATCGAGACTTGGGACCATCCCCTCTCGCAGATTTGTATCCCTTACTACAGATCGTTACGGTGCTAATAACACAAGCAGCAACAAACTAGACGTAGGGACGTTTCGCCCGAACCAGTATAAATCCTGTGTCCTTTAGCGCACCATCCGAGCCTAACGCGCATTACTATAAATTCACTTGCCGGTGCTTGTACGAAACACCGACAATAAGTTTGCTACAATTGTTATGACATGGTTCTTCATATCATTCATGTTCCTAGTTATAATGTTCATCGCCTACTTTGATTATATGCTTAGTATAGTTAGATTATCATAATGTTCAAGCATAAGTTCGTATAGCTCTTGCTCCACGGATCCAGGGGTGAGTGGTCAACATTGTGTAAGCATGATGCTTATACGTTGTTTACCTATGGATGCACCCTATATTCCGGGCCATGTGGTAGATCGCGGATGTGACACTCCCATTGATGAGTACAGGCCCGATCTTCCGAGAGGTAGCCGGTAAGTTTGATTTGTGGAGATCTCGACGTTGGCGATCCGGCTTCAAATCAGACGCGATTCGAACCCTGCAACCGTTACACCACTGCTCCATTGGTTATCAACCAAGCACAACTTGATTGACCTCGCCAAGAAGGCTTTTCCTACAAGCAAATCGAAGAGCACAAGCAAGAAGGTAAAACACGCAATCTGATATTGCAAATATGAATGACGCGATTATCAATAGAGGGTTCTAGAACTCGGTTCCAAAGGACTAATCGACACAGTGGAGGAGATCAAGAACGGGGGCCCTAGATCACTGTAAAAGGATTTGTCACCACAGTTACAATGAACGATTCAGTTTCTCGATGGAAAACTAAACTCTAAACAAAAACCAATTGTGTAGCAGCGGCGACGGCTGTGTTTATAGTCTAAGACTCGACCTAGGGTTGGGGACGGCCAGGGGTTGGGCGCCCACAACTTGGGCTTAAGGCCCAACATGATACATGGCCAAGTTGGCCCAAATAGGTGACGCAGCACCTTGCCGTGGTCACACAGAATGATCCACGGACCTTCTGGAGCTGGGACCAGATCCAAAATGATGGCGTCGTCGTCCCCTTTCCAACGCATCCAAGAACGGCCCATTTCGATGTCGTATGAGAAAGTTATGACCGAAACAGTGACGACGTGTCTGCTGAATCTGAGGGCGACGTGGTAGCTGAGTTGGGAACGAATTGCAACTTGGGGAAGACCATGGCGTCGGTGTGTCCAGCATGGCGATGTCCTCATCACCCATTTTGTCCTCTGTAGTCCACTCCCTGAATATAGGACAAGTAGGATCTAGTTATGAAGGAAGACAAGCTCTATTCTTAATCTTCCTTAGTAATATCCCATATGTGTAGATATGAAGTTGATCTTAACCATGATTACTAAGTGTAATTGCACTAATCAACGTATGCTTGACTTATAATTAAGAATGACTTAGGAATTATTCCTCTAATATTCTACTTAGCCATGTTAATGCCATAGAAAGGAGTACTTTGAATGATCAATGATTAGTTATTATTTACCATTCATATATTTTTATCCCTTATCTTACCCCTGTTATGAGTAGAAATGGGTTATGGTTAATCTCTCCATCATACATAGGAGTTATCAATATATTCCAACTGTTCGTCCTTTTCTGTGGTAAAAATATAAATAACGATACCTGGAATACTCTCAGATGAAGTGCTACAATGATATATTATCTATGCGCTTGCAGATTCCTTTTATTTATATATATTCTTTCTAGTCACATGAAATACTAAAGAACTTCTTAGTGCCATTCTAGAAGTGGCACTAGATAGTACCGACAAGCATTTCTGGCATCATCGCTAGGGATGACAACTTAGTAAAAGTGATGCTAAGGAATGTTAATAACATTAGGTGGCAACTAAAACAAGTGACAAGTTAACAAATACCAACAAGCATTTTTGGCACCGTTGCTGGGGAAGGTAGCTAGGCAAGAAGGAAATATTAATAAAATTGTACTTGCTGATGTGATCGAGATAAACCATTGACCTCTGTTCAAACAGGCTTACCCTTGTTTTGTCTACTTTATATCTTATGCAGGGTAATGTATGACCGGTTTTGATCTTTCGACAAACTACGTTGAAGATCCCAAAGCATTAATTAGGAGAACCAGAGCCAAACTCAAGAAAGTTCAAGCTTTAGAATTGGAAGACAACCAGACAAGGCGAAGGTTAACACCAGTTTTTGAAGCCATGGCTGACAAGACTCTCCGTGAATTCTCTGCTCCAACTATGGCCAATATCTGTATGGGACCAACGGTTAATGTGGGAGATAATGGATTTGAGCTCAAGCCAGCTCTTATCAACATGGTGCAAGCTAGCCAATTTTGTGGAAAGGCACATGAAGATGCGAGTGCTCATCTCCAACACTTTCTAGAGATCTGCATCACTTTCACCATCAAAGGAAGATGGCCTCCAACCAAAGTTGGAATGAAGAACGTCTTTAGACCCGCAAGAGAGGTGGAGGAATGCATCAACTCAAGGAGGTAGACATGTTGTCTGCCAAGATGGGCTTGCTCATGAAGAAGCTCGAAGACCGAGCCACGGAGAAGCAAGAAGTCATGCACGTTCATGATTCCCGCATGACGTGTGAAGAATGTGGAAACACTGGGCATTTAGGGAACAACTGCCCTAAAATCCATGAGGATGTGAACTTCGTCAACAATAACTACTTTTGTCCTCAACAGAATCAAGGATGGAATTAGCAACAGAGGCCAAACTACCAAGGTAATTACCTAGGTAACTATCAAGGTAATAATAATTTCAATAATCAAACACCCTTGAGAGAATTAATCTCTGGCAAAGCTAAAATAATGGAGGGCTTATCTAGGAAGTTAGCTTTTAATGATAGAATCCAAGAAAACATAAATAATAGAGTGGATAACTTTTCCTCTGCTGTTAAGAACCATCATAGTTTTAATAAAATGATAGAATCACAAATAGGTCAGCTAGCGGCTGCTATTCCTCTGACTAACAAAAGTAAGATTCTAGGGCAACTAAAATATCTAGAAACTATAAATCTTGTCGATATTCACAATGCAACATACTTGTTGACACTAGATATGGCAAACAGATAAATCCACAAGCGCACGGATGTCAATGTAACTTTCACCCGGGAGTATTCCAAGGTATAGTATTTCCACGGGGAACACGAAGTGAACCAGACTAACAACTAAGTTTATCCAAGGATAGAACAATGGTAAAATAATAGGTAGAGAGGATATATGTGGTTTCTCTGAACTAAGGCAATACTAAGGAATACTATATCACGGTTGTTTACTTTGGGGCATAGCCCACCTAACAACCAGGAGGAATAACTATACAAGGTCTATCACGAGCCCTATGATTTAATAACTAGACCTATCATGGTGGAATATAGAGGATGGATAGGGCTATCACCACATGCCACCTACCACAATCAATCCGGAGGCCTAGCGGTAAACATAGGCAAGCTATAGCCTAAGCACCACACTTAATCTATAGACTCACTACTCTAATCCTATACACGATGAAATGAGACTAGTGCACTCTAACCAAGCGGTGAAACCAGTAAACACAATAATATAAATAATACTTAAGTATTGCAAAAGAGTAGAGTTACCACAGAGAAGATGCCAGACTTCACTCAAAGAAGTGCTTCATCCGCCGAAGCACAAGTGGAGAGGATGCTGACAACCTTGACCCTTCTCCAAGCTTCTCCTCACTCTCTCCGTATCTTCTACTTCTAACTAGTAGAGCTACAGTGCTTTGCCTAGCTACTACTCTCACTTGGAGTGATGGAATGAGATGGCGATTTTTCAAATGAGGGAGAGGGTCCTATTTATAGCTTGAGGTGGAGTAGGGGCTACTCCAGCACCACATCACTGATCCACATGATCATCCTTCTCCACCCTTGGATGTAACCGACCTTGAACCACCACAAATGGATGCACCACATTGCTCCCAAGTGTTTCCTTGCATGTGTCCGAAGGAGAGGTGGTGGAGTGAAAGCGGGGCGTCGGACGGCGTGGTAGGGGCGTCGACCAGCCCTTGATTTCACCACCTTTCGATTGTAGGGCCTTGGTTGGCTCCCAAAGGCAGTTGTAAAATCAGCACATGTCGAAATTTGGCAGCTAAAGTGGTTTGGAGGTCGGTTGGAGGGCTCCAAGTCCATGACAATGAACCCATGGATCCAAGACCACACTATCATGACCATTGATGCAAACCGACTTAAATCAATGCATGGAAGAGCTTGTGGAGCAGCTCCCATGGATTGGTGACGTGGCTAGTGCTAAGGTGGCACTTGGGGGGCCGAGAGGCGCCCTTATGGGGCCGGCCGATGGGTCCAAGTGGCCCAAGGCCTCCAGCCACGTCCACTTGCCTCCTATGTGTGTATTTGTCACTATTTTGGCCAAAGTTCCTGCATATAAATATATTTCCATGTACAAGTGGAACTAGGTGAATTATAAAGCAAATCTTACACATGTGATGATGATTTTCCTAACTTTATCTTGCTTTTGGGTGAAATGTTGATGGTAAAAATAGGTGTTAGTGACCGTGAATAAGCTCCCCCACATCGAACCTTTGCTCGTCCTGAGTAAAGGATTCGAACAAGAAAGAGGACCGAGCTAAGATTCGGGTCGATTTGATACACAACTTTCTTAGGATGTGATGCAAGCATAAAAGATATTCCAAGTCACATACTCATACCTGTGGGTTTTGAAGTGGCTAGAACATCACCTTGGGCGGTTGAGAAATGGAACAGTTCAGACTTGAAGACATAGATCACTTCTCCTTCTCAAGTGAGATTGGAGTTTTTGACAATATATATATTTTTAAACAAAACATAGCTCATGTTACTCCTCATATGGTTCTTTCAAATCACTCAATGGTATTTGTATATGTGTCCTCACCAAGATCTTACTTTGCCTCAAGGCCCTACAACTATAGCTTATGTAGAGTTTTGGGTAGGAGAACTTGAAAGGCATACTTAGAATGTTTATATTGTAAAGTCAATGCATGGATCCATAGAGGAAAACAACATACAAACATGATCAAGTGTCCAAGTGTGTGGATATGAATGGAAGGTTGACTCCTAAAGATTCTCTCTCCAAATCTAGATGATTGAGATCATGGGCTATCTTTTTTTCCCAATCTCTCTCTCTCTCTCTCTCTCTCTTTTCATCATCTTTTCCAACTCTTTTTTTCATAACATATGGCCCATGTCTCTTTTTTCAAACTTGTATGGAGAATGGAGAGAGATCCTAGATACATGGAGTCTTTATTTTGTGGAAAGGTGGAAAGGCATGTTTGTGGAGAGGTGGAAAGGAATGTCTATGCTAGCTCTCAGTGTAAGAGCATAGCATAAGTGAAAACATGTTTTTGCTTACTCTTAGTGTAAGAGTAAAGCAAATATGGTAGAGTGTATGTGATCTTGATCACGTAAGCATGGTGTATCACTCACTAGGGTCACACAATTTGACAAAACTCAAAACAAAATCTAAGCAGCAAGAAAGTATAAGTTTGTTAAGATATTGCCTATGGCTCTAGTAGGACATTTATACCATAGAGGAGTTATGAAGCCATGGTTTTAAATTTTGTTCAAAACAAAAGTCTCCAAAACACTTGGTTAGAAAAAGGACTTGTCTTGTCATGACTATATCACCCTTCACAACAACTTAGGTAATGTTATCCTAATTAAGTAAGGTTCCACAAGCATTAAGTGTAAGACAAGGAATAAATATTATGCAAGCCAATCTCATAAGATAAGTCATGATCAAATCTTGGGGTCATGTTTTAGAGTTCATCAAGTTTTAATAACATGGAGAAATTGGCTTTTTATGCATTCATTTTCAAAGAGATAAATGTAGGAGAGGAGTACCGAGATACTAACCAACGTCTCATAATGAGATGAAGTCCAGTGAGTTGATGTTGATGTGTGAAGTGATTCTACATGTAGCCTTGGTGTTTTTCATCAGAGGAGAAGTTGCTTCAGCTGGGGTTGGGTTGCCCAACCCCACACATGTTCCTTCGGCATCTGTGCTTATTTGAAGACACAAAGAGTGAAAGCAACAAGGTTCTACTAGTACAAATGTACTAGTGAACCAAAAACTTTATTCCTCTTATTGAAAAGCAAATAGAGGCACATAGCATGATTGGTAATGAAACAATAGCGCCTAAACACTTATCATGCCAAAGGGGAGATCAAGGTGAAGGAGAAACATACCTATGTCATGTATATGGTTAAGTTAAACAATGTTCCTAGTGAAAGTTGTGACACTTCTCAAGCTAATGACCCCCACAAGATAACATTTGAGATCATGGAGCTATTATTATTTTTTATTTAATTTTTTATATATAATATACTTTTAATATACTTGGACCTTCATGTACCCATATTTTTTGTTTTTTTATAGCTCCATATCTCACTTCACAAAAAGGCAAAAAAGGGATATTTACTTTGAAGTGCCACTAGTTAATAAGGTCACAAAATTTAGCAAAATTTAACATGACAAGAGGTTGCATAAGAAGAGGTTCATGTTTAAGCATTTATTTTAGAGTTGAGGATGTAAAAGCAAATCATGATCATTCAATTTTAACATCTCAAACTCTACTCTTCCTATGTTGGATTAAGTCAAGACAACATAGAAGAACATAAGCACAATCATTTCGGGCACACTTCTACTACTCAAGGTGGCAAGAGTTGGCTATGATTATGAACGGAAAGAAAACATGATTGAAAAGCTAAGCTTGATCATTGTGTTAGCAAAACTAAACAAGTTCAATCATATCAAATATTCATGCTTATCGGGTCAAAGGTAATGATTTAAACATTAACCACATACCTTAGAGATGTTACCTTTGTTGGTTTGAAGCGTGATGGCTCATGATGATGACTTTGGATGGACCATCACATTTGCTTCCAAGCATTCTATGCTCGATTAGCTTTGCTCTTGAATTGCACAATCGTACCTTGTCCTTGACTTGAATTCCTTCTTCTTGATGTCACTTATGATGCTTGCTCAAAAAGTCTTGACTCATGATTTTGATACCTTCAACAAATACTAGTGCAAGGTGATACTACAAACCCGATCGATGTGTGAATCCATCAGTTAGTGCAACAATCAAGCTCAATCTTCATTGGGTTCGCTCTATTTTATTTGAAAGGAAAAGCATAATTTAAAAGGTAAACTATTTTTATTTACTACTACTACTGCTACTTATGATGATAGAAACTAAACAAACTTTATTGAATTGAAAATAGCAAGCTATCAAGTTATCTCCCGGCGGTGCTTTGTTTTAAGTCATAAGCTCGACCCTTGCAGTTTCAATTGCAAGAACTTGCGCCAAAGAAACTATGAGCTTTGGAATAGTTATGGTAAACAAAAGCATCCACAACCATCCTCTCAAGGATGTGATAAAAGATGAGCATAGGATGGTTGCAACTTTCATAGGTGCATTTGATAGAAGGAAAGATTGACTCTAGAGATTTCTCATGGAAGCTTAGATCTTGTGGCTCTTCTAGAATGTAGCTTTGATGCTCGCCCACATGATCCTCCTTTTTGGACTGCAAATTTGATCTTTCAAGAATGTCCATAGACCAAACATATTCATTGATCATCATGTGTCTATGGCATTCTACGAGTGGATTCCCATCCTCATCCTCCATTAGGATTGGGATTTTCACCTCAGATGATTTGTGCTCCCATTTGGTGTCAACCAAAAGGGGTGAAGTGCCTCCATGGTTTGAATTATCAACAAAGAAACAAGGATGGACATCGGGGAGATCAAAGTCTGAGGTGGAAAATGATACTGATTCAAGGGGCTCCTAGGCAACCAAATCTTGAGATGAACAAAGAAGATGATGATTTGGTGTCAAGGATGCCAAAGATCTCTATTGGATTGGATGATTGAAGGTGTTCCCAACATCGGGAGAGAGATCCTCCTCGAATTCAAAAGGAAACTCCAAAGGATGAATTTCTTCTTCCTTTGGTATCCCAAGGAATGGTTTAGGAATTGAGTCGGCATCCAAAGTTTTAGATGGAATTGGCAATGAATTAGCTGCAGAAACTTCTTCTTGTGTCGGGATTGGATTGTCCTTTTCTTCAGGGGAGTCATGATGGCCATCGGTGTAGGGAGAGTTTTCAAGGATTGTATCAAGGATAGCTCTCCCCTCACTAATAGGAAGATGTAAGAAGGCTCCTCCTGAAGATGTAAGAAGGCTCCTCCTAAATAGAAGTGTTGTAAAAGTATAGGTTCGGGTATAGCAAGATCAGGGCCACATGAATAAAGATCTATCAAACGGGCCCATGAAGCACCTAGGGATTCTTTCTCCCTTTGCTTGAAGCTTAGGACCTCTCTTTGAAGACAAACCACTCGGGCGATGGGAAAGAACGTTAAGCAAAACTTGGCTTGAAGAACTTCCCACTCTCCTTGTGCACTCTCTATGGTTCGAGTATACCATTGTTTGGCTAATCCCGTCAAAGAGAACGGAAATAACTTCCACTTAAGGGTTTTAGGTGACATGCTTGAAATGTAATGGCATGAACACACCTGCTCAAACTCTCACAGATGGGCATATGGGTTGTCATCTTTTTCCCCAGAAAAAGATTGTTCCTGAACTTTAGTTATGAAACAAGGGTGAATTTCATAACTATTGGTGAGGATAGGTTTTGATGATGGAGGTGGCTCCAAACTAGCGCCTTTTGGAGTAGCGAATTGAATGATAGGAATGTGATCCATGGTATGAAACATAAAGGATAAAAGATACTTGGATAACTTGGTTCTAAACTAGAACAGCTACCGTTCCCCGATAATGACGCCAGAAAGCTTGTTGACACTAGATATGGCAAACAGATAAATCCACAAGCGCACAAATGTCAATATAGCTTTCACGGGAGTATTCAAGGTATCGTATTTCCACAGGGAACACGAAGTGAACTAGACTAAGAACTAAGTTTATCCAAGGATAGAACAAGGGTAAAATAATAGGTAGAGAGGATATATGTGGTTTCTTTGAACTAAGGCAAGACTAAGGAATACTATATCATGGTTGTTTACTTCGGGGCATAGCCCACCTAGCAACCAGGAGGGATAACTAGACAAGGTCTACCATGAACCCTACACTTTAATAACTAGACCTATCGTGGTGGAATACCAAAGATGGACAGGGCTGTGACCACCTGCCACCTACTACAATCTATCTAGAGGCCTAGCCGTAAACATAGGCAAGCTATAGCCTAAGCACCACACTTAACGTATAGACTCACTACTCTAATCCTATACATGATGAAATGAGACTAGAGCACTCTAACCAAGTGGTGAAACCAGTAAACACAATAATATAAATAATACTTAAGTAATGCAAAAGAGCAGAGTTACCACACAGAAGATGTTGGACTTCACTTGAACAAGAGCTTCATCCGCCGAAGCACAAGTGGAGAGGATGTCGACAACCCTGGCCCTTCTCCAAGCTTCTCCTTACTCTCTCCCTATCTTCTACTTCTAACTAGTAGAGCTACAGTGCGTTGCCTAGCTACTACTCTCACTTGGAGTGATGGAATGAGATGGTGATTTTTCAAATGAGGGAGAGGGGTCCTATTTATAGCTTGAGGTGGAGTAGGGGCTACTCCAGTGCCACGTCAGCGATTCGTGTGATCATCCTTCTCCACCCTTGGATGTAACCGACCTTGAACCACCACAAATGGACGCACCACATTGCTCCCAAGTGTGTTTCCTTGCATGTGTCCGAAGGAGAGGCATTGGAGTGAAAGTGGGGCGCTGGGTGGTGTGGTAGGGGCACCAGCCTACCCTTGATTTCACCGCCTTTCGATCGTAGGGCCTTGGTTGGCTCCCAAAGGCGGTTGTGAAGTCGGCACATGTTGATATTTGGTAGGTAAAGTGGTTTGGAGGTCAGTTGAAGGGCTCCAAGTCCATGATAGTGGATCCATGGATCCAAGACCACTCCATCATGACCATTGATGCAAACCGACTTAAATCAATGCATGGGAGAGCTTGTGGAGCAGCTCCCATGGATCGGTGATGTGGCAAGTGCCAAGGTGGCACTTGGGGAGCTAGGCGGCGCCCTTGTGGGGCTGGCCGATGGGCCCAAGTGGCCCCAAGGCCTCCTGCCATGTCCACTTGCCTCCTATGTGTGTATTTGTCACCATTTTGGCCAAAATTCTTGCATACAAATATATTTCCATGTACAAGTGGAACTAGGTGAATTATAAAGCAAATCCTACACATGTGATGATGATTTTCCTAACTTTATCTTGCTTTTGGGTGAAATGTTGATGGTAAAAATAGGTATTAGTGACCGTCAACAATACTACTGCATACAACCATGAGAGGGAAGGTGGATAGATTACTCCATGCCTGAGAAGAAGGGTGATTCAGAAAGACCTATCATCCCCATCGCCATTGGACCTCACATCTTCCAAGAAGCTATTTGTGACTTCAGAGCAAGTGTCAACATTATGCCTAAGGTAATATATGATAAAATTAATGGTTACTTTGATGTACACAAATATGCGTTTGCAGCTTGCAGATCAGTCACTCTGCTACCCCAAAGGAGTTCTTGAAGATGCCATTGTTCAGATAGGACAATCATATGTTCTCGTAGACTTTATGGTTTTGGAAACAGGTGGAGATAAAAGGGCACCCATTATCTTGGGCCGACCTTTCCTGAGCACTGCAAAATCCATCATCTATGTGAATAGTGCCAAGATCTGCTTCACAATCTAGGATAAAACGGAGAAGTTTTCTTTCAAGAATCGTATCTTTCAATCTCCTGGACATCCACAAACGTCATACCTGCCCGAAGAGACAACACTGAACAAGAAGAAAAATAATCAGAGAAGAAGGAAGAACAAGGCCAGTCAGTCACAAGAAGAGTCAGTCAACATGATCAACACACTCCGATCAGAGTACGACCACCTCCTTGCCTCACCATATCTGACCAAGAAGGACGATCCAAGCATATCTACGATCGAGTGTACCATTGGACAAAAAATCATCCACAAAACCTTCTGTGACATTGGATCGGGTGTTAATATAATGTCCAAGGTAATGTATGAATACTTATTCGGTGATGAACCTTTGTTCCCTACAAACATGCAATTGCGGATGGCGGACCAATCAATCCTATTTTCCGGAGGGAATAGCGAAAGATGTCATAGTGAGAATACATGATCACTATGCCCCTACCGACTTCATGGTTTTGGACATGGGAGAAGAAGAAGACAATACACCCATCATCCTTGGAAGACCGTTCCTCAACACAACCAATGCGATCATCTACGTCGGATCTAGACAAGTCCCCTTCTAATTCCCTAAAGAAAAGGTACGCTACTATTTCAATAGTTATACCACTTATGAACAGCCAAAGAAGACCCGCCCCAGGAGGAGACGTCGATCATCCCAATGCCAAGGGAATCAACCCCCAAAGAATGAATGGGAGGAAGATGAGGAACCTATGAAAGATGAACTTACTCCACCTAAGACGAATCCACAAACCAAGCAAGTATGGAAGGAAAAGGTAACAACTTGCCTGTTGCGCCACCGCACGCTCGAGTAGTGTGCGAATCTCGCGATGGGCCCGATGATCCTCGGGTGTCGTAGGCCTTAGAAGCCCTTGGAGCAAGGCCACCACAGCAGCGATGTTCTAGCTTGCCCGAGTGAAGTGTGGGAGGCTTCATCATCCTCGATGATCCTTCGGTTCACGTCGCGGGCCATGGCGCGCGCACGTCCACCGTCTCCATGGTGCTCGATCTCTTGTTCAAGCTCCACATGTTCTTGCTCGAGCTGGAGTCATGCTTCCTCGAGCTCTTGGTGCTAGGCCTTTAGCTGCTCTACCCGTAGGTGAGGTGGGGCCCCTACATCCCCGTCGACCTCGTCACCGAGGTTGTTCATTGGGGTAGCGTCTCCCTCGTGGATGCTTTCAACGTATTCCTCGGGGGTACCTGCCATGAAACATTCATGAGAAGGGTGATGGCTCCCCTTGCTAGAGTCAGAGTCGGAGGGCGACCCTGATTCTCCACGAGGAGATCGTGGAAAGATTCCACGACATATTTTGGTCATCCCCACGGACTCGTCGTTCATGGGGGATGGAGGGGTGTTGCGCCACAAGGTGGCCAATGGTCTCGGCGGTGTTGCGGAGACCGGATAGGAGCGTTGTTGGGGCACTTCGAATGAGGTACTCTAGAGAGAGCGGCTCTCCTCCGGTAAGCTGTGTCATGATGTTGAGGTGATGTGGTGTAGGTCCTCCCGGGATGGTCGGGGTCCCAAGAAGGCACCGAGCTGGCGCTCTAGCCTCCCTTAATCAAAGCTGAGGAACTGGTTGCTCTCGGGGGTGCAGGCCTCTGGTGCGTGCAGCTACAACTCCTCAAGCACCTTGGCAATCACATCAAAGCTGGAGAGTGGAGAGGTTGGACGGCGATGGGAGCCTGCACCAACTCTCCCCCCATTGTGACAAAAAGGTCTAGGTTCCCAAAGTGCATGTGCGTGCTCGGGACCTAGCTGACACCATGACTAGCCATCCGAGGCCTAATATGGATGTCGAGACATGCAAAAAGCCCTACCTGGCATGCCAACTATTGGTGTTTTGGGACCATCGACGAGTAAATTTGTATTTGCGCATCTGGCTCGGATGGTGTGCTCGGAGGACACAAGGGTTTATACTGGTTCGAGCGGAACGTCCCTACGTCTAGTTTGCTGCTGCTCGTGTTACTCGCACTTGGTTTGTAGTAGGGGTTACAAACAGGTGAGAGAGGGAAAGGATCCCAAGTCTCTAGTGAAAGGAATGAACGGGTGCTGAGAGCTCGATCGTTGCTCAGCCATGTGCTCGTGTCGTGCTCTTATGTTTTTATCTCGTGGTTCGGTCTTGTGTAGATCTAGATCCATCCCCTTCATGGGGCACCCTACTTTCCCTTTTATAGGCCAATGGAAAGCATGTGTTGCAGCGGAGGAAAAGGAGAAGAATGAGAGAGACGAAGGCTTCTAGGATTGTTGGGTCCTTCTTCTCCTTCATGCGAGTCCCACCGATCCTGTAGATGTCAACAGGGATGGCTCCACATCATGGCCCTCTCCATCACTGGTGCCATGCACAGGTGTCATCTACCGGTCATGGCATTCCATCCTGTCCCGACGGACATCGTGGTGAACTGACGTGCCTGTCAGCATTCATACGAGAGTTAGGCAGAATAGCACCGGTACGTCCGACGCTATTCTTGATGTGAATCCTCAGATATGGACTATCATGGCCTCGGGTTACATCGAGTCATGCTCGTCTCTTTCCTAGTGTCAGAGTTTTTACCCAGGCCCATACGCCTGGACCTGGAGTGGTTGGCGGTGATATGGGTCCTCGTCGGGCGAGATGGAGCCCGCGACCCTTTGGGGTCGGGCAAGACAGAGCCCACGACCCTTGGGGGTCGGGCAAGATGGAGAGCACCCAAGGGTTAGGCGAGACAAAGCCCATGGCTTGGGGTTAGGCGAGATGGAGCCCGCGGTGTTGGGCGAGACCCCCGTGGCCTCGGGGTCGAGCGAGACAGAGCCCGGAACCCTTGAGGGTCGGACAAGATGGAGCACGACCCAAGGGTCAGGTGAGATGGAGCCCGCTGCCTTGGGCGAGACCCCCGCAGCCTCGGGGTCGAGCAAGATGGAGCCCGTACCCAAGGGGTCGGGTGAGACATGTTAATACGTCTTGCTCTATCTAGGGAAGTCAGCGTGGGTGCTAACTCCCTTGCTTTGGGTGTCCCTAATATCGATACCTAACACCGCACTTATACAAATGTTTGATAATCATCCTATGCATCCACCAAATACTATATGTTGGAATTAAGTCCTGCGAGTACGCAATGTACTCACGGTGCTGCTGTTAAGTTGTTTTGCAGGTATAGGACAGTGGTGGCCATCTCACCCCATCATTGGTGGCAAAGTGGGTGAATGGCAAGAGCCATCCAGATTATGGTGGAGACGCCCATGGGCAAGGTGACCACTAGTTATTAGCTAAATGAGTGATCCATAGCATAGCAGTGTTGGGAAGAGAGTCGTTTGGTTCACACTACATTTAGTCTTACATTGTATAATTGATTTATTATATTCAACAAGACTTGTAATATATGTTTCTGCTGAATTATTATGTGCGCCGATGATGGGATGTAATCTTGAGTTGTGGAGGCTATTGTGGTATGATACTCAACCTGATCCTAAAGAGGAGTTGCCAAGTGAGCTCTTGGGGGAGTTGTCGAGGTTGGTTTGCTTAAATTGAGCTAGTCAAGTGGATGACACTCATTTTAAGTGAATGAACGCGGCGGGTCCCCCACACTCCCATTGCTACGTCGGTTCTCCACTGCCTTGTAGGTTGCATCTATGCCATCCATTCAAGTCGGTTTGATCCGAGGGCTTAGGATTGACGCTCCGGCCTATATATACCAGCCCTTACCACCTCCCTTAGGCATCAAACCCTGATCAAGTCATTTGAGAAGACAGAAACCCTAATCATCCTCAGAGCTCCACCATATTCTAGGGCATATCTAGCTAGGCTAGGTCTAGAGGGAGGCAAGCTTTGCTTGGATTCCTGATCATGTCAAGAGCATGGCTTGGTATAGCTTTTGTACCCCTCTCTTTTGTAACTCTCATTACCTTTATATGTTTGCTACAATTGTTATGACATTATTCTTCATATCATTCATGTTCCTAGTTATAATGTTCATCGCCTACTTTGATTATATGCTTAGTATAGTTAGATTATCATAATGTTCAAGCATAAGTTCGTATAGCTCTCGCTCCACGGATCCAGGGGTGAGTGGTCAACATTGTGTAAGCGTGGTGCTTATATATTGTTTACCTACGGATGCACCCTATATTCCAGGCCATGTGGTAGATCGCGGATGTGACACTCCCATTGAGTCCTCTGTAGTCAACTCCCTGAATATAGGACAAGTACGATCTAGTTATGAAGGAAGACAAGCTCTGTTCTTAATCTTCCTTAGTAATATTCCATATGTGTAGATATGAAGTTGATCTTAATCATGATTACTAAGTGTAATTGCACTAATCAACGTATGCTTGACTTGTAATTAAGAATGACTTAGAAATTATTCCTCTAATATTCTACTTAGCCATGCTAATGCTATAGAAAGGAGTACTCTGAATAATCAATGATTAGTTATTATTTACCATTCATATATATTTATCTCTTGACTTACCCCTGTTATGAGTAGAAGTTGGTTATGGTCAATCTCTCCATCATACATATGAGTTATCAATATATTCCAACTGTCCGTCCTTTCCAGTGGTAAAAATATAAATAACAATACCTAGAATACTCTCGGGTGAAGTGCTATAATGGTATATTATCTGTGCACTTGCAGATTCCTTTCATTTATATATATTCTTTCTAGTCATATGAAATACTAAAGTACTTCTTAGTGTCATTCTAGAAGTGGCACTAGGCAGTACCAACAAGCATTTCTGGCATCATCGCTAGGGATGACAACTTAGTAAAAGTGATGCTAAGGAATATCAACAACATTAGGTGGCTACTAAAACAAGTGACAAGTTAATAAATACCAACACTGGGGAAACCGTAAAACTAACTAATTCAGTTCGACCAAAGCACGAGCTCCCGAATATGGAAAATGAGTTTGATGGCATGCTCCATGCGGGTCTACCAAGTCATGTTTTATACTAAAACATGGATTTCACTTGTTCTACTCGATTGTGACTCGAAGAGTAACATGCGCTACTGCCGTCCGCTGCTCAATGCATTCGTCATTCGCCTTGGTGAGGCCTATACCATGGTCACCCGACTAGATGGGCTACTAAACCTTAAGGACTACTAAGTCCAAATCCTTCAATCGAGACTATTGTGTTTGTGGCTATGTCCCGAGACCGGACAGACAACTAAGACCCATCGGGTCAGGGTACCCAAAAAATGCAAGAATGCTCGTTTCAGTTGGGAAAAAAGACTCGAACCGAGCCCAACCTAAGGTAACAAAAATAAAAGTCATAGAAGAAACTCCTTATTGATGAACCATGTTACATTTTTTGACAGGTGTAAAATAACAAAGACTTATCGAACATTACCACGTGTACAATAACAAAGACCTATTGAGTATAGGGTTTCCCCATACCCGATTATGACTCAACCCTACAATGGAGGCCTTTTGCGCTTGCACAAGAGGAACTGGTGAAAAGCATATCTAACCAAACCAAACCAAACTTCCACCAAACCACCATCAAGGGCAGAGCCACAGACCTGAAGAATTCTTGTGGGGAGCATCCTCACAAAACTACCTCAAACATCCCCTAGGAGCGAGGGAGAAGTTGAGCCACGAGGACCTACCCGCACCATCTTCCCTAGTGGATGAGATCTGCGGCGATGCAAGTCGTCAAATCGATACGTAAGGCTACACAGGATGAGATCTGTGGCTTCATGACGGTTCCCCACCACAAAACACCATAGACTACCCTACTCACTGAGGTCCATCGCAAATACCTTGGTTGCAATACTACATCATAAGTCACGGTGGCCCTAGTTGTGCCCACCATGGTTTAATCCCAGAAGCCACAGCCACGAAGTGCGATTAGTAGCCTGGGCCACCCATGGCGGCGTTAATCTCTATCTTCACAAAACTTCCACTAACACCTAGGACAAACGGCCATAGGCATGCCTAGGTGCTGACGAAGCCCGATCTTGAAGGCCTGCACCCAGCGGCATCGAAGTCGCCAGAGCACTCTGGATGTCGTAGCAATAGAAGACTACAGCTGAAGGGTTTTTCTCTACTCTATCTAATGCTAAGGGAAGAGGTGGATAGGAGGTGAGTTTGGACAGTTCCCCTAGACTCATCTTAAATAGCCGCCCTGAAGGAGAGAGTGGAGAAGCCAACAATTGAGATCTGTGACCCGCACGGTCACCCACGCGGGTCACGAGCGTAATAGCAGGAGCAGGAAGACAAGGGCGGTTCAAATTCCCCAGCGCGTTCATCCTTATCTTCAACAAGACTTAATGACACGCAATACCTAGTGGACCAAGGGCTCCACGCGCTCAGGTACTCAGGGAGTCAAAATCTCTGCGCAAAAGATACCGTCACCTGAATACTCTCGGTACCCGAGAGGCAACCTTTGCAAGAAGAACAGGATACTCGAATGCTCTCGGCACCCAAGGACATTTGGTGTCGGATGCCTAAAAGACCTTGGCACCTGAGGAATGCTAATTGGGAGCCCCTGACACCTGAGGATCATGGAAGATTGAAGTGCTAGAAGGATGAAATCATTCGTGTGGCTTGCCATTAAGTCCTAAAGGGCTACTATCGGATATGTGGGACTAGGATACTTCACCACTTGTATTCCGGCCCACGCCTAGTTAATGGGCCAAAGACGGTGAAGAATGAGGCCCACATGCGTTGAGTGCATCAGTAGACATGGAGATCAAGTTATCAAGCATAGATAGTCGGCATTACCGTATCTATGAGATATGATCGAATAATTCTGTTATGTGTTTCATGTAACAAACTAGGAAACACATCTATTAGCCAATCATATCTACTGTAACCCTACCTCCAGACTACATAATTAAGGAGGGGTGGGGACCCCAAATCAGGATCCCATTCTTTACATTCTAGCGCATAGCTATAATCAACAACCCCTATAACCGAGCATACGAATACAGAGAGATCCACTTCGAACTAAACATAGGGTACCACATACATGAAACAGTATAATCCTTGTGTCTTGTGTGCTACCCATCTGATTCCCTATACATGAATACGCTGATTCGTATTGCCAGAGTAAGTACTTTTGGCATGATCTTATTATTTTTTATCCATGTTATGCGCTTTCAATGTTTGTTTATCTTACCATCTAGGTTCTAGATGCATAGCTGTGATCCTAGTCGAAGTGACTAGATCTTGTTAAGTGGAAAGATGATATGTTATCATAGTACATCACTCCTGCTCGATTGCGAGAGTACCATATTAGCTGTGAGCGATGGAGTCTTGATGGGTTTGGCAGGAAAGACTAGTTGATCTTGGAGAGAGAGAAAGAGAGCATAGCCGCTATGGGGTAGACGGTGATAAAAAAAGTGTGACAGGTTTATTTGTAGACATGAAACCTCGGGGTGTCGAATAAGGAGGGGATGCTTTAAATAGGTTAGAGTAGTTCAAGTATAGTAGCGCTTTACCGTCTGATACATGCGCATTAGAATAGGTTATGATCTCAGCTTACCAGCAATACCTAATTTGCAATCCCTAGGCTTCATCTCATTTCTTGTCAGCTGATACAGACACTATCGCCTGACACCGTGCGACTCTTAGCCCTTGTGAACAACCCAACCCTTTCGCACGAGCAATTGCCAAACAACCAACTACATTCTCAAGAGCTCTTGTAGGCAGAGGGTGCTATATCTTTCTAGCATAGCTTGTTCTTCTCCTTTGTTTCCCTGTTATCGATATAGACCTTACAATACTCCTAGAGAAGAAGTGCTACAACATCAGGTTCGCATAACTAATGCCAACACAGTGTCAGGCAAATAAAAGTGTTGAAAATTAAATGAAGTACTTTACATGCACAACATTAAGATGGACCTTTTTGTTTTATTCTACCGACAATTGAGAGGTTCTCAGAAGACCCAAGATGGTTATATACCAAAATAGAACTGAAAATAGACTATCTAATCTCTTTCCACGGCTTCACAAAGTACTCCCTTTCCTTGCAACTCATAATTTAACCACCTCTAGAGGAATTAAATCTAACAGATCTGTAGTCCGAGCAAAGCCAATTGCTCTTTTGTTTCCATAAATGTTGGAGCCATCTTGATCATGTTCTCGCCCTTGGCTGGCCTGCTTTTGAACCACATGTCTAAGCAAAAGGAGTATATATGAACATAAAGACAGTCTTTAATTTTATTTTAAGGCGTCTCCATCCATTTGAGAACCGGAGGTTGCCGCAGTGTTTGACGTCTAGAAAGTTGTCTTTTACTAATTTGGAAAAAGTGAATGACCACTCATTTTGATAGAGGCAAATATAGTAGTGTAAGTATCCAAATCTTCCTCACAAAACACAGGTCAAATTCAATTATTGTTACAATCATGTAACAGATACAATTATTGCTATGTGCATCCGGAAAAAGGATGCATTTCTAGTTCTGGCCTTAGTAATGGAATATATTTGACCAAATTTATATAAAACATATCAATACTAATGACACCAAATACGTATAATACTAAAATATATTCCATGAAGAATCTAATGACACTTACTAGGCATCATAAATATCGATAAATTTTCCTTGACTCGGCACTATGCTAGAATTGTATTCTTTTTAGGACCAAGGATGTACAAACTAAGAATTACAGTATTCTTCATCTTTGCAAGCCCAACAATTTCTAGAGAGAATTTTTTTAATCCCTCCACTTAATTTTCTGAACAGTTCTGTTAATTATATTCTCTCAATAACTTTGTACGTTCTCTTATAATAAAGCAAGGAGGAAAAGGGCAATGTCAATAATGTCGTCCAGGAAGATTGAAAAAAAAAACTTTATTCCACTCGTTGTGACGGAATTATATTAACAATTAAGCAACAAATGCGTTAGGGGAGCTTCCAGCATATGGTGTCTTGTGTTCCGAGAGAAGACGAATATGTCTTTTTGACATGCACAAAACGGCAGAAAACGCATCTATATGGAGGCTATGCTACTGTGCTAAATGCTAACTGCTAAACATGCAAAGCTTTGTCATTTCCGGACAGGGCCGGGCACACACTAACTTTGCAGAATGTTCCCTTCCTTCCTAGAATGAAAAAGCTCCACGCTTTCACTAAAATCAGATGAAATCCTTTTGCTTGAAAGGAGTGGGAGAAACTCAAAAAGCTTTGGGGCCGTGCCCATGGGAATAGTCAAATCAGATAGATTTAACTAGGCAGATGCGCATGACATGTGTGAATATAATAGCCTAATCTTCACTTTTTACAAATTTTCTGTGCACACATGTGTAATATTCAGCCCTATCTAATATTCTTGATTCATGCAAAAATATAATATAGTATATGCTTTTTTTTAGGCAAACTAGGGGGGAGAGGATCCCCACCTGGATTTATATTAATCAAAGTTCAGACAAAGTTCACACAAACGTTACAGAGGTCGGAGATACAGGTGATACAGGGGATACAGAGTGTTTACATCCATCTACATACATGAGCCAGGCATGAATACTATCAGGACTGACGGCTCTTTTCAAGACAAAGCGCTTTTTCCATGTAGCGAGGTCTTCAATTACCCGAGTGATAACCTTCGTCACAGACGTCTGCTCACCCCCAAAAGACGTCCCCATTTCGAGCATCCCGGAGACACCACAAAAGTGTCAACAACACCGAGGGCCAAAGTTTGATGTCTAGATTGCCTGGAGGACGGAGAGCCCAGACTTAATCATCCGAGGTCGTAGTCACTGTATACAGCCCCAGCATCGTCCAAAACGAGGTAATAGAGGAGCATCCGAAAAAAAATAGGCAAGGACATCTAAAGTGATGGTCATTTGTTGGCTGACACCCGTTTTGAGCAGTTTGTTAGAAGACACTCTGGTTCGTTGAAATTTGGCCACAGGACACCGTGGCCCGGTTTTAGCCGGTTGAGAAGAGAGAAAATTTTATTTTGGACATCCGGTGCCCCTGAGCCACAGTTGGGTCCGCGGCCCCAACCTGGTCTGGTTGGACCACGTAAGAACCGGTCGTTTTTTCTCAGGCCAGGCCCGAGCCAGCCTCACGCTGGTTCCTATCACCGCCCCCACCGGTACTCTGCTGCTCCTCCCCGTCATTCTCCTCACCTCTGCTGCTCCTCCCGCCGGTACTTTGCTGCTCCTCCCACCGGTGGTGTTCCCCTGCTCGTCCTCCCCGTCGGTGGTGGTCCCCTGCTCCGACGAGCTCCTCGGCCCGTGCACGCGTGAGCTCCGTGGACCGCGCACAGAGTGAAGGGGTACGCCAGAGAGAGAAGAGCGCGGCGGCGCCATGGTCGCCGACGGCGAACCCTCGCCAGCACAACCCGATCTCGGGCTACGGAGCATGAGAGACGATGATATCAAGTACGTTGGACTCAGGAGCTCACTGCGAAGCCGATGGAGGGTATATCACCGATAGGAGTGGCACCAAGAGGGGAGACATCGCGGAGAGGTGGATGGATGGCGGTGACATGCTTCAGCGAGCTCGTAGCACCCCACAAAGGACACGGATTGGCGTCGAAGAGGTCGCAGCGGGTGTGGTGTTCTTCTACGAGGCCGAGAGCAGCAACAGTGAGGCGAGCGTGGGACTACAGTGGGAGAGCGAGAGCTCGTTTGTGCGCTCGCCAATGGCGGCGGTGGCCGCGGCGGTGGCGGTGGGAGGCGCTGCGGGAAAGGAGAGGGAGCGAGAAGCAGTGGGGCGGTGGCAGTGTGCTTGCATGGGGCCGGGGCTTCCCTTGAATAGGTTAGAGAGGGGGAGGAATGAGTGGTGGGGGAGCTCGGTCATATGCCGCCCATGATGGTTGCGATACAGAACCGCGCGGAGAGCGTGTCGCTGTGGACTGGGGAGGAGCGGACAAGGTAGAGCATGGAAGGGGAAGGGCGCGGTCCTCGTGGCAGGCTCGGTTGCGCGGAGCAGCCTGGTCGCACGGGAGCCGGTGATGGCGGAGGTTAGGGATGACCGGAGGTGGGAGATGGTACTGACGGGTGGGGACCACACGTCAGAGAGAGGGAGGCGCGGCGCAGGCCGACTGCGGTAGGGTCTGGACCGCCGGGCAAGCACGGGAGAGGAGTGGGCCGACCGGATTCGGCCCATGGAGCGAGGGAGGTTTTCTTTTCTTATGGGGTCCAACCAGACCAGGTTGGGGGCGGACCCAAGTGTGGTTCAGGGGCACCGGATGTCCAAAACTAAATTTTCTCTCTCCTTAACAGGCTGAAACCAGGCCGCGGTGTTCTGTGGCCTAATTTCAATGAACCCTAGTGTCTTCTGACAAACTGTTCAAAACAGGATATCCGCTAGCAAACGACCATCACTTTGATGTCCGCCGGACAATTTTCCAAAGAAAATATGGTGCCTGTCTTCGACACAGCTTGATGAACATAGGTTTTTCTTCTAAAAAAAGCTTGATGAACATAGGTTTATTTTCTTGCCTGCATTTACCTATTTTAGATTAGTATATACTTTTCTTTATACATTTTTACCATGGTTATTCAGGAAGATACGTACAGGGGAAGCTAAATATGCACTAATTATTCATCGTGGCATATTACAGTCGATTAGGTTCATCTTTCAGCTTATAAGTAATGATGATGCATATAAGGGGTAAAGAACGGCGGTTCCAAAATTCTATACATTTAACCTCCTTGCATTGAGAACCCAAAGGTTACTTGGGCCTTCAATACTCGGCCAGACAAGAAAGGCACTTGGGTCTCCTACTCAGCAATATGTGAAAGGGCTTAGGCCTTCAACCATTCGACCCAGAGTCCCAGACCTGGTCTAAGGTCGGGGCAAGGTTAATCTATCTATCGGTATCTATAAAGTTCATTCATACCCACTAAAAGTTATTAACTTGGCTAAAAAAACTAAAAAGTTATTAAAGTCTATTTAGATCCACGTCATATTTTTTATTTTCACCATCTCATCGTAAGGTTCCAAACATATTTGTATGTTCAAATGGTAGGTAGTCCACACCATCGTCTAGTGCAGATGACTATTTCTGCAGCATAATTGCATTCCTCCATTAGGCCAGCCTCAGTGGGTCGTTTCATGTCCCAGTTCTCAAGAGTGTCACATTAGCTTTTCAGATGAATGAAATGTTAGAAATTTAGACATTTTCATATTTAATTTACTCTATAAAAAACATGGAGTACTCTCCCAATCGGTGGCATGCCACCCAACGAGTTCCTTCGGCTAAAGAATCTTGCTCTTCACCATCCATGGAATCGATCAACTTCTCCCCCAAGGCATGGTCCAACCTTGAGAACAACAACATTTTTTTATCCCTCATAGGCATCCTACTACAAACATGGAAGTAGGGTTTCAGCCCTAGCTTGGGGGAGAACTGTGGATGGATAGAAGCAAGGCACAACGAGATCACGGGCAAGAGCAACTAGGCAGGGATTGATTTAGTGGGTGGAGCACATAAGGAAGGCAAAGGGCAGGTTTAGGGAAATGGCATGGCGTTGTTCCTCCTCTGCCCGTATAATGTGTACAATGGAAATGGGCCGCAACGGTTCACATTTTGGGCCACAAAGCCTAGTGTTCAAACAACCAACCCACATATTTGTTCCACGACCGGCTCGATAACAATAAAGTGAGGGACGTGTTGTAGCATGCCACCAGCTGGCTGATAGCTAAGTCAGTCGGAGAACTCAGATCCGATAGTGTGCAGGTTGAGTTCCAACTTGGATTCCTCTGTTTCGGCTCTCAAGTTAAGATGGAGTTTGTCAGGAGATTTGTTGGCTTAGGAATCAGGGTTTTTTTGCTAGAAGATGGCTAAATAATTGCCATGAGATTGATGGGATACAACTGATGGGATACAACTAGCAAGCTTAAAGCACAAAACTCATGTATTCAAAATTGCCTCGCCTTTGGGCGTGGGCGACGTCGCCGCCTTTTCTAGGCATTCCGTATATGAACTCCTTCAAATAGGGCTTATTGCTCTTGATTCGATGATCCCCATAGAGCGCGGTCAGCATCAACAGCGCGGTTACTGTCCACGTTCACAGATTTCACACCGATACTAGGGAAATATGTGGTATAAACATGAAAATTAATTAAAAAGGTATTTTTGTTACTTGTAAAAAAATAAATTGGAAAGTGCACAATGCATCTATATATGTACTTACATGCAAAAATTAGAATGCAAACTCACTTCTAAAAAAATCATAACCAATTCCAATTGCATGTGCACTGGAACTCTAGACAAAACTGCTAGACTTTTATCTTCTAGTGCACATGCATATGAATCTTGCCATTTTCATATGAAACTTTTGTAGATTGAGTTCGCATTTCAACTTGTACATTTTTTTTGCGAGGACCTTATACATGTGGGTACATATATAGATGCACTATGAATGTTCAAAATTCCAAATAATTTTCAAGTGACTGAAATACTCCTTTTGAGTTCGTTTCCATTTTTGTACCGAAGATGCACCACATATTTTTGCCAGTTTTCGTTGTGCTGACTCGGTTGTTTCCCACTTGCACTCATCAGTATCTTAAGTGTAGGCACGTACTGGTACTGACCATAAGTTCTACGGATACGGAATGGATCGGAGTACGGATCAGGGAAATGCGATGTGACAAAACACCGCTACTTTGTTTCATTGGCCGACAAAAGTTTCGAGGTTTCGATCGCTGCGTCTGCGTCACGAGAAGAAATCGCCGCAGGCGCGGATGACAAAGGTCGGTCGAGATTGACAGAAAAGCAGAGTATTTGATGTGAAGTTTCTGTCATTCTTTAGTACTATTGTTTGTTTCATTCATACGTGACGCAAATTTACAGAGAAAATTCAGTCTGGCAAGTAAAAGGCTAGAAAGTTTAATTTCTAAATGTTCTGGATCGAATAATTGTCGCAAGTTTGCATATCTGAACCTTTGTGGAGCAGAGCTTTTGTGACTTGCACATAAAGATCAATGGTGACAACCTTTCTGTGGCCTAGGGCAAGTGGGAAACTTTTGCCGTCTTGTCAATCTGAATGAAACTGCCGTTTCTATGAGGGGAAGTTTTCTTGGGCAGGTGGGAAACATTTGGGCCAATGCTTTTGATGATGAACGCGTCACAACAGTTGGAAGTTTCACATTCCCATTTCCTCGGTCGAAAGAGATTTATCGCTACTGAGCCGGAATCCTAATTTCAGCCAGGAACTGATCGATCTATCGTCGAATGAATTTCGCAACGCTAGCAAAAATTTCATAACGCTAAGATAATATAACGCTGGTTCGGAAGAAAGTGAGTTTACAAATCTCACTAAATGGATCCATGAGGAACAGGCAGTCAGGCACGCAGCGATGAACCTCCAGTCAGGCACACAGGTCTTGTGTCTATCGCTGGTTGCAAGCAGGGGCGAAGCTACAGGATTAATCCCTATGGGCCACGGACCACACTGCGCTCAGCCCAACCCAAGCCCATCGGTAGAGTCCGACCGGAGAATCAAGCCTGATGTGTGCTTCTGGTCCTTCCTGCGTTCGGTAACGCTATGTTGCTGGGCCACGATGTCAGCCCAACATCCAACGCTCCTTCGTTTCTCAAAAAAAAATACTCATCCACTTATTCCTATCCGCCCATTCATCTTCCTATCGTTCTTATCTGCTCGCCTACCACCTCCGAGCGCATGGCCGCTGGTCCTCCAAGGCACAGCGTGTGGCTGTCTCCGAGGTGCACCGCTCGGCCGCTGGCCTTGCCAGGCTTGGCGCGTGGCCGCCTTCGAGTCGCGGGGCTCGGCTGCCGGGCTTGCCAGACAAAGCGCGTTGCTGCCCTATCCAAGTCGCGCGGGCACGCCCCCCCGCTCATGCTGCCGATGCCTTCCTTCCGCAACGTGCACCCAATGCCGCCGGCTCGCTGCCTACAAGCGCCGCTGGGCCGATACCTTCGGTGAACACCACACACCGACGAGCCTCCATTCTGCCGAGCAGCAAGGTGATGTTACGTTGAAAGTGCATGTTGTAAGAGTATGTTTCAATTGTTTCAGATGTTTCAAAGGTATCTTGCAAGTGTCTCATATGAATGTTACAAAAATAGATCGTGATGTTGCATATGTTGCAATGGTTGTACACATATGTTGCAAGTGTCCGTTCCAAATATTTTGTCTGCCTTTTCAGACGTATGACATTTCAGAGGTATGTTGCAAGTTGTCGGATTGTTTTGCTCTGGCAATATCCAGCAACGTGATCGCATAGACGGAATCGGATGGTAGCACACGAGATAGAGATTTATACTGGTTCGGGGCGTGGTACACGCTAATCCCTACTCCAGTGGTGCGGTTGCTCTTGTATTCGTATGCTCAATTATAGGGTCTGTTGCTCCTAGCTACGAGATAGATGGAAAAGGTGGAAGATTAGATCCTGAGCCCGAGGTTCCTACCCTCCTTTATATAGGCAGGAGAGGTAGGGTTACAGAGAGGGCGATCGGGCTAACAGATTGTTTCCTAGTTTGTTAGGACAGATTGATCCTTGCTATCGTCCAGATATGTCCGCCTTGGTTTGCCTTGATCTCCACGTTGGTTGATCGCGTCAGCCCTTGCGGGCCTCCTCCTTGACGGTTGTTGGGTCGATAGCTCGGTGGTAATCATAGATATGGACGGTGCTGGTACCCCTGGCCCATATATCTGACAGTAGCCCCTGTAGAACTTAATGATAAGCTAGCATGTAGCTTCAAGCCCTCGGGACGTCGTAGTCTCCCCTATAAGTTCTGCGTACTGTGAGTACACAGTGAGCATCTTCGGGTGCCGAAGCTTCGAGTAGTGCAATCAGATATTCCCAAGTATTGGGGAGCCAGTATGTTGCCATTTGAGTACCAAGAGCATTTCTCAGGTAGTGAGAATCTTCTTCAAGCATCGAGTGCGGCGGTGGTACACCATACATCAAGGAACGTTGTTCCCTGGCAGCTGTAAGTGCCTAACTCGGGTGGTTCACCCCATATCAAGAAACGTAGTTTCCTAGGCGTAGCCCTCGGGACGCTGTCAATGCCGCATTCGGGTGGTGTACTCGATAACCGAAAGCGTAGCTTCCAGGACATCGTGGATGCTAGGTTAGGGTAGAAATAATGCTATACTTGAGAAGTTAGTTCCCGATGTATTCCGGCGTGTAAATAGTGGTTGCGCATCATTAAGTCCTAGTTGTAAAACAATAATGAGGATGCGGTAAGTTCACCTCCATCGCCCGCGTGTCACTAAACCAGTTGATTTTCATGGTGACCTGTTGAAGGTCGTTTTGTTATCAAGCACTAAGGACGTCACGTTTTTCTTCGAGACCCATTAAGCAATGTGGTATGAATTGTCGTTAGTCTCTCTTAGTGGAAGAATAAGGACGTTGTCCTAGAGCCCTGAGGCCAAGGTAATAGTGTCCCGGTGCGGGCACTACTGTGGGCGAGTAACGAACGCGTGAGCAGCTATTGGCAGTTGCGTGTGTTACTCTTCGAGCTAATAACAGGTAGAACGAGTAAACGTCCACTTCACTGAAAGGAAGCGGCAGGACAAAGCCAAACCAGCGAGGGCATGTCATAAAACTCTTTTTCTAGATTCTAGGAGCTCCTACTTTGGTTACAGCAATGGGTCAACCAGTTTTTTGGTTTCCCCCAAAGGGGCACACATCCGCTGAAATAAGGTACTTCGAGCTCATTCGGGTATTGGGAGATTTATGTGACACTGAGTGTCAGAGGTTTTAGAGCCAGACTGGTGGCCCTCCCAAATACCCCCTGACTCTAGAAGCGCAGGGTCGATAGCGAATGAATCACTACCGCTTACACCTGCTAAGGGGGTGAGCCGGGCCGAGTACTCGATCTAAGTGTCAGACCACTCGCTTGCACCAGCTCGGGTGAAAGTGTATTAAAAGCGGAACGCCGGGATCCGTAGATGAGTATGCTTACCGGAAGCCGAGGCATCGGTGTTTGCAGCACACTTTCCCATGCACTAGTGTGTGCGGTTGGGATGCCATCTAACGAGATCCTAACATATGGGTATATTAAGCGTCGGGTCCAATGGTTCCCATCCGAAGAAGACCCCTTGACCGACCCTTTTAGGATCGCCCGGGGGCTCGGGGGCTATGCCCATCGAGCACGCTTGTGCGCACCCTCTGGCAAAGAGACCTGGCCAAGCCTGACTTGGCCACGACCGACGCTTGGGGCTCAGGGGCTTGGCACCTAATCCAGGCCTGGCCCTTGGCTCCTGCCCGGCCAACGACTCCAGCCAAGGCCCGGGCACAAGAAGACAAGCTCTAGGCAACCGATGCTGGGGGCTCCCTAGCACCACTCTCCCTAGATGCATCCCTACCAACTGCTCCCCCGACAGGATCACATCCGGGGCATGACACAAGAAGACAAAGCTTTCCCTCGGCCTCCCGAGGGGCTCGGGGGCTCGACCTGCACGTCAGCCCCTAGAGCTGACCTCCTTTGCCACCAAGAAGACTCTAGAAGGTCCACCCGAGGGAGGCCGGTCCAAGCCAACATAGCCTGACATGTAGAGTGTCAGAACAGAGCAGCCGAACGACGCCCAAGGCTTCTTCGGCACCAAGAAACCGCCATGGTCCACGTCGCACCGCTAAAAGACCCTCCTAGACTTTGGAGTACGTAGATCATAGACTAGTTCCCCTAAGCCACCATATACCTGACCTATCTCATTATATAAGGGATAAGGTCAGACCTAGGAGGGGGGAGGATCCTAGATCGATGACCAGATACTCCATTCCATTCCATCCACCTCCGCTCCACACAGGGAGCAAGGCAACCCGGAGAGGGGCACCGAGAGCTCCTCCTACACATCCCATTGTCTTCCTCCTCTCTGAGGAGGGAGAAGGCTCCACCGGCGGTGAGGCAACCTTAGGATTAGCATCGAGCTAACCCCCTACCAAATCTATCTCTACACTCTGTTGTAACCCCTCGATTTTGGGTGCTCTTGAGTATAAGGATCAGCAGCTGCTAGACGTAGGGACCGAATTAGCCCGAACCAGGATAAACCGTTGCATCTTCTCTATGTGATTCTTGTGTTCCTGAGTCCACCCGAGCCACCAGAGACCCATACTCTGACACCGACTTGAACAACTATGCTTGTCGTGGTTTCAACCCCGCAACAGCTGGCGCACCAGGTAGGGGGTAGCGTCAAGTGCAATTCTGGCTCTACGGTGGCTAGAGCCACCCTCCTCATCACCAGAGCAAGCGGCACCACCCCAGACGGTGGTGTCCGCTTCCCCGATGAGTTCTCTGTCACGGCCGACGCCTTTGCTCCAGACTAGGTCCTCAACTTTGGGAGCCTGGCCTACGTCTTCGACTGCTATGGTAAGCTTCATCCACTCCATGAGGCTACGTTGGCGGGCAACGAGCCCCCGGTGTTGCCCCCTCTGCCAGAACTTCTAGGAGTAGATCTCGAGGTTCTGGCCTGCCAGATCCGGTATGTTCTGGGCCAAAACCCCACTTTGTCGGACCGTCGCCAGATGTTCTACATGCTGGCCAACGTCCACCACCAGATCACCACTAGAGAGGTGCTCCCGCCACCTGATCACTTCTGGTACTACCTCCTAGATCTCCTTTTGGGATATAGAATGCGGCAACATCCTTCTAGTTGGAGCTGGCGCACCTCATCAGTCGCGAGCAGCCATGGAGCGTCATCCTCTTTGGCACGGCGGGGACTGACGTCCCCTCACTCTGTACCTTCCTCAAGATCCTTTCAGGGGATGGCTCAAAGTATGACTCCAATGACATCGACTACAATGCCCCATTGTGCTTGTGCTACCACATCGAAGGTGAGGATCCTGCTAAGGAGGCACTTGAGCTCACGCCGTCGGACCAGAGTCCCCATAGCCACGAGGCCTACCTTCAGAAGAAGGCGGACCGCTTGCGAGCTCGGCTGGTGGACTTG
The DNA here is from genome assembly GCA_904845875.1 of Miscanthus lutarioriparius. NCBI lineage: Eukaryota > Viridiplantae > Streptophyta > Magnoliopsida > Poales > Poaceae > Miscanthus > Miscanthus lutarioriparius. Next base: position 42,524,404 of record CAJGYO010000011.1, on the reverse strand, counting down.
GAGGCCGCCGAGGCAGAGCTTGCACCAAAGGTTGGACTTTATGCGGCAACAACTCACGCGCCCTCTCGACGATGACGATGACGCTCGCACGGGGGCTCCTAGTGGCCTCCGCTTCCCTCACACGGTGTTGTTGACAGTAGTTAACATTCATCACAAACCATCAATATAACTTGCATAAATGGCTAAAATAGATCACCAACATAGACTTAGGGGTTTTAACTGACAAATTCCACGAGTTTTGGTGAATCTGTGTTTTCAGCAGGATTTAATCAGAAAACTGCCAAGGAGGACCTATTTGTCAAAGGAAATCATGGAATTTCACCGTGTAATCAGCGTGGGAAGACTCTAGAAGACTTCAGGAGGCTCTCCACCGAAGTAGGACACATGCCCCACACATAGGCCACCCGGGCCCTGTGGGTCCCACCTGTTAGCCCCATTGCTTCGTCAGTTCTCCACCACCTCCTAGGATGCATCTACACTATTTTTTCAAGTTTGTTTGATCTAAGGGTTTAGGATTGATGCTCTAGCATATATATACCAGCCTGCACTCCCCTCTAGGGCATGCCTCATTTGATCCTGAGAGCTGAGAAGCCAGAAACCCTAATTCATATGTCCACCAGGATCAGAGCTAGTAATCAAGAAAAGATTAGTCCTCGATAGGATCTAGTCTTGTATTAGAGATAGAGAGATAGAGTGAGAGAGAAGAGTTTCAAAGGAGTCCCGGTCTATTGGTGCTCTCTCTACAGCTTGTACCCTAGTGGAATCAAGTTCTTCTTGAGCTTGCTTCTAAGATTTCTCTAGTAATCAACTTCTAATTCAAGTAAGCATCTTATTCATATTGTTCTTTATGTTTGTGACTCTCTTTTGAGTATTTTAATCCTTGTAGCTCCTAGGTTAAAGTAGTATTCATAGTGTAAGCGTGGTGCTTAGACTCGGTTACTCATGGATGTACCCTATTTTCCGGATCGGTGGTAGCTCGTGAGGGTGACTTTTATAGCCACATTGAATCCTCTATAGTCCACCTCCCGTTAGTAGGCCTAGCAGGACATTGTTACTATAGGAGACATACTCTGCCTATATTTTCTCTAGTAATATCCCCAGAATTGAACAATAGAAGATAAAGCTTACCGAAGTTAGAACTAGAAGACATTAGCAGTCTCCTCTACGCTCCTATTATCTAGTCTTGATTGTGAAGTTGGGATAAGTTAGATTTGATTATTCTCACACACGTTTCCTCGAGTTCGATATAGAACTAGGTACTCCCGGTGAAGTGCTACATCGGTATAATATTCATGCGCTTGTGGATTATTCTATGTGCATTAATTTATACCAACAAGCATTTCTAGTGACGTTGCTGGAGAAACGATTGCTGAGTTAACTTTGAACCTAGCTTATCCTTGTATCATTATTCTTTTTTATCTTTTATCTTTTCCTTTCTCTTTACCATGGATTTAGAATTCACTCCTATCTACCAATATGGTGCACCCATGAGCGCATGCCTACAACCAAAAGAGTCTTCAAAGCCTATACTAACACCTGACTATAAGCTGCGCCTGTGGTTAATTAACATGGTTCAGGATCAACCCTTTTCGGGCAAAGATGATGAAAACCCCTATTCCCACCTAAATGAGTTTGAGCAAACCTGTGCATGTCTACGCATAGCTGGCATGTCAAACGAAACCTTAAGAAGGAAGCCTTTTCCTTTCTCTTTGATAGGAAAAGCTAAACGTTGGTACAATCTCACCATAGGGAGTAGACAAGGAGATTGGGAAGCCCTATGTTCTAGCTTTTGCTTGTAATTCTTTCCCATCTCTAGGGTAATCAGACTTCGTTCAGAGTTCTATCTTTTAAACAAAAGAAAAAAGAATCTCTAGGCATGGCTTAGGAATGCTTTAATACTCTCATTAATGCTGGCCCTAACCTTGCCATTCAAGACACTATTCTTCTTTAGCACTTCTATATGGGTCTTGATAGGAAAACCTCGAGGCGTCTTAATACGACTTTGGGAGGTTTGTTCTGGCATGTCTCCGCCAATTCGGGGAGAAGCATTCTTACAAAAATCTTAGAGAACATCCCTGAAGAAGTGGAAGAGAAGCCATTAGAGGAAGAATCCTAGATAGCTGAACCTGAATCCTTACCAGACCCATCACCAACTTCATCTGTCTCAAATCCTGAACCACCGGAAAAGGAGGAAATTCCAATTTTGGATTTTATGCTTGAATTCGAGGATAAACTTTTTGATGAATATGGAAATACATCAAATTACCATACTATGAGGAGACCCCAAAAGTCTAGGAAATCATCTTATGAAGAACCTTTAGACCCTTCTGAGGAAGCTTTCCTTAAAAAGACTATGAAAGAGCTAGTGTCTATTATAAGCAATGAATGGTTAGAAGAATCAGAGCTTTTTCTCGATGTGATTCGCTTAGATTCACCTTCTATATCCATTCATTACCAAATTAATAAAGCTCCTTTTGATGCTCTTTATAATCCAGTTGTAGGTGTGAATATCATGTCTGCATCTTTTGCTCAGAATTTATTGAAGCACATAACATTAACCACAACAACAAAGTTATTGAAAAGTCTTTCAAGACACATTCTCCTAAGTTTGGGAATTCTGTATGTCCTCTCTATCTAGGTAAAAGGAACTAAGGTTCATCTAAGCTTCTATATCTTTGATATTATGGAGTTTGACCTATTGATAGGACAACCAATTGAAAGACTTATCCAAAAAGGATAAATGGGAAAGTTGAATATAAGACTTGGGAACAACTTTAAGCTTTCTATACCCATTACTCATTCTCTAAATGCTGAGACTGAGCCAATTCCCAAAGAAGACCCAATGGAAAAGGTTAAGGTTGCATCTCTTGATGATTTGATCGAACCTAACCTTGAAGATGATGCCTAGTTCTTCATCGAGGAAGAAGACAAAAATCCCATAGACCCTGAACCCTTAGATGAATTGCTGGAACCACCTAAGCCCACCATTGAGCTTATACCCCTACCTTCTGGTCTTAGATATGCTTTTCTCAATAATGATCAGGATTCTCCTATGAACATAAGTGATAAACTCTCTCAGGAAGAATCCCTATGCTTACTAACTGTCTTAGAAAAGCATCGCTCTACTTTTGGCTACTCGCTTCAAGACCTTAAGGGAATTAGCCCTGCTCTTTGTACCCATCGCATCCCTACAAATCCTGATTGTATACCTTCTAGGGAGCCACAGTGTAGGCTCAATAATGCGATGAGAGAGGTTGTTAAGAAAGAGGTTTTGAAACTCTTGCACACCGAGGATCATCTATCATGTGCCACATAGTGAGTGGGTAAGCCCTATTCAAGTTGTGTCTAAAAAGGGAGGCATGACTGTTGTTAAAAATGAAAAGAATGAATTAATCCCCCAAAGAACCGTCACTAGATGGTGGATGTGTATTGACTAACGAAAACTTAACAAAGCAACAAAGAAAGATCATTTTACGTTGCCCTTTATTGATGAAATGTTGGAGTGACTAGCGAATCACTCTTTGTTCTGTTTCCTTGATGGGTATTAAGGTTATCACCAGATTTCGATCCATCCAGATAACCAAAGCAAAACCACCTTTACATGTCCATATGGAACTTATGCTTATCGTAGAATGTCTTTTGGACTATGTAATGCTTCAGCTTCTTTCCAAAGATGCATGATGTCTATATTTTCTGATATGATTGCAAAAATTATGGAAGTTTTCATGGATGACTTTTCTGTTTATGGAAAAACTTTTGATGATTGTCTTGAAAATTTAGACAAGGTTTTTGCAAAGATGTGAAGAAAAGCACTTAGTCCTTAATTGGGAAAATGTCATTTCATGGTTAGGGAAGGGATAGTGCCTAAAATTGAAGTAATTGAACAATTACCTCCTCCCATAAATATCAGAGGGATTCACAGTTTTCTTGGTCATGCGGGGTTTTACCGCCACTTTATAAAAGATTTTTCACATATTGCTAGACCACTTACAAATCTTTTGGCCAAGGATGTTCCCTTTGAATTTGATGATGCATGCTTGAAATCTTTTAACATTCTTAAGAAAGCACTCATCTCTGCACCAATCAGTCAATCCCCTAATTGGTCGTTACCTTTTGAAATTATGTGTGATGCTAGTGATTATGCTGTGGGAGCAGTTTTAGGACAAACAAAAGATAAAAACATCATGCAATCGCTTATGCTAGCAAAATTCTGACAGGACCTCAACTTAATTATGCAACAACTGAAAAAGAACTCCTGGCTGTTGTTTTTGCAATTGATAAGTTTAGATCTTACTTAGTAGGAGCTAAGGTGATTGCTTATACTAATCATGCAAAAGATGCTAAAAGATGGATTTTGCTACTCCAAAAAATTGACTTAGAAATAAAAGATAAAAAGGGAGTAGAAAATTCTGTTGCCGATCACTTGTCCCAAATGTAGTTTGAGAAATCGTAGGAACTGCCCATCAATGATTCGTTGTGGGACGACATGCTCTTCAAGGTCATGAAATCCAACCCTTGTACGCAAATATTGTTAATTTTATGGTTGTAGGTTATGTACCACCACGGGAGAACAAAAGGAAGCTCATCTATGAAAGTCGTCTCCACATATGGGATGAACCATACCTCTTCAGAGTCTGCTCTAATAGCCTGCTCAGAAGGTGTGTATCGATGGAAGATGGCATCAAGATCATCGAGCGATGCCACTCATCACCATATGGAGGACATTATGTTGCATTCTACACTCATTCAAAGATCTGACAAAGAGAATTCTTTTGGACAACCATGTATGAAGACATGAAAGACTTTATTAAGAGGTGTGGAGCATGTCAGAGGCACGGGAATATTAATTCAAGAGATGCCATGCCACTCACCAACAACCTCAAGATTGAGCTCTTCGATGTCTGGGGAATCGACTACATGGGACCTTTTCCAAAGTCAAAGAACTGTGAGTACATCTTGGTGGTAGTTGACTATGTCTCCAAGTGGGTTGAAGCCATGCCATGCAAAGCTGCTGATGCGAAGAACTCCAAGAAGATGTTTGAAGACACAATATTTCCAAGATTTGGAGTTCCAAGGATGGTGATTAGTGATGGAGGCACTCATTTCATTGACAATAATTTTCAAAACTACTTGTCAAAACATGTGATCCATCATAATGTTGCTACTTCATATTACCCTCAGACAAGTGGCCAAGCAGAAATATCAAATAAACAAATTAAGAATATTCTGCAAAAGACGGTCAATGAGATGGGGACTGCATGGAAGGATAGACTACCTGATGCATTATGGGCTTACAGAATGGCCTATAAAACACCACTTGAGATGTCACCATACAAACTTGTCTATGGAAAGACCTGTCATCTACCTGTTGAGCTAGAATTCAAAGCTCACTGGGCCATCAAGCGATGGAACATGGACTTTGAAGCCGTAGGAACAAAGAAGAAGATGCAACTCTATGAGCTTAATGAATGGCGTGAGAAAGCATATCAAAATGCCAAAATATACAAGGAGAGAATGAATAGATGGCATGATAAGAGGATCAAGAAGAAGGAGTTCGCCCTAGGATATAAGGTACTACTTTTTAATTCTAGGGTTAAATTATTCGGGCACGGAAAACTTCGGAGCAAACGGGAAGGACCATTCAAGGTGATAAGCACTTCGTCGCATGGAGCGGTGACACTTCAAAATGATGAAGGTACGTTATTCAAGGTAAATGGCCACCGTCTCAAGATCTTTCTAGAACCTAAAAAATCACCTGAGGATTTGGATAAGGCAGATTTTCTGATGTTACCATAGATTTACACCTCTGCCATCCTTTTTACGTTTCATAACGCGAAAATATACTTTTTGAGATTATATTGGGATAAGTAACCATCATGAGGAAAACCCACATGAGACAATGATGTGTGGGGCTGTCTGGCCCCACCTAGAGGCCTCTCGGCCCACTGTTAGCCCCTCTCACGCCCGGTTAACTCTCTCATGTCTTCTAGATCCTTCCTTGTTAGAATCCTATAGTTTTTTGCCGCGTTCGCATATTCTTTCATTACAAGACCCTTAGGGATAGATCTTGACCCCTATTGCAAGTTGTCCCCCCCCGTATAAATGAGCCCTTGCTTGCCGCCATGGCCATCCCATTGAAGCCTCCTCTTTCCAACAGCAACAAAACTCTCCTCCTCTCTAGTTCCCATGGCCAACAAAGGGATCGTCCCCTACGGTTTTGATCTTAGCAAGAAGCCCGATGCGCTTGCGCTGACCATCATTCCTCCAGAAGTTACCCCCACTCACTCAAGTGAATCTTACTTAACCCAAGCCATCCATCATCTGGTGATCGCTCTGCTGCCGCCACGTCCACTTCTTGAAGACAAGCCATGCCAACAAGAGCCTCGTATAGACGTCCAGAAGCTGATCAAGGTGATGAAGGAGATCAACCTCCTTCCTTCAAAGGGACATGAGGTACTGACTGGAGTCAAGACCAATAAGTTTGGAGATGTTACATGTGCAAAATATTAGTCGGTCACCCCTCATACAACCATCAATGGAGTCCGGGCTATGCCGGATCAGATCAAGGTTGTTCCTCCGAAAGAGAGGAAAAGGAAGGCACCATAACCACCTATTGCAGAGGTTGAGAAGCGTCCAAGGATGACCATTGCTCTTTTAGAGAAGAAGAGTGAAGACCTCTCCGATGTTATCTATACCTTAGAGCAAAGGATCAACGAAGAACATGTCTACCGCAAGAGCTTACAACACGATCTTAACGCTTTAAATCATTTTATTGCTAAGATGAGGAAGTGAGAATTAGGTAATTAATAATAAGGCATGAGTGTTAGGTCGAGTGTTTAATATTTAGGTTGCTCGCTTAGCTCAGTTGTTAGGTCGGTTGAAAGTTTAAGTTAGCTAGATCTTGTGTAATAAAGTGCCTTATGATATTAATGAAGTCTTATTATTATTATTTGCCCTCTATTTCTTTTGGATATGTGTTTCTTCTCCACATGTTGTGCATAAAGGTATATAGGAAAACAAGTGTGAGGGAGACACACCGCGACAACAAGAATGAGATCCGATCATGAAAATCATGAAATCCAGAAAACAATGGACCAAAAATCACGCTCACCAAAGTTGGACCGAAATAGGCCCGAGAGTGGGCCGCCTAGCCTCCTACATGGGCTGGCCGTCCCACCATAGCACCACCTTGCCTTGCGCTTCATCCATGGTCAAGTTTGCGGCCCATACACTCTATTTTTACCTATTAAGCTTTCCATTTTGAACTAAAATAAAAATTCTTTAACAAACAACTTTAAAACATAATGAAAGATTATTTTAGTCATGACTTAAGGATAGACTCACATAATACTTTTCCTAGAAGTCTTGCAACTATTGGGAACTTATTATTAGGGACCCCATGTTACTTAAGTTGTTGTGGAATGAGATATAGCAGAATAATGAGAACTTGATTCTTGATTTCTCATTATTGGAGAATTTTATTTCAAAAAGTAAAATGAATAGCTACACCTCTCCTTTGTGGTAAGCAACATCCCACCAGAGCCATATATAGACTAGAGAAACCTTCTACATATACTACTTATCATTGTGTTGAGTTTGGTCAAACCTTGTGACCCTTGTTGAGAAACTTATCATGCTCCCAAGATCAAGATCACATACACTCCACATATATCCGTTGCTCTTACACTGGGAGTATGCAAAAACATGTTTTCCATCTACCCAAAAATGTTCTACTCCTAATTGGGAATAAACACAAAAATAAGTTTATTAGAATAAATGCTCCAAATTCTTGTAAAAGTCTCTCTTGAAAAGTTTCAATTGTAGAAAAAGAGGCATGGGCTATGCAAAAGTTATTTATAAAAAAAAGAGAAAAAGAAAAGTATTGAAAAATGGACAAGTGTCTGAGATATATAAAACAATGGGTACTCAGATGCTCGCTTAAAAAAAAGAAAAAGAAGGAAAATGAATAAGATAGCCCATGTTTTCTTGCAAAAGTATTTTCAAGTTTCAAACAAGAGAGACATGTTTCAAGGAGCAAAGTAGAATTAGGATAGCCACCATATCCATATCCACACACATGCACATCTTAATCTAAGAGAATTACATTTTTCTCCTTGGATCTTTGTTTTGACTTTACAATATATGCAATGCAAGTATATTTTCATATTCATCCCTACCTGAGCTCCACATAAAGCTTTAAAAAGTAGGTAAAAATAAGGAGAAATTATCATTGCCTTGGTGAGGATCCAAAAATACTACATATATTGAGTGATTTGAGAGAACCACAAGAGGAGAAGGTAAGCTATGTTTTGTTTTCAAAAATCTTAAAATGTTTCTCTAATTGACTTGACTGAAGGAAGATGGTGATCTGTTTCAAGTTGTTCCATTCTTCAACTACCCAAAGTTTCATGGTAGACACTTTGAAATCCTACAGTGCATCAATGACTAGGAATGGTTTTATGTTGATGCCTTATCCCAAGGTTATGTCCTGAGTAATCCATCATTTTATCAAGGACGAGTAAAAGCCTAAGTGTGGGGGAGTTTGTTGATGGTAGTTAACATTCATCACAAACCATCAATATAAGTTGCATAAATGGCTAAAATAGATCACCAACATAGACTTAGGGGTTTTAACTAACAAATTCCATGAGTTTTGGTGAATCTGTGTTTTCAGCAGGATTTAATCAGAAAACCACCAAGGGAACCTATTCGTCAAAGGAAATCACGGAATTCCGCAGCGTATTTGACGTGGGAAGACTCTAGAAGACTTCAGGAGGCTCTCCACTAAAGCAGGACACATGACATTGACATGTGGGGCCAGCCGGCCCCACATGTAGGCCGCTCAGCCCCTATGGGTCCCACCTGTCAGCCCCGTTGTTATGTTGGTTCTCTACCACCTTCTATGATGCATCTACACAGTTTATTCAAGTCGGTTTGATCCGAGGCTTTAGGATTGGCGCTCCGGCCTATATATATACCAGCCTGCACCCCCCTCTAGGGCATGCCTCATTTGATCCTGAGAGCTGAGAAGCCAAAAACCCTAATTTGTATGTCCACCAGGATCAGAGCTAGCAATCAAGAAAAAATTAGTCCTCGATAGGATCTAGTCTTGTATTAGAGATAGAGAGATAGAGTGAGAGGGAAGAGTTTCAGAGGAGTCCCGGCCTATCGGTGCTCTCTCTATGCTTGTACCCTAGTGGAATCAAGTTCTTCTTGAGCTTGTTTCTGAGATTTATCTGGTAATTGACTTCTAATTCAAGTAAGCATCTTTTTCATATTGTTCTTCAGGTTTGCGACTCTCTTTTGAGTACTTTAATCCTTGTAGCTCTCGGGTTAAAGTAGTATTCATAGTGTAAGCGTGGGGCTTAGACTCGGTTACTCATGGATGTACCCTATTTTCCAAATCGGTGGTAGCTCACGAGGGTGACTTTTATAGCCTTGTTGAATCCTCTATAGTCCACCTCCCATTAGTAGGACTAGCAGGACATTGTTACTATAGGAGACATACTCTACTTGTGTTTTCTCTAGTAATATCCCCAGAATTGAACAATAAAAGACAAAGCTTACCGAAGTTAGAACTAGAATGTAACAGAACCGTCTAATTTATAAGAGAACAAGTACAATAGCATCCACCGAGGCAGTCAAACCATCACACTTGAGCCCATATAAATCCGGTAGTCCATCGAGTATCATGAAGGATCTCAAAATAACCAACATACAAGCCAAGATCGTACATGATTCAACATACAAGCCACATGTTACAACAAGTTCACAAATAGTTTGTCATACATCGGAGTTCCAACATAGTTATTACAACATCAGTTTAACAGTAGCGAAAGCAACATAGTTCTAAACAACATCAACAGTAGTTTAGATACATAGGCTGTTTTCACAGTCATCTCCAACAAAAGCACAAGGGTGAGATGAGATATAGAATGACCATGCCCATGGTCCTATTCCTCATCCACTATAGGAGCAAAGCAGTGCTTACAGTAGCCGTGGTACATCATGTTATCTGCAACAATACGGAAATAAACCCTGAGTATGAGAAGGTACTCAGCTAGACTTACCTGCCATAAACAAAAAATAAGAGACACAAAGGATCATGCAAGGCTTATAAGTGGAGCTGGTTGACATCCTTTGCCTACAATCCAATATTTATCTAGTATCTTTTAACTTATAAATAACAAGTTTATTATTCTTGTTCCATTCTAGATTAGCATCTACCCTATGCCAAACATGTTGTGTACCATTAAATCATCACAATAGTAACCATATCAAGTTGAGCATTTCCATAATCCACATAACCATTACTTTCATCAATTACTACGATGAAGGGGGCTCATGTCAAGTTCTCACTATCCGGGAGAGATGGTGATTCGATTTGATTCCTACCTAGCTGGGGAATTATTCCTAACACACACCCACACACCCCCCATCAAGGTCACATTGGGTCACCTTTGGTACAACTTAGGTCCAAATCGTGGGTAAGACCAGCGCTGCACCCTCAAAGATACTTCCAATCTGCTAGGAGACTCAGGACTCGAACCCGCCCTTGGACTCATGCCATTGGCTCTCCACACATCCTTACTGCCTCCAGGGTGCGCACTTTAACTGCTCGTATCCCCGGCCTGAGTTGAGCTACTCGGCTTCATGGTCATAACGACTTATCCGGACAACTATGTGAGAGGCATGCGTTCAATATGATAAGAGGGCCACCAATGGCTGGTCCTTAAACGACATAGACGGAATCACTATATGTCACCACACCTAACATATAAGATTCCATCCGGTCTCCAATTGTCAACATCACTAGGTTATGTTCTATGATAGCACAATATAGTCAATCGTGATCAAGTCACCACCTATAGCTCGCAGGTGATAGGAAATCACCCGACTTCTACCGGTCTAAGCATGGCTAAGCATGAAATTCGATCCTAGACCTACATAGGATTCAAGATAGATATTTCTAGACAAGGAAAGTATATGCAACAAGTGGTTCCAATCAACTCTTATAACCTAATGCATCAAACATAAAAAGACTCAAGTAATATCTTGTAAAACATGGAAGACTTAGAATGCTCCGGAGCTTGCCTTTCACAAATGTGGCCAGCTAGTGGTCAAGGCACTCTTGGAGATGATCAACTTTAGGCTTGCCTTCACCTGGAGCTTCTTGGTGCTGAGCTTCCTGGTTCTGCTCTTGTGGATCGGCTTCGAGTTCCACCAATGTGATTTCTTTCGCTGCACCTATTGCATGCATATGCATAAAGTAAGTATCATGGATGCATAAGAAGGATTGTGAATGATATGACATGAGAACATGAATGATTCTATGCAGATGATTATATCAAGTTAGTTAGATGATAACCAAGTTGAATTCTTATTTACTGAGTAGGTACATATCTCTTCTCTACAATTTTCAAGAATCCACACTAAGTCCATTTCTGGATCACAGCAGAGCAGCTACAAGTTTAGATCATAACTAGAGTTTTACTCAACCAATTGCTGTGATATAGGTCTTTCTGGAAAGCTCATAAAATTTCCTACAACTTTCATTTAGTCATCATAAGATGATTTAATAGTTATTGAGGTTAAACAATTCAATCATCCAGATCTGTCCAGTAGACAAGCAAATTCGGACAGCAGACTTCTAACAGCTATAACTCCCAAACCGTTTAATATATTACCATGAAAATTTGACACAAGTAAGATCAGTAAGTTATCTACAACTTTGTTAATAACAAGTTTCACAGGAAATGTAGTTATCATCATGAATTTATCAATACAACAGAAACTACTCCTGCAGCCATCTAGCAGAATTATAAAGCAATAATTAAGTAGTTGCTTATAACCAATCAACTTTAAGCACAACTACCTTTATCAATAGAGCATATGCATCACAAGGGCCATATAAAACATTATGTTTATGCCAAACTAATGTATTTAGATACCTTTATTAATTTCTTTAGATAATAAGGTGATTTACGAGATAAATATTTCTAGTGTTCCATAAATTCAGAGAAAATTACAATAGCATACATATGACCCCAAAAGTCTACTGTGCAAATTTCATACCAATTCGATAAGTATAACCCTCTATTAAAAAATGTCAAGTTGCTAAGGTTTACATTAGCAAAAATAGTTTAGTTTATTGAAAAGTGTCAAGCAACAGATTTTATATTTTTCTTAGCTTCCCTAGAACCCATTAACACTGTACAAAAATTTGCATGGCAATATGTTACTTATTTTTATCCTTATGAATTTCCTCAGAAAACACCATTTATTAAAAGATAAATAGAAAGACACTAATCCAATCAAGTTTACTTCAAGTTTAGTATTTTTCCTAGCTAGAGCATCTCAACACAAGATCAGAAAAATTGGAATCACAATTTTATCATTTCCCTAGCTCAAGTTGTGTATTTTACAAGATTGCAAACAATTTAAAAGCACCTATTTAGCTCCATTTAATTCTCCTAGAAAAATACTAGAAATAGTGCATTTCATATTTTTATCAAATACTACACTTCATGATGAATCCAACAAAATTGGGTTCACCCCATTTGGACACTCCTAGCTCTAGATATGAATTTTTGAATCATATAATCAAATCTGTGAAAACAAATCAGAAAATCAAATAATACACAGACTGACAGATGGGGCCCGCTGGTCAGTAGGACCCACACATTAGCGACTCCAGAGCAGAGGAGGTGCTCCGGCCAGCCCTATGTCGCTGGTGGCGAGATTACCGGCGATGATTGTGACACCAACGAGTTCCTCTCATCAAGCCACGTCGATAGGTGGTGACTACGTGACCTAAGGTTCATCGGAGATGGCTTGCCAGCGACAATTACGGACGACGGAGGTAGCACGATGGTACGCCGGCATTCTTCGGCCATCGCGTGCTCCGGTGAGGTGTGCTATGGCTACATGGAATCTTAACAATGCTATCTATTGTGGTTAGGGCTCTGGTGAGGTGGCGGTGAGCTCTGACCGCGTGCATGCCGCGGCGGCGGCGCATGGAGCACGGTGGTGCTCCCACCATTCTAGCTAGACGATAATGAAAGATAGGTCTTCATCATGCCATATGCAAGGTCTAGGGTCACTCAACCTAAGACGAGCGAGAGAGGAGGCAGATCATGGACCAGCTCGGCAACGGCGAGCTCGAGTGCCACGGCGGCCATGGCGGCCGCGCGTAGAACGACGATGAGTTCCAACGCAACCAAGCGGTTGTGTCAAACTGGATAATGGATTAAGATGCTAGGACCTACGACGAAGACCAGACAAGGGAGAGAGAGAGTGAAGGTGCTCGGATTGTGGCTAGCCACGGCGAGCATGGAGCTCGGTGGCGCTCCGGCGAGAACATCGGTGGTGGAAATGGCAAAATGCGCCCCTACCTAGACTCGAAGTGCTTGGCAAAGGGGTGGAGGTTGTAGCGCATTACAAGGCGGAGCTGTTGGCGCGATCGATTGGAAAATGATGCGGCGATGGCGATGGCCCAGTGGTGCCCATGGCCAAGCACGGTGGCGACATGAAGGAGAGGGAAGGCGTGCGAAGGTCCAAGGAATGGATTGGCTCTTCCATTGAGAAAGCAGAAAGACCCTGGTGGCCTGATGTGCCAGGATCCTTCCCCTTTCTCAAGGAAGGGTAGTAGGACAAGGACTTGACAAGCCATCGAGCGATGATAGCGGAGGCATAGCGATCATGTAACTGGCGACTCGTTCTTAGAAAAAGCAAGACAAAAGTTGGAGCTCGGATCATCGCTAAAAGGTTTGGCCTAAGGCCTCGAGTTCTCCATCCAAAGTGCAAAGCACTTGCCATGGTTACGCATCCACCTGCACTTGCCAAAATTTTCCTCCAATAATTCGCTAGAGTCCTTCCACCCTCAAACCAAAGCAGTCCACCCAAAAATAAAAGGACAAGTCAAGTACTACAACTTTCACCAAAGTCTCTAGTGTATAGTTCAACTTAGGTCAATCATACAACTTGAAAATGCCATCATCGCTTAGAGCCAAATGGGTCGAATCATGAATACAAAAGATGAAGAAGAGAAGGGGCCAAAGGAGGGGATTGAGGGTGCCGCATCCCACATGTGGGCTAAGCAATCTTTAGCCTAGATGATGTGCCATGAGCAGCTCAATGCCTTGTGATCATCCATGCATGCTTAACATCTAGGGTGGGGCCTTGAAGACCTTAGCAGCCTCCTAGGTGCCCCTTCAATCTTGATTGTGAAAGACGATTATTCTCACACATGTTTCCTCGAGTTGATGATGGCCATAGTAAAGGTGAAGTCAGGGAACCACTGACAATGAGTCAAGTCCTCGCTCCACTTTACACCACGTGCACCGGCCACTCCGTGCATGCCTCCTCGTGGGACTTGGGGGGATCCGTCTCCCCGGGCCCATCGACTACCATCAACATTCTAGATCCACCCACACCAACTGTAGCTGCTCCTCCTCCACCAGATTTGCTCCATGTGGCTCTGACGTCCCATCTCCTAGATGAGACAGGATGGCGTGGGGGTGCATGCCATAACTCCTCCACTAGGCACGATGGCCTAGAGGCGATCAAGGCGGGGCACCGCCCCAGATGCACAAGGCAATAGCAAATAGGGGCGTACAGGCGCCTCTGGCCAGCGACACACATTTTTAGACCGGTGGCTAGAGGACTACCACCACAATGGCCATGAATTCATCATCTACCTCCCCTACCCTAGATGGAGCTTGGCTGATGGGGCCGGGTGCTCGGGTGGTGCATGCCCCAAAACCAACCAACCCCCTAGGGAAATCCAGAGTTGGGTGGGAGCCTCCGAGTAGTGGCCCCAACATCATCAAGGCCAACTTGATCAATGCCTTCATCTATCGTGATGCTCAAGGCGTGCTCCTTGCTCCCCGATCTATGGCCATAGGAGGTAGTACCCCCAGGCATGGAGGCTAGTCGAGAGGATGGGAAGGCCTACTACCACTGGCCCCTTAGTGGGGGCATGGGCGCTGGATGATGCCGATTAGGAACAAGGACCTAAGCATTGCGGGGAGGAGATGGTGCTCTTGATCACCTAGCCCATGGGCGTGGTGCATCTGGAGTCTTCAAAAGGAGGGCCCCTAGGCCTAAAGTCAAAGCAACTCCTAGATGAGTTCAAAAAGGGCTAAATCAGTAGCTTTCCTCCTAGAGCCTCGCCGAGTCGAAGACCCATGCAGGTTGGTGACTCACGAGAAGGATCGACGCCATCTGCATCTGATCTTTGGGGGCCCCTAGGTGTATGAGCAACACCCATCACGATGAAGAGTAAGGCCCCATTCAGGCACAACACTCTTATCAATGGTCCTAGAAAGCCATCCCCACCAAGGAGGGTCGGTAACCATAAGATCGAATTCACCCCCGTGGTCATCCCGCCATCACGCTGTGTGAGGCTACGAAGGGCTAGGGCCTCAACATACTTCTAATGAGATCCTAACATATGGATATGTTAAGCCTCGGGTCCAATGGTTTTTATGGGACCAAAGAAGACCCCGGTGCATCCGACACCTTTAGGATCGATTGCTTGGGGCTTAGGGGCTCAACCGTGCTTCTCCCCCATGGCATCCCGATCTATGGTGCATCCGGCCCAAAGGGGTCACCACCATTGGCTCCTACCCGCTATAACGATGCCTAGGCGGTGCACTCATCACCCCAAGGCACTGGGCACAAGAAGACAAGCTTCGTTCTACCGATGCTCGGGGGCTCCCTAGCACCGCTCCCTAGACGTGGCCCTACCAACTACTCCCCTAATAGGGTCACATCCGGGGCGTGACACAAGAAGACAAAGCTTTCCCTCAGCCTCCCGGGGGCTCGAGGGCTCTAGGCCCACACGTCAGCCCCTGGAGCCAACCTCCTTCGCCACCAAGAAGACTCCAGAAGGTCCACCCGGGGGAGGCCAATCCAAGCCATCACAGCCTGACAAGCAGAGTGTTAGAACAGAGCAGTCAGACGATGCCCAAGGCTTCTTTGGCACCAAGACACCGCCACGGTTCATGGCGCACCGCTGGAAGACCCTCCTGGACTCTAGCGCACGTAGACCTATCTCATTATATAAGGGATAAGGTTCAGACCTAGGAGGGGGAGGATCCTAGATCGATGACTAGACACTCCATTCCATTCCATCCGCCTCCGCTCCACACAGGGAGTAAGGCAACCTAGAGAGGGGCACCAAGAGCTCTTCCTCCACATCCCATTGTCTTCCTCCTCTCTGAGGAGGGGGAAGGCTCCACTAGCGGTGAGGCAACCTTAGGATTAGCACCGAGCTAACCCCCTACCAAATCTCTCTCTACACTCTGTTGTAACCTCCTAGATTTTTGGTGCTCTTGAGTATAAGGATTATAAGCTGCTAGACATAGGGACCAAATTGGCCCAAACTAGGATAAACCATTGTGTCTTCTCTATGTCATTCTTGTGTTCCTGAGTCCACCCGAGCCACTGAATACCCGTACTCTGACACCAACTCGAACAACTATGCTTACCATGGTTTCAACCCCACGACACCATCCGTGCGCCAGTTCCTGCTTATATAAAGACGGGGGAGGCATAGATGGGCATAATTTTATCTACGTGCCGTTGTTGAGCTTACCTCCCTTTCTTTAATTCTTAGTCTTCCTTCGCCTCTATCCCCTTAGATCCAATCTAATGGAGAGCGTGGGGAGCTTGAGAATGAAGGTTCCTAGGCGGGCGACAGGCGAGCGTTCTGCCCGCCCATCCATCCTGCTTTCGTTGGGTAAGTCCTTGGACCGACCCAAATCAGGTGAACTTGGGGATTTGTGCTTCTTCTCACTGGGTGTTCCTCTAGGCTTCCTATGCTTGACGATGTGAGTCCTCCCGAATCACTAGGCGATGCTGCGGTGGTGGAGGCTGTAGCTCCTCTGGTAGTCACAATGGCTGGGGACAAAGCGAGCCGTCTCTGAGCATAGTGGGAGGCCGTACAAGAAGCGATGGCTAGGTCGGACTAGGAGGCAACCTATGCTATGATGTCTCATGCCAAGGACCAGGCGCGACTTCTCGGTGAGTTTCCGGTGAGATTTCCCTGTTCATCCTTCTGAGATGTCTTGCTTTGATGAGTGGTTGCTTTGATCATGCTTCCTAGTCATCCAAGAGCAACTGGCTGCTGCCCAAGGCAAGGTGGCGAGGCTTCATGATGCCAACGCCATTCTAGCCAAGCAAGTGATGGAGATGAAGCGCGACCGTGCTGCTGCTGCGGCTAATTCTTCCGCCACGGCGGTTAGAGCGGGTCAATTTTGGGACCATCATGCTGCCTTGCTGGAGGCGTGCGGTGGTGCTATTAGCGCGCTCTCACCGGTGGAGGTGAGTGTAGAGGAGCGCCTTGGCAACATCCCGAGGTGGTTTAGAGAGGTGGTTCGTCACATGGTTTGTCATGGAGCCATGTTGGAGTTGGCGGCCGCTACACTTGGAAGCAGCGAAGACCTTCATGACATGGCAGTCAGGTTTTCGCTAGTGGAAAGACCCGACGATGTTGGTGCACTGGCTATGGAATTTAGGGGCACAACAAGCGCCATTGCCGAATATGAGAGAGTAGAGGATGTAATATGGTCTGCTCCCCATGATGTGTAAACTGCATTGGCCTTGGAATAAAGACTTTTGCACTTTATGGTTTGCGTTCTCTTGAGTAATGGCTTGGTAACTCATGTAATGTTAGTTGTAGCCCCTGGATCACCGCAATAGGTTAACATAACATATCGCGGTGATTGACTGGAGACCCTAACATGACTTGCCTAAATGTCGTATACTCTTGGAATTTTTTTGATTGGGTAGCCCCCGAGTGCCTCCGTAGATCAGTGTGATCTATTGGGGAGCTCAATTTAAGCCTAGGGACATACTAATTGTCAGTTTGATCAGAGTCTACTACCATTATTATGGGTTGGTTGTCACACCGCCCGTGATTTGGAACCTAGTATAGGGTTACCTTTTCACACGTAGAACCATCGCAACAAGTCGATGTTCTAGGCGTTCGTGTAGAACTGACCATTCATGTTTGCTAGCTTATACGTTCTCAACTTTAGCACTTTAGCCATGATAAATAGTCCTTCCCAAGGAGGTGTGAATTTGTTTTTCACCTTGGTTGTCTGCACTCGACGCAGAACCAGATCGCCTTTCATGAAGTTTAGTGGCCGAACGTGCTTGCTGTGGTACTTGCGTAGTTGTTGCTGATATCTTGCAGAGTGGACAAGTGCCGTTCCATGAGGCTCATCGAGGGAATCCCATAAGGCTTCCTCTGCTATTTCCTCATCATGGGTTTGAACACGAGGAGAGGCATAGCCGATCTCCTTGGGTAGTACCGCGTCTACGCCATAGATAAAGAAGAAAGAAGTGAACCTCGTTAGCCTAGTAGGAGTGATCCATAGGCCCCATAGGACCCGCTGAAGCTCCTTGACCCATCTACCCTCGAACTTTTTCAGTTTCTTGAAGATTCAGGGTTTATGGCCTCGGAGGATGCAACCATTCACCCTTTCTACCTGACCGTTAGTCTAGGGGTGGGCCACTGCAGCCCATCTTACATTGATCTATTGTTCATCATAGAACCTGACAAATGCGCTCCCTGTGAACTAGATGCCGTTGTCAGTAATGTTCTTGTTCATGACCCCATACCAGTTTATGACTTCTTTGATGAACTCGATTGCCGCCTCCAAGCTAGCTGTAGCTATAGGCTTGACCTCGATCCACTTGGTGAACTTGTCGATCATGACAAATAAGTGGTCGAAGCCCCTGGGGGTAGGTGGGAGTTTCCAGACAAGGTCAAGTCCCCAAACGGCGAAGGGCCATGTGATTGGGATCGTTTGGAGCTCTTGAGGGGGATGTGTTTTTGCTTGGCAAAGTACTGACATCCCTCATAGGTCCTCATGATATGTTGTGCGTCCTTAACCGTGGTTTGAAAAAATAAAACCCTTATCGAAAGGCCTTACCCACCATGGTGTTTGGTGCTACAAGGTGGCCACAAGCCCCCGAGTGTATATCTTGCATGAGTCTTTTCCTGTCTTCCGTGGGTATGCACCATTGCAAGATTCCGCTCATGCTTTTATGATGGATCTTGTCATCCCTCATAATGTAGGATTTGGCTCTTTGACGTACTCGATCGGCATCATCCCTATTGTAGGGAGGATGCCATGTCGCAGATAGTCGATGAGCTCCTACGCCTAGTCTGGGCTAGAGCCTGTGGCCTTGGTGATGGTGAGTATGCTCGGCTCGGGGAGAGGTTGAGTTTCAACTTCCTAGTGTGCCGAGGGTCTCGTGAGCTCATTGAGGAACATGCTTCCTAGGGGCATGTCTAGGGTCAAGCCGATTCTAGCGAGGCTATCAGCCTCCTCGTTGTCCCTTCGAGGGATGTGGCATAGCTTGAGTCTATTGAACTTTGCCTCAAGTTTTCTAACCTCAGCACAATAGGCTTCCATCTTATGGTCACGGCACGCTAAGGATTTCATTACTTGCCCGATGACAAGCTCAGAGTCTCTTGAGGTGACAAGTCTCCTGACCCCAAGGGTGATTCCGGTTCACAGCCCATGGAGCAGGGCCTCTGTACTCTGCTATGTTATTGGTAGCACCCTCAAAATTTAAATGGAGTACATACCTCATTTGGTTCCCACTGGGGGAGACCAAGACAACTCCCGCTCCCGCTGCTTGTAGCATCAAACAACCATCGAAGTACATGCTCTAGTACTCCAAGTCGGTTGCAGCCGGTTCAATGTTTGCTTCTGTCCATTCAGCACCAAAGTCCGCTAGGGCGTGGGATTTTATGGACATGCATGTCCTAATTGGCTATCCGTCTAGTCATGTCCCAATTGTTCATGATCTCTCCTAGCGGAAAGGAGGTCACCACGGTAATCGGGTGCGCATCAAAGTAGTGAACCAACTTATTCTTTGCCAAGTGCACCCCATAGAGTATCTTTTGGATGTGTTGGTAGTGAGTTTTGCTCTTAGCCAGTATTTGACTGAGGAAGTATACCGGTCGCTGGATGATCTGAATGTGGCCTTCTTTCTTTCTCTCTATAACTATAGCCACGCTAACCACTTGGGTAGTAGCTGCGACATACAGAAGTAAGGGCTCTTCTTCGTAAGGAGACACCAAAATGGGGGGTTTAATGAGAAGTCCTTACTATTGTCGAAAGCTTTTTGAGCCTTCGGAGTTCATCGCCAGTCTAGCGTCTTGCGTAAGAGTTTGTAGAGGGGGAGTCCCTTCTCGCTCAGTCTAGAGATAAACTAGCTTAAGGAAGCCAGACATTCCATGAGCTTCTGGGTGTCTCTCAACGCTCGAGGAGGTCCCATATCGAGGATGGCTTTGACCTTCTTTGAATTGGTCTCAATCCCGCGAGCCAATATGATGTAGCCAAGTAGTTTGCTAGATGGTACCCTGAAGGTACACTTTTCTAGGTTGATCTTGATCTTGAACTTTCAGAGATTTTTGAAGGTCTCCGAGAGATCTTGAATAAGATTCCTAGCTTTTGATGATTTTACAATGATGTCATCGATGTAAGCTTCAGCATTTTTGTCGATCTGCTCGTGGAGGCAGTGCTTCATATAGCACTAGTAGGTAGCCCCCATGTTCTTCAGCCTAAACAGCATGGTGACATAGCAGTATGCTTTGATCAGGGTGATGAATGAAGTAGCTAGTTGTTCAGACTCTTACATCCGGATCTGGTGATAACCAGAGCAAGCGTCGAGGAAATAGAGTAATTTTCATCCCGTAGTGGAGTTGATGATCTGATCTATATTGGGTAAAGGGTAAGGATCCTTTGGGCACACCATGTCAAGGCTCATATAGTCAACATACATTCTCCACTTGTTGTTCTTTTTGGGCACTAGGACAGGGTTTGCAAGCCAGTCTAGATGTAGGACCTCCCAGATGAAGCCCGTGTCGAGGAGCTTGGCTATTTCTTCTTCTATAGCCCTATGCCTTTCATCGTCAAACATCTCAAGCGTTGCTTGATTGGCTTGGCATCGGCCCCGATTCTTAGGGAATGCTCGGCGATCTCCCTCAGGAATCCTGCCATGTCTGAGGGTTTCTAGGCGAATATATCTCGATTGTCAATCAGGAATTTTATGAGATCGTCTTGTTGTGTCTAGTTTAGGCTCCTCCCAATGTTCGTGGTCTTACTCAGGGTGGTTCTCTACAAGCTGACCTTCCTTGAATCTTCCTCGGGCATAAATGATGGGGCCACGGTTGGCTCGAGGCCTCGAACAGGGCTAGTGGTAGCCTCTTCTCTTCGGGAGGTGGAGACTAGAAATTGAGATGTGGAGGCATTGTCATCGGAGCCCCGAGCCTTGTCCCTGCATGAGGACATAGTCAAGCTCGCGCTACGTCGAGTCCAAGTTTTGGACTACGTTCTCAATAGCATGTAGGTCGCACTGATAGGCATTTTGAAAATCTCTAGAGATCGTGATGACACCGTTAGGCCTCGGCATCTTCATCTTTAGGTATGCATAGTGAGGCACAACCATGAATTTAACAAAACATGGCATGCCATGGATGGCGTGATATGTGTCCTCAAAGTCCACAATCTCAAAGGAGAGTATCTCCTAGCGAAAGTTCGCTGCCTCTCCGAACGTAACCCGTAGATCTATGATGCCAAGAGGCCTCTTGAACTAGGCACATTTATTTGTGCCAATCTTTAGTTTTTCAAAAGTGTCCCAATATATCAAATTGGAATCCCTTCCTCCATCCATGAAGATCTTGGTGGCACGGACAGTTTTGAGCACTGCGTTAACGACTTGGGGGAACCTGCCGACTTCAACCGAGTGTTTGGGTTGGTCACTTTGATCAAAAGTGATCGGGTGCTCTGACCAGGGAAGCCGGGTCGTTGCTACAAGTATCGCGATGTGAGCCCCCCGAACAGTAGGTGTATGTCCTGAATCTGATCGGGTCCTAGTATGGGCGCGAATTGTAACACCCTAAAAATTTGACCTAGTTTTAAAAATCACTAAAAATTTGAACTTTTTAAATTTTGCATAGGAGATAACACATATAGCTAACCTAAATAATTTTTACAAATAAAATAACATAGGAACATAAAAATACATGTGTGCAACCTTGTGTGTGAATGCTTGCTTTACTTGTTGAACTTATGGTGGCACCCTTTTACACACTCATGAATTCAAATTTAAATTTGAAATCATTTAAACATATGCATATAGAGATAGGAAATAGAAAAGGACATTGGAAATAGGAAAAGCTTCATGGGCTCCTTCTCCTCCCCACCCTCCTCTTGGCCCACAGCGGTAGCCTAGCCCTTCTCATCCTCCCTCCCTTCCTCCCGCACGAGCCGGCACAGCGAGCCGTGGCCTAGCTCGGCCCGGCATCGCCCGCTTCCCCCCCTCTCTCTCCCTCCTACTGATGAATGGGCCCCACGCATCAGCTCCATCGCCTACCTCGCGACCAGCAGCCATACGCGGCATAGTGCCCATGTCAACACCCGCCAGCACCACCCCAGTGCTAGTAGGACTTCAATGGCGGCACGGCGATAGCGAGACCCCACGACACCCCTCTTTCTCTCCTCTCCTCCCTCTTCCCCCTCACTATGAACGCTTCAACGGTCAGTGCCATGGTCACCGACGTGCTGAGCCACCAGAGTAGCCGCCAAGGCAACTCTGGCTGTGCACGAGCAAGTGCCAGCCATGGCTATGTGACTGGATGACATCAACGATGTGGCCGCATCATGGATAAGAATGGCCGTGAGAAATACCTCGCCGCCGGGACACCGGCCTAGCTGGCCTATAAATAGGCCAGACCGGCAGAGCTCTCCACCCCTAGCTCCGTCGAGGGTGGCAACACCCCATCTCCCCCTCCTATTCCCCTTTCCCTTCCTCTTTCCCCTCTTTTTCCACTTTTTCCTTTTCTGGTGTTCACCGCCCCCCTCGGCGCTGCCCTCTCCTTCCTTCTTCTTCACTGCGTCTCTGGCTAATTGGAGCGACCGCTGAGTCCCCAAACCTCTCCTCTTCCTTATGCAGTAGCTAGTAGGTAGTTTAGGTCTCTATGTTGCACTGTTCGTGTGAGTCCCGATCCGTCGAGCCGCCATGGCCGTCGGCCATCACCGGTGAGGCCACCCCAGGGCACATCACCACCCCCACTGTGTTTCTTGTTCACCCGCACCCACATACACATAGATAGCTAAGTAGTATAGGGCCTCTAGGGCCGAGTCTAGTGCATGGTGCCACCATGACCACTCCGGTGAGCCACCAGTGCCGCCACGGGCACCCGCTGCCGACGGTGACCCCACCACTGGCTGCGGTGTGACCCTACGGACCCTGTCCACCCCTCATCCACCACTCCCGATTACTAATGCTGCTGGCGTAAGCCGCTCTGGCGAGCCCTGTTCCCCCTCCTCTACTCCATTACCAGCGTGGGCACCTCCATCCACCGTTGTCCCCCCTCTTCCCCCTCCCCTGTCTCTGATAGGTGGGACCGGGAGGAAACGGCTTTGTCGTCCCCCTCCGTCCCCGTCAGTCTCTCTGTCCCTCCTCTTTCTTCACCGACACATGGGCCCATGGCTTAAACACCGCCACCGCCGTCACTGCTGATACAAGTAGGTGGCCCACCTACACACACACATAGCGCGGGGTACGCTTTAGAAAACGCTGGGTATACCCGGCTAGTGTATACAAAAAGTTAGAAATGCATTTTTCTATCTTAGAAAAAATTCCCAAAAAATTTGTAAATAAACTAGATGCATTAAGCAATTAACCATGTAGTTTGCACATATTTTCATGCACCAGAAAATGCATATAAAATTCCACCTAGTTAATTAGCTATAGAATAAACTTCTAAAATACATAACTTTTAAACCCAATCTCCTTTTTGCATGAAACCACTTCCAAAATTCCTCTAAAATCAAACCCTACCATTTGCATCTAGTGCCACCATATAGTTCTCTATTTGCTTTTGCCTTTTTCTTTCGTGTATAGCGGTAGTCTTATTTGACCGATACGTCCGAGTTATTGACGATAACCGTTAGGAGGACGAGGACCCGAGTTTCATAGACGTGCCGGAAAGTGTCAACGACGAAGGCAAGTCCTAGCTCCCCTCCCTACCATCTTGATTTAAACCACTGAAATGCTAAAACATAACTATGAGATTATTACCCAAGAGAATGAGCTCGGTTAATGTGATATGATTAACATAAATGGTTATCTTGTTATTGTATGAGCTCCACAACATGACTAGATTTAGGAATAGTAATGGAACCTAAAACTTGATAAACCTGAAACTAAACCCCGACATGGGGCGAGTAGTGGTAACCTACGGAGGTAGTTTATCATGGCAGGGATGCCTAGAGAGGATTCCAATGGGAGATGCTCGCCTCGGTCACATAAGGATCGGTTCGTAGTTCCTCTCGCCTAGTGAGTTATTTTCATACAGCCAAATGTCTATATGGGTAGGCTTGATCTTACACCCTGTTAGGTAGAAGTATAATATCTACTAGGAGGCTGGTGTAGGCAGCGGAATATCAGGAGCCGATATAGGGGATAGGTTTTCTTCCATATCTGGTTGGCATGGTTGCTATGTGATCTTCCACGTTAAGCCTTTGGTTTTTAGGCCGCGTTTGAGCCACTATTTTCTTGGCTGTGTTTGAGCCATGTTTTTCTTTTGTGATGATTTGGTATCATCACGTTTAGGGGGGATTTGGTATCTTCCTGGTTTTGTGTCTCCAACCCCTGAGAAGCCGTAGTAGAGTTATATGGACATCTAAGGTCACGTACATTCGGGTATGAGGTCTCATTGGGTCTATTTCATCCACTGATCATGGATGAGGTTGCACCTATCGTGTGGGGAAATTTGTACACCTTTGTAGTGTTTATTAAATCTATTCAAATAGCCATGTCCTTGGAATGGGCAAATGCTAGGATGGAATACTATGATTAGCTTTACTTTTATGTGTAATGAAACTGGTAATGGAATTGATGCTAACCCAGGTACTAGTGGGAATGGTAATACTCCGCTAGGACCCAACCCTTAATTATAATCACCACTACACTTCTATTTCCACCCTATGGTTGGAACTTGCTAAGTACGTATGTACTCACCCGTTGTTGACTCATAGACCTCAGCACAGAAGAAGACTGTGACTTCAAAGATGAAGCGTACCATGAGGAGTAGGTTTCTCGTAAGGAGATACAATCGTAGGAATGTGACATCGAGGCTAGGGTTTTATCTGTGCTCAAGTTGCCTGTGGATAGGATGCCATTTCATTGTGTTATAATTCCGCTTTAGAGACCACCAATAATGCCGTTTCACGGCCATAGTCTTCCGCTAGCTATGTAGCCCATGACTAAGCCCCCTTAGGCCACTGTTGTAGACCTTATTTTAGATATCAATAAAGCTCGGAACCCTTTGATAAATATATATGTGTACCATCCCTATGATTAGTGTGTATTTGGGTGTGATCCTGGAGCAAATACGGATGCACTGAGAACTCTCAAATTGAGGGGCCGACAGAGTGGTATCAGAGCCGAGCTGGACCGTAGGACAAAGCCCTAGTATTGGAACACGTTAGATAGTTTTATAGCAATAGGAATAACCGCAAACCTAAAAGTAGTAAAGGCAACAAACCCTTCTCATTGTCGTTTCTCATTTTGTTGCAAAATGTTCTAACCCTTGTGGTAAATTTTACAGCAATAGATGACATATGGGAATGTTCGGACTATTTGACCACTGGAGGATTCCACCGCTCCTTTGGGAGACACTTCAACGCTTGGGTACACCAAACCTCCCACATACTACTATTGCGAGTGCGATGTGGAAGGTGTACTTCAGTGCGATATGCACCTACATATTACCGAAGATCCAACAAACATTGTGTTCAAGGTCAGATGCATCCCAGCAATCAGAAGAGAATTGAGTGACACATGTCACATTGCAGCACGACGGGCTCTCATGAACATTTGTCAGGAAAATAAAGCAGAAATCAACAACACCCATGCAAAGTTCTTCCTAGTGATGGATCATACTTCTCTGGTTTGGCGCAAGAAGATTAAGGCATTGGAAAAGGCAAAGCCACAAATGTCGGAGTACACTCTCATGACTACAGCCAAGTACCTACATGCCCTCAACACTCTCTACGAGAACCAAGAGATAGAGTTGAAGATCAAGAACACCAAGCTCAAGGAAGCAGAAGCTGAGGTTCAAGCATTAAGGAAGGAGCTACTCATGCTAAACTCATAGTTGTCAACCATGAGAGAAGAAAAGGAACAATGCAAGCAAGAACTACAAAAAGCCCTCGAACGCCCGAAGACATGGAAAAGAAGGAGAACCTACTAAGGGAGCAACTATCACAACATCAAGAAGACCGCTGGGGATGCAAACACCATTGGACCCACCCAAATTCTTAGGAACGGATGCTAAGGGACATGCATGTGGACCTCATGATGGGACCTTCGCGTGATACAGTTCTTGTAAAATAAATAATGAGAACTATAGTAACAAGTAGTAGTGTCTAGTACCCGAGTAGTAGTAGTAGTAAGCCTAGTTATCGCTTCGATGTCATTAGAAGTACGAGTAAATGCGTAGTAATCACTCTAGCAGTTGTTGTATGATGCACCCCTGTATCATATATGTATGACTGTTCGTGTGATATATGTATTGTGTGTTTGTTTGTGTATGTACTTGCTTGTTATTTTATTTTTCTCGCACCCAAATCTAGGAGGATGTCTTCTCATCTTTGCCGTTCCATGGCAACAGATGCAACAAAGGTCCGATAGGATACGGGATTGCCGTGAAAGGTCCGCCGAAAGGCAGGTTCATGAGGAAGAAGAGCCAGTTGCACCTAGACCTAGAGGTAGGCAGAATAGAGGCAATCGTAATCATAGGCATGGGCTTGAATAACCGCAAGAGGATAACATCCAAAATATAGAAGATGTACCTAAAGAAGATGAAGAAGTTGAGCAAAATGTTGGAAATTACCCAGTGCAAGGGGAGGAACCCCCACCATCTCCACCAACATTGGCAGAAGTGATAGATCAACAGACTTGGCTATTGGAAAATCTTGCAAGAAGGCAGGATAATGGTAATGGACAAGGGGAAAAGGCCGCATTCATGAGACTTCACCCACCAACATTTGATAGCACTAAAGATGACCCATTGTCAGCCAATGATTGGTTGCGTACCATCATCAAGAAACTAAATGCAGTAAGAGCCACAGATGAAGAAAAAGTTATTCTAGCCACTCACCAACTGGCAGGAGCCACGCGGTGAATGGTGGGAAAACTACCAAGATGCAGCTAATGAGCCAGAAGCCATTACATGGCAAGAATTTATGGAGAAATTCCATGAATATCACATCCCTGAAGGAATCATGGAGATAAAGGCAGAATAATTTCGTTCGCTGAGACAATGTCCAATGACAGTAAACCAGTACATCAAGAAGTTTATGAAGCTAGCGTGATGCGCACCGGAAGATGTTAACTCCGACAAGAAGAAGCAGAAGTGTTTTAGAAGAGGAATCAATGCATCCTTATGAGAGCAAATGGTCACTCACATCTACCCAGATTTCAACACGTTGAAGAACCGCACCATTCTATTGGAAGAAGAACGTGTCAGAGGTGAAGGAGAACGGAAGCGCAAATTTCTGATACAACGTGCTCACCAACAAGAAAGAACACAAAGAGTCCGCAGCAACAACACTGCACCCACAAGGTACCAGCCGACTATGCAGTATAGGACTTCTGAGACCAACACTTCACAAACCACATCCCACTACAAGAACAACAACAGCAACAACAACAACAACAACAACAACTAGCCCAAGAGTACCAATAACACTACAATGGAGACCTATTTTGGATGCCGACAACCAGGACACCATGTATCCTAATGCCCTCTCAAAATAGAAAACTCTTCCCCTGCTCAGTCTATAGCCAGCAATAAGACCACCGCCTTAGGAACTAGACGCTCAGCGCCTCAGAACTCTGGACCACTGAGAAGGAATGCCCTAAATTTTGGCATGGCCGTGTGAACCACATTAATGCAGAGGAAGTACAAGCAACACCTGATGTCATGTACGGTGAGTTCTAGTAAACTCCACTCTCGCAACCATGTTGTTTGATTTTGGCGCATCACATTCATTTGTTTCTGCTTGTTTTGTGCTTAGAAATAGATTAAGAACACTGTTAGTTCCCACCCCTTTATTAATTCAACCCCCTAGAGCTGTCCTCAAATGCACCCTCAAGTGTACTCGGGTGAAGATAATGATAGATGGAGAAGAATTTCAAGCAGACCTAGTAGTATTGAAGACAGAAGGTTTGGACATAATATTAGGAATGGATTGGTTAAGGAAACACCATGGCACTATATCTTGTAGCGACAGAGCAGTAACCTTGATAAATCACAAAGGATTAAAGGTAGAATGTCACCCTCAAGCCCCAAAGTAGAACCAATGGTTTATAGTATGCAAGCAGCAAGCATTGAAGAAGTACCAGTAGTATGTGAATACCCTAATGTGTTCCCTGAAGAGTTATTGGATTGCAGCCAATGAATTAGAAGAATTGAAGAAGCAGTTACTAGAGTTACAAGAGAAAGGATATATCTGACCAAGCTCATCCCCTTGGGGATCACCAGTTCTATTCATGAAAAAGAAAGATGGCAGTCTTAGGATGTGTATTGACTACCGGCCACTCAACGAAGTCACCATCAAGAACAAGTACCCATTACCAAGAATTGATGACCTACTTGACCAGCTAAAAGATGTCAAGTATTTCTCCAAGATAGATCTCAGATCAGGCTACTATCAACTGAAGATTCGGCTCAGCAATATACCAAAGATCACATTCATGACCCGCTACGGACAATATAAGTTCACCGTAATGCCGTTTAGACTAACCAATGCCCCAATGTATTTCATGAACCTGATGAACAAGGTGTTCATGGAAGAAATGGATAAATTTGTAGTAGTGTTCATCGATGACATTCTCATTTATTCAAGAAGTGTCGAAGAACATGAACATCACTTGAGAGCAATCTTGAACAAGCTACAAGCACATGAGTTGTATGCCAAGTTTAGCAAATGTGAGTTTTGGCTACAAGAAGTCGCTTTTCTAGGACACATTATCACCGCAGAAGGAGTAAAAGTAGACCTAGAAAAGGTCAAGGCTGTATCAGAATGGAAGCAACCAACCAATGTGACAGAAGTTCGCATTTTTCTTGGACTAGCAGGCTACTACCGAAGATTTATTGAAGGACTTTCAAAGATTGCAAGACCCATGACATCCCTGACACAGAAAGGAAAAGAATTTAAGTGGACAGAAGCTTGCGAGAAGAGTTTTCAAGAGTTGAAGACCCAGTTGACCATAGCCCCAATACTCACGCTACTAGATATACAGAGAAGCTTCATAGTATATTGTGATGCATCTCGACAAGGACTAGGATGCGTCCTGATGCAAGATGATAAAGTAGTCTCCTACGCCTCCAAGCAACTAAAGAAACACGAGGAAAATTAGCCAACACATGATCTGGAACTAGCAGCTGTGGTACACGCCTTAAAGATATGGAGACACTATCTCATTGGAAACAAATGTGAGATATTTATAGACCACAAGAGTTTGAAGTATATTTTCACTCAGCCTGATTTGAACCTACGACAAAGAAGATGGTTGGAACTTATCAAGGATTATGATCTAAGTGTACAGTATCACCTAGGAAAAGCCAATGTAGTAGCAGATGCATTAAGCAGAAAGGCATATTGTCACTACATGACAACTCTAAACCAAAGACCAGAGTTAGCACAGGAAGTTCGCCAACTAAATTTGCAAATTATACTGCATGTCACCCTAAATATGCTACATGTACGGACAACTTTGGAAGATCAGATAAAGCAAGCCCAAAACAAGGATGAAGAAATACAACAGTTCAAGGAGAAGAGTAGTAGGAAAGAACTTCCAGGATTCTGAGTTGACGAGCAAGGGAAGTTATGGTACGTTAAGCGACCTGATTTCCGTGAAGGGAACTCCACAGAGTCGAAGTGTAATAAGACCGTTGTAGATCATATTACCCAAATTCCAGTCGAATATCACATCCATACAACGATAATATCATAGTACAAATAGTGCGAAATTACATAAATTATTACATCGCCGCATTGGCGGAATCAAGAGTAGCATTCATTCAGAACAACTTGAAGATAAGATCGCCAAACTCGAGCATAGGAATGAACCCCTCAACCGTCAAACTCCTCGGAGCTATACTCCTCAGCAGAACCTCTGTGCCAAAATTTATCAGTACGATTTGTACTGGCCACTCCCACCCTATGAGCATTGCTTTGTGGAAATTGGATGCAAGTTGGGTATAATCAAAAGGAACCTATAAGGCTGGGGTTTCCTATGTATTAGCATATTAAGTACATAATAATAGTTGGTCAAGTTTTAACACCATTCCCACACCCATTCCACCCCATTCCCATTCTAGAGCCAGGTTTCGATCCTGGGATCAATATACCACCATCTCTACACCATCATCATACCACACCCATACCATCACTCAGTCGACAGGCCAACTCCCTCTCGGCACTGTCTCAAGGCCCGTAGCTTCTGGCTACATCCGAACACTCACTCCCGGGGGAAGAAGAGAAGGACTCATCTCACTATCTAGTTTAAGCGAAACCCAGGATAGGTCCATAGCCGACAAGTCAGCATATGTATCGATCGATCAACCATACACTCTGCAGAGGTTTTACATAACCACAAGATCCGCCTTCCTCACTGACCGTCGTCAACTAGGCTGATTCCGGCCGCTTGCTAGCCTAGGATAATGCCACTCTACCATTCAGCCCTGGTACACCCCAAGTCTAGTCTGGGGTGGCTGAAATTGTGAGTCATGAGCCGGGTCCACAAGGTCTCCATGAAGTCTCGGAAGGGTGTGGGGGAAATCCTCCGTGCCCCGTACCTCCTTACACTATCCGCTATCAACCTAGCAGTAGTGGCAATATCCTACCAAGTAGTCCGGCCGTCCCGCACCATATAGGGTGAGTGGTACGTAAGGCTTCCCGGTGAATCTGAGTACTAGTAAGTCCTTAGGAATGACCAAGCTAGAATGTCTTCATCAGGGTTTCCATTTACCGTGCCACCACAGCACCTCCACCCTGGGCTCCTCCCATCACAGGTTCACACCCAGGGCCACCTCATATACCATTTACCCACCACAGGTATCCATTCCAGGGGTGCCCAGGTAGCACCCCACGGCAAGACTTGCCCTAGGCTCATCGTATACTCCAACTTGGTCGACACAACCCTCACCCTCCACGCACCCAAGTCACACACGCAGCACTCTCCCCATAGTCCAGATAACAGCAGTTTCCACCACGCATCAATGTAGTGCAAGCGTAGTAGAAGTAATAAGCAATGAAATATAGTAGCAAGCGTGTGACTAGCCTAACAGCAGGGTGAGCAGGGGTAAGGTTGCGTCAAGGTAAAGGCCATCAAGAAAGCATACTACCATGCAAGTCCTATCATAGTGTGATTATAACAATGAAGTAAAGCACTAGCATTTCTATCTTAGCCATGCGTAATAGGTGCTACGAGATTGGGTGGGATGTGGCACCTTCAGTATAGTCGTCTCCGTACTCCTCACGGTACTCACGATCCTCGTCTGTCCGGTTCTCCTCCGAGTCTACAAACGATCGCATTATAGTCGCGTTAGCGACGTCTATAGAATAGCACAAAGAAACAATGAAAATTCAAAAGAGCCAAATGCACTCAAACATGGGTTCATTGTGTAGAGCTTGATTTTAGATGAATTTTGGTCCTGGTTTCGTATTTTCTGAGGTCATATGAATTAGTTATAAATTTCCAAAGTTGAAATCATTTCTGAAAAGGGAAAAAGGCTGAATTAATCCTGGGCTGACACGTGTCACGCTGTGACTGGTCCACGTGGCATGCTGATGTCAGCATGACGTTAGCATCTCGGTTCTAAGATGACAGGTGGGGTCCAGCTGACATCAGCAACATCATCAGTTCTGACAGGTGGGTCTAGGGGCTCTTGGGCCACTGACATGTGGGTTCGGTCAAAGTCAATGTCAGTCAACGACGAGTCAACGGTCAACGGTCTACGGTCAACGGTCAGGGTCACTGACGTGTGGGGCCACGGCTGCTGACGTCAGCAGCTGATGTCATCGTGACGTCAGCATGACGTCACCTTGGCTGTGTTGGCTTCTGACGTGTGGGTCCCGTGTGACGTTAGCATCTGTCATGTCAGTCCAGAGTGTCCGTGCCACTAACATGTTGGGCCAGGTCAACGGTCAACGTTGACCGATCAACGGTCAACATGGGCTGGGTCTCAAATGGGCTGTGGTGGGCTCGGGTTGGGCCGGTCTGGGCCGGGCTGACCCGGACACGTGGCAGGCTGTGACGCAGCCACATCACAACCTTGGGCCTCCACTGGGCTGTGGTCTTCGGCAGTGGGCGTGTGCGTGGCTCACGGTGGACCATGAGGCACTGGTCCATGGACCACAGATAGGTCTACGGTGGACCGAGTCCACCCTTCTTCTCTTAGGCGCGGTCCATATGCATAGGGTGCATGCGCGGGTGGCCGGCGAGGGGAGTTTCCCCTGTTTCCTCCCCGGCGTGTTCCCGCCGATGGCGAGCCTCATCGGCGAGCCTTGCCGTAGGCGCTGGCGTCCAATTGAGGAGGGGAAAAGCTTCCCCAGGTCATGGCGATCATGATGCCAGGGTCTAAGTGGTGGCCGGGGCCTTCCAGGGCATTGGCCACGGCGGCTGGCGGCTCGGCGTGGCGGCGCTCATCGGTGTGGCATGGTCAGGCTGTGGTGGTGGCCAAGAGCGTGTTTGGCGGGGCGCGTGAGTTTCCTGTGGCTCCAGCGAATAGGGCAGGCGAGTCAAGGAGGCGCCAGGCGCTCCCAGCGGTACTGGCCACGGTGGTCTGGTGCTCTCGCCGGTGGTGGCGGTGGTCTGGCCGGTGGTCTGGTACTCTGGCCAAGGGGCTGCGACTGACTATCGTCGACTTGGTCTACGCGGCTATCTTCCGGTCATCATGGTGATGCTCTACGGCTATGTTCTAGTCTAGCGAGGTGGTCGGGTGCGCCGGTGGTGGCTGCGCCATGGCGGCGGCGTCGTGAGCGTGGCCTGCGTGTGCTTGGCTACGGCGTCCATGGGGCTAGGAGGGGTCTCAGCAGCGAGAGGCTCACCGTAGGTGTCATAGATGATAGGATGGCAGTGCGGTGGCGGGTCGCGGCCATGTAGCTCCGGAGGTAGTGTAGAGCAGTGTCGCCCACTCCGGCTTCGGTGATCTCCCGGTCCTCCTCACGGCAGCGGCTCCGCCCTCTTTGTTCTTCTCCTCCCCTCGGCCCTCATGCTGGGTGGTCTGGTGGATGGCCACAAGTGGCGGCGGGGTGATGGAAGGGCGCTAGGGGCTCCCGGGCCGAGGCTTTTGTAGCCAGAGCTTCGGCCATGGCATGGACGAGCGGCTGGAGATGGCCAGGTGCGCGCGGAGGGCTGTGATCGCGTCGAGGCTAGGGCTACGGAGTCGCAATGCGATCATGGGTGCGATGGCAAAATCGAATCCTCGCTCTGTGGTCGAGAAGGTGGGGGACAGGGAGGGGGCAAGAGCATGGCTCGGCCATGGCCATGGCAGGCGCGCGGCAGTGGTCATGCATTGTGTGTGACCCTGTCGGGCAGCCAGTGCCTACGTGGCACCCATCCAACGGCTTCGTAGTCAGTTGTGAGGCACGGACGGTGGAGAAGGGCTGAGGTGGCATCGGATTCCCTCCCACGGCATCTGCGTTCTGTTTTTGCCGGAAACAGAGGAGGGGACCAAGGAAGGGGATGACGCCGGGGATCCACTCGTCAGCCAGCGTGGGGAGAAGGCGACGGCGTGGTGGCGTGTGGCTAGCAGCGTGGGCCACGCGCGGTTGGGCCAGGCCTGCTGGTGGCTGCGTGGGCCAGCGAAGCCGGTGACGACGAGCTAGGCCAGCTGGTGGTAGAAGGCAGGCTGGGCCGACTGGGCCGGTTTAGCTTTTTCTTTTTCTATTTTGTTTTTCTTCTTCTTTGTTTTGAATTCAAATTTGGTTTTGAAATTTGAATTCCAATTTGGTGCACCTTATTCATTGGAGTTTTTAGATATGAGGCCCACAACATTCTTATATAAATATTAGGAATTTATTTAGCTATTTTGTATAACAAAAATAGGTGTGGTTTTGTTATACAAAGATAGAATTAGTTTTTCTCTTTAAACCTTTATTCTTTGGTTTGAGTATTAATTACTTTATGGTATGTTTCTTTTAAGGAGTTTTTAGGCATTACATAAAACAGATGAAAATCCAAATCACAATTTTAGTTAACAATGTATGCAACACTTTGTTTGTTGGAAATTAAATAAACATAACTAACAAATGACATGCCATGCTTATGTGTTGACTTAGGTTGGGGTTAGGCCTAATGCATCTCTTAGGTTAGGTTTCTATACATGACACTCATCATCCCATGGGAGGTTTTGAGAAAAATTTTGTAGTTGGTATTTTCGATGTATGGATTTTTGGGTTGTTACAGTCCTACCCCCTTAATAGAATCTCATCCCCGAGATTAAAGCATAACGTACTCTTCGAAGTGGTAAGGATATTGTAGCCGAAGGTCAGACTCTTTCTCCCATGTTGCTTCTCTCTCAGTGTGATTGCTCCATTGGATCTTGCTCATAGGAATAGTTTTGCTTCGGGTCTCTTTGGTATCTCTGCCCAGAATTCTGATGGGATGTTCTTTATACTCAAGTGTATCTTGAATGTCAAGTGTATCAGTTGGAACCACTTCATCAGGCACTCTCAAACACTTGCATAGCTGAGAGACATGGAATATGGGATGTACACCCGCCAATTCCTCAGGTAGCTCAAGTTTGTAGGCGAGCTTTCCAATCCTCTTGCAAATCTTGTATGGGCCAACAAATCTAGGGGCAAGCTTTCCTTTCACATGGAATCTGACAGTCCCACGTAGCGGTGATACCTTGAGATAGACGAAGTCTCCCACATTGAACTCAAGTTCTCTTCTCCTTTTGTCAGCATAGCTCTTGTATCAACTTTGTGCAATTCTCAAATTCTCCTTCACTTGAGCAACTCCTTCTTCTGCATCTTGTATTTTAGCAGAATCAAAGAACGATCTTTCACCCGGTTGAGACCACATCAAAGGTGTCTTACAAGGTTTGCCATACAGAGCTTCAAACGGTGACATCTTGATACTGGCTTGGTAGCTGTTGTTGTAAGAGAACTCTGCATAGGGTAAGCATTTCTCCTAGTCAGAGCCATAATTCAGTACACTAGCGCGAAGCATATCTTCTAAGATCTGATTTACTCGTTCTGTCTATCCATCTGTCTGTGGGTGGTAAGCGGTACTAAAATCAAGTTTGGTTCCAATGGACTTGTGCAGAGCTTCCTAGAATCGGGACACAAACTGTGGACCATGATCAGATACAATACTAGAGGGAGCTCCATGCAGTCTGAGAATATGCTCAATATATAGATCTGCTAATTTTTCTGCATTGGTCTTGGTCTTCACTGGTACAAAGTGAGCAATCTTGGTTAAACGATCAACAATCACCCAAATGGAATCATTGCCTTTCTGTGAACAGGGCAATCCAACTGTGAAATCCATGGATATGCTCTCCCATTTCCACTCAGGAACGTCAAGAGGCTTTAGCAATCCTGTAGGCCTTTGATGTTCAGCCTTGACTCTATTACAGGTGTCACATCGGGCCACATGTCCTGCAATGTCCGTCTTCATGCCTTTCCACCAAAAGTGTTTCTTCAAGTCTTGATACATCTTCGAACCTCCAGGGTGAATACAATACTTAGAATCATGAGCTTCTGACAGAATTTCCTCTCATAGGGCTGGATCAGAAGGTACACAGATTCTGTCCTTGAACCAGATGGTCCCCTGTTCATCTTCATGGTGGTTGGTCTTGTAGCCTAGTTTCATCAGACCACAGAGATATTCGATCTCTTCACAATTTTTCTGAGCTTGATGGATGCGATCTGTGAGATCATACTGTATGCGGAGCTCATTCAATAAGCCATGCGGTAGTATCTCAAGTTGGAAATCATCAATCTCTTCCTTGAGCTTAGGTGGTACGGATTCAGTGATCAAAGTGTGACAGTAACTCTTGCGGCTGAGAGCATCTGCGACTACGTTAGCTTTTCCCAGATGTTAGTGAATTTTCAGGTCGTAGTCCTTGATCAACTCTAGCCATCGGTGTTGCCTGATATTCAGATCTTCTTGAGTGAAAAAGTACTTCAAGCTCTTGTGATCGGTGTAGATATCACACTTGTTGCCTATCAAGTAGTGCCTCCAGATCTTCAAGGCATGCACAACTACTGCTAACTCAAGATCATGGGTAGGGTAATGGTTCTCGTGTTCTTTCAACTGTCGAGAAGCATAAGCTATCACTCTTCCACCTTGCATCAATACACAACCAAGTCCTTGACGGGATGCATCACAATAGACCACAAAATCTTTGCTGATATCTGGCAATGCTAGCATAGGAGTTGTGGTAAGCTTCTGTTTCAATTCCTGGAAGCTTTGTTCGCACTCGGGCATCCATTCAAACTCCTTTGTCTTCTTCAGAAGGTTGGTCATTGGACGGGCTATCTTGGAATAAATTTTGATGAATCGGTGATAATATCCAGCCAATCCCAAGAAACTTCTGACTTCTGTCACATTACGGGGTTGTTCTCATTCTTTCACAGCTTCAATCTTAGCTGGGTCAACTACAACACCTTCAGCTGATAGTACATGGCCTAGGAAGGCAACTTCCTGTAGCCAAAACTCACATTTGCTGAACTTTGCGTAGAGCTGATGTTGGGCTAGTTTCTCAAGTACAGTTCTCAGATGATGTTCGTGTTCTTCAGTGGTGGGTGAATAGACAAGGATGTCATCAATGAATACTACCATGAACTTATCCAGATCATCCACGAAAACCTTATTCATCATGTTCATGAAGTATGTGGGAGCATTCGTGAGTCCAAAGGATACCACAGTGACCTCAAACTACCCATACCTAGTCACGAAAGCTGTCTTTGGGATGTCACTCTCTCGAATCTTCATCGATGATAGCCGATCCGAGATCAATCTTGGAGAAATACTTGGCACCTCAAAGTCGATCAAGTAAATCATCGATCCTTGGCAGTGGGTACTTGTTCTTGATGGTGACCTGCGTTCAAGTTCCGTAATCAATGCACATTCTCATTGAGTCATCCTTCTTCTTAACAAAGCGAACATGGGATCCCCAATGTGAAGCTAATCGGGTCCGATATATCCCTTGAGATGAGCTCATCAAAGCATTTCTTGAGCTCGGCAGTTCATCAACCGACATGCGATAGGGTCTCTTGGCAATGGGTCTGTTTCGGCAAAAGATCAATGATGAACTCTACATCACGGTGCGGTGGCATACCGGTAATTCTTCAGGGAATACATCGGGATAGTCTCGACTACAGGTACATCATGAATCTGTCTTTTCCTCTTTTGTGATTACGAACTTGCTTTAAGGGCACATAGGATAGAGGTGGACTTTCGGACTGGGGTTCACATCTAATGACTTGGCACGATGGGTGGGTCACTTGGACGTATCTAGGTGAACATGATATGATGCCTCGGTGAATGGTTAACCAATCCATGCCTAAGATGATATCTAGGTTAGTGGAAAGTACTTGAGGTTAGGTCGGCTTTAAAGATAAGACCCTTAATGGTAAGACTCACTCCCTACTGAGATGTGGATGCATTTTAGGTCTCCTAAAGGTGATTTGGTGATGATAGGCTTTTCACGTGGGGTTACAGTGAGGTCATGCTCTCGTGCAAACTTGGATGATATGTATGAACAAGTTGCTCTAGAGTCAAATAGAACTCGTCTTGAGATTGCCATTAACAAAAAACATACCGCATACACAACGTCAGGGGGTAGCCTGTGCTTCCTCGGCGTCCAGATGGTTGAGACGCGTCCACGGGTAGCGAGATCCCTTGAATCGAGACTTTCGAGCAACCTGAGTTCGAGGGCACTCAGCTGGCTTTGTGACCCGGTTAGCCACAAGCGAAGCAGGTGAAAGGCGCACCACCTGTAGGGGTTGGCACGAGTGCCTTCCAGTTTCCAGTGCCTGGTGCAGAGCGGTTCTGTGCTGGGTGTTCATTCACAGAGCGGGAACGGTTGAAATGGTCCTGAGTGTTGCGGTCCTGAGCATAACGGTCCTGGGTATAACGATCCTGAGCAGGGCGGAAGTATTTGGTGGTGTAGCCTCCACTACCCCTACTCGATCTAGGGTTGTCATCCCTGTTATGGCGTGAGCGTTCCCTAGATGGTGCATCTCTGCGGAACCTCTTGCGATCATGGCCATGGAAAGACTCCTTAGGCTTACGCTTCCTCTCCCTATACTCTTCTCTAGCTTTAGCACGGTCCTTCTCAATCTGGATGCAGCGATCCACCAGAGCATGCAACATGTTACTCTCAATACCGCCAAACTTCAGCTTGATATGCGGGTTAAGTCCCTTTTGGTAATAGTACAGCTTCTCCTTCTCAGAGTTCACAACATAGGAAGGTGCATAGCGCAGAAGGTTGGTGAAACGAGTAGTATACTCAATCACCTTGTCCTTTCCCATCTTGATGTTGCGGAACTCCACGGCTTTGGCCTCCATGATACCCTTGGGAATGTGATACTCAGTGAATGCTTCGGCAAACTCATCACACGAGATGTTGGCAGGGTCCTCATGGGAATCACTAAAACTGTCCCACCAGGCGCGTGCTGCACCTGTGAGCTGGTGTGCGGCAGCTCCAACACACTCATTGTTGGTGAAAGTGGTGAGACAAAGCTTCTTCTCCATCTCCTTGAGCTAGTCATCGTCCACAAGCGGGTCAGGGTCGGTGCCATCATAGGTAGGTGGCCTTAGCTTCAGGAATCCCTTTAGCTTCCTTTGGAAGTCATTCTGCTGACCTCCCTGGCGATGGTTTGCTCCATCAATGAGGGCTGCAAGAAGCTGGGTCTGCTGCGCCATCACTTCTGCCAGGTTCAGTGGTGGTGGTGGCGGAATGTTCTCCTCGACAGGCGGCGAGGTATTCTCCAGGTTGAAGGGTATCCCTCCACGTCCACGGCCATGGCCACGGTTGTTGCCACCACGGCACCCGTTGGGTTCGGCTGGTTCGGGGATGGGCGCACGTCCATGGTTCATTAGGCGAGCAGATCGGCGGTTCGACATCTGCAACACGGATCATAGGAATTTTAGTGCTTGTGCCATAAGTGCTTATAATTCAATATGATTACATGATTTTGACGATTTAAAGAAAAACATTTATACTATCCAACACTCATTACAAAGAAGCAATAAGATCCATAAGATACAATTAGATCCAAAACATTCATTACATGGGTTTTATTACATAGCATCATCTCCAGTAGCTACACTTGAAGACGTGCGAGAATCGTACTACGCATAGTGTCTCATAATACATCTCATAAGGGGTACATCATGGGGTACAACTCATGGAAGCCACTAACATGACTCATGACCACGCAGGGTCATCTACTCTAACTCGTACACCATAGCTGGAATACGACTGTTCTCGATCTCGATCTGCTCATCAGACTTGTGAAGTCGAGACACGTACTTCAAGGCCTCGGCGAGCTCCTCAGTAGGCTTGGCTCTAGGTAGGGTAGGGTAGGCGTCTAGGTTGAGGCGAGTCAGGGCTAACTCAAACTCCTCTATCCTAGGCTTTGTCTTGCTGGGGATCTCCTTGGGTAGCTGATCCCACATACCCTTCATCTCCCTGAGGCTCTTCTTGTCAGACTTTTGCCAAGCCTGCCAAGTCCTCTCACACTTGTCCTGTAGGTACTCATTCTGCCTGAGTGCCTCAATCAGGTGCCCCTGGTTGCGAACGGCCTTCTTCCTGAACTCCTCTAGCTCCTGGGTCATGGTCTTGTTCCAAGATTGGATTTTCAGCATATCAATCCCCTTAGACCTCTCTCTGTCTCCTCTACGGTTGAACTCGGCCTTCTTGTCATCCAACTCTCTCTGCAACTCCAAGACCTTGCTGTCGAGGTAGCAGTTCCTGTTGCCTAGGTCTGCTGCTTTGTCCTGTAAGTCAGCGACCTCGGCTCTATGGACTTCTTCACGACGGTTGAACTCGTCCTGTAGCTTGGCAACTGTCTCAAGCAGACTAGCTCGTTCCTGTGCTCCCTGCGAGTCTCGCTCCTGGTACTCCCACAGAAGAGCCCAGTCCTAATGTCTCTTCTGCTCAAGCTGGGTCACGTACCTGTCCTGCTCTAGTAGGTGGATAGCTGAGACATGAAGGCATCTGTCCTCCTCTGCAAAGATAACTCTGCCGGCTGCGAAACTCTGCTCACTAGGGGTAAGGCTGAGGTTGAGGGCCTAGGGAAGTAGACGGAACTCTGTTGTCTTCAGGTGCTCATAGTGGTCCCTCATCACTCTGCGAAGTGCCTTGTGTGAGACAGCTCGTAGTCCCTCCTCAACTGTGTCCTCTATAATCAACTCGATGAAAGCTGGGATAGAAGGTAAGGTAGTGCTAGCTGGGAACTCAACTGAGGTGACAACCGGTCCTTCGATTCCTCCATCTTGAGCTGACTTCCCGGTGTAGGTGACCTTGACAAGCTCGTTAGGGACTCCTAATGTGACGAGGACTTGGCAGAGAGTCTGTGCAAAACCCCTGAGCTCACGTCGGTCGAAGGTAAGCTTGGCGTGGTCTAGAGGTAGCGATCCTAGAGGCGGCCATTCGACGTTCGTTGCCATCTGCATGTTTCAAGGAACAGGTGTTAGCAGGTCAATAATAGATAAGCCTTGCATAGAAGTAAATGCAGGGTCGATATATAACCGAAAGAAGGGCTGTTCACGTCCTATTCTATCGTCCATTTCCAAGGGTTTCGTCCTATGGTCAAGTATGGCTCTGATACCAACTGAAGCGACCTGATTTCCGTGAAGGGAAATCCACAGAGTCAAAGTGTAATAAGACCGTTGTAGATCATATTACCCAAATTCCAGTCGAATATCACATCCATACGATGATAATATCATAGTACAAATATTGCGGAATTACATAAATTATTACATCGCCGCATTGGTGGAATCAAGAGTAGCATTCATTCAGAACAGCTTGAAGATAAGATCGCCAAACTCGAGCATAGGAACGAACCCCTCAACCGTCAAACTCCTCGGAGCTATACTCCTCAGCAGAACCTGTGTGCCAAAATTTATCAGTACGATTTGTACTGGCCACTCCCACCCTATGAGCATTGCTTTGTGGAAATTGGATGCAAGTTGGGTATAATCAAAAGGAACCTATAAGGCTAGGGTTTCGTATGTATTAGCATATTAAGTACATAATAATAGTTGGTCAAGTTTTAACACCATTCCCACACCCATTCCACCCCATTCCCATTCTAGAGCCAGGTATCGATCGATCAACCATACACTCTGCAGAGGTTTTACATAACCACAAGATCTGCCTTCCTCGCTGACCATCGTCAACTGGGCTGATTCCGTCCGCTTGCTAGCCTAGGATAATGCCACTCTACCATTCAGCCCTGGTACACCCCAAGTCTAGTCTGGGGTGGCTGAAACTGTCAGTCATGAGCCAGGTCCACAAGGTCTCCATGAAGTCTCAGAAGGGTGTGGGGGAAATCCTCCACGCCCCGTACCTCCTTACATTGTCCGCTATCAACCTAGCAGTAGTGGCAATATCCTACCAAGTAGTCCGGCCGTCCCGCACCATATAGGGCGAGTGGTAC
Source organism: Miscanthus lutarioriparius (assembly GCA_904845875.1). NCBI lineage: Eukaryota > Viridiplantae > Streptophyta > Magnoliopsida > Poales > Poaceae > Miscanthus > Miscanthus lutarioriparius. The sequence continues at coordinate 42,482,672 of CAJGYO010000011.1, read as the reverse complement.
GTAAGGCTTCCTGGTGAATCTGAGTACTAGTAAGTCCTTAGGGATGACCAAGCCAGAATGTCTTCATCAGGGTTTTCATTTACCGTGCCACCACAGCACCTCCACCATGGGCTCCTCCCATCACCGGTTCACACCTAGGGCCACCTCATATACCATTTACCCACCACAGGTATCCATTCCAGGGGTGCCCAGGTAGCACCCCACGGCAAGACTTGCCCCAGGCTCGTCGTATACTCCAACTTGGTCGATACAACCCTCACCCTCCACGCACCCAAGTCACACACGCAGCACTCTCCCCATAGTCCAGATAACAGCAGTTTCCACCACGCATCAATGTAGTGCAAGCATAGTAGAAGTAATAAGCAATGAAATATAGTAGCAAGCGTGTGACTAGCCTAATAGTAGGGTGAGCAGGGGTAAGGTTGCGTCAAGGTAAAGGCCATCAAGAAAGCATACTACCATGCAAGTCCTATCATAGTGTGATTATAACAATGAAGTAAAGCACTAGCATTTCTATCTTAGCCATGCGTAATAGGTGCTACAAGATTGGGTGGGATGTGGCACCTTTAGTGTAGTCGTCTCCGTACTCCTCACGGTACTCACGATCCTCGTCCGTCCGATTCTCCTCCGAGTCCGCAAACGATCGCATTATAGTCGCGTTAGCGATGTCTATAGAATAGCACAAAGAAACAATGAAAATTCAAAAGAGCCAAATGCACTCAAACATGGGTTCATTGCGTAGAACTTGATTCTAGATGAATTTTGGTCCTAGTTTCATATTTTTCTGAGGTCATATGAATTAGTTATAAATTTCCAAAGTTTAAATCATTTCTGAAAATGGAAAAAGGCTAAATTAATCCTGGGCTGACACGTGTCACGCTGTGACTGGTCCACGTGGCATGCTGATGTCAGCATCTCGGTTCCGAGATGATAGGTGGGGTCCAGCTGACGTCAGCAACGTCATCAGTTCTAATAGGTGGGTCCAGGGGCTCTTGGGCCACTGACATGTGGGTCCGGTCAAAGTCAACGTCAGTCAACGGTGAGTCAACGGTCAATGGTCAACGGTCAGGGTCACTGACGTGTGGGGCCAGGGCTACTGACGTCAGCAGCTGATGTCATCGTGACGTCAGCATGATGTCATTGTGACGTCAGCATGACGTCACCTTGGCTGTGTTGGCTTCTAACGTGTGGGTCCCGTGTGACGTCAGCATGATGTCAGCATCTGTCATGTGGGTCCAGAGTGTCCATGCCACTGACATGTGGGGCCAGGTCAACGGTCAACGTTGACTGGTCAACGGTCAACATGGGCCGGGTCTCAAACGGGCTTTGGTGGGCTTGGGTTGGGCCGGTCTGGGCCGGGCTGACCCGAACACGTGGCAGGCTGTGACGCAGCCACATCACAACCTTGGGCCTCCACTAGGCTGTGGTCTTCAGCTGTGGGCGCGTGCATGGCTCACGGTGGACCATGAGGCGCTGGTCCATGGACCGCAGATAGGTCTACGGTGGACCGAGTCCACCCTTCTTCTCTCAGGCGCGGTCCATGTGCACTGGGTGCATGCGCGGGTGGCCGGCGAGGGGAGTTTCCCCTATTTCCTCCCCGGCGTGTTCCCGCCGGCGGCGAGCCTCGTCGACGAGCCTTGCTGTAGGCGCTGGCGTCCAATTGAGGAGGGGAAAAGCTTCCCCAGGTCACGACGATCATGATGCTGGGGTCTAAGTGGTGGCCGGGGCCTTCCAGGGCGTTGGCCACGGCGGCTGGTGGCTCGGTGTGGCGGCGCTCGTCGGTGTGGCATGGTCAGGCTATGGTGGTGGCCAAGAGCGTGTTTGGCGGGGCGCGTGAGTTTCCCGTGGCTCCAGCGAATAGGGCGGGAGAGTCAAGGAGGCGCCAGGCGCTCCCAGTGGTACTGGCCACGGTGGTCTGGTGCTCTGCCCGGTGGTGGCGGTGCTCTGGCCGGTGGTTTGGTGCTCTGGCAAAGGGGCTGTGGCTGACTATCATCGACTTGGTCTACACGGCTATCTTTTGGTCATCACGGTGATTCTCTACGGCTACATTCTAGTCTAGCGAGGTGGTCGGGTGCACCGGTGGTGGCTGCGCCATGGCGGCGGCGTCGTGAGCACGGCGTGCGTGTGCTCGGCTATGACGTCCATGGGGCTAGGAGGGGTCTTAGTAGCGAGAGGCTCACCGTAGGTGTCGTAGATGATAGGATGGCGGTGCGGTGGCGGTCACGGCCATGTAGCTCTGGAGGCAGTGCAGTGCAGTGTCGCCCGCTCCGGCTTCGGTGATCTCCTAGTCCTCCTCCCGGCAGTGGCTCCGCCCTCTTTGTTCTTCTCCTCCCCTCGGCCCTCGTGCTGGGTGGTCTGGTGGATGGCCACAAGTGGCGGCAGGGTGATGGAAGGGCGCTAGGGGCTCCCGGGCCAAGGCTTTTGTAGCCGGAGCTTTGGCCACAGCATGGACGAGCGGCTGGAGATGGCCAGGTGCGCGCGGAGGGCTATGATCGCGTCGAGGCTAGGGCTACAGTGTCGTGACGCGATCGTGGGTGCGATGGCGAAATCAAATCCGCGCTCTGTGGTCGAGAAGGTTGTGGCATAACCTCCTAAATTATAGGGCCCACATGCACCTGTCACTGTCCAACGACCTTTGACATTTATGCATATGTTACCGATAACTTAAGAAGACTGTCGGGTGTCCGCGGGAACCCCGAATCATCCACGATTTCCGAGCAGGATCACATTACAGAGTCATTGCAGTATTACAACATTTATCCAAATATCAACACAGAGTAAATCAGCGGAAGTCTTACAATAACTTAGTTTACAAAACATTTATTTCAAACCTTACAAACTAAGTTCGATTATTAATACAAACCAAAGTAGGGGAGTGGCATTATAATATATATACAAAACACACAAATAACTTTGCTTCGCTTAAGGGCCACACATTACTTATCATCATCATGATTGAACAACGGTCATGCAAAGACGATCCAAAAACAGATCGCTCATGAGCCTCACCGCAACAAGGGTCAATCGAACCACGAGTACAAAAGTACTCAACAAGACTTAACCGAAATGAAAACCGATAAGACTCGGGGAATGCAAGCTCGAGGATTCAAGGTATGGCTATATAATAATCAAAGTTCTTTTGCTTAAAAGCACTTTAACAAAATTCTTTGTATCAAAATTCAAAATCTCATATGATCATATACAAAAGTCGACACGATCCGCATTAAGATCATGAAACTTCATATCCAACACTTTCTCAAACCATTCTCGAGTTCCGATTATTAATACTACGATGATGAGCAAAGTGAGTTGAGTCTCCATAACCGAGGAGCAACGACGATTGAATCGATTATAAACCCATTTTACGGGACTTCAGACCACACGATATATGCAGGTCCACGACCTACATATACCAACCTACCCTTGGATCCTCTGAAACAAGAACGGGTCCGCGCCACCCGAGAGCACAAGACACCTCAAATCCGCCACATTCCAGCCCACGAGGGTACACGCTACTTCTCCGCCATCTCTCCACTCCCAAAGTCGCGAGTAGCCATTCTCGTAATAGAATCGCCAAGTTTAGGCTTACCGGAGTATGTGGTTAGTACTACAAATTCTCACCTCATGCAATTCAACAATGGGCGTGCCTTAATCGACACAAAGTGAAAGAACCCGCTCACAAGACCTCCATGTCTTGTGGCTCACACACACCGAGTCCGCCCCGGTCTAGATTTATTACTCCACATTCCCATATCACATGCTAACATAATTAACCAATGTTCCATTTAAAACTTGCGGTGACGGTATCACCCAACTCGATCGGTCTAAGCAAGAGCTAAGCATAACTAGGCATATACGATTTTTAAGCGGGTAACAAGGTAGATATGGAACAACAAGGTTGA